>CM066164.1:21594453-22794453 GCA_033629205.1 Lithocarpus polystachyus | reverse complement strand
AGGTTTTTAAATTATAATATATATATATATATATATGTATTAAAATAAAACTTTTGTACTTAAATTTTTTTTTTTTTTTAGTCTTTTATAATTCAAAATTGTTATTTTTCATATTTGATTTTGTTTTATATTGGACATGTCGTTTATTTCTAATCTACTAACACTTGTCCTTGGGGCTATTTTATTTATGGAATCAAAAGGCAGCCTAGACTAAAAAATTACCTTTTTTTATTATTTTTTTTTTTAATCTCGAGAAGGTGGATTTGTGACAAATTAGTGGCTTGGATTACTTGTATGTAGTAGTTAGGAATTTTAAAGTAAATCCTACTACATTTGAAATCCCACTTTCTCGAGCGGAGAGATTGTCCACCACCTTAAGATTGAACTCCAACTCAATAAGAGCACCTGCAAGAATTTTCCTTACGAGTCCACAAGAAAGCCAATAATTGTCAAACCAAAATAAAATTTTCCTTAAGCAACTACTTTACAAGAAAGTAAAGTGAGCATGTCTTTGGCAATCAAAGTTCTATGAGGTAAGACCTGTGACTTTTTATCAATTTGTTCACTCACTGGACTAGGGAAAAGAGTGAGGCACCTTGCCATGGACAGGAGTTAAAACTTGAACGTGGATTGCAACAATTCCCTGCATTTGAGAAGCATTTCCTGAGACTGCCTCGTGGAATGTTTCTCTTATATTTGATGGATCTCACATATCTATGATACTCACAAGTTATGCAAAAGAAAATTACAAGAAACAATCTTATAAGATTTTTTTTTGCATTTGAGATTTAAGAGGGTATGTGTTTTTTTTAATCTTAAGTTTCTTTCTGTTGGTCTCATGTTACTTCCCAATGTTTAGAATTAACTAGGCTTATTGTCAACATCTTCAAAAGCATAAATCCTTTTTTTATTATTATTTATTTTTAAAAAAGCAAGACTTAGGTACAATACTTAAGTGCTTTCCTTAGGTTCTCCTTTTAAGATTTTGTCGTATGGATTTTTTCTCATGGGATAGAAGTATATTTTTTAGTTAAGTAACCACATGTCTGAATCTTAAGAAGAGAACCTAAGGAATAGAAACTAAAGTACTGTACCTAAGTTTTGTCATCTAAAAAGACGTGCAGGAACTTAATTAGAGTCCTTTAAACTTTTTAGGACGACTCTAACTTGAAATTTATGAAATCCTATTTATCTATTTTGAATTAAGTGAATTAAAATTTTACCCATTGTTAATATATAAACAAATGTTGACTATCATTGTTTTAATATAGTATTTGCTTAAATTATTAATGATGTAATAAAATTCAATTATTCATTACAAAATTTATGGATAAGGGAATATAGAATTTATATTATAAAATTCATATTATAAGAATTAATTATATAAAATTGAAAGAGAAAATTACATTTTAAAACTTGTAATTTGGGGGTGTAATAAATTTAATCTAAGCCAATTTAACTAGAATAACATTGTCTTTGGGGTTTAATATGGGTGACCACCGCGCATCCTTGGTGCGTTGGTCATTCCACAAGTATAAATGCTTATGGAGTGTGGAGGATAAAGGCTGGGGTTCAAGTCTCTAAGAGGGAGTTTCACACAAATATACACTTAGATTATGTTAAAGTAGAAATTCTATCTTATATAAAAATAAAAAAATTTATGGGTGGGGGTATATTGTGTTAACTTCAAATCTCAAGATTTAATTATTACTTATAAAATTATATTATTTAATTTGTTACACATTCTAAATTATGGAGTTTGTATTTCCTTCAACCCCAAATTTCTTTTCTTTTCTTTTTCTTTTTCTTTTTCTTTTTCTTTTTCTTTTTTGAGAATCAACCCCAAATTTCATTGGTTGGGCTAACTTTATGTAATTTTTCAATTTTCAGCCTACACAAATGAGTTAGACAAACACATTGTTCTAATACTGAGTTCTTCAAATCAAAACTAACAACTTTAATAAGTTATGAAAAATGTTTTAAAAAAATATGGGTTTATGAAATTGAAGAGGCCCAAATAGGTCTACCTGGGCCTCACAATTATAGAAGTATAGAACCTCTGGGCCAATATCATAAGCCATATTCTTTAACCAAAAAGTTATTGAAATTTTTTTGTTTAGCATTACAAAATATCCTTAATTATAAAACTTTATATTATTTACATGATGTGTTATGGCCACTTCTAACCAATTTTACTCTACTTTCACTCCCCTTGATCTAAAGATTCTAAACTGGCCATTAAGGCTCTGCATTGTAATTACAAATATATAGAACTTTGTGTGTTTTTGGAGAAACGTATTGAACCTTTTTTTTTTTTTTGGAGAAAAAACATATAAAACTTGTTCATACGTAAAATTCATATTGTCGAATTGATTATGTAAAAATAATACTTTTCCGTGCCCACCATGCAGCACTGGGGAGCTTGCACCTACCGGACTTAGAATTTTAAAATATTTATGTCCTATTACAAATGCAGCACCGAGTCCAGATCGAATTGCTTAGCATTAAAGATTTTTTATCCAATGCTTCAATTACAAAACCAAGTAAAGATATCTTTTCTAGAGAGTAATTTAATTTACCATATCAGCTAATTATCAACTTTTGGTATGCAATCACGGGGCCATAGCCACAGATTACAGTTCTAATAATATGTAAAAGCAAATAAAGCTTCTCTTTAACAATCTTCCGTCCCTCGGAGTTCTCTGGTCAGCCATCTACAAATCAAAATTGGAGGAACAGCAATTCAGCCATACTTTGATTTGGTTTATTTGCAAAAATAAATCTTCCATTGGCTCTCCATTTCTTTATCAAGGCTTTCCTTCCGCACTCATCCCATTGGTACTTGTTTCTAAGCTACCTTAAATCACGCTGATTTCATATTTCATTCTCTTCTATTTTGTAAAATCCAAATGCCAATTAGATTTTGTTCCAAGGAATTTCTTTTATAAGTGCTGTTCTTCAGAGATCAAGCAGAAGTTGTGATCAGCATGAAGAGGATTGCATGCTGATGGTATTTGTGTGACATAGCTTGGCATCGTAGCTAAATTAAGAAACCCGCCAATAAATTAAAGCGAAACCATTGCAAGAAGCACCATAAGAAGTATTTGTATGTTGTCCAACAACCACTGTTAAAAAGAAGAAAACAAAAACAATTAAGGACAAAGTCATAATGAAAAGAGACGAACTAAAGTAAATAAAAGCCATGTACTATGTAGCATAGAAAGAGTAGATACATCGACATTTTTTTAAAGCCTATTCCCTATGCATAGAAAAAGAATTAGTCACACTATCTTAAATGGCTCCAAGTAGTCAAGGTGTAGTACACCGACACCAACAGTACAACAAGCTTGTACACCTGCAAGAAGATATGAAGTCTAAGAAAATTTAGGATAGAATTATGCTGAAATAATACAATAACAGAATAAGAGAGTCAATAGGCTCCTTCCTACGTACCTGTGCTGCTGTGCACTCCACATGGATAATAGCCAGGTATACATATAGTTTAAGGAAGACTTTTCAATAAAGTAATACCCTATCAGTTTCCTCCAATTGTTGCAATGTATACGATCAGCAATGAAACAGAGAAGTAAAATATAAGAAACACAATTATTTCAGGTGTTTTGATACATTCTTTTTTTGAGGTGTCTTCAGATTACAAGAATAATATCCCATCCACCACATTCTGCATTACTCAAAAGAACCCCCAGCCATTGGCTGTCCTACAGTGGAATTAAAAGAACTTGAAACATGAGACTGGAAAAATCTAGGCATTCATTTCAGAATCCTCAAGTTTAACTGATCAGGTCATGGGGTGAGTGACTTCAAGTTTGATACAGTGGTTCAAATCCAACAATAGAAGGTGATTCAATTGCACTATTTCTTATGGTAACTATTTTATGGTGTACCCTACAAGGCTAGGAACTTTCAAATTCTTCAATTCCCCAATCATAGTTTTGTTGTCCAAGTCATAACCACCTAAGTACCACATTTTAAGCTTGTGAAGGGGAAAAAATGATGAAGTTGTGGAAGACATAATATTAGAAGGCCTTGGGGAAATTGTCAAATATGAGAATACTGTAGTTGTGGTTGGAATTGCATTGTCTTGCATTGATTTTAGTGAGCTTTCCGAAAGATTGAAATATCCACAACTTGAGTTCATTTTCTTGTTCGGTTCCATTGATAGTCTTAAGCAAAATTTTGTGAGTTTTGAGGAAGTTAGTCAGGTAAGAGATTCTAAATGTACTACAAATTTTATTGAATTGTGCTCCGACCATATAATCTAAAATGGGTAAACTATAAAGTTGGTCCGTATCTATTACATCATATATTAATTTAATTGTTAACCTTTTAGTTGTGTTAATTTAGTCTCTAACATTTTTAATATTGTGTCAATTTGGTACCTGCTATTAAGTTTTGGATAAAAAATATTGATGTAGCTAACCGCTCTAATAAAATATTTTTTGCCATGTCATATTACATTAAAATTAAAAATTAATATAAATAAACAATCAATATTACTCAGCACGTGATGATCAAAATCCAATACACAAATTCCTTTTTTTTTTTTTTTTTGAGAAGCGGTAACTTTTCATTAATCAAAGAATAAGAAAACTTTACAAAAACTTTTAAGAATAATATCAGAAATGTAGGCAATTTCTTCTATTAGGAAAAAGGACATTAAAATTACATTTCGAGCTAACAAACTAATAATGAATCGTCCATCAATTTCTTAAATTCAAGTGGGCAACTATAAAACAAATCCAATCTTTATCCCAAAATTAAAAAAAAAAAAAAAAAAAACCCAGATCAACAACAACAATGAAGACTTGGATGAAGAACAAAAAAGGGAGTTTTTTCTTTTCTTTTATTATTATTATTATTATTATTAAAGTTTCTTTTCAAGGTCCATCTTAGCCACTCCCTAGCCACCAAAACCAATCTTAGCCTTATTCTCAAGAAATGGTATTTTACATGGTGGAGTTTGATTCGCTTCAAACTGCCATAGAACTTAACCCAACATTGATTTTCAAGAAGAAATGGCCCTGGAACCCACCAATTGAAAAAGAGATTGGCTTGCTTCAACAGCGGAGATCTTTGTTGAGCTTGGAAGACTCAAGAGGTGTGGAGATCAACATAGACCTAGTCGTCATCGGAGAGGATGACATATGAGCAGAGATAGAAGAGAGAGAGAGAGGGACGGTACCAAACTGGGTACTTTTTTTTTTTTTTTTTTGGATTTAATTTTTAAAAACTTTTTTATGAATATTTAAACTATATCTGATGTGTAATTTTTAAAAATATTTTTTAAGTTTAGGCTGAACTGGTATTTAACGACTTAACGTTGAATGAAAATATATTTTATTTTTACCGTTATTTTTATTTATTGCACACATATCTAGTTCAATATTTGAGATAATTCATATTAACTTATTAATCACTACAATTAAAAAGAACGAAATAGTCTATTTTCTTTTCAATATGAGATTAAACATTTTCACTAACTCTTCATCTTCCATATTCACTCTCACATCTTTATATTTATGTTGTAATATTTATTCATTTTAATTAATTAATATTAAAATGCTCCAAGGGTAATGGGTTAGAGTTCATCTTATTCATAAATAAATACGGGGGAATGGGGGACAAAGAGGAAAAGAGAGATTCTTGATAAAACCTTCCTTTTCAATGAGATGATTTTGAAAAATACAAACTTAAGAGTAAATTGTACAATTACTTGAATTAGCCACACACACGCACAATGATTGATCTTTTTCCAAGCAACCAAACAACAATGATCAAGTAAAAGAAACATGGGAGAAACCAAAAAAAAAAAAAAAAAAAAAAAAGGGAAGAAGAGAATTAAACAGCAACATAAGAAAAAGAATATATAAACAAGATATAGCTATGTTGAACATATCATTAAAATATAGTTAATTTGTTTCATACGCCAAAAACATTAGAACATTGCATATGATAATAGTAATAAAAATAAAGCATGGGGCTTTCTTATGAATGTCATGGCGAAGTTTGGTTTTAATGAAAAGTTTATTAATTTGATTCACCAATGCATATCCACAGTGTACTTTACTTATTAATAGAAGCTTGGTTTTGAAAAAAAGTTCCCATCAAGGGAACTCATACAATAGATATAATAATTATTTAAACACAACACAATTCATATTAATTAAGTTATTTATGACTTTACTAATTGGACTAACAAACTGGTAGTTACTCCCTTTTATGGTTCTTTGACATAGATCCATTTTTTATAAAATTTTAGGAGTAATTCTTAGGTATTCCCAGAGTATAGAGAATGGTGTTCTCTCCTCTCACATTCATGGTGGAGTCTATTTATTAATTTCATAGTGAGGTTCACCATGAATGTGAGAGGAGGGAGCACCATTTCTCTATGCTCCGGAAATACCTATGAATTTTCCAAATTTTAGAGCTTTATTTATTTATTTTATAAGTACTATAGTGTTCCTTATAAAGTTATACTAGGAAATAACAAAAAGATCCAAAACAATGTGTACTCTAAATTAGAACAATCAATTGGTTTTTAGGAACCTGCATCCCATTCCACTGGTCCCTTTCACCCTCGCTTTCCATCTTTTGGCTGGGATAAGTGAGAGAGCAATTCACGTGCTTGAGTTAAGTTCTTGGATTCTCAAAGAAATATTATAATCTTTTATTTTTATGAATATCCAAATTATAAATTTGGATTCACCAAATAAAAGAAACCATTTGAAAAGGTGTAGTGTTTACTGTAAGAATTCAAAGCACTCAAACGATGCCGTTTCCACAAGTCTAAATTAATAGTAAGAATTCATAGCACTCAAATGATGCCATTTCCACAAGTCCACCCTTTAGAGAAAAGGATCAAACAGTGTCGTTCTATCCTCACACGTGAGAAAATTCTGAAGCAGTTACGGATTCTATTACGGAAAACGTGAGAAAATTCTGAGTTTGTTACAGTGATCTAATTATGGTGTAAATGATTGTATCAATGACTGAGTGTGAGTGTTTTGTACTTTTGATGAACTGTGAGTGTTTTGTACTTACATTGAGAAGTGTATCTGATCTAAAATTAATGAAATAGATAAAATTTTCAGTCCAATTCTAATCTCTCTCTCTTCTCTCTGTTACACTTCTGATATTTTGATATTTTCTCTTGCTTATTTTTCTTGCTCATCTGTGACATAGAGTTGGTTAGATTCAATCTTTGTCTTTTCTCAAACATCAAAGATTTTTTCATATAGGACATGTTCCATAGTTGATTCTATTGATGGTCAAGCCATTTTGGAGAAGCCCACACAAGAACGCTATAGCAGCTTGGAGAGCTGAACTTGACGCAATAAAAGTTTCTAGTTGTACTACCACCATAAAGAGATTACAAAACATGAAGCTTGTTCATTTTAAAATTAAAATTAAACAAAAAAACCACTTTGACTAGTTTGCATGAAACCTCCAATGCTACTTTTATTTTTTTAGGTAGAACCAAGCTACTATTAAGTGCTACCATTAAAACAAAATAAATCTTTCTTTTCTAGAGAGTTTTCCATAAGTAGATCAAAACTTGCATAGTGCAGCGACATGACATGACACTTCTTTCCTATCACATAACAGTGAATTTCAATAATTAAATTTATGATGAGATTTTCTGTATTTCACTACCATCAATTTTTAGCATGCAATGGACCACAGCCATAGATTATAGTTCCAATGATAAGTAATGCAGAAAAAAGCTTCTCATTTACAATCGTCCCTCTGAGCTCTTTAGCCAGCCATCTACAAATCAGCAATTTCAGGAACAGGCTAACCAAGCCACCAAAGCATCTCAAGAAACCCAGGCAAGCAAAAGAGTAAAGGCAATTCAGCCCGACTTTGATTTAGATTGCAGAAATGAGGATCTCATTGAGGGGGAAAGATGATCTCATGAAGATTGTGAAAAAATCCTTTATCATAATTTTTAACAACCTGCACATCCTCCAATGGGGATTTTCGAAAGAAGGCTCTCCATTTGCTTTCTGGAGGCTTTCCTTCAGTACTCATCCCATTGATACTCGCTTTGAGGGCTGCAGCAGTCGCCTTTGCTTCATTTATCTTCCCCTGCCAACTTATGTACTCTTTGCCACTTGAAAGTCTACAGTTCCAAGGAAAAAGTGCTACAGTGAGTTTCAGGGTTTCAAGAGAATGTGATTACAATAGCATCTAAATCACAACAAATGAGTTTATAAAATATTACAAAACCACAACTTAGCAGAACTGACGGTTCCCGCTATTTTGCCTCTACTAATGATTAATCGCAGGAACAACCCAATTGGGTGAAACAATGAGAAAATGATATCACAACAGCAAATGGTATTCATCTCTTTTAGGAATCTTTGTTTCCAAGCTACCTTCTTAATCAAGCTGATTTCCTTCCTTTCCTTTCTTTAGTATTATTAATATTATTATGTTTTTGTAAAATCCAAATATGTCAACTAGGTTTGTTCCTAGGAATTCTTCTTACAAATTAAGTGATGTTCTTCAGAGATCAAGCAAAAGTCATGATCAAAATGAAGAAAATTGCATGTCTAACCACAGCTATAACAATTTGAAGCATCCTCAAGCCACCCAAGCCATGGGTAGTGATTCTGTAGCAGCAATGCAGCATCACGAGCTTATCCTATATGATTACTTATTCCCCACATCCTTCCCCTTCCATGATTTTATAAAAAGAAAATAAATGAAATTATTGAGAAACATCTTGGTTGAAAAATAAAACCTCATTTGTGGTAGTATTTGTGAGACAAAGCTTCGTATGATAGCTAAAGAAACCCGCCAATAGCAGTGAAACAATTGCAAGAAACACCATAAGAAGTATTTGTGTATTGTAGGAGGCCAACAACCACTGTTAAAAAGAAGAAAACATTTAAGCAAAAAATCATAATGAAAAGAGACAAACAAAAGCAATGAACTATGTAGCATAATTAAAGACTTAATGAAAAATGGTAATTTGATTAAAAAAGAGTAGATAAATAGAAATTTTTTAAAGCCCACCCTGATGCACAGAAAAAGGTTAAGCACACTATTATAAATGGCTCAAGTATTGAACTTCAACAATGTGCAGCTGTATTATTGAACGCTCAATTTAGTAGGATGGAAAAGTGGGAAGGAATATAAAAGTGAGAAGATGTAGAAGATATCAGCTTTCCATCATGTGTGTTTAGTAGAGGGATGAAAATTAATATAAAATTCCATTGTTCTATTAAAATGGAAAAAATCGGTCCCTTGTGCAATGCTAGGTTGATCTTTCTTCTGGAGAATTATCTAAAGTCATGCATTGATATTCTTGGAAGTTAATGGGAAAAGAACGGAAAACACAGCTGCTGTTTGATGTGTGATGCTCAAGAACCCTTGTGCAATGCTAGGTGGATCCTTCTTCTTTTGGTTTCTGTAATCCAGACCCTTAAGTCAGATTATTATTTATTCCAGCCCTATACCAATATGCCAGCCCCAAACTCAACCAACAAACCTAATCTGTACAGATCTGCACCAGATCAATCGGTTTCCTCTCAACCATTACCAGCCACAAAATTCTTAGATTCTCCTTAGATTGTTAAGTCTGAGATCCTGCATCATGCAGCCTTAAAAGAAAGGCTATTTGACTCACACCAGAAACATGTTAATAGCTAAGAGTATGGTTATGATAAATCTGCTTCACACACACACACACACACACATATGAGCTAAACTATGAAAAAGAATTTTCTTTGCCATTAATCATCAATCATCAGCATGACAAACAGTAAACTTTTACTAAAACCTTTTTTTTTTTATTACACCCAGTGGGTCTTGAACCCATGACCTCACCCTCCACCAAGAACTTATAAGGGAGGAGGTGCTAGGTGGCTAGAGAAGAATTCAAATATGCCCTTAAAGCAGTTAAAGATTATTCTTCCTTTAAGTTTCTTCATAGCGGACCTTCAGTTGAGGAGGAATCTAAAGATATCAAATCATGACAGCAAAAGTAGGGAAATAAAGCACTCACCTGTACGACATGCGGACCTAAACTTTGAAAAGAATTTTCTACACCATAATAAACTGCAACAAATAAACGGGGAAAAAGATGTCACATTTAGGCTCAGATGCAACTGATCCATAAATTTGAAATTATACAATGCAAATCAGAATCTTTCCAGTTAGAATATATATAACTCTTAATTCTTTTAATCGTCCAACAAGAATCAGCCCAACGGTAACTGCTCCATATATGCGGAGAAGGAAATGCCTGCAAATCGTTAAAGAAGCATGTAAAATAAACAGAACCTGAAAAACAATCTTAATATAAAAATCAGAGAAGAACAAACAGATACAACATATTGCCTAACATCTCAAATAAAGTTATAATAATTTATACAAAAATATAGAAGAAACATCGAGGACACTTCTCACAGATTGACGCTATTTAAAACTTGGAACGAAAGTTAAGAAAATAGTTTGGAACTTCTCCACTACTGTGCCATGAATTTCAAGGGTTTTATATGGCATAGAAAGTATGTCTTCTTTTTCCTAATCACCTCATAATCTTGGACATGAGGATTAAATGGTCAAATTTCCAAACAGAAGAAAACTAAAGCTTTGTTCAAAGGCCCATCTCATAACATTAGCTGTAGAGATAGATTTGCTACCCCTCATTATCAACATCTTCTAAGAAGGAGGCACTAACTAATATAATGAACTATTTTATGTAGCCAGAGAAGGCTATTTATTATAGCATATATCTAGAAAGTATAGACTCTGTTGCAAATCAGATATTACTCACCACAAAAGAAAAGCCATAAAGTAGCCCGTGTTTCTCTCCCCTATACAATTATTCTGCACCAATGAAGAGCTAAGTAGAAATTAAAAGTAACATTTAACAATTAAAAAACAAACCATCTCACTACAGAAGATTAAAAAATAACAAACAAAATAGTTTGAGATTTTACCATCGATCCACAATGATGGTCAAAGCGAGCAACACAGCGATCACAAATGCTGCAGTGCTTGGACCTGGCAGGTCTGAACTAAAGGAGGAAGCAATCGTTATTAAAAGAATTAAATGAAATTTTCCAAAGAAATCTCACCAGGTAAAAACTCACTTTGGTAAGTTGAACATTCTTTCTCAGAATAAATAACATTATCGTAGGGATAGGCAAAGATATATTGAGAAACATTCTCAGCCTTCACCGTTCCTGGATCAGAAAAGCTAGTCAATAGAAAGAGTAGTACACCAATACCAACAGCCAACAAGCTTGTATACCTGCAAGAACGTATAAAGTCTGAGAAAATTTAGGATGGAATTATGCTGAAAGAATACAAAAAGAGAATAAGAGAGCGAGTACGCAAGCTCCTTCCTACATACCTGTGCACTCGACTTAGATAATAGCCAGGAATATAGCTGAAGGAAGACTTTGCAACAGAGTAATAGGTTCCTCCAAGTATTGCAAGATATATGATCTGAAATGAAACGGAATATATAAATAAATATTAATTCCCAACTGAAAAAGAAAGGGGCAATCTGGGTAACATGTCTTAATGGACAACATTTATTTAGACAATACTAACATAAATTGACTTATATGAGTGACTTCTTAATAGACAATATTTATTTGGCACTTAAAGGTCAAGTTACTAACAAATATAATCATCATGGTTAATATAAAAACGAAACCAGACGTGATGAGCTAAAATGAAAATTTAAAAAATGTAAATAGCAAAAAAAATTAACTTCAATCTTTTTTTCTTAGAACATATATAAAAGCCAGTAACTTAATCAACATGTATATCTAAATTTAGACAGCTAGATAGGAGTGATGGAACATCTTCTAGCCAAACCTGTTGGCCATCTACTAGTCTAGAATACTTAGCTATCTACTGAGTGACACTTTTTTTACTCACTGGTGTGAGAAATTACTTGGTCCATCGGAAATTGTAGCAACTGTAGAAGTGGTCTTCCAGGGTTCTTTTAAGTCTCAACTAATAAAACTTTGCCACTTATGCAAATATAACATCACCTAGTGATTTATGATTTTTTTATTTTATTTTATTTCTTATGTTGATTAGGAAACTGACTCACATTTGCATAAGTGGTATCGTCTCATTAATTAGGAGGACCACTCTAGAAGTCCTCTCAGTAGAGTTAATAATCTCTCAGTATGAGAAAGACACAACGCGCAAAAGATTAGTCATACTCCTTGTTGTTAACTTGTACAAATGTCCATTTTCAACCATATCAATTTCTTTGGATATTATGCTCAGTTTGGCTGGAGAACGAAAAAGGTAGAGTAGAGGGGAGTTGGCTGGAAATTAGGCTAATTTCCAGCCAACTCTCCCCTACTCCCCTTCCCTCCTCCATCCAAACTGGTGATCAGTGCTTTATTAAAAATACAAAAGCCTAAGGCCGCTAGTGTTTTTGCATCCTTTGCATCTAATCCAATTGCTTCCAATGAACACATTGCCCCATAAATTCTCCATGCTCATTGCTAATAACAAAAATAGCGCTAAGAGTCAGTTTGGTTAGAGTAAAAAGTGGGAGGATGAAAAATAGAGAAGAGAATATGAAAGAAAATAATTTGTGGGGTCGTTTGGTAATAGTGAAAAATAGAAGGGATTTTTGTGGGACCTATGCATTTTCTCTTGTGCTAACAAAAAGATACCTCCAAATTGGAGTGATTAAGGGACAAAAAATGGCAGAGAGGAGAGGGGTAGATGGCAAATTACTAAATGTGCCCTTCCCTTCCCTTCACTGTGTCTGTGTTGTGTTTTAGGTTCAGTTCATTTTCCTTCTTTTTTTTTTTTTTTTTTTCAACGTGTATTCTTTCGTTTCTCAAACAGTGGCTTTTTTTTTTTTTTTTAATCATTGGTCTTTCTATTTTCTTTCTTTTATCAAACAATAGGATTTTTTTTTCCTGTCAACGTGTTTTCTTTCTTTTATCAAACTGTGGCTTTTTATTATTATTATTATTATTTATTTATTTTTTAAATCAAGTCTCGACGGTTGTTTTTATGTTTAACAATAGCTTCTTCTTTTTTCCTTTAAACTTTTTTGAATCAATGGTGGTTTTTATTTTTTAACCAAATGATGGATGGCTCCTCTATATTTGTCACATATAATACTATAATGTAATGTAACAATAAAGAAAAATAAAAAAAATTGCAGGATTATAAGAGTAAATTTATATAAACTACTTTTTTTAACCGCACTTTTCTGCTCAACTAAATAATTTTTTTTCCCTTTACTTTTCCATCAGTCTAACTCTTTTTTATCTTCCCACTTTTTCTTCTCCTCAACCCAATCAACCCTAACTCTTTGAATATCAGAAAATATAGCCCCATCCATTATTTACTGTAAACCAGCCATCACGTGAGTAGGGCTATCCATTAGCAGTGATGTACCCCAACATTAAAACATTTAATTTAAGCCTGAAGGCTTAATGATAGGATTGGAAGTTATTAAAAACAAGCATATTTATAAAATGTAAAATAAAATTAAGGACACATATGTAGGGAATTCAACCCAAAATTCCCAACCTGTGAGAAACAAAAATAGAGAAAACACACGTCAAAGAAAGACAATCACACGCACAAGACAATATTTACGTGGTTCTGTAATTTGCCTACGTCCACGGAGTTGCAGGAATTTCACTATTATTAAGGAAAAATACAAAGTGCGACTACAGTGTTTTCGCTCTCTCAAAAACAACAACAAGACCAAAGCCCTAATCACAAAAAAAAAAAAAAAAAAAAACGGTTTTTATACATCCTGCGCATAGGATTCACAATGGGCTACAAAACGGGCCAAAAAAAAATTTTCCCGAGGGCGTTGCCCATTGGCCCAGGCCTCCGCTCCATGGACTAAGCCTCAGAAAATCTCCTATTAAAAACCACGCAACATTATTCAGGTCGGGTCGGGTCGTAAAACCGGATTAAACATAAACTAGGCTCCACAAAGCCCAACAACATATATTCCAAAAACATTCAAAAGAAAAAAAAAAAAAAAAGGACAAATGAAAATTAAGAAATCAAACAACATATCTATATTTATGACAAAGGACGATGCAAACAGTGGAAGTGAAGACAAAGCATGAGTTGTTAAACTATACGATCTATCAAAGTCACACCCCAATCACACCACATTGGCAAATATTTTTCAGCCCCTAAAATTTTCAAAAGTTACATCTTAAACCACAAAGCATGGAGGCAGATGTTTTAGTTCTAATATTTATTAATTAAGATCAAATTATATTATTTAGTATAATATATGCAAGACCGTAGACTTCAAAATTTTTTTAAAATTAACTCAATTTTCTCATTGTCAAAATTTATATTATATAAATTAAAAAAAAAAACACTTTTGCTCCATAACGTTTACATAATGAGTGCTTTTATAGTTCCTAATATTTTAATTGAGCGCTTTTAACCACTAAATTTTCAAAATGAGTATAATTGGTTCCTTTGTCTAGTCTCTTTTGTTTTCTTGTCTTTATGTGCCTAATGTGTGCACTACCCAACCTAAATGATATGGATCCTCTTCCCCATTTGAAACCCAAATCGGTAATGAGTGCCCTTCAACATCACTACCATTGAACCTTAAACTCAAATTCGAATGATATTGCTTCTCTCAATTTCATGACACAGGACAAGTTCAAGATAACCCTTCAAAACTAAAATCCTAAAATATTTATTGATTCTGCCTTTTAACTTTCATTCAATTTGACTGACCAACTAGTTTTTATGGTTGCTATTTTTGGAAGAACATGAAGCTGCCAATGATCTCTACTTTAAGGTGAAATTACCCCATCGATACTTGCTTTTGAGGCCTGCTGCTAGGACGCGACTTTACTTCATTTTTAGCTTCCAGTCTTCCACTGCCACTGCCACTGCCAAGTTGCCAACTTATGTACTCTTGTCACTTGAAATTGTATTTACAGGAAAAAGTGCTAGAATAAGATTCAGGGTTTTCTTAATTAATTTAAGGCAATCTGGTTGCAATAGCATCTACATCTTCACAAATTAGTTTCAAAAAATAGTATAAGAACAAATACCATATCAATGAATTAGAACATAAAAATAGTGAAGCACTAATGGTTTAAGGAAAGGGCTAAATAGGGATTTTGGTGCACTCATTCTTAAGGAAAGTGTCGTTGTCATTATGTAAGCCTATACAGGAATAGAGTCAGAACTTGAAGTTAGGGAGCGGCTCTGCTGCTCACTGTATGCAGCGTCTCCAACCTTTGACTCTACTGCTTTACCACTAAGGATTTTTGCTTAAAACTTTTCAAGGGGCTAAGTTATTTGTTTTTGGGTAAAATAGGTTTGATAGAATTTTAGACCCCTGTAAAACTAGATTGTTTAACCTAATTAATTAACCAAGTGAATACTTAGGTTTATTATTCAGATAGGTTAAAACAATATCAATCATATCAAGTAAAGTAGCGGAAAAATAAAGAACACAAAGATATGATGACCCAGGAAAACCAAACCGGTAAAAAACTTGGGGAGGATTTAACCTAGCTATCCTTAAGGTAAAATAGCAAATCCACTAAAAAGAATTGAAGTTTACACAATAGCGACTTAAACCACTAACATCCTATTGCTACCTGCCTGTAGGAAACTTACTACCACAACCACGTGACAGCTCCGAGATTCACGGACTCTTTCTTTCCTTGAATTCTTCAGCAAAGCACAAGCAACACCTGCTTGTATATCTTGAAGCTCTTTTGTTGTTCTGCAACTGTATGATTTACCAATCTCTTGACATGAATCTTGAGTTTGGAAACCCTAAGTGTATGTGAAGGTAAACACCTCTAGATCTAACAATTAGATTCACAAACATAGCATTCAGAATGCTAAAAACGTGGCTAGGGTTTTCCCTTATATACTTAGGGCAAAACATAAAACCCTATACATTAAATGGGCTAGGGCTGAGTTGGGAATTTTCTACAGAAAAACGTTCTGCACGATTTTCGATTGGTCGAGTCTAATTCTCGATCGATCGAGCCAGGCAGAAGTGCACAGTAAATTCTGCAGTTAACTCGATTCCAACTTTACATAAAAAGCCATACTTTGAGCAAGTCTAACACAAGTCTTAAAGAATGTTTTGATCATGGTTTGCCAACATTACAAATTGAAGTTCTAATACATTAGTTCTTAATTCTTAGAACCTAGCAAGGTTGATTGGGCTTAATTTTTTTTAGCTTTATTATTGGTAATTTTTGTTGTTGGGCTAATTTTTTTGGGCTTGTATATTTTGTTTTAGATTCAATATATTAATTTTTTATGACTTTTAAAAGGTGGAAAATAATAAAACTACAAAATTTTTACAAATTGCTAACGTGGTAAGTGGTTATTGGTAAGTAAAAAGTGATGCAAGTGTGCAAACCAACAAAAATTTGCTACCTCAAAAATTTGTAAAAATGTTGAAAAAAAGTTTGCGGATATAACATTACTCTTAAAAGAATTGATGGCATTGTTAAGAGAGGGCAAAGTGTAATTTAATTGAACAAAATTGCCAAAATTAGTACCTATTAGAGCATTAGTATTGGTGGTGCTAAAAAACTAAATTGTTATTTTTAGCACTACCATATACAAAAAGTGTGCAACATTGATAGTAGAATAGGTAAAATTTTACCCACTCAACTACAGTGCATAGCCATTTAATATTCTTTATTCTCACCTCTCATTAAAATAGTTTTTTTTTTCTTTTCTTTTTTTTCTTTTTTTCCTCCGTTTCACTCATTCCCTCATTCTCAATAAAAAAAAAAAAAAAAAAAAACTCTCACCTCTCTTTCTCCATCGACGTCGTGGTCATGCCGTGGGTGTGGAAGCTACCAAATGGTCAGAACGAAATGGTCTGTAGTGGAGCTAACCAAGCTTGCCTCAACGAAAAGAATATATAGCACTTGGTGATTTTACAGAAGTTTGTCAGACATTGAAAAAGGTTAAATTCTAGATGCTTGGTTGGGAGATCTACAACCTACCACAATGGGGAATAGAATTAAGGTTCTAAAATGAATTTTAGGTTATGAAGATCGCTCTATATGCCTCACTTGGGACAAGGTTGTGAATTCCCTTTGTGATTAGAAAATTGGTTGGATAGCTAAAACTTGTTATTTTTTATGGTTGACAATTCAGTGTTATTTGCTGGGTTTGTGTTTGTGTTGCAGCTGATTTGGAGTGGGGTTGCTAGCTTTTTAGTTCTTCTTCCTATAGGAGTTTCACACTAGTGGTGGTAGTTAGGGATGGCAATGAGGCGGGGTGGGTCCGAAGGATGGGGTCTTCCCCTCCGCCTCCGCCCGCATGGTTTTGTCTTACTTCATCCCGCACCGCCCTGCATGACAGCGAAAATATTCTTGCCCCATCCGTACCCCTTAGGGCCCCGCAAATCCTCGCCCACCCTGTAAAACTCTGTTTTTTGTTAATTTGCCTTCAACTATTACAATTGTTTTTAATAAAACCTAATTCGTTAATAAAAATATATTTGAAATTACAAATAATTTATCCCATTAAATCAAACTAATTTTTAGCAAAAATTGAATAATATTATTAAAGTGTTTAACATGACAGTATCACAACAAAAATAAAAAAACTCATAATACAAAATCAAATGATTAATAGTATATAAATTTGTTTATAATAAAGACAAAAGAAAATGTTAAAATTGGTACCTTAATTTCCAACCTTGCTAGAGAAAAAAAAAAAAAAAAAAAAAGAGAGGCAGAAAGCCTTGTTGCGTAGAATAAAATAGTTGTGTAGAATAAAATAAGCTGATGATATATTTGTTTAAATAGTAGGGTTTTAGGGTATGAAAAATTTACAATTTAACCCTTATCAATGCAGGTCGGGGTAGGGATGAGGCGGGTTGGGTCTAAAAAGTTTAAACCCATCCCCATCCCGTCTCATGGTGTGGGACTAAAATCTTGCTCCATCCTCGCCTCACCACCTTTGCAGAGCAGGGAAAACCCGCATGGGGCAAAGTGGGGAGGGGTGGGCCAAAATTGCTATCCCCAATGGTGGTGCTTGAAAACAGTGAAGAATAGAGATAAAAAATAAAAATAAAAATGAATTGTTTATAGTAGTAGATATATTATTTTATTGTATTGATTATGTTATTTTATTGTGTTAAAAGCTAAAATAAAACCATTAATGTTTGGTGTTTTGTAAAATAAGAAGGTAAAATAGCTAAAGTAGCTTTTGGTGGAGCCAAATAGCTAAAATTATGGCTCCACCAATGTAGATGCTCTTAATATACTAATATTTAAAAAAAAAAGAAAAAGAAAAAGAAAAAAACTTCAGAGGCCATTATCCCACCTAGTCCATTTATAGCTCCATCCATGAGCCCACACGTTTGTGAGAGGACCACCCCACTAAGAGATAAATTTTGGAGCTGAGTGGCCTATAAATAGGGATTTGGGTTTGCCTATTTTTATAGAAGGTCTCATTGCATTGTGTAAGTACAAATATAAACACATATTTAATATATAGCTAGGTTGTTAGTAAAAGGTAAAATGTGTTGCAAGTAAGTGTTTCACTATTTGTGTAGTATCAACATGAGTAGCGAGATGCCGATATGCCTACTAAAGGCCTTGTTACATTGTATTCGTATTTGGCACTCTTCTATGTCATTTAAAACATTATGTTCTTAGAAATTTTGCAATTTTCATAATGATTAAGAGTGTAAAGACCAATGATTTAAGTAATAAGAAGATAGTGTACAAACTTGGGATAGTGTTGGGCATCTAAACCAACTTAATTGAATGAGCCAACCTCTACTTGTACAACTTAGCCATTTTTTAACATGGGTTTCATTGAGACCAATGATTAAATTCACATCCTAACAGATTAATCTCAATTCTCACACTTGTTTTTTTGGCCTAACAGCACCTTAACTTTTGTTGTGTCTCAATGTCTAAGGTATGATCCCCAGTAACTTCATCTAAAATAAATAAATATAAACATACTAAGCAAGATCATTAGCAAGGCAAATGTGGGATAACTTAGAACCTCACCAACCCAAACTAAACGGTATGCTAGTATTTGTTTTTCACTTCTGTGTTTTTTTTTTTTTTTTTTTTTTGGTGATGAATATGTGTTTTTCACTCCTTAGATATGAGCTAGGGATCTTGTTATATGGTTTTCACCTCTTAGAGATGAGCAAGGATGAGTAAAAAATTCACTACTTGATTAAAGCAATCCATCAATTTGTCTACAAGACTTCGTGTGATACCCCAATTTGATTGACTGTGTGATGTGTGTGGGTGTGTGATGAGTCTCACATCTGGTATTTACTGGGTTGAACTGGGCTTTATTAACAACTACAAAGAGCTTCAATTGCGACTAGTCCTTTTGAGGTATAACGCAGATGTGGCTAGCGCTTTTCCTTGAGTCGTTACATATGGTATCAGAGCCACAGCCCGGTAACCTCGTGTGGGCTTGAAGACACTACCCCACAAAGTGGGCCCTAATGAGGACGTTAGGGATTTAAGTGGGGGAGATTGTGATACCCCAATCTGATTGACTGTGTGATGTGTGTGGGTGTGTGATGAGTCTCACATCGAGTATTTACTAGGTTGAACTGGGCTTTATTAACAACTACAAAGAGCTTCAATTGCGACTAGTCCTTTTGAGGTATAACGCAGATGTGGCTAGCGCTTTTCCTTGAGTCGTTACACTACAGTTTCACTAATAAAAATTCATATGATTTCTTGGACTATATAATAGCCTTGTCTTAGCTCCAAAGCCCCATGACAAAGCTACTATGAGTCTATGAGTCTCATCCTTATCCGTAACACACCAATACATTGAGGCAAACTTTTTGATTCATCCAATAATGTTTACAACTCTAACATCACAACCAAAAACAAAAAGCACTACATCACTCATTCAACAACAAAAGTTATATTGTTCTAGTAATAAATCATTAATAAATTAAAAGATCAATCTTCCTTTGAGTCATTCTCGAAGTCATTTTAAGTATTTTTCTCTCCATTTTCACTTGAATCTTAATGAGTCGTCCTCCAAAGCTATCACCAGCATTTTCCTGTCTCCCCTTACTTGAATCTTACATTTTACATTGAGTCATCCTCCAAGTCATCAACATCATTTTCCTCTCCGGACTCACTTGTGCTTGCACTGGTCTACAATAAAAGACGTTCAAATTAATTCCTCAAACGAAAACTAATCCAAAAAAAATAAAGAGATGAAAGAGAAAATTAATCCCAAACAACATAACACTAGACAACATAACACTAGATCATGATCTAATCAACAATCTCAATCTTATATACAGTAATAAATGCAATTGATACCTAAGTCAGAAGATCTAATAAGCACAAGAACAAATATCAAGTCTTTTCTAACCAAATTCCTCAAGAACAAAAATAAGAAGATTTTTTTTTTTGTCAAACCCAAAAAAAGAAGAAGATTAAATTAGTGTTTCTATATCAGTGTAAACGAGTGAGATATGCTTGTGTAAAAAAAATCTTATCATTTTGCAATTATATATAGAAGAAATGAGCACTTCATCACCATAGAAGAAAAATGAGTTCATATAAAAAAATGGAAATTTACTTATGTCAGCTAGATGGTGAATATGAGAACAAAACTCCCACACTTGTAAAATAAAGAAAAAAAAATGTATACCATATGTGTATGTCTGTAGATAAATATATGAAAAATAAATGTATAGCTTATTTATTTGGCTTCATCTTGCCAAGAAACCAAAAGCATAATACATGGCAGCGAAAGCAAATTATTCCACCAAAAGCCTTCTAAAAATAGGGAAATTTTTAGCTAGTCCAGGACTACAAGATGACATAAGCTGTCACCATACACGTGACTTACTGTAATGTTGGTTTAAATCCGTTAATGCTGAGAGCAAATTCAAAATTAAGATGGAAATGGACAGATCCCTGAAAATTTTTAGCATCCAAAAAGTTCTCAAATTTGTTTTATAGAGTATGAAATACGTCTTGGGATCCTAGGGTCATTTTCTCCCAACCCTGAACTCACCGTCCCCAACTTCCCAATTGGTGGACTTTAGCTCTGAATTTGTGTGGTGGGAAGTGGCATTCTGAAATTGGTGCTCAATTACTATTTTTGGTTCAATGAAATTGATGTTCAATTGCAAAACCCTGATACCAAATTTTAAGGATTGATTTTTTTGCATATTAGGCTTGCTCAAGTTTGTTATTTTGTGCTTTGCTTATTTCCATTCCTTTGCTTTTGCAACAATAGAATGAGCCAACTAATGTAGCTATTCAAGTGCTTGCAAGGTGCTCTTGTTTTAGTCAAGAACTTGACATACAAGATTTTAATATTGAATGTGCTTAGCTATTGGTGTATTCAATTCTACTCAACCAAATTCAATACTTACAGCTTTGGTCATCTATTACAAGATGTCAAAGATGATACAAAGCCTTTTTGTAGTGTTGAGTTTAAAATTGTACCCAAGAAAGGTTGTACAAATGCTTAGTATTCTCGGCATGGTTATAGGTAGAGCCTTCGGACAAAAGTGGGTGGCATTTATCCGTTTGAGATCAACAAAGCAATTGATCTTGAAGCACACTTTTGTTATTTTGTCCTTGTAATCAAATTATAAGTTTTGTAATATAAGTCTATATGTCAATAGAACTTTTGTTATTTTGTACTTGTAATCAAATTATACATTTCAAATTATACTCATATCTTCTATGACATGACTAATAGTTAAGAATGATATTTGCATTTATCAGTAAATTGATTATTCAACTATGTGTTTTCTACTAATTTTGATGGAAAAAAAAAATGTATGTAGTCTCTTACCATCTTTTTTACGAAATCAAAAACTACCATAATTGGCTTGATAACATTTCAAAAGATAAGTCACAAACATCATTATAGAAATTGACATATCATGAAAAGAATAACTACATTTTATTACATTCTCTTGGTGTGTACTATACATACTTGTAATGGTTTTGTTTAAATAAACAAAAATGCTGAAGTGTCAAAATTGGATAATACAACATAATACTCAATTCTTTCTACCACATTACTTGTTTCAAACTAAAAAGAAGTGAAACACTTAACATATATCAAATCTAAAACTTCAATAATTCGCTTGATAACTTCAATAGTCTCTTACCATCTTTTTTACGAAATCACAACTACCATAATTGGCTTGATAACATTTCAAAAGATAAGTCACAAACATCATTATAGAAATTGACATATCATGAAAAGAATAACTACATTTTATTACATCCTCTTGGTTTGTACTTACATACTTGTAATGGTTTTGTTTAAATAAACAAAAATGCTGAAGTGTCAAAATTGGATAATACAACATAATACTCAATTCTTTCTACCACATTACTTGTTTCAAACTAAAAAGAAGTTAAACACTTAACATATATCAAATCAAAAACTTCAATAACTTCAAGACACGTGACCTCATTCACTCATGAATTTGAGTTTTAATTTTTTGCTTCCATCTTTATTAATTTGTTTCCCTTCTTAAATAGCATTCAATGCACAACATACGTGCAATACAAGTTATGATAAGCACCAACTATTAACATAAACTAGACACTAACCCGTGTGATGCACGGGATAGTTAAATAAAAGGATAATTAACCAACCTTATGTTAAAATATAAAACTAAAAGAAATCAGTGAGAGACTGATTTGCCCACCAAGAAAAAGAATTTCAAATTCAATTTTGCCAAAAAAAAAAAAAAAAAGCCTCTCTACACAAATCCACTTTTTGCTCTAATTTATTTTGCAAATTAGACACTATCAAGAATTTCAATAAACACTGTTGCCACATCTATCTCTATTTTAGGCAATTAATTTACACATAAGCCAATAGCGATAACTATCATAGTTGCTCAAAGCTATGACAATCTTGATCCAAGCATTCTCCTTCTAGAATCTTGTACCTTTTCTTTAAACCTGCACGTCAACAACTTTAAGTAAGAAAGTTGTCAAAAGTGATTTCAAGTAAAAATCACATTTACACATAATCTAAGCAACCTAACTCACTTTAGGTCTTATAATTAAGCTGATAACATCTTGCTCATTAAAAAGTCGTTTTCAACACATAAAGCTCCTGCTCATTAAAATTCATAATACGTGTAGGTTTTGTCTTTCATATTTATGTGCTCTTACTATGTAGAAACCCAAAATAAAAAAGATCTTAGACTTCCTTGGATTTTGATATCTTATAATATTGCACATCATCAACATAAAATGATGTTAATTCAATAAAGTGAACAAATCTAAAAAAAAATCAATGTGTAAAACTCTAAGCATGCAAGAGAAATAAAAGCTTCAAAAGCAGAACTGAAAGCTTTTTGTCATATAAGGAAAATCGAAAATTCTCTTTTTAAATAGCCTACATTCCATACATTTTTTAATAATTGAAAGAATAAAAAGAAAAAGGGCTATATTAGGTTGATTCAGCTGCATGTTAGGAGGATATTCTTTGTAGTAATATAAGGCTTTACAATTCTGTCAATAGAATTCACACACACACACACACACACACACACACACACACACACACACACACACACACACACATATATATATATATATATATATCACTTATATATATATATATATCACTTACCAATCAAAATCTTTTGAGAGTGACTTTATTCGAGAAAAGGATGTGATATACAGGGAGAAAACTTTAGAACCCAAATGGCACTGGTTTGAAATAGAAAAAAAAAATGTTCCCAAAGTCAAAGCTAATCTACAAAATTTGTAAAACCCAATCAAACACATTTGATTCAATCATCTCTTTTAAAACTTTGAAAGGAATTAAGAAACAATGGGGAAAAAACCAAAGTTCATAGTATTGATAAACTAAAGAAAATAATAATTTGCCATTAAAATAAGGGGGTTTGGGGGAAACAAAGTTCATAGTTAAAGAAAATAATAATCTGCCATTGAAAAAAAAAAACAATTTCATAAGAAACTTTAATAGCCACAATTTTTATGAATCAAATATTGTCAAAATCATAAATGGATAACAAACCTAATCCAGTTTATCAAATTGTTTGAAGCTATAGGCGATAAGATTGCAGCCCTGTAATCGATAAATTTTGGTGAGAATCAATTCATGGATAGCAAATGTTTTGTCATTTGATGGTAGACTTCAACAAATCCAAACATCCAATAAGTGTTGTATTGTTGTTTGGTATTCACGTCTATTGGACCAACATGTTTGTTCTAGAACAAAGATAATCAAGCAGATTGAGAGCAAGTTCAACAGCTTTCTGTGAAAAGGCACTAATTTCTCGGCTTCTGGTGCTAAGTTTTTTGGGAAGTGTCTAATTAGTTTAATCAATAATTTGACCAAGGTACATACAAACAGATAATGTATTGACAACATATGTTGAAAGAAACAAATATATTGAGGAATGGATCATCGAACTAAATGTAAAAAGAGGCATTATCAATAGTAGTACCTTCATCCACCAATTCCTCCCACTTGAATCACCTTTGACTAACTTGAAAGCCCATCCCATCAAAAAAAAAAAAAAAAAAAACTTGAAAGTCCATCCTTCAAGACTTGAAGTTTCCCATCTTCTGAACTTTGGTTGCTTCAAGAGGTTTTTTTTTTTTTTTTTTTTTTGAAACAAAGCAGTGTGAACGTTATTGACAACTATAATCAAACACATTGTAGGCAATCCATTAATGAAAATTAAAATTGACAACTCTAATCAAACACATTGTAGGCAATCCATTAATAAACAATTGAAACAATGATGTTAGAAGACTACCAGAGGCTTTCTTTGGGTATCTATACTGGGATTTTAGGGCTGTTGAACGCTGTTGGACGACTACCAGAGGTAGGTAATCTGTGGTATTTACATTGGGATTTTGGGGCTATCAAGTCTCTGATATGTCCTGCATATTTTTTTCTTGGAGCCTAAGCCACTGCGTTGGAATGTTCACAATAGACAGATAATACTATTGAAATAATTTCACCCAAAAAAAAATATTTTTTTCAAATCAATTTTCAATAACCATGGATACCCATCAATGCATCCTCAACTGAAAATTATTTGACAATATGCATTTCATTTTATTTACAATTGAGATTTAGAGATACTTGAAGAAGAGATGGAGGAGGGAAGAGAAAGTGGTTGGCATTAGAAAGTTGAAAGTCTGAATTTTTGAAATCGTATTTGGAAGAGAAAGAAGTTGGCAGTAGAAAGCTGAAAGTCAAAAGTTTTGAAAGTGTCTTTGGAAGAGATAGAGGTTGGCGTTAGAAAGCTAAAGGGCTGAAGTTTTGAAACTGTACAAGAAGGGTAGAGCAAAAGGAGGGGAGACAGAAAACTGTTGGAGTTAAAGAGTAAATACTATTCGACTTGGGTTGAACGTAAGATACATCAAACATGTAGGCTTGGGCCTTATGGTGGACAACACTAACATAAGTTACATATAATTACAGCCATAAAGATTGGCCTTTATGACTAAGATAGTGCTAGAAACTATTTTCTTTTTAATAGTATTTTAAAATTAAGAGAAAATTTTAGAAAAAAAATATTTTGAAATTATAGAAGAAATTTAGGAAATAGAAGGATAATAACATGGCGGCTGATGTGGCTCAACAAGAGCGAAGCAACATTAAATGCTAAGCTTCAACTTTTAGTATTATACAGACTAGTCGCTAACCTGTGCGATGCATGGGAAAATTAAAATAAAAAGAAAAGATCACCAAGCATTGTCATTTCCACTTTCATGTATGTATTCTGAATTGATATTAGTTGCATTGAAAACTACGAATAAAATATAAATAAAATACTAATTGCACAAATAAAAACCCATAAAACTTTTTCTTTTCTTTCTAAACTAAAAATAGTACCAGCCCAAAATAAGTGAATCATTGATTCCATAACATCCAAATTGTAAGCAGCACAGAAACATTGAAGCAAAGAACACTAAGAAAA
Source organism: Lithocarpus polystachyus (assembly GCA_033629205.1). Classification (NCBI taxonomy): domain Eukaryota; kingdom Viridiplantae; phylum Streptophyta; class Magnoliopsida; order Fagales; family Fagaceae; genus Lithocarpus; species Lithocarpus polystachyus. The sequence continues at coordinate 22,768,484 of CM066164.1, read as the reverse complement.
GTGTCAAGTGGACTCAGCATTAAAATCACAATTACTTGTAATTACTTAAATAAACAATTACTTTGAATCATTATTTGAAAGAAGAGAGACTTAAAAATTTGATAAGTCTCAAAGATGAAGTTTCTCGGATATATTTCAGCATCAATGTCCAAGTTCAGCCCTATGTATAGCAAGCATTAGCAAAGTATCCATGACCTTCCTCTTTTGGAATTCACGAAGCTACTCCAAAGAAAAATTGTTAAATAATGGTATACCACCCTACACATGTATTTACTTTCTTAAAAAAAAAATAAATAAAAGAGGAGAAGAAGCATAAGAGAACAAAAGGAAATAAAATCTAACTTATATAATTGCATAGTTTAAATCAATAAATTTGTTTGAATCATTAAAATTCACCTTCATATTTACCCTAGAAGATCAAATGCGAAAGATCTAACAATATCAAAGATATTTATTCACCAAAAAGAATAATAACTCAAGGAACTGTAGATTGGAGAGGGGGAAAAGTAGGAGACTATTATGCTGCAATGAATATGAACAAAAATCATATACCAAAAACATGCAATTATATAGAACACAACCTCTAACAAATGCTTAAATATTGCAAGAGGCACATAACCCCATTTTCGTATCCTATCATCTCATGAGAAAAAGATTAAAAAATATAAATGTAACCAAGCCTAAACCAACAAATTCTAGCCCAATATTAATGATAGGCTACGAATTGAAAAATGCAAGATGAAGATAGGGTGTTTTACATTTTCAAACAGGAGAACATGTATGCACAAAATTCAATGATGCTATTAGTTGAGAATTATGACAATTCAAATTAAAAATGAAAAAAAAAATTAACCTAAGTAAAAGCCTAGATTTCTCAAAAGGTGTTCATCAAAATCGTAGAAACCATTGGCAACTTAGGGCCCTACATCATTCAAATTAAAAAAACCCAAAATTGTCCCCACATAAAAAGGCTAAACACAATCATAGAATACAAACTCAAACAATTTCATCTAGAATAAAGAAAATTTTTTATTTCAATTTCAACTGACAAATTAAACAACAAAAACTATATTGAAGGAAGGAAAAGAATTGAAACAAAAACATGCAAAGAGACTACCTAGATGTTCACGGCCTTATTGCTAGACTCAAGTTGGCTTCCTGCACAGAGAAGTTTCTAAAATATTCACACTACTCCATTACCATAAATTTGCCAAATTCAACACGCTATTCTAACTTCAAAATTTATGTATTAAACCCCTAATAACTTGCTCACAATTTATCAAAATTCTTTCATTAAACCAAATTATACCTTTTGGTAAAGTACATACATAGTAGTACATTCTTTTGGTGCTAATTAAAAACAACATATAAAATAAAATATTAATAAAAAAAAGGAGAAAAAAATTCAAATATAGAAATTATATTAAGCTTATTACAAAAATAAAAGGGACAAAAAAAATCAATAAAGCAAGAATAGTATGTAACCCCATCTTCATCATGGACAAGCACAAGCATAAAATAATTAATACAGCAAGTACATGCAATGAATAGATAGATGGCCTCTATATATATTTTTTTGTCTACTACATTTATCGCTTTTATGGTAATTCAATTTTTATATAAAATAAAATGACATTCAAGATGATCGATGTTAGATTGCTAAAACATAAACACAATTCAACATCTACCTCTCAAAATGAATAGCACCAAAAATTGGAACGCTTAGGACATCAAAACACACATATACACATAACCAAAACAAAAATCAAAAAACAAATAGATCCTTTACTCAAGAACCTCAAAAATGTAAAATTTTCCAAAAGCAAAAGCACATAGACATGCATAAGTACATGTCTACATAAATATCACAATCAACATGTATACATCTCATAAAGAACAAATAGCATATTTGTTAATGTTCTAATTGTCAAGTGGAATAGTCCCAAGTTTACTAACCAAATACGAGTCATAGGAATAGGAGGAGATTGATATTTTAGAACAAATTCATTGAAATTGTAGCCTCCCTCACTTGCAAGCAATTGGCTGCCTACATTGGCTTATCTTAGATTACCTCTGTTAGGTTCTAAAAGATTAGGAACTAATGTATTTAGAACTTCAATTTGTATGTTGGCAAACCATGATCAAAACAATGTTTAGTCGTGTGTTAGACTTGCTCAAAGTATGGGTCTTAATGTAAAGTTGGAATCGAGTTTTTATGCAGAATTACCTTTAACTTTCTGTATGACTCAATCGATCGAAAATCGTGCAGAACGTTTTTCTGCAGAAAATTCCAACTCAGCCCAAGCCCGTTTTAATGTATAGGGTTTTATGTTTTGCCCTAAGTATAAAAGGGAAAACCCTAGCCACGTTTTTAGAGTTCTGTTTTGCTGTGTTTGTGAATCTCTCCGTGAGATCTAGAGGTGTTTACCTTCACATACACTTAGGGTTTACAAACTTGAGATTTATGTCAAGAGTTGTGTAGATCATTACAGTTGCAGAATCAATAGAGCACAAAGATATACAAGCAGGTGCGCTTGTGGATTTGCTGAAGAATTCCGGAAAGAAGGAGTCCATGGATCTCGGAGCTATCATGGGGTCATGGTAGTAAGTTTCCTACACTTGGGTAGCAATAAGATGTTAGTGGTCTAAGTCTATTGTGTAAACTTCGATTCTTTCATAGTGGATTCAGTTTACCTTGAGGATAGCTAGGTCAAATCCTCCCCAGGTTTTTACCGGTGTGGTTTCCTGGGTCATCAGATATTTGTGTTGTTTATTTTCCGCTGCTTTGTTATTTTTGCTTATTTGTGTTAACCTAGTTTTAATTAAATTACCTAAGTTAATCACTTGGCTAATTCACTAGGTTAATCTGTTGGGTTTAAGGGGTCTAAACAAACTGACAAGTGGTATCAGAGCGGGTAGCTTTTGTTTTTGATCCTTTGATCTCTTAGCTGATCCTTGACCCCTGTTGTCATGGAACACGGACACTCCCTTGTTGTTCCACCTCACTTTGATGGAAACAACTATGCATATTGGAAAGTAAGGATGAAAGCTTTCCTGAAATCCATAGATGAGAGAGTTTGAAATTCCGTTGAATACGGATGGGAGAAGCCCACTACTCCTGTGAGTGAGTGGCAAACTTCTCAAAAGGAGGCAGCCGCTTTTAATAGCAAAGCTATAAATGCTATTTTTAATGCTGTTTCCATGGAGGAATTTAAGAGAATCTCTAATGTTGAGGTTGCTCATACTGCTTGGAAAATCCTCCAGACTGTGCATGAAGGCACGAAGGCAGTTAAAATTAATAAGTTGCAGCAATTAACCTCTAGATTTGAAAGCATAAGAATGAATGATGATGAATCTTTTGATGAATTCTATGCTAAATTGAATGATATTGTTAATTCTGCTTATAATTTAGGTGAAATCTATGATCAACCTAAAATAGTTAGGAAGATTCTTAGATCTTTGACTGAGGATTTTAGACCCAAAGTGACTGCCATCATTGAGAGCAAGGATGTGGACTCCATCCCTGTGGATGAACTTGTAGGATCTCTTCAGTCCTATGAGTTAGACCTCCCCAAGACTAACAAATCCAAATCAATGGCTCTTAAGTCTGTTGATGATGTTGATGATGGTGGATTTGATGATGAACTCTCTGCTACAGAGATTGCCTATCTTGCCAAGAACTTTAGAAACTTTCTGAGGAATAATAACAGAAGGGCAAGAGGCAAGAACACTGTTGAACCTAGAAATTTTAGGAAGAATGAACCCACTAAGGTTAATAACATTGAAAAACCTAAGGAGAAAGTAGGTCAATCTTCTAATAATTCTTTGGGACAACAATGTTATGGTTGTCAAGGGTATGGTCATTTAAAGTCTGAATGTCCTACTTATTTGAGGTCTAAGGGTAAGGCTATGGCTGTAACCCTTAGTGATGACGTGGTTCCCGACAATGAATCCGCTAGTGATGAGGATGGAAACTTCATTGCTTTCACTACTACCACTGTAGTCAATGAAAGCATATCTGTTGAAGAGAACCCTTCTGATGGGGAACTCTCTGAGGATGCAGATTTACAGGAAGCCTACAATAAACTTTGCAAAGTTGCTGCAAAGGGTGCCATGAATGTTGAGTTAGGCTTGAAGAAAATTGCATCTTTGGAACTTGAAAAGAAAAATTTACTTAATAAATTGTTTGATGCAAATGAGCTTTTGAATAATGTGAAAACTGAGAACATGCTCTTACTTGATAAAGTTAAATGTTTGGAACTTGATTTATCTGTTGCTAGAGAACAAACTAATAGGTCTGCAAACTCCAAACTTGATCACATGCTGAGTATTCAAAAGTCTCCTTCTGATAAAACTGGTTTAGGTTATGAGGAAAGTATTTCTGTGCTTGAACCTTCTTCCACTAAATTTTTTCCTTCTTCTGAACCTCCTAAGAGTGAGATTGTTAAACCCTTGGTGAGTGAACTTGTCAAACATGTTAATGTTACTCCACCTAGAAAGATTAGGGTTGATCTTCATGCTTCTCATTCTAGAGCTTCAACTTCTACTAAGGGCAAATTGCATGATAAGCCTGCATGGGTTTGTCATTTTTGTGGAAAACCTGGACACATTCGTCCAAATTGTTTTAAGTTTCAAGCTGCGAAGCGAGCAAATAAAACTAAAGTACCTGTGCCTCAAGCACATGATCCTATGGTACTTATTGGTGAATTGGTAAAGGCGTTAAACCTTTATTCCAATCCTGGAGTTGCTCAGAATTCTAATGTGAATCATAACTCTAATGCAAGAGTTGCATCTAAGAAGTCTTGGATGCAAAAGGCTCAATCTAATTGAGTCTGTCTGACATGGTCCTTGTGCTTCATTGCTCAATCTTTTGTGACCTTTGTTTCTAGGATTTGCATTGCATTACATTCATGCATTTCATTCTAGGTTGTTTGTGTCTTTGTTAAATAAAATAAAAAATAAAAAAAAAATTTTTTTTTTGTAAATTGTGTTTTGCTATTTTTCTTTGAATTTGAAAACAAGGTTGGTCAATCAAAATTACATGTCATAAGTATGTACCTTGTTTAGCTTTGATGCATTTATTTCTATTGCACTTTACTAGCTAAAGTCTTGTTGTGCATGTTGTGTGGGAAGATGCTGTAATTGTTGATCACATGATCTTGATCTTGAAGTCTTATGTCTTTGATTGTCGGACTTGGTCTTATTGAGAAAGGCATAAATAACCATCTCACCACTGTTTATTAGCCAATCATGAACACCTTAGTGCATATCGTAAGATTTTGTACTCGAGAAAGTGTAGCACATGCACAAAAAGAACATAAGGTGTAGCCTCTAAATAAAATTGGTGTGTACATTATTGGGCTATAATAATCTCACAAATTCAAATAAAATTGGTGTGTACATTATCCCGGCTTTTATTAAGTTTCTAATCAATAAATTTGAATATTGAGGCAAATCAAGAAACTTACATGATTGCAAGCTCTTATTCTAGGAGATGTGGGAGTTATATGATGTAACTCTTTAAGTAATAGTCTCTTTCAAATTCATGTGATGGATTTTGTAGAAATTGTGATTGATCTCTATGTGTATATCACCTCACATGTTTCTCAAGCTTATGCTAGTTGCACACACTACACAAGCTATTCTTTGCTAGAATTGTGTACATGATATTGTGTGTGTTTTTGGCCTGACCAACCAAGTTTGAGAATTTCTAGAAATTGATACAAAACATGTCTGCTTGTTTATTTTTTTTGGGGTATATTGAGAGAAAATTATGCTTTGAGAAATCTGGGTTGAATACATGTATTTTTGGAAAACATCTCATCTCATACTCATGCATTTGATTTATAAAATCTGTTGCTTTGAGGAGTTTCTGATCTAAAATGTTTGGTCTTTCAAAATTATGATTTTTCCAGAATTTCGATCGATCGAAACTGATTTTCGACCAATCGAAAATATTTCAAAATACTCAGAAAACTCTCTGGTTGGCTCGATCGATCCAAGCTTATTTTGGATCAATCGAAGGTAGTTTCGATCGATCGAGTGTAACTTTCGATCAATCGAAACTCGGGATGACAGTTTTTAAAAAAGGTCCTTTTCCACGTGACTTTTCACTTTTCAAAAACTTTTTCAAACTCTTTTGTCTTCCTACCAACCGGTCAGCATCTTTTTTGGAGATTTTGTCGCTCTCTTCCAAATCTTTTGCTACAATCTCTCTCTCCTAAGGCTGGTAAGACCTTTATACCCTTCCCTTTGCATTTATTTTCGAAATTCATGCATTTTTGTTGTTATTTTTGGAATTAGTGTTTTGGCAATTTTGGGATTGTTTTTGAATGTTTCTTTCTCAAATTTTTTATGGGTTTTTGTGGGGACACCTTACCTAAGCACATCATGTGGTTTAATTTGATTATTTTGGTGTTTTGAAGGAAATTTGAAATTCTAGGGCTTTAAATTGAGATAATTTGGGGTTTTGTTCAATTTGATTGATCTTGATGAAATTGGCTTGTTGATTTGGTAAATTTGATCATTATATTGTGTTAATTAACTATTGTATTGATCAATTTATCAATTTGTTGTGTTTTGAAAAATTAGGTTTTTCAAATTGGGTATTTTTGATAAATATTGCTTGCTCAAGCCAATTTTGTTAATTTGGATCACAATTGAACATGTCACTGCATTAGTACATGCATCATGTTATGTTCATGCTCATGCATCATATAGAATTGTTATATTCTATTTTTCTGCTGTGCTAACTTGCAGTCTGCCCTTGGTATTGTTTTTGCTCTTTTCTTTCTGTGTCTATCTTTTCCTTAGCACTATGCCTAGGAAAACTAGAGCCCATAGGACTTCTGATCCTTCTCCTTCTTTTGACACTGAGCGGTTTCCTAGTGAGTCAAACCAAGTCACCTATGAGACTCTGAATCTTAGGCGTCAGATTTGGGCTAAGCGTAGGGTTATCTTAGATGAGTTGGATCCTGAGGTGCGTCGTAACTTTTCACGTCGGGGTTGGTTGCCTTTGCTCGAGTATGAGCATTCTCCTCCTCCTGCCACCTTGATTAGAGAGTTCTATTCGAACCTCTCTATTCATGTCTATGATAACGACACCTTGGTAAAGGTGTGGTTACGTGGTGTGGAGTATCGCATTACCCCTTCGGTAGTGTCTGATGCTCTTGGGGTGCCCATTGTGGACCATCCCGTTTTTCCTTACGAGGAGTCTCCTCCCCTTGACGATGTCTTGTCTTACATCACTGGGTCTTCTATCCAGTGGGGTTCTGATCCTCGAATCACTTTTGCTGAGCTGTCTGAGCTGCACTATCTTTTCTTTAGGATAGCGTGTCATTCTTTGTGGCCTATTTTGCATGTCCACACCATTCCTCTTGAAAGGTGTGTCTTTTTGTATGCCTTGGTCACTGATGCTCCTATCAGTTTTCCGCATCTGTTCCTTCGTTCTTTGAACGAGGTTCATAGGTCTAGTTCTACGGTTCATGCTTTGTTTTTCCCTGTTTTTATTCATAGGATTCTCTTTTTTCTTGGTTTTGGTGAGTTTCCTGCTTCTGAGCCTGTACATGTTGTCGCTCCTATCGGTGCTACCTTTTTGAGGCAAAGGGCTGCTCAACTTCGAGCTAGCTCTAAGCGTCCTAGGGTAGAACCTTCCGGTGTCACTCCACCCCCTTCTTCTTCTACAGATACTCATGCAGCTGGGATTTCGTCTGATCCTGCTGTTGCTGCTGCTGCTGATGTTCCTCCACCGTTTGATGAGGTTTCTGACCTTCGTCGGACTCTTGATACTGTCGTGACCGTTCAGGCGGCTCATGGTCAGCTTTTGGTGGACATCCTTGATGAGCTACGTGCGTTACGAGCGGATTTGGCGAGTTCTCGTCGATCTCCTCCACCACCTTTTGATGATGAGTGAGTGCCCTTTGGCAATTCGTCACAAAAAGGGGGCGTACATAGTTCATTGTATCTAGGAGATTTTTTTGTGGAGATTTACATTTTAGGGGGAGTTTTTTTTTTTTGTTTACTTGGTAGTGATACTGCGGAGCTTGTGGAGTTATTAGATTGTATCTAGATGCTTCACTGTGTATTCTCATTTTTAGCTCTTGTTTAGGAGATTTATTTTGTTGAGATACATTTGTATGTATATGTTTCTTATTCCACTATACTTCTCTGCTTATTGATTTATATTGATGATGTTATTCATGATATATGTCTTTATTTTGTGTCATGTGAAATCAAGAAATTTTTATTTATGTATTTCCTGTTTTTTTTCCACACATGCGTTTATGTGTTTGTTAAGTGTTACAGGAATATACAGGTTGCTTTCAGTCGAGCTGCTGTCTACTTTGCAACTGTTAGATAGTAGTCTAGGTTGAATTGTTAAGTGGCTATTTTTATTGTAATGGGCTATTTCAATTTGTAAACTTTGAGCTTTTTGTTAAGTCTGTGTTTTGTCACGGATTGCCAAAGGGGGAGTTTGTTAGGTTCTAAAAGATTAGGAACTAATGTATTTAGAACTTCAATTTGTATGTTGGCAAACCATGATCAAAACAATGTTTAGTCGTGTGTTAGACTTGCTCAAAGTATGGGTCTTAATGTAAAGTTGGAATCGAGTTTTTATGCAGAATTACCTTTAACTTTCTGTATGACTCGATCGATCGAAAATCGTGTAGAACGTTTTTCTGCAGAAAATTCCAACTCAGCCCAAGCCCGTTTTAATGTATAGGGTTTTATGTTTTGCCCTAAGTATAAAAGGGAAAACCCTAGCCACGTTTTTAGAGTTCTGTTTTGCTGTGTTTGTGAATCTCTCTGTGAGATCTAGAGGTGTTTACCTTCACATACACTTAGGGTTTACAAACTTGAGATTTATGTCAAGAGTTGTGTAGATCATTACAGTTGCAGAATCAATAGAGCACAAAGATATACAAGCAGGTGCGCTTGTGGATTTGCTGAAGAATTCCGGAAAGAAGGAGTCCGTGGATCTCGGAGCTATCATGGGGTCATGGTAGTAAGTTTTCTACACTTGGGTAGCAATAAGATGTTAATGGTCTAAGTCTATTGTGTAAACTTCGATTCTTTCATAGTGGATTCAGTTTACCTTGAGGATAGCTAGGTCAAATCCTCCCCAGGTTTTTACCGGTGTGGTTTCCTGGGTCATCAGATATTTGTGTTGTTTATTTTCCGCTGCTTTGTTATTTTTGCTTATTTGTGTTAACCTAGTTTTAATTAAATTACCTAAGTTAATCACTTGGCTAATTCACTAGGTTAATCTGTTGGGTTTAAGGGGTCTAAACAAACTGACAACCTCTATTCAGCTTTGCAGTGGCTTTGGTGAGAGATGTTGATGAGTTCACCTTGGGCCTAGGATTAAACGGCAAATCACAAAATGCATTGAACACAACCCAATAAGTAGCAACAGTTTATAATTTTAATAAACAAAAAGTTGTATTCTTTAATAGATAAACAAAAAGAATATTTTTCAAATCTCATCAACAATAACAAAATACATAGATGAAACACACATTATTAAGCCAAAAATGATGGAGAGAGATTTGCAATGGAGAGGTAGAGGCTGCATCCGAACTCGTCAAAAGAGAAAGATTCTATTTAGTGTCTGAACTTGTCCAAATAAAAAGACTCTAATAGTTTGGAGAAGATTAAATTTGAATAACAAAAAGTTATTCAAAAAATATATTAATGAAATATGTAAATTTTAGCGTAAACATACAGTTCTATTATGAAGAATGATATAATATTATTACCAGAAATACTATAGATGACAATAATATACCATTGCTCACACACCAAGAGGTAAATCTGGCAGCGAATACTAAACTAAGAGAGAACGATCAAGAACTTACCTTGAATCTGAATAGCAAAGGACAACTGAGACAAAATAGTGAAGAAATAGTTCATAAATAGAGTAACGTGGTATATGGTGGGCTCAGCAATTTGATAATATTTACGCTGAATTTGGAGCTGGAATTTGTGCCTCTCAAATTGATTGAAATAAGAGAGGTGCTAACCGTGTGGGATTTTTGGCATGGGCTGAGGGAGACCAATTAAAACCATCTACGTAAATCAAAACCAATTCTAAATTTTAAACCTTAATCAAAACCTTCTCTTTCTCATCTCTCCAACTCTCTCAAACCAATTCCAAATTTTAAACCTTAATCAAAACCAAATCTAGGCCTGATAAGTAAATCAAAACTAAGTAGTCCATAACAATCAAACCTAAATCATAATTAATGCCAAAATTTGTGTATATAAGAAAATACCTTTATTGATGTGGTGCCGGCGGTGTTATGGTCGTGGGATACCGTTGAAGGTGGGTGCTAGCCTGACAATGTTCCTTGTTTTTATGAAAGAAGCTATAAATTGGGGGGAATCAAATCCAAAACTATAAACTGGAATTTAGAGATACCTCAACCCAATCATCCAGCTTCTGTCAGTATTTATATACTTGGAGGAGAGGAAGACTGGAAGGAAGGAAGACAGAGAGGATGGTGTGAAGTAAATATGAAACCGGAGAACAGAAAGGTTGGGAGAAACAAAACGTGGGGAAGGGGAAGGGTAAGGAATCTGAAACTGTGCAGTAAATGTGAAACGTTAGAATAGAAACGTGGGAAGGAACAAAATATGGAGAAAGAAAATGTGGAAAATTTTGTAACTGTGTTTCAGAGGAACAAAATATGGAGAAAGAAAACGTGGGAAGGGGAAGGAAAGGGTTTTGCGTGAAAAATTTTGTGACCGTCTTTTAGAAAGGGTTTCACAAAAGGCCTAGGTTGAAAAGGCTTAGGTTGAAAAGGCTTTGGATTTGGGCTTTATGGTGGAATTAAACGTATAAGAAGTGGGCTTTTTGGTGGAGATTATGGTGGAATTAAAATGTATCAAAACTATTTTAAATTTATGGTGGAGATTATTAGTATTTTAGAAGGTGTAAAAACTTTTTTAAATTTGTAGGAAAAATACAAAAAAAAAATTATGGAAATTACATGGTTGTTGACGTGGCTCAATGTGAGCGTAGCAACATTAAATGCTATGCTTCAGCTTTTAATAATATATAGATTTGATAACAACTAACTAGCAAACAACCTAATCCTATCCTCTACACTTCCAAAAGTCTAGGAAATAAGTTATAAATAATTTCTATCTCTAACTAACAAATCCTATTGTTTAAGGAAGACTAGCCAGATTTCAATCTTGGAACTTCATCACTTATCCATCTCATCTTGTCATCCAAGCCAATAATGACAGGTCCTTCACATTCAACTTGTTGATCCTCATCCTTGGCCTATTGCTAATCCCCATCTTCATCCTTGGCAAGCCGAGGCTCCCTTTGCTCCAAGTTTGTCTGAAACACCGCAAAGAATCATTATATTATTGTTCATCAAGAACATCTATCGAATAAACACCTCAAGGTAATATCTATCTAGTATTCACCATTGCATCATCAACTGTATTCGAAAGTGTACTAAAATGCACATTAGTTTCCTAACACAAAGGCTCGTCAATCTAATGAATACCATGTTGTAACAAGGATAAAAAAAGTGTATATATCATCATCATATTCAATTATAAATAAAATATATACTACAAAAAAAAAAAGAATAAAATAGTATACCGTCTTGAGGTAATTCATTTAAGTCAAAACAACTCATTGGAACTAATTGATGAATCTCACTTGCAACAAAATTCTCATCCATTGATTCTACAGTAATTTAACCAAAATGATAAATAAATATGAACATCATATTTCAATATATTTGAAAAATAAATTATGAACAAAAGAAATATATGTACCTTATTTATAATTTCTTGAACACTATATTCTTCTAGACATTATTTGATCATTCATTGAACTCTTCTCAACAAAATTCTCATCCATTGATTCTACAATAATTTAACAAAAATGATAAATAAATATTAACATCATATTTCAATATATTTGAAAAATAAATTAAGAACAAAAGAAATATATGTACCTTATTTATAGTTTCTTGAACACTATATTCTTGTAGACATTCTTTGATCATTCGTTGAACTCTTCTTTCTTTCTTGTCTTTTTGTTGAACATTAAACTCTTCTTTTAGTTTTTTCTATGATATTGGTAAACTAAAAGAGAAGTAAGAGTAAATATTGGTAAAGTAAATATTGGTGGGAGATGAAATAGGAAATGGAGGGAAATTGCAAAAAGAGCACTTTTGTCATTTTGTTTTGTTTCATCCGGCGGGTAAAAAAATTAGTGGACAATATTGTCATTTTGTGTTTGTTTGGTCCGGCTTCTTAAAAAAATTTGGAGAAGTACACATTTTTCTGCTTGTTGCAACTTCCTATGCAAAAGGCTCAATGTCATTGACTGTCATTGACATAACTGTGTGCCCTTAACAAAAGCCATATATAAATTATAAAACTAAACAATGGCAGAAAATTTATCAATATTTGATGTGTATGTGTACGAACTGTGTTATTCTTTATTCTGTACCCCACCACACTGGGTCAGAGTCAGTCCAATTTAGTCAATTCCCTGAATTCTTTATCTTACTTGATTTTTTTCATATTTTAAATGTTTTTAGATTTATTAGTGCTTATTGTGTTTGTAATAACTTTGTCAATTTTAATGTTTAGTGGTACACACACTGCCACATGGACTGTAATCATGTTTTCATTTTGGGTTAAAATCCTGAAAGAGTGTGTTGTGCAATAGCGATAGCAAGTGTGTAATAAAATTTTCGAATAAGAAGGAGAACTGTATTTGGTCTAGCTTGCTTTTAAGAAAAAAAAAAAACCTAAAAGAGAATGTTATTCGATTATTATATATGGTAATTGTTATTAGACTTAGGATACTGAAGGAGCAAGAATTATAGGGCTTGAGATTGTTTTCAATTTCCTACAAATTATAGGTGGACTGAAATTTTAATCTACAATAATTTTGATTTTGAATATCTTGAATGGTGGTTTACTTAATTCCACAGTGAATTAGAGCATGAGACACTGCTTTGACATGTGGGGGAAGTTGCATCCTGGGGCTTTCTTTGGCTAAGAGTTTCATACTTAAGAGCATGACAAATCTTTGGGAGAGCACTACACTGCATTCTTGTTGTAGAACTCGGTCTCCGATTTCATAACGAGAATTATTTTATAAATGAATTATATACATGTTACTTGATTTTTAACGAGAATAATTTGATTCACAAATTAGATACATGTTACCTGATTATATATTTATTACATTTGATTTTGCTTTGAAAACAATAGTATTGAGAACAAGAATAACATAAATATGGTTATTCTTATAAGTGAAATATTTCTTATTCAGGAAAAGTTCTCTAGTGATGCTAATTTGTTGCTATCATTGTTGCTCAAATAAATGTGAGGCATGTAACTCAGTCATAAAAGATTTTTGGAATGTCCGCTTTTGGACCTAACAAAGAAATAATAATATTAATTTTTCATTTGTGTGTTTTGTGTTGTACACAGACATATCTAATTAATTATCATCACATAGTAGAGGGAAATTTTCTTATTTCAATGGTGTTTTAACTTAAGGCATGTTTGGAACACTGTAATAGATCCTATAATGGAATAACTATTCATTACGAATAATCATTCAATTGTTTGGTTGTGTTTTTATTACAAGGAATAGTTATTCATTTGGAATGACTATTCTTTAAAACAATGAATAATTATTCCTTACCAAAAGGAGTGTAATTGCTATTCCTTAACCTACTTGATTCTCCAAAAAAAAAAAAAAAATAATTATGAAATATAAATTTCCCAAAAAGCCTCAAGCCACCGTACTCTTCCTCACCAATAACCATGTATCCTTTCCCCATTTCCTCTTTCTCTCTACCTTTGTTTTTCATGGTTTCCTTCTTGAGTCTTGATTGATAAACATTCCCCCCCCCCCCCCCCCCTTTCCCATTGTTCTACCAAAATTGCACTTCATGAGGTTCTATTGTTTTCAATTTCTAGAAAATTCATTGTTTTAAATTTCTTTTAATTCTCCATTTCAACTAGGAAGAATGCTAGTACCAATCAACTATTCCCAGAAAAGCAACACACTCTCCCCCTCTCTCTTTGGTGCAAAAATGGAACATGAAGATATTATCTTTTATTTATTTATTTTATATTTATAAAAATATTAAGTTTGACAATAAACAGTAATATTGATTCTATATTCTTCTTACAGTTATAGATAATAGAATGTTGAGCAAGATTCAGAAATTATTTAACAATAAAAAAAGAAGGAAAGCAAGATTCACAAAAAGTGCAAATATATAATTATTCCAAAAAGGGTACATTAGGAAAATTTTCTAATATGATGCCATTCCACAGTTCTATTCCTATGTTATCACCAAACTGATGAATATGAATAATCATTACATTTCATCTACTTTTATTCCTTGTAATGGTTATTCCTATTACAATGTAATCACTGTTATTTTATACCAAACGTGCATTCTTGTCAAGCTTGGAGTTTATGTACTGCACCATGGCCAGGGCATGCAGGCCAAGGAAATATTATTAACATGGTGATCCATTATGTACTGCACTTTGGTATATCATCTTTGAACAGTTTCTCAGAATTTGAGAATAGGTAGTGTAGTTAGGTTTCCACTGTGTTCCGTTGCTTCACAGCAACAAATCTTTTTCATACATGTTAATTTTTTTGAAGATGTTGGTGTTTGCATGTTCTTTATACGGTTGAGTTACTGTGTTTCTACCTTAGGTCCACATCAATGAGCCCACTAGATCCCTTTTTAAAGTTACACTACAAAATGCTCCCCAAGGGGAACATTAGCAAGATTCCCATTTTGTGGTGCCAGTTCAAAGATGGAGCATTAGAAAAAAGCATTGATTCCAAAATTTTGTTTGTTGTGTGTAATATTGTATATCTATATTCATTTGCTTGTATTGGAGTACCTTTATTCTATCTCCAACTAATGGACATCATTAGAATTGTGTATTTTGACATTGAAATTGTTATTCAATTTACGTCAATGGCTCTGTTTTGTCTTTTCTTTTCATATTACTCTATACGTTAGTCCTTTGTGGTTTCTCATTATGTATTTATGCATTCTTGTGTTTCAATTCTATGCTGCAGTTATCTCTATCAGTATCTAACTTACTTGATTGTGACATCACTTCAAAGGTATTCATCTCTATAGATAACATCAATTGATGGTGAGATAATTACAGGGTTATGCAATAATTTCCCAATGTGCTAAATATTTTGGTAATTTATTGGGTCTATTTGTTTTTACTTTATAATGCCAGCATATTATTATCATCAGTTTATGTACAACCTTTTAAAACTTCACTCTTTTTTAGATTCAATTGTACTTTTATACAACCTATTTTTTAAATAAAAAAAAAACTTGTCAGCGAAAATAAGCTGATCCAAACACTGTGCACCCTCCTTTTGTTTTAGTGTGATGTTTGAGTCGGTTTATCTTCATTTGCCCTTCATATTTCCTATACTCGACTAGGTTTGGGAAGTAATGATTTGAATCACACTTTGTTGAAATTTTCCATAGCAGAAATTTTTTAGAATAATAAATTTTGCAATCAGGAATAATGTATCTTATCAAATATTATGTAATAAGTCTTCATTTGCTACACACACCATACCACTCTTCACTTCCTCTTTTGTTTCTTATTTCACTTGCATTTTTATACCCTTGCAAACGATGGGAGTCCTTATATAGAATTAAATACCAACCAATACTAGTATTCAAAACTAAGGAAACAAGAAATAGAAGCCTATCACCTATAAGTAAAAGAAAGACACATTACATACACCTTTCAAGCCAACTTGTTTCATCTTTTGATAATCAAAGACAACAACTCACCTACTAAAGTAAGAAATTGTTTTTTTTCTTATTTGTAGTCTACCATTCAACCTAAGCTAGTAAGGATATGCCATACTAAATAACACATGCAAAATGCTTTAAAACAAATGGCTATTGCTAGACTGGGAGTTTTTTTGCAGTGGGTACAGTTCCTATTACTAAATAACACATGGAAACTTACTATAATTTGTGGTTGTGGATTCAAGTCTGGAATTCGGCCTCTCCCAAAAAAATTGGCTGCCTACCAATCACCTCTCTCAAATGACATTTTCTTATAGGCACGGTCCCATACTTAAGGAGTTTTGCTGTTTCTAATAAATGTTCTCATATATCTAAAGGTCTTAAGTTCGACAATCCTTGGTAGTTTGTTTATGTGCTTGTATGACATGCATGCATGCCATGGTCTTACTATGGTTTTTGCTAATATATACTTTATTTTATTTAGAGTGATCCCATGGTTGTGGTGTATGCAAAGAAAATAGATGGTAAACTAGAGGAGTTAGGTTGCACTGAGGTTGTGCCGAATAGTTTGAATCCTGCATGGATAGAAAAAGTTACAGTTGCATTCCAGTTCGAGATCGTGCAGCCATTGGTGTAAGCTTTAAAAAATTCTTCAAGTGCTTATCTTTGTTTAGATATATCTTGATTTACTATAAGTGAAGTTTTAATTTGCTAGTTGGCTCATGTTTGCCTTTTTTCTTTTCTTTTTTCGGCTCCAAATTTCATGTATATGATGTGGATACAAAATATCATAATATATTTGTGAAGGTATATGTTAGGTTCTAAAGACTAGGATCTAATGTATTTAGAACTTCATTTTGTATGTTGGCAAACCATGATCAAAACAATGTTGAGTCGTGTGTTAGACTTGCTCAAAGTATGGGTCTTATTGTAAAGTTGGAATCGAGTTTTTATGCAGAAGTACTGTTCACTTTCTGTATGACTCGATCGATCGAAAATCGTGCAGAACGTTTTTCTGCAGAAAATTCCAACTCAGCCCAAGCCCGTTTTAATGTATAGGGTTTTATGTTTGCCCTAAGTATAAAAGGGAAAACCCTAGCCACGTTTTTAGAGTTCTGTTTTGCTGTGTTTGTGAATCTCATTGTGAGATCTAGAGGTGTTTACCTTCACATACACTTAGGGTTTACAAACTTGAGATTTATGTCAAGAGTTGTGTAGATCGTTACAGTTACAGAATCAAAGAGCACAAAGATATACAAGCAGGTGCGCTTGTGGATTTGCTGAAGAATTCCGGAAAGAAGGAGTCCGTGGATCTCGGAGCTATCATGGGGTCATGGTAGTAAGTTTCCTATAGGCAGGTAGCAATATGACGTTAGTGGTCTAAGTCTATTGTGTAAACTTCAATTCTTTCATAGTGGATTCAGTTTACCTTGAGGATAGCTAGGTCAAATCCTCCCCAGGTTTTTACCGGTGTGGTTTCCTGGGTCATCATATCTTTGTGTTGTTTATTTTCCGCTGCTTTATTGTTTTTATATTTATTTGTGTTAACCTAGTTTAATTAAATTACCTAAGTTAATAACTTGGCTAATTCTCTAGGTTAATCTGTTGGGTTAAGGGGTCTAAACGAACTTACAGTATATATCAATTTCTGCACTTTAAGTAGCCGTTACTTTAATTCATGTTTTTTAGGTTGTGTTTGTTCAATTATTTTGCTCTGTTAGTAAATTACATACATAAAAGTGTACATGCTAAGTGTTCTTGTAGCATCTCTGCCAATCTTCAAGTTTTGAATAATGCAATTTGCAAGATAAAAATTTTAACCACATTTTTGAGTTTTAAGGTAAGAAATGTGTATTCACAACATCACACTATATTTTTGCAGGTATGCTAAACACTAAATTTGTCAATCCATGTTCAAAAACATTGAAGTGGAAACAAAACTTATTAGTGAACAATTATAAACAAATATTTTATACCAAAAGTGTTATATATCTTAGACAATCTCAGAGAAAGTCAATTTGACAATAGGCATAGATGCGACTGTGCATGGTATAATTGTATGGGAAAGCACTTGCTCAAAATTATTATGAAATGATTTTTTTTTTGTGTGTGTTGCATTTACTGCTTTCAAAATAATTAAACTAAATTTGTTGCTAGTGCCAATTTGTCCCTGATATAGTAAAGAAGCTATACAACAAATAAGGAATGAAAGTAACTCATCAAAAAAAAAAAAAAAAATGAAAGTAGGGGACAATTTAGCTGAAACTCAATTTGAAGCCCTCCAAGTAATATTTGTGATGTTTATATTTTTTTTTAATAATTGTTAATTCCATGGTTGTAATTATGGTAATTTGTGCCAAGCATGGAGTGCATATTTTATCGTGCTAGACATACTATTTACTAGGAGCAATTACACAAAAAAGCCAAATTTGGTTGGTTAACCATATCCATTATGAATTGATAGATACTTTTAAAGATTGTTACAATTTAACCATATACAGATATGAGAAAATAAGGCAACTTAAAAAGGATTATATAAATTTTAATTTGTTATCACGTCATCCAAAATAATCTAACAGATTTAGTTGATGATGAAGTTTTTTGTTTGAAATTTTATTTCTGTGGCCTTGCAGACGCTAAAATTGAAGGATCAAGATTTTCTTGGAGAGGCCACTTGTGTTATATCAGAGGTATATCCCCTTGTCTTCTTTAGTTGGGCTCATTGAAATTATATAATGTATATCCCTCAAGCTGGTGAAATTTGAGTATAAAGTTGATTTAGTTTTCAGTATATTCTTCTTAAAAATTTCGAAGGCAAAAAGAAAATTGGGAGAGCTACTTCACTATGTTAATGTTATTTTAAGATTTTTGAGCATCGTATTTTAGACCACCATTGATGCAGTTAAAAAGTACATTTCAAATGAAATTAGTGGCTTAATTCTTTCAGGGTAATTTGGTTTCCATATACTAAAACTTTGGTATTTGTTTTTCCTCCTATTCTTTCTTTCTATTCTCATGGCAGATAGTGACTAAACAAACTCGAAGTTTAACCCTAAATCTCCATATCAAAAATGGGCATACGGGCTTGAGGAACTTTGGGGCACTCACTATCCATGCAGAGGAAACAGTTGCTTCGAGGAGTTGTGTTGAGATGATAGTCCATTGTTCCCACTTGGATAACGAGGACCTATTCTCTAAAAGTGTATGTATTTGCAAAGCAGATACCTAATGTTTAATGTTACTTAAGCATACATATTCTTAATTGTGTTTATTTTATAAATTTCTTCATTTATTTTAGGATCCTTTTTTAAGAATATCTAGAATCGTTGAGATGGGAGGTTTTGTTCCAATATTCAAGACTGAAGTGGTGAACAACAATTTGAATCCAATTTGGAAACCCCTATGCTTGAGTGTACAACAGTTTGGAAGTAAGGTAATCTTGTCGATTTATAATTCTTGGTTTCCAATTAGATTATAATTATAGGATGTTTTGTTATTTTGATAAAAACTGAAGATTCACATGGCATATGCAATTTGACTTGCTACAGGATAACCCATTAATTATTGAGTGCTTTGATTTTAATAGCAGTGGCAATTATGTGCTTATTGGGTAAGTTAAATTTATCGATGTCCATATTTGTTTTGTATTATTTTCACTTTTCTCCTTTTGTTTGTTTTCAGTTTTCACGATTTAGTCTCTGTTACTAAAAGACGATATTGATCTTAAAATAATCAGTAAGCTCTAGAAGTCAATGGCAGACCTAGAAAAACTTCATAAAGAAAGAAGTGGTGTAAATCTCACCTTACCATCTTCTCATTGTGGTCGTGATAAGGTACTTATTCATACCTGTAATTATTATTCTTTTTAAATAAAATATTTTTAGTCTTTGCGTTTAAATTTGGATTTCCTTTCTAATTGATCAATATAGGTTTTGAAGGGACAGCTGTTTGTGGATCAATATTGTGAAAAGTAATAGTACAGCTTTTTGGATTATATTTCTAGTGGATCTGAGCTTAACTTTATGGTTGCTATTGACTTTACAGGTAAATTATTTCACATTCTATAGGAGTTATATAATTTTATTTTATATGTGTGGATTTTTTTGGTTCTCTTTTTCCTTAGTTTAAATGTTTTGGCTGATGACATATTTATACTTTGAATATTCAATATATTTTTTAGCCTCAAATGGAAATGCTCGGAATCCAAATTCTTTACACTACATTGATCCTTCTGGTCAGTTGAATTCTTATCAACGGGTAAGGCTGTGCATCCTCTGGTGCTCCCAAGAGGGTGGTTGCATTCCTCTAGACTCGTATGTTTGTATTTTTCTAAACATTAGGTGCAAGAGATCCTTGGACTGAATGGCATCTCTTCCCCCATGCAGTTTTAATCCTATACGGGTTCTTGAGGCACAAAACAACTTGGGAAATTGCTTTTAGAATAAGAAAACTTAGCTTTTACATTGAATTGGTCAATGCAAATGTTTGTAAATTGTTGTCTTTTATGTCTGTCATGACCTAATATGATCAAGCTGATTGTTTTACATATCAAACGCTGCCTGCTGGTGCGTTTACTCCCAACTAAAGCAGAGCATAAGCATTTAGGTGATTGCATAGTGGTAATGACTTCCTTTATGGTGCCTCATATCTATGGGCTCCAAGCTCACCCTCACCCTCTCACTATCTACTTTTCCAAAAAAAAAAAAAAAAAAAAAGCCTCAATGCAGAACATGTAAGAGCTATATAATAAAGAAAAAACCATATGTGGAACATGTCTTAGAAAGTGACATTCGTATAAAGTAAGTTTGGTATTTTTGAAATTTTTGTTAGGGGGTCTTCTGTTAGCATATACTTCAAAGAAATCATCATTGATTGATGAAGTAATTGTCTACTTAATATATTAAACTTGCAGGCTATATTGGAGGTTTGGGAGGTCATTCAGTTTTATGATTCTGATAGGCGCTTTCCTGCTTGGGGCTTTGGAGGAAGAACATGTGATGGGACCACATCGCATTGTTTTAACTTGAATGGAAGAGTAGGTGCCTTTGAGGTGAGAGGAACTGACTTTATAATGCTTTGATTTGCTTAATCTTTGAAGAATCTGGCTGTCATATTGTCTGAAAATATTTATCTTCTTTATTCTGCACACATGTCTCTCTTTTTCTCCTTTTACTACTTATAATAGATTTTTTGCTTAGGATTTCCCATTTTCTACATCACCATTATTTTCAACCAATCTCACTTTTTTTTTTTTGAAAGTTCAAGAACCCCACTTACAACTAACAACACATTCAAAAACCCCAAATACTAAGTTTTGTCCTCAAAATATTTAAGAAAGTTCAGAGGCCCTTGATGCAAATTAAACGGATTGAGTTATCACCTAATACACTTTGGAACATCATATGTTTTGCATCATAACCAGAAGATTAGATATCTCAGAAAATGATTGATGGTACCATAAAAGATGCATCTCTCATATGTTGTAAGTTCATAACTGTGAGTATAAGTTGATAAGATTCTGAACACCGCATTAAATTCTTTAAGCAACCGCAAGTTCTTTTTTGGGATGAATTATTTAATTTCTTTTATTTCTCAATAGGTTGAAGGAGTTGAAGGCATCATGGCTGCTTATTCAAGTGCTCTACGTAATGTTGCTTTGGCAGGACCCACTTTATTTGGCCAAGTGATCAACAAAGCTGCACAAATTGTTGGCCAGTCCATCTTATACAACAACAACAAGTACTTTGTTTTGCTCATTATTACGGTAAAGAGAATGTCTACTTTTTTTTATTTTTCAAAGGAAATGATAGTGGACTTTATTTATTAAACTTCACGTTGTACAATTGGAAAGAGAAAATGGGCATGTTCTAACCAAACAGAGGCCGACTCATTCTCTTTTGCAACACTAGCAAGAGCTAGAGCAGCACAATTACATTGTAGAGGAACACTAACAAAAAGATATAGTATGAAAGCTCAAATAAATAATGGAAATATCCTCTAAAATCCAAGCAATTCTAGAGAACAGCTTAGGCTAAGAACTTTCATGGAGGGTAGTAAGATTGAAGTACAGCCTCAATAGTGGAAATTTGAGCTTTTGTATTACACACCTTCACAACTCTCTTTTTTGCAGTCACTGGATCATCTTTGTCAATACCAGTTTGAGTATGGAACGTTATCAACAACATACATCTCACAAATTAGTTACTTTTGATGAGGCAATCCAATTCCCATTAGCTAGTTCCAAATTTTGTAAAGTTATGGACCGACCCCAATCCATTACAAAAGTCTTATCATTATCTCTACTTGTATCACAACTCTCTTGTAAAGTTGACTTATCCAAAAATTCCCCTCTTATCTTTATCAATACACTTCTCTGAGTCAGTTACAAGGTTTGAATTTGGATTAGGTGGTCTTACTTTCAAATTAGATGAGTTGTTATCCCCATGAGCGTAGGGATCAACCTCCGAAGCCATTTTACCCTTGTCATCCTAAAAAACCTGGTGGACTGTTACCTATGCTGCTCGGACCACAGGTTTATGTGTTACTAGCAGGTTCAACTTAGTCAATGGCAAAACTAGTTCAAAATCGTCCCCAGAGACAATGGCATCTTTGTCTTCCTCCCAATTTTTTGGCATTGTGGTTTCACATCGGGAATGAAGATTATGTCGTGCAGAGTGTAAGTTCGTTTAGACCCCTTAAACCCAAACAAATTAACCTAGAGAATTAGCCAAGTGATTAACTTAGGTAATTTAAACAAGTCTAGGTTAACACAAATAATCAAAAACAATAAAGCAGCAGAAAAATAAAGAACACAAAGATCTGATGACCCAGGAAAACCAAACCGGTAAAAAACCTGGGGAGGATTTAACCTAGCTATCCTCAAGGTAAAACTGAATTCACTATGAAAGAATTGAAGTTTACACAATAAGACTTAGACCACTAACATCCTATTGCTACCCAGTGTAGGAAACTTACTACCACGACCCCATGATAGCTCCGAGATCCACAGACTCCTTCTTTCTTTGAATTCTTCAGCAATTCACAAGCGCACCTGCTTGTATATCTTTGAAGCTCTTTGATTCTGCAACTGTATGATTTACCAAGCTCTTGACATGAATCTTGAGTTTGGAACCCTAAGTGTATGTGAAGGTAAACACCTCAAGATCTAACAAATAGATTCACAAACACAGCAAAACAGAACTCTGAAAACGTGGCTAGGGTTTTCTCTTATATTCTTAGGGCAAACATGAAACCCTATATATTAAATGGGCTAGGGCTGAGTTGGAAAAATTCTACAGAAAAACAATCTGCACGACTTTCGATTGATCGAGTCTAATTTTCGATCGATCGAGTCAGGCAGAAAGTGCACAGTAATTCTACATAAAACTCGATTCCAACTTTACACAAAAAGCCATACTTTGAGCAAGCCTAACACACAACTTAAAGAATGTTTTGATCATGGTTTGCCAACATTACAAATTGAAGTTCTAATACATTAGTTCCTAATTCTTAGAACCTAACAAACTCCCCGTTTGGCAATCTGTGACAAAACACAGACTTAACAAAAAGCTCAAAGTTTACAAATTGAAATAGCCCATTACAAAATAAAAAGCCACTTAACAATTCAACCTAACTACTATCTAACTGTTGCAAAGTAGACAGCAGCACGACTGAATCAACCTGTATATTCCTGTAACACTTAACAAACACATAAACGCATGTGTGGAAAATACAAGCAATATAAAAAATAACTTCTTGATTTCACATGACACAAAATAAAGACATATATCATGAATAACATCATAAATATAAATCAATAAGCAAAGTAGCATAGTGAAATAAGAAACATAATACATAACAATGTATCTCAAAAAAAATATCTCCTAACAAGAGCCAAAAATGTAAATACAAGGTGAAGCGCCTAGATACAATCTAATAACTGCACAAGCTCCGCAGTATCACAACAAAATACAAAACTCCCCCTAAAACAAAAATCTCTTCTACAAAACTCTCCAAGATATACTCCCCCTTTTTGTGACAAATTGCCAAAGAGCACTCACTCATCATCAAAAGGAGGTGGAGGAGAACGACGAGAACCCCCCAAATCTGCTCGCAAAGCACGAAGCTCATCAAGGATGTCCACCAGAAGCTGACCATGAACCGCCTGCACGGTCATAACAGTGTCTAGAGTCCGACGAAGGTCAGAAACATCATCAAAAGGTGGAGGAACATCACCAGCACCAGCAGCAGCAGCAACAGGATCAACAGACGTCTCAGCTGCGGGAGCATCTGTAGAGGAAGAAGGAGGTGGAGTGACACTGGAAGGCTCTACCCTAGGACGCTTAGAGCTGGCTCGAAGTTAAGCAGCCTTTTGCCTTAAAAAGGTAGCACCTATAGGAGCAATGACATGTACAGGCTCAGATGTAGGAAAATCACCTAAACCGAGATAAAGGAGAATCCTATGAATAAAAATGGGAAAGAATAACGCATGAGCCGTAGAACTAGACCGATGTACCTCGTTCAAAGAACGAAGGAACAAATGAGGAAAACTGATAAGAGCATCAGTAACAAGGGCATACAAAAAGACACACCTCTCAATCAGAATAGTATGAAGATGAGAAATAGGCCACAAGGAATGACAAGCAATCCTAAAGAAGAGGTAATGAAGCTCAGAGAGCTCAGCAGACGTGATTCGAGGACTAGAACCCCACTGGATAGAAGATCTAGTGATGTATGACATCACGTCATCAAGAGGTGGAGACTCCTCATAAGGAAAGACGGGATGATCAACAATCGGCACCCCAAGAGCATCAGACACTACCGAAGGGGTAATACGATACTCTACACCTCGTAACCAAACCTTAACTAAGGTGTTGGTATCATAGATGTGGATAGAGAGGTTCGAATAGAACTCTCTAATCAGGGTAGCAGGAGGAGGATGCTCAAAATCGAGCAAAGATAACCAACCCTGACGCTCAAAGTTATGTCTCACCTCAGGATCAACCTCATCTAGAATGACCCTACGCTCAGCCCAGATATGACGCCTAAGATTAAGGGTCTCATAGGTCTCTTAGTTCTTCTCACTAGGGAACCACTCACTATCAAATGAAGGTGAAGGGTCAGAAGTCCTATGGGCTCTAGTTTTCCTAGACATGGTGCTACGGAAAGAAAAGAGAGACACAAAAGGAGAAGAGCAAAAAAAAAAAAAAACAAAAACCAAAGGCAGACTGCAAGTTAGCACAGCATAAAATATAGAAAAACACAATCTATATGATGCATGAACAAATTATGCAAATGATGCATGAACTAATGCAGTGACAAGTTCAAATATAATCCAAATTAACAAAATTGACTTGAGCATGAGTTTTAAATTAAAAATACCCAATTTTGAAAAACCCACTTTTTCAAAACACAAATAATTGATAAATTGATCAACACAGCAGTCATATAACTCAATATAATGATCAAATTAATCAATCTAACAAGTCAGTTTCATCAATTTCAATCAAATTGAACAAAATCCCCAAATTTATCAATTTCAAGCCCTAGATTTTCAAATTTCCCACAAAGCACCAAATTAATCAAATTAAACCACATGTAGTGCTTGGATAAGGTGTCCCCACAAAAACCCATGATTCATTTGAAAGAAAAAGAACCAAAATCAATCCCAAAAATACCAAAAACAAAAATGCCAAAAATAACCCAAAATGCATGAAAATAATGCATGAAACATGAAAATAAAAACAAATGGAGGGGCAAAAGTGTCTTATCGGCCTTGGGAGAGAGGATTTATGCAAAAAGATCGGAGGAAAACGACAAAAACACCAAAGATTGCTTTGACCGGTTGGTGAGGAGACAAAAGTGATTGGAAAAATTTTGAAAAGTGAATAGCCACATGAGAAAAGTCTTTTTTTAAAAAACACTCAGCCCGATTTTCGATCGATCGAAAAACAGATTCGATCGGTCGAAAATCCTTCGATTGATCCACTACCAATCGAGAACCGATCGAAACACACAGAGACTTTACTGAGATTTTAAAAACATTTTCGACCGATCGAAAAACAGACTCGATCGATCGAAAATCTGGAAAAAATTGAATTTTTGAAAATTGAAACCCATTTGCTCAAAAACTCCTCAAAGCATTATATTTTATGAAAAGAATGCAAGAGTATGAGATGAAATGTTTTCCAAAAACCCATGTTTTTTTAACCTAGATCTCTCAAAGTAAGATTTTCTCATAATATCCCTCAACCCTTCAAACAAGCAAACATGTTTTGCATCAATTTCCAGAAATATTCAAACTCAGTTGGTCAGACCAAAAACACACAATACCATGTACACAGTTTAGCAAAGAATAACTTGTGTAGTGTGTGCAACTAGCATAAGCTTAAGAAACATGTGAGGTGATATGCACATAGTAATCAATCACAATTTCTACAAAATCCATCACATGAATTTGAAAGAGACCATTTCTTAAAGAGTTACATTATATAACTCTCACATCTCCTAGAATAAAAGCTTGCAATCATGTAAGTTTCTTGATTTGCCTCAAAATTTATATTCAATTTAGTTGATTAGAAACTTAATAAAATAGCCTGGATAATGTACACACCAATTTTATGAATTGTGAAATTATTATAGCCCAATAATGTGCATACCAATTTTAATAGAGGCTACACCTTATGATCTTTTTGTGCATGTGCTACACTTTCTCGAGCACAAAATCTTACGATATGCACTAAGGTGTTCATGATTGGCTAGTAAACAGTGGTGAGATGGTTATTTATGCCTTTCTCAATAAGACCAAGTCCGACAATCAAAGACATAAGACTTCAAGATCAAGATCATGTGATCAACAAATATAGCATCTTCCCACACAACATGCACAACAAAACTTTAGCTAGTAAAGTGCAATAGAAATAAGTGCATCAAAGCTAAACAAGGTACATAAACATGTTATGAAAAATTTGATTGACCAACCTTGTCTTCAAGTTCAAGGAAAAATAGCAAAAACACAATTTGCAAAAAAAATTTTTTTTTTTTATATAAAAGAAACAAACATCCTAGAATGAAATGCATGAATGTTATGCAATGCAAGTCCTAGAAACAGAGGTCACAAGAGATATATCAATGAAGCACAAGGACCATGAAGTCAAGAATGACTAGGGACAAAGAATCACACCAATAACTTGACGAAGAGTCTCAAACTTTCCTCTATCAAGTGGTTTGGTGAAAATATCAGCATTATGACGTTCAGTTGGAATATACTTAAGAGCAACAATTTTCCGTTCCACAAGATCCCTAATGAAATGATATCTAATCTCAATGTGTTTGGTCTTAAAGTGTTGAACAGGATTCTTAGAGATATCTATAGCACTAGAGTTATCACAATAAACAACCATGGTGTCCTGTGATATTCCATAATCACTCAAGAGTTTTTTCATCCAAAGAAGCTGAGAACAACTACTTCCAGCAGCAATATATTCTGCCTCAGCAGTAGATAAAGAAACAGAATTTTGCTTCTTACTCATCCAAGCAACAAGATTAGTACCAACATAAAAACAACCACCAGTTGTACTTTTTCTATCATCAGCATTACCAGCCCAATCAGAATCAGAAAAACCAGCAAGAGAAAGATTTGACTCTTTGCTGTAAAACAGACCATAATCACAAGTTCCAGCAACGTACTTTATAATACTTTTAACAGCATTTAAGTGAGACACTTTAGGATTAGATTGAAATCTAAAACAAACACCCACACTAAATGCAATATCAGGTCAGCTAGTAGTTAAGTACAAAAGACAACCAATCATGCTTCTGTATAGGGTAACATCAACAGACTCACCTGATGGATCATTTGTTAGTTTTGCATTAGCAGCCATTGGTGTCCTAGCATGTGCAGCCTTGTCAAGACCAAATCTCTTGACCAAATTTCGTGCATACTTAGCTTGGTTGATGTAAATTCCAGCATCCGTTTGCTTTACCTACAATCCCAAGAAATAAGTTAGTTCACCAACCATACTCATCTCAAACATGGCCTTCATTTCATCTACAAAAGATTGAGCAAGAGAATCATTAGTAGCACCAAAAACAATATCATCAACATAAATTTGAGCAACTACAAAATGATCCTTATCCTTTCGTATGAATAGAGTGGTGTCAGCAAAACCTCTCTTAAAGCCATGGTCCGTGAGATATGCAGTTAGTCTATCATACCAAGCCCGTGGAGCTTGTTTCAATCCATAGAGAGCCCTCTTCAACTTGTAGACATCATTTGGCCTGTGAGGATCAACAAAACCTTTCGGTTGTTCAACATATACCTCCTCTTGTAACATGCCATTTAAGAAAGCACTCTTGACATCCATTTGATACAACTTGAAGTTCATATGACTTGCTATAGCCAAAAGAAATCGAATGGATTCCAATCTTGCTACAGGTGCAAAAGTCTCATCAAAATCAATCCCTTCTACTTGTGTGTATCCTTGAGCAACAAGCCTGGATTTATTTCTGATAACAGTTCCATGTTCATCTGACTTGTTCTTGAAGATCCACTTAGTTCCAATAACATTGACTCCTTTCGGTCTAGGAACTAATTCCCACACATCATTTCGAACAAACTGATGAAGTTCTTCGTGCATAGAATTTACCCAATCGGCATCTTGTAGAGCTTCATCCACCTTTTTCGGTTCGAATTGGGATAGATAGCATGAGTGAGTAATCACATTTAATGCTTTGGATCTCAATCTCATGTTATCATTCAAACTCCCAATATATTAGTAGCAGGATGATTCAACTTAACTCTTGAGGATGGACCTTTGACCAATGAAGTAGTGGTACCTTTCTGATCTGATGGACTCTGAAACTCTTTCTGTTCTTGTTGAGCTCCATGAACTGGTGTTGAAGGATCTTGTTAGGTTCTAAGAATTAGGAACTAATGTATTAGAACTTCAATTTGTATGTTGGCAAACCATGATCAAAACAATGTTTAGTCTTGTGTTAGACTTTACTCAAAGTATGGGATTTTATGTAAAGTTGGAATCGAGTTGTTTTGCAGAATTACTGTTCACTTTCTGCCAGACTCGATCGATCGAAAATTAGGCTCGATTGATTGAAAATCAGGTAGATCGTTTTTCTGCAGAATTTTCCAACTCAGCCCTAGTCCATTTAATGTATAGGGTTTTATGTTTTGCCCTAAGTATATAAGGGAAAACACTAGCCACGTTTTCGGAGTTCTGAATGCTGTGTTTGTGAATCTCATTGTGAGATCTAGAGGTGTTTACCTTCACATACACTTAGGGTTTACAAACTTGAGATTCATGTCAAGAGTTGTGTAAATCAATACAGTTGTAGAATCAAAAGAGCACAAAGATATACAAGCAGGTGCGCTTGTGATTTGTTGAAGAATTCAAGGAAAGAAGGAGTCCGTGGATCTCGGAGCTATCATGGGGTCATGGTAGTATGTTTCCTACACTTGGGTAGCAATAGGATGTTAGTGGTCTAAGTCTTATTGTGTAAACTTCGATTGTTTCATAGTGGATTCAGTTTACCTTGAGGATAGCTAGGTTAAATCCTCCTCAGGTTTTTTGCCGGTTTGGTTTTCCTGGGTCATCATATCTTTGTGTTATTTAATTTTCGCTGCTTTACTGTTTTTGCTTATTTGTGTTAACCTAGATTTAATTAAATTACCTAAGTTAATCACTTGGCTAAATCTCTAGGTTAATCTGTTGGGTTTAAGGGGTCTAAACGAACTGACAAGTGGTATCAGAGCGGGTAGCTTTTGTGTTTGATCCTTTGATCTTTTGAGCTGATCCTTGACCCCTGTTGTCATGGAACACGGACACTCTCTTGTTGTTCCACCTCACTTTGATGGAAACAACTATGCTTATTGGAAAGTAAGGATGAAAGCATTCCTGAAATCCATTGATGAGAGAGTTTGGAATTCCGTTGAGTACGGATGGGAGAAGCCCACTACTCCTGTGAGTGAGTGGCAAACTTCTCAAAAGGAGGCAGCCGCTTTCAATAGCAAAGCTATGAATGCTATTTTTAATGCTGTCTCAATGGAGGAATTTAAGAGAATCTCTAATGTTGAGGTTGCTCATACTGCTTGGAAAATCCTCCAGACTGTGCATGAAGGCACGAAGGCAGCTAAGATTAATAAGTTACAGCAATTAACCTCTAGATTTGAAAGCATTAGAATGAATGAAGATGAATCTTTTGATGAATTCTATACTAAATTAACTGATATTGTTAATTCTGCTTATAATTTGGGTGAAATCTATGATCAACCTAAAATTGTTAGGAAGATTCTTAGATCTTTGACTGAGGATTTTAGACCCAAAGTGACTGCCATAACTGAGAGCAAGGATGTGGACTCCATCCCTGTTGATGAACTTGTAGGATCTCTTCAGTCCTATGAGTTAGACCTCCCTAAGACTAACAAATCCAAATCAATGGCTCTTAAGTCTGTTGATGATGTTGAGGATGATGGATTTGATGATGAACTCTCTGCTACAG
The DNA here is from genome assembly GCA_033629205.1 of Lithocarpus polystachyus. NCBI lineage: Eukaryota > Viridiplantae > Streptophyta > Magnoliopsida > Fagales > Fagaceae > Lithocarpus > Lithocarpus polystachyus. The sequence goes on along the minus strand of CM066164.1, from coordinate 22,738,158 downwards.
AGATTGCATATCTTGCCAAGAACTTTAGAAACTTTCTTAGGAACAATAACAGAAGGGCAAGAGGCAAGAACACTGTTGAACCTAGAAATTCTAGGAGGAATGATCCCACTAAGGTTAATAACACTGAAAAACCTAAAGAGAAAGTAGGTCAGCCTTCTAATAATTCTTTAGGACAACAATGTTATGGATGTCAAGGGTATGGTCATTTGAAATCTGAATGTCCTACATACTTGAGGTCTAAGGGCAAGGCTATGGCTGTAACCCTTAGTAATGATGAAGTTTCTGACAATGAATCCGCTAGTGATGAGGATGGAAACTTCATTGCTTTCACTGCTACTACTGTAGTTAATGAAAGCATGTCTGTTGAAGAGAACCCTTCTGATGGGGAACTCTCTGAGGATGCAGATTTACAGGATGCCTATAATAAACTTTGCAAAGTTGCTGCAAAGGATGCCATGAATGTTGATTTAGGCTTGAAGAAAATTGCATCTTTGGAACTTGAAAAGAAGAATTTACTTGTAAAATTGTTTGATGCAAATGAGCTTTTGAATAATGTGAAAACTGAGAACATGCTGTTACTTGATAAAGTTAAATGTTTGGAACTTGATTTATCTGTTGCTAGAGAACAAACTAATAGGTCTGCAAGCTCCAAACTTGATCACATGCTGAGTGTTCAAAAGTCTCCTTCTGATAAAACTAGTTTAGGTTTTGTGGATAGCATCTCTGTGCCTGAACCTTCTTCCACTAAATTTGTCCCCTCTTCTGAACCTCCTAAGAATGAGATTGTCAAACCCTTGGTGAGTGAACCTGTCAAACCTATAGATGTTACTCCATCTAGAAAGATTAGGGTTGATCTTCAAGCTTCTCATTCTAGAGCTTCTACTTCTACTAAGGGCAAGTTGCATGATAAGCCTGCATAGGTTTGTCATTTTTGTGGAAAACCTGGACACATTCGTCCAAATTGTTTTAAGTTGCAAGCTGTGAAGCGAGCAAATAAAACTAAAGTACCTGTGCCTCAAGCACATGATCCTATGGTACTTATTGGTGAATTGGTAAAGGCGTTAAACCTTTATTCCAATCCTGGAGTTGCTCAAAATTCTAAGATGAATCATAACTCCAATGCAAGAGTTGCATCTAAAAAGCTTTGGATGCAAAAGGCTCAATCTAATTGAGTCTGTCTGACATGGTCCATGTGCTTCATTGCTCTATCTTTTGTGACCTTTGTTTCTAGGATTTGCATTACATTACATTCATACATTTCATTTTAGGATGTTTGTTTCTTTTATATATATAAAAAAAAAAAATTTTTTTTGCAAATTGTGTTTTTGCATTTTTTTTCTTGAATTTGAAGACAAGGTTGGTCAATCAAATTTTACATATCATATGTATGTACCTTGTTTAGCTTTGATACACTATTCTTTTTGCACTTTACTAGCTAAAGTTTTGTGGTGCATGTTGTGTGGGAAGATGCTATATTTGTTGATCGCATGATCTTAATTTTGAAGTCGTATGTCTTTGATTGTTGGACTTGAACTTTTTGAGAAAGGCATAAATAACCATCTCACCACTGTTTATTAGCCAATCATGAACACCTTAGTGCATATTGTAAGATTTTTGTGCTCGAGAAAGTGTAGCACATGCACAAAAAGAACATAAGGTGTAGCCTCTAATTAAAATTGGTGTGTACATTATTGGGCTATAATAATCTCACAAATTCAAATAAAATTGGTGTGTACATTATCCCGGTTATATTATTAAGTTTCTAATCAATAAAATTGAATTATGAGGCAAATCAAGAAACTTACATGATTGCAAGCTTTTATTCTAGGAGATGTGGGAGTTATATGATGTAACTCTTTAAGGAATAGTCTCTTTCAAATTCATGTGATGGATTTTGTAGAAATTGTGATTGATCTTTATGTGCATATCCCATCACATGTTTCTCAAGCCTATGCTAGTTGCACACACTACACAAGTTATTCTTTGCTAAACTGTGTACATGTTATTGTGTGTTCTTTGGTCTGACCAGCCAAGTTTGAGAATTTCTGGAAACTGATGCAGAGCATGTTTGCTTGTTTGATTTTTTTTGGGGGTATTGAAAGAAAATTTTGCTTTGAGAAATCTGGGTTGAAAACATGGGTTTTTGGAAAACATCTCATCTCATTCTCATGCATCTTTTTCATAAAATATGGTGCTTTGAGAGGTGACTCACTGAAATCGGTGTGTTTTTCAAAAAATTAATTTTTCCAGGATTTCAATCGATCGAAACTGATTTTCAACCGATCGAAAATGTTTCAAAATCAATGGAAAAGTTTCTGGTTGACTCGATCGATCCAAGCTGAATTTGGATCAATCGAAGCTGTTTTCGACCGATCGAATGTAATTTTCGACCGATCGAAATTCGGGCTGTATGTTTTTAAAAAGGAGTTTTCCACGTGATCTCTTCACCTTTTCAAAAACTTTTTCAAACTTTTTGTCTCCCTACCAACCGATCAAGCACTTTTCTTGGAGATTTTGTCGTTTTCTTCCAATCTTTTTGCTTAATCTCTCTCTCCCAAGGCCGGTAAGACCTTTTTGCCCCTCCTTTTGAATTTATTTTCATGTTTCATGCATTATTTTCATGCATTTTTGGATATTTTCGGCATTTTTATTTTGGCAAATTTGGAATTGATTTTGAGTGTTTCTTTCTCAAATTTTTCATGGGTTTTTGTGGGGACACTATACACAAGCACTCCATATGGTTTAATTTGATTATTTTGGTGTTTTGTGGAAAATTTGAAATTCTAGGGCTTGAAATTTATAAAATTGGAGGTTTTGTTCAATTTGAGTTAAATTGATGAAATTGGCTTATTAGATTGATTAAATTGATCCTTATATTGAGTTAATTAACTGTTGTGTTGATCAATTTATCAATTTGTTGTGTTTTGACAAATTGGGTATTTTTGATACATATTACATGCTCAAGCCAATTTTGTTAATTTGGATCATAATTGGACTTGTTACTGCATTAGTACATGCATCATTTGCATATCCTGCTCATGCATCATATAGAATTGACATTTCTATACTTTGTGTTGTGCTAACTTGCAGTCTGCCCTTGGTTTTCTTGGTTTTTGGTTTTGTTCCTCTCTTTCTGTGTCTCTTTATTCCTTAGCACCATGCTTAGGAAAAGTAGAGCCCATAGGACTTCTGACCCTTCACCTTCTTTCGATAGTGATCAGTTTTCTAGTGCCCAAAACCAAGAGACCTATGAGACCCTTAATCTTAGGCGTCAAATTTGGGGTGCGCGTAGGGTCATCGTAGATGAGGTTGATCTTGAGGTGAGACGGAACTTTGAGCGTCGGGGTTGGTTACCTCTACTCGATTTTGAGCATCCTCCTCCTGCTGCTTTGATTAGAGAGTTCTATTCGAACCTCTCTATACATGTCTACGATAACGACACCTTGGTTAAGGTGTGGTTACGTGGTGTGGAGTATCGCATTACCCCTCGGGTGGTGTCTGATGCTCTTGGGGTGCCCATTGTTGACCATCCCGTTTTTCCTTATGAGGAGTCTCCACCTCTTGATGACGTGCTGTCATACATCATTGGGTCTTCTATCCAGTGGGATTCTGATCCTCGGATCACTTCTGCTGAGCTTTCTGAGCTTCACTATCTTTTCTTTAGGATAGCGTGTCATTCTTTGTGGCCTATTTCTCATGTCCACACCATCCCTCTTAAGCGATGTGTGTTTTTGTACACGCTTGTTACTGATGCTCCTATCAGTTTTCCTCATTTGTTCCTTCGTTCTTTGAACGAGGTTCATCGGTCTAGTTCTACGGCTCATGCTTTATTCTTTCCTATTTTCATTCATAGGATTCTCCTTCATCTTGGTCTAGATGATTTTCCTGTTTCTGAGCCAGTTCATATTATTGCTCCTATTGGTGCTACCTTCCGGTATCACTCCACCCCCTTCTTCTTCTACAGATACTCCTGCAGCTGGGACGTCTGCTGATCCTGTTGTTGCTGCTGCTGCTGATGTTCCTCCACCGTTTGATGAGGTTTCTGACCTTCGTCGGACTTTGGATACTGTCGTGACCATTCAGGCGGCTCATGGTTAGCTTTTGGTGGACATCCTTGATGAGCTACGTGCCTTGCGAGTGGATTTGGCGAGTTCTCATCGTTCTCCTCCACCTCCTTTTGATGATGAGTAAGTGCCCTTTGGCAATTCGTCACAAAAAGGGGGAGTGCATATTGTATATCTTGGAGATTTTTGTAGAGGAGATTTTTGTTTTAAGGGGAGTTGAGTCTTGAGAGTTTTGTACTTAGTAGTGATACTGCGGAGCTTGTGGAGTTATTAGATTGTATCTAGGCGCTTCACTGTGTATTTCATTTTTAGCTCTTGATTAGGAAATATATTTTGTGATACATTGGTTACTGTTATGTTTCTTGTTTCACTATACTTCATTACTTATTGATTTATATTTATGATGTTATTTATGATATATGTCTTTATTTTGTGTTATGTAAAATCAAGAAGTTCTTTTTATATTCCTTGTTTTTTCCTTCCACACATGCGTTTATGTGTTTGTTAAGTGGTACAGGAATATACAGGTTGTGTTCAGTCGAGCTGCTGTCTACTTTGCAACTGTTAGATAGTAGTTTAGGTTGAATTGTTTAAGTGGCTATTTATTTTGTAATGGGCTATTTCAATTTGTAAACTTTGAGCTTTTTGTTAAGACTGTGTTTTGTCACGGATTGCCAAAGGGAGAGTTTGTTAGGTTCTAAGAATTAGGAATTAATGTATTAGAACTTCAATTTGTATGTTGGCAAACCATGATCAAAACAATGTTTAGTCTTGTGTTATACTTTGCTCAAAGTATGGGATTTTATGTAAAGTTGGAATCGAGTTGTTTTGCAGAATTACTGTTCACTTTCTGCCAGACTCGATCGATCGAAAATTAGGCTCGATCGATCGAAAATCGGGCAGATCGTTTTTCTGCAGAATTTTCCAACTCAGCCCTAGTCCATTTAATGTATAGGGTTTTATTTTTTTCCCTAAGTATATAAGGGAAAACCCTAGCCACGTTTTTGGAGTTCTAAATGCTGTGTTTGTGAATCTTATTGTGAGATCTAGAGGTGTTTACCTTCACATACACTTAGGGTTTACAAACTTGAGATTCATGTCAAGAGTTGTGTAAATCAATACAGTTGCAGAATCAAAAGAGCACAAAGATATACAAGCAGGTGCGCTTGTGATTTGCTGAAGAATTCAAGGAAAGAAGGAGTCCGTGGATCTCGGAGCTATCATGGGGTCATGGTAGTAAGTTTCCTAGACTTGGGTAGCAATAGGATGTTAGTGGTCTAAGTCTTATTGTGTAAACTTCGATTCTTTCATAGTGGATTTAGTTTACCTTGAGGATAACTAGGTTAAATCCTCCCCAGGTTTTTTACCGGTTTGGTTTTCCTGGGTCATCATATCTTTGTGTTATTTAATTTCCGCTGCTTTACTGTTTTTGCTTATTTGTGTTAACCTAGATTTAATTAAATTACCTAAGTTAATCACTTGGCTAAATCTCTAGGTTACTCTGTTGGGTTTAAGGGGTCTAAACGAACTGACAGATCTGAACTTGATGGCACAGATGCTGTATCATTCAATACCATCAACTCTTCCTCTGTATGCTTTCCCACATAGTTTTCAAGTAGAGAATCATCAACTTCTATAATCTTTTCTTGAACCTGAGGTGCATTTTCTGAATGACCTTCTGAGTTTAATTCATCATTGATCACTACATTTGAAGATTACATGACTGTTTTAGTTCTTAGATTGTATACTCTGTATGCTCTACTGATGGAAGTGTATCTCAGAAAATAACCCTTGTCACTCTTAGCATCAAGCTTTTCCAAGTTCTCTCTATCACGCAGTATGTAACAGTCACTGCCAAATATTCTGAAGTATTTGACTACAAGCTTCTTTCCTCTCCAAAGTTCATAGGGAGTTTGCTTGGAGTTGGGTCTGAAATATACCCGATTGAGAGTGTGACATGCAGTATTAACAGCTTCTCCCCAAAAAGATTTAGGCATCTTCTTATTATGAAGCATGACACGGGCCATTTCTTGTACAACTCTATTTTTCCTTTCCACTATTCCATTTTGTTGTGGTGTTTTGGGTGTTCTCCCCAAAAAGATTTAGGCATCTTCTTATTATGAAGCATAACACGGGCCATTTCTTGTACAACTCTATTTTTCCTTTCCACTATTCCATTTTGTTGTGGTGTTTTGGGTGAAGAGAATTCCTGATGTGTGCCCTGATTATTGCAAAACGTAGCCAGTTTTGTGTTCTCAAACTCTTTTCCATGGTCACTTCTTATTCTGGCTATCACAGTTCCTTTTTCTACTTGCAAGTTTTTGTAGTTTGAACATCAGCTACAGACGGATGTTTGGACTTCACTTGTTTACCCATCTGACATGGTCCACAGATGCATTTTTCAATCTTCTCAAACTTGGGCAACCCAATTACTGCATCACATTTTGAAATCTTCTCTAATTGCTTGAGACTAGCATGTCTCAACCTTTGATGCCATAAGTCAACTTGGTTGATCTTAGCACTGAAGCATTTGTTGCTTATACTTGGGGTGATACCATAACAGTTATTAGCTGTCCTCACACCAACACACATACAGTCACCTCCTTCATCAAGTATTTCACATTCTTGTTTAGTGAAAAACACATTCAGTCCATTGTCACAAATCTGACTTATGCTGAGTAAGTTAGCCTTCAACCCATCAACATACCAAACATCTTCAAAGACTGGTAGTCTTGGAATATCCACAGTACCAATGCCTCTGATCACAGATTTGCTTCCATCTCCAAAGGTAACTGTTCCAATCTTTCCTTTGAAGAGTTTCTTGAACAAGGCTTTATTTCCTGTCATGTGCCTGGAACAACCACTATCCAAATACCAAAGGCAAAAATCACGTGCCTTTAAGGCGGTTAAAGCAGTATAGCATATGTAATTATTATCATATGTGATTATAGCAAGACACTCAAGAAAAATGTTAACACAAATGGTAAAGAACAAGCACACCAAGTAGACAATGTGGCAAACTAAAGAGAAGATTTTGGAGAAATCCATAACAACAGGGGTCAAGGACCAGCTTAAAGATCAAAGGATCAAAAACAAAAGCTACCCGCTCTAATACCACTTGTAAGTTCGTTTAGACCCCTTAAACCCAAACAGATTAACTTAGAGAATTAGCCAAGTGATTAACTTAGGTAATTCAAACAAGTCTACGTTAACACAAATAATCAAAAACAATAAAGCAGTGAAAAAATAAAGAACACAAAGATCTGATGACCCAGGAAAACCAAACCGGTAAAAAACCTGGGGAGGATTTAACCTAGCTATCCTCAAGGTAAAACTGAATTCACTATGAAAGAATTGAAGTTTACACAATAAGACTTAGACCACTAACATCCTATTGCTACCCAGTGTAGGAAACTTACTACCACGACCCTATGATAGCTCCGAGATCCACGGACTCCTTCTTTCTTTGAATTCTTCAGCAATTCACAAGCGCACCTGCTTGTATATCTTTGAAGCTCTTTGATTCTGCAACTGTATGATTTACCAAGCTCTTGACATGAATCTTGAGTTTGGAAACCCTAAGTGTATGTGAAGGTAAACACCTCTAGATCTAACAAATAGATTCACAAACACAGCAAAACAGAACTCTGAAAACGTGGCTAGGGTTTTCCCTTATATACTTATGACAAACATGAAACCCTATATATTAAATGGGCTAGGGCTGAGTAGGAAAAATTTTGCAGAAAAACAATCTGCACGACTTTCGATCGATCGAGTCTAATTTTTGATCGATCGAGTCAGGCAGAAATGCATAGTAATTCTGCATAAAACTCGATTCCAACTTTACACAAAAAGCCATACTTTGAGCAAGTCTAACACACAACTTAAAGAATGTTTTGATCATGGTTTGCCAACATTACAAATTGAAGTTCTAATACATTAGTTCCTAATTCTTAGAACCTAACACAGAGCCTCGGATTTTTTGTCTCAGTGCCATTGCTTGCAGCCAATGTCTGGTTTAAATATTAAAAACACGAATTTAAAACTAAGCATCGTGGAACTTCACATCACTGGGATGTATCAAGATGTAGAAGAAGATGTCATAGTTTCTGGAACCTTTTCAGAAGGATGAGACGTTTATTAAAAGACTAGGGGCCTTTAGCTATAATCTCCTCCTTATCATTCTCCTTCTCAAAAATGGCCACAAACATCTGACAATAGCTTTAAGAGCTTCCTTATTGTAATCCTTATTGATCTGAAGTTTTGCTAGCACATCAAATTGAGCTTGCTTCTAGGAGTAAACCACTTCCTTTGATTTAACCACCAATTCACCCCCCCCCTCCCCCCTCTTGCAATAACGGAACATCTTCCACATTTCCTCCAATTCTGACTCCACCAAATAAGACCAGAAGAAAACTATATACCAAAATAAAATACCCCAAACACAGAGAAGGACTCAAAAGAAATCAATAGAAAAGAAAAAAAGAAAAACGCATACCACAGTTACTGACCAGACCCGGAAAGGTTAGAATCTCATAGGCAAACAATAAGCTTGAGGCTTCTACGTGCTCTAGGCTTCAGAGACCCACAGGGAACGAGACGTTTTAATAACATGGTTAATAAAAGGAAAAGAAAAATTAGAGAATGTCTACTTTAGTTGATTTTATTTATTATAAATTACAACTTTTATTGAAAAGGAGAGGCTTTATATACAAAGGATGTATACACGAAGCTCTCTCGAATAAAAATGTTACTTTATTTGATCTCTCTTTTCGTCAATTTTTCATTTGTTAATTAAATAAAATATGTCATCTTTCTAGGATGGAGTCCTTACAGACCTACAGGAAACAAAAGACGCTTTGGTCAGGGCATTTGATCTTCCACTATCAATTCTCATAGTAGGAGTGGGACGCACTGATTTTACGCAAATGGAGGTATACTCTTTTATATAATGGCCTTATAGCCTTTAGACTCTTTTGAATTTCTTTATTTCAATTATTTTGTACAAAGAGTGGTGGAAATTTAGCTTTCATAATTTTCACTTGAAAGACTAATATATCTTAATTTTTGGCCGGTGCTTGATGCTGATGATGGAAGGCGATTAGAGAGCTCTACAGGTCGTGTGGCAACACGTAACATCGTACAAATTGTTCCAATGCGAGAAGTACATAGTGAGTACACGATGACACTTGTTTGTCTTTACAAAGCTTTTGTTATTACATCTAAAAGCATCCACTAACTGTAATTGTGCATTCGCAATTGCAAGTTTCTCCCTGTTGGTAATATGTCCTAAAAGCATGTTGAATTTGTAGTGAAAGTTTTAGAAGATTTGTTGTAGCCAATAACTTTTGGACCAAATGACACTTCCTCCCTCCATAAGCATGGGATGGTGGGTAAGTATGGGTTAGAATTTCCCTAGCAAAAAAGTTTTAGATGACTTCTTACTCACATTGTAGAATAGCCCAAATGGGCGTGTGTGAACTTTAGAAATGTATTAAACAAAGACGTTGCATGGATTGACTATATTGTTGTTAACAGTTTAATACACTTTGCAGCCACCTTTTTCTAGTACCCATTGGACATGTGATAGACAGAAAATGGGGTCGTGGTTTCAATCTAGTGTGAATGCGTACTCAAAGCTGATTTCTATGTATCTTACCTCTTGATGTTCTTTATCATCTATTTGAGCCTCTTATCTGTTTTATCGATTGGAATTGATGATTTCCTTACTTGTTCTACTATCTGTTTTATCAATTGGAATTTGATAATTTCCTTATTTGTTCATTTCGTTGTACTTGTATTTTTTTAAATGAGCTGCTTCACTCTGTTTCATCTAATAAATTAGTTATGGTCTGTACAGGTTTACAGATTTCTGTGGTTCAGGCTCTATTGGAAGAGCTAACTGGATAGTTTTTGACATTCATGCGGGGTAGAAATATCAAGCCACGCCCTCTCCATGTAGCCCCAACGTCTGCTTGAGAACATTTTCCAGGTCCACAAGATGTACAAATGTGCTAATTTTGCTCACAACAACTGAAAATTTTAAAAGGTCTGAACCACTAATAGGTCGACTCACCTGAAATGAGCTCGTTATTAACAATTTTTTTTTTTAGGTCTGAAGACTAAACCTCAATCACTAACAAGTTGACTTCCCTGTAAAGATCTCTTTATTTCATCTTAAAAGAAAAAGTACAGTTTTTTTTTTTCCTTTGAATTTTATCTTGTCTAAGGATAATTTTACTTTTATTCAAATTTTTATTTTTAAGTAAAATAAACCATTAAAAAAGGTTATAATAAACAATTTAGTCTTGTAAAGGTGAAAGCATCCCTTGGGCTATAACTCGTTTCATAGAGTAGGTCTCACACAAGGATGTAGAGTCAATACTTGTGAAGTTCAAATATCTGTAGTATTGTGAAATGTCTATTTTATTTGGAGATATTTTTGGTCTTGCAAGGGGCCTAAATAGGGATTTGGGGTCACTCATCCTTAAGGAAGGTTCCAATACCATTGTGTGGGCCTTCATATTTGTGAGAGGCCCACTATTAAGAGTTGAGTTTTGGTGTGAAGCACCTAAGTGAAGACCAATAATAAGAAGATTGGGTAAAAACTTGGGATGGTGTTAGGCACCTAAGCCCACCTAATATGATGGGTTGGCCTCTATTTGTACTAAGCCATTTTTTAACATGGATCTCATTCAGTAGGTTCCCTCTTAAGCATGTATAATTAAAATTTGAAACTAAATATATACAACACGGCTTAAAAGAGTTGTTATTTACAAGGTGAATGTCCTAATTTTATTTATGAATCTTAGGTCCTACATATAAAGGTATCAAACTCGATCTCCTATTTTGTTACCACAGGTAGTTTATCATAGTTTCAAAGTAAGAGGTATATGTTTTATGCTCCCGTGAAATTAGTTAGAGATCCTACTATATATTTTTCACTCCTTAAAGATGAGCAAGGATGAGTACAAAATGCACTACTTGATTAAAACAATCCATTAATTTGTCTACGAAACTAATAGTTTCACTAATAAAACTTCGTATGATTTCTTGGACTATATAATAGCCTTGTTTTAGCTCCAAAGCCCCGTGACAATGCTACTATGAGTCTATATGAGTCTCAACCTTATACATAACACACCAATACATTCTGGCAAACTTTTTGGTCCAATTCAATAAATAAAAAAAAAAAAACCTTATTTTGTCCAATCCAACAAAATCTACATCTCAGCCCCCACCCCCCCCCCCCCCCAAAAAAAAAGAAGACTACATCACATGTTCAAAACAACTACAATATAAATTATTTATAATGTTCTAGAATTGAATCATTAATAAATTAAAAGATCAATCTTCCTTTAAGTCATCCTCCAAGTCATCAACACCATTTTTCTCTCTAGCCTCACTTGTGCTTGCATCAGTCTACAATAAAAGAGGTTGAAATTAATGGCCCAAATGAAAAATTAATCCAAAAACATGAGATGAAAGAAAATTAATCCCTAAACAACACAACACTACATCATAATCAAATAAACAATCTCATTCTTAATTTCTTATCTACCAATTACATACATGCAATTGACACCAAAGTCAGAAGATTCACAAGCACAAGAACAAATTATATATCATTACTTTTCAAACCAAATTCCTTAGAAGCAAAAATAAGAAATTAAGAAGATTAAATTTGTTTCTATTTCAGTGATTCAGTGATAATGATACAATGTTTATGTAAAAAAGTAATACTCCCTCCGCCTCACTTTGTTTGTCTTCTATTCCATTTTGGGAAGTCCCAAAATATTATCCTGTTTCTAAAAATAAAAGTCATTGATTTACTAATGTTCCTATTATATATACCCCTATTTTATTTTCAAAACTATTTTTTGATAAATTTATTTAAGAATAGTTTTGGAAACTTATACATTTTTAAAAGGTAGACAAGATAATAAATGATGTTCCTTTAAAAAGTTTGATTTTTCAAACAAGACAAACAAAGTGGAACGAAGGGAGTATCATTTTGTGATTACGTATAGGAGAGATGAGCTTTTTCATCACCATAGAAGAAATATAAGTTCATATATAAAATGGAAATTTATATAAGTCAGCTTTTTTTCTTTTTTTTTTTTTAGGGAATTATATAAGTGAACTAATTATTAGTTTGAAAGAAAATAAAAAAGCCAAAGTGGTGTGTTTATTTGTCATTTATTTATTTATTTTTGAAGCCAAACTTAAGACTAAGTTAAACTCACAGTTTTAATTTAATATATAAAGAAATCCAATATTAAACAAAATCTGATTTAGTTAGGTTTGATATTCTATTAACAAATTTTAATTAAATTAGCTATATTCTTTTATACAAATTCTCTAATTTAACTTTTTATTTATTTTTTTATGGGAACTTTTTATTTGTTAATACTTAACAATTAAATGTATATCATATTTTTTTATAAAAATATTTACTATTCTAGTGCATTGTACCTATTAGCGACCATTAGTGACAAAGCAATATTAAGAATTGCAAGTATTACGCATATGAACAAAGTTTCTCTCTAAACTAGTTTGGAGAGAATCTTTTCAAACTTCTCATATATCTCATTATTTTTTGTGTGAATTTTGAAAATCTAATCATTAAATTTCATATTCTTTATGTTCTTAACATACATACCAAATTTCATTCAAATTGAATATTATTTACTATTCGATCAATAAACTTACTTTTTATACACAATTTTAGATCATAAAATTTTGAAATTTTGAAATTTTAACATTTGTTTGATGAGATAGTAATTGATCTTTGATCTTCTTGAAACTTTACATGCATGAAGAATATAATAAGAACATGCAATCTAGCGGTTAGATTTTCAAAATTCACACTCAATATAAATATATATGAAGAGTTTGTAAAGTTTCTCTCCAAACTAGTTTGGAGAAAAACTTGGTTCTACGCATATACTTAATAACCTTTTGTTACCTTAGAAATTAGGATATGTGACCATTTGGTCCACAGCGCATGCCACTGTCCTTGTGTCTACTCCAATGAAAATGTTTTTAAAAATTACATAAAATAAAAGCGTTAGAACATTACCTTCTCAGTGAATAGTTGTTGCACACATGGATCATAGTTTTCCTCCCAAAATCTTTTAATGGCGCTATTCACATCTCCCTCTGGTAACAATTCTATTTCCTTTGGCCACTCTTCGTTTTCGTCCAATCCAACTTTCTTTAGCTTCGGCATGCTTAGGACTCCATTAGAGAAGATCTTCATTTCCGGGCATCCGGTCACAATTAGATCTTCCAATGTTGGGAATTTGATGGTGCGATTACCCAAGTGGAAGCTTCTCAAACTGGGTAAATCACCAAGGTACAAATAATTCAATTGATTGAAACAAATCTCATCTCCTGCTTCACTTTCTCCCTCGTTTGTGACTATTTCTCTCATTCTTTTGCATCCATATATAAACAATTGTTCGAGTTGGACCAAACTTTTGACTGTAGAGGAAGTTGCAAAACTAATCAACCCATGACATTTCCATACATTCAAAATGTTTAAATTTCGGAAATGCCTTGAGGATGGAACTAAATTTTTTAATCCGCCGCATTCTGATACTTCTAGAATCTCCAAATTTTGAAATGCCCTACCTTGTTCAGAGTTTTCCTTCCACAAAAGCATCAACTTGGGCATTTTATATAGATTCAACTTTGTCAAACGTTCAAATGTCCCAGCATATTGTCCTTCGTTATCGAAGAAAAGATTACCGACGGAAAGAGACTTAAGATACCGTAATCCTTCAACAAATACCGAAGGGACTGCCATCAATTTATCATCTTTGCCATACAATCTGAGATCTTCTAGTTTGCACAAGAATTCTCCAAAAAGTCGACCATCTGTCTGATTCATGGTTTCATTCCAATCCAAATGCAATATTTTCAAGTTAGGGAATGTATCCTGGGAAAGATCGAAGTATTGAACAAAAGAAAGCAAAAGTCAGTGTTCTCTAAGCAAGTTTGGGATAATATTCCCAACAATTTCAAGTGGGACTGAATGTATGTAAATCAAGTGGCTATCTAGAGAGGGAGAGCAACGTGCATCGATGCATCTCCATTTATTATCCTATGTAATAATTATATATAACATCTTCTCAGGTGGATGTGAATTCCCATCTCCCCCATAAAGGTAACCATTCCTATATAGTTGTTATACAAGATACTACCTCTTACAAGTTTTATAGTTTCTTTTTAAGGGATTTGCTTCCAAACAAGATAACTCAAGCACAAAAGTATGAGTACATGAATGCACACAATTTTTTATTTTTTATTTTTAAATTATTTTTTGGAAAAATAAAAGATAAAAATGGTTCTCATTGATCAATTCAAGATACTAAATTGATTTTGTGTAAGTAGATTCAAGTTCAAATTTCTTATTTAAGAACAAAAAATTTTACTAATTAAACTAATTGGAACTCACTAGAAAATTATTTCTAATTTAAAAACATTAATAACCAAATATGAAATCCTAATTATTTTGAAAGAAAATCTTTTTATATAAGGTTTTATCATTTAGACACCTCAATTAAGTTTTCCATAAATTTTCCAAAAAAGAAATCTAAAGTTTTTTTTTTTTTTTTTTTTGCAAAACAATATATATATATATATATATATATATATAAAATCAAGTGTTCATGGACTTACCCAATATATATCTAATTTCTTGTTCCCAGCATTTACTTGATGTACCTTTTTTTTTTTTTTTTCTTTTTCTTTTTTTTTTTCTCTAGTTTGGAGGTTGGCTAAATGTAGCTATGTTTGTCTAAGCAAGAATTGCTCAGTTAAAAGTTAGTATGCAACTATGTATAGCTTCAACACAACTATGGTACAGCTGGAAATTAGACTCCTATAATCTAATTACTCATATGTAGTTCGTCTAGTCTCTTTTTTTTTTTTTTTTGTAAATTTATAAGTCGACTAGTTTTTTAAGTATTAATAAATTGCTATTAATTTTAATTTCTTGGATTATTTTAAAAATAATTACACAGAATGTCATATCCATGTTAACAAAGAGACAAGTAGAAATTCATACCTTTTCAATGAGAAAGAGGGGCTGCTGAACCAGGACATGATCACCTAACTCATCTGTATCTATGAAGCATAATTCATTTGAAGCAGCAATCTTCACTTTGTCACAGTAAGATATTGCCAAACTTTTCAACGATGGCCACTTTGAAGAGTGCTTTCCGGGATAGAAACACTTGAGTTCAGGCAACAATTCAAGACTTAGAGAGGTTATTCGTGGGAACAAAACTTAGTCAATGTTTCCAAGCCCTCTTCCAAAGCAACAATTTCCTCCATTAATTCACAATCACTTATATGTAGACTCTCAAGTTGTTCAAGACTTTTGGCCACTGAGACTGGAAAAAGACTTTTCAGAGTCTCACATTTAGAAACTTCAACTTGACGCAGATTTTCAAATGTTAAAATTGCTTCAGGACCTGAAGTCCATACATGCTTAAGTTTCGGTAAATTTTTTAAATTTAGGTGTCTTAACTGAGTACATCCCTTATCACATATTTCATCAACATTTTCCCCTCTGACCTCAAATATCTCTTCTACCGAATTGCAATTCTTTATCTTTAATTCTTCAAGGTTCTGGAGTCTTCTCAACATATTACAAGGAAAAATGTTCATTAAATTTTCACAACTGCCAACATGCAACTTTTTTATTTCGCAAAAGGAATTTAGAACGAGTTCATGATTGGGCCACAACATCTTCAGGTTATCTATGCCTTTGATGCATATTTCCTCCAAGTTAAAAAATGTAACCTACATTTCTCAGGTATTTATTGAGTCAATAGCATACCTTTATATTTCCAAACATAGTAAAAAAAAATAATTAGAAGATAGAGGCAACGTTGTTAGGAGTTAATTAAATTAGATTAATGTTGGAGATAAGACATAATAAAAATAAACACCGGAAGACTAACTACATTATATTCTTTAAAAAAATGAAGCTACAAGCACATGAAGTAATCTAATAAAAAGGAGGAAAATAAATAAATCAGACTTCTAATTGAAGAGACTAGAGAGATTGTTTGGCTGTACAAAGGTTCATTTCTTCAAGTTCTTTCTAAAATGTGATGTTTGTGCTCACGGAATTCAAATAATAATATTTCTTTCGAGGATAAAAATTCGATTGAAATCTCAAGTAAAATCTGGGTTTGGGCCAAATTATTTAGCATAGAGATTATATATATATATATATATATATAACATTCAAACATAGTTAAGGAGAAGACAGATGTCAACTTTTCACATTCTCCCACTTCTAACTTTTTCAAGCTACAGAAAGACCCCATTGGAACTTGGTCATGGCATATCTCTTCTAGATTTTTCAATTCGTATAGAGAAAGTGACTGTAAAACAGGAAATGCAACACATTGAAACTCCATCAAGTTAATAATGTATTGAAAGAGGGGCTGCTGAACCGGAACATGATCACCTAACTCATCTGCATCTGTAAAGCTTAATTCATTCAAAGCAACAATCTTCACTTTGTCACATTTGGATATTGTCAAACTTTCCAATGATGGCCACTCTGAAGTGTGCTTTCCGGGATAAAAACACTTGAGTTCAGGCAGCAATTCAAGACTTATAGAGGTTATTCGTGGGAACACAAACTTAGTCAATGTTTCCAAGCCTTCTTCCAAAGCAACAATTTCCTCCATTAATTCACAATCATTTATATGTAGACTCTTAAGTTGTTCAAGACTTTTCGCCACTGAGACTGGAAAAAGACTTTTCAGAGTCTCACAATTAGAAACTTCAACCTGACGCAGATTTTGAAATGTTAAAATTGCTTCAAGACCAGAAGTCCATACATGCTTAAGTTTTGGTAAATTGTGTAGAGTTAGGTGTCTCAACTGAGTAGATCCCTTATCACATATTTCATCAACATTTTCCCCTTTAACCTCAAATATCTCTTCTACCGAATTGTAATTCTCTATCTCTAATTCTTTAAGATTCTGGAGTCTTCTCAACATATTAGGAGGAAAAATGTTCACTAGATTTTCACAACTGCCAACATGCAACTTTACTATTTTGCAAAAGGAATCTGGAATGAGTTGATGATTGTGCCACAACATCTTTAGGTTATCCATGCCTTCGATGTATATTTCCTTCAAGTTAGAAAATGCAACCTACATTTCTCACGCATTTATTGAGTCAATAGCATACCTTTATATTACCAAACATAGTAAAAAATAATAATTAGAAGATAGAGGCAAAGTTGTTAGAAGTTAATTAAATTAGATTAATGTTGGAGATAAGACATAATAAAAATAAACATCAGAAAACTAACTACATTATATTCTTAAAAAAAACGAAGCTACAAGAACATGAAGTGATCTAATAAAACGGAGGAAAATAAATAAATAAATAAATAAATCAGACTTCTAATTGAAGAGACTAGAGAGATTGTTTGGCTGTACAAAGGTTCATTTCTTCAAGTTCTTTCTAAAATGTGATGTTTGTGCTCACGGAATTTAGATAATAATATTTCTTTCGAGGATAAAAATTCGATTGAAATTCAAGTAAAATCTGGTTTTGGGCCAAATTATTTAGCACAGATATTATATATATAACATTCAAACATAGTTAAGGAGAAGACAGATGTCAACTTTTCACATTCTCTCACTTCTAATTTTTTCAAGCTACGGAAAGACCGCATTGGAACTTGGTCATGGCATATCTCTTCTAGATTTTTCATTTCGTATAGAGAAAGTGACTGTAAAACAGGAAATGCAACGCATTGAAACTCCATCAAGTTAACGATGTATTGAATCTCAGTGCTGCTTCATACATAAAGATGCTTCAATTGCGGAAAACCTTCCTTGTCAACTTCGTAAAGAATATTTTTAATACCCTCCCAGGGCGCCAGATCAAGATATTTACAGCTTTTCAATAAAACTTTAATCCCATAATCCAACTATGTTATATGTAGCCCGACTAGTCTTTATGTTAATTTTTTGTTCTATTATAGGCCGACTAGTTTTTTAAGTTTTAACAAATTGTAATTAATTTTAATTTTTTAGGTTTTTTTAAGAAAATTACATCGAGTGTCATATCCATGTTAACAAAGAGACAAGTAGAAATTCATACCTTTTCAATGAGAAAGAGGGGCTGCTGAACCGGAACATGATCACCTAACTCATCTGCATCTGTAAAGCTTAATTCATTCAAAGCAACAATCTTCACTTTGTCACATTTGGATATTGTCAAACTTTCCAATGATGGCCACTCTGAAGTGTGCTTTCCGGGATAAAAACACTTGAGTTCAGGCAGCAATTCAAGACTTATAGAGGTTATTCGTGGGAACACAAACTTAGTCAATGTTTCCAAGCCTTCTTCCAAAGCAACAATTTCCTCCATTAATTCACAATCATTTATATGTAGACTCTTAAGTTGTTCAAGACTTTTCGCCACTGAGACTGGAAAAAGACTTTTCAGAGTCTCACAATTAGAAACTTCAACTTGACGCAGATTTTGAAATGTTAAAATTGCTTCAAGACCAGAAGTCCATACATGCTTAAGTTTCGGTAAATTGTGTAGAGTTAGGTGTCTCAACTGAGTAGATCCCTTATCACATATTTCATCAACATTTTCTCCTTTAACCTCAAATATCTATTCTACCGAATTGTAATTCTCTATCTCTAATTCTTTAAGATTCTGGAGTCTTCTCAACATATTAGGAGGAAAAATGTTCACTAGATTTTCACAACTGCCAACATGTAACTTTGCTATTTTGCAAAAGGAATCTGGAATGAGTTGATGATTGTGCCACAACATCTTTAGGTTATCCATGCCTTCGATGTATATTTCCTTCAAGTTAGAAAATGCAACCTACATTTCTCACGCATTTATTGAGTCAATAGCATACCTTTATATTACCAAACATAGTAAAAAATAATAATTAGAAGATAGAGGCAAAGTTGTTAGAAGTTAATTAAATTAGATTAATGTTGGAGATAAGACATAATAAAAATAAACATCAGAAAACTAACTACATTATATTCTTAAAAAAAACGAAGCTACAAGAACATGAAGTAATCTAATAAAACGGAGGAAAATAAATAAATGAATAAATAAATCAGACTTCTAATTGAAGAGACTAGAGAGATTGTTTGGCTGTACAAAGGTTCATTTCTTCAAGTTGTTTCTAAAATGTGATGTTTGTGCTCACGGAATTTAGATAATAATATTTCTTTCGAGGATAAAAATTCGATTGAAATTCAAGTAAAATCTGGTTTTGGGCCAAATTATTTAGCACAGATATTATATATATAACATTCAAACATAGTTAAGGAGAAGACAGATGTCAACTTTTCACATTCTCTCACTTCTAATTTTTTCAAGCTACGGAAAGACCCCATTGGAACTTGGTCATGGCATATCTCTTCTAGATTTTTCATTTCGTATAGAGAAAGTGACTGTAAAACAGGAAATGCAACGCATTGAAACTCCATCAAGTTAACGATGTATTGAATCTCAGTGCTGCTTCATACATAAAGATGCTTCAATTGCGGAAAACCTTCCTTGTCAACTTTGTAAAGAATATTTTTTATACCCTCTTAGGGAGCCTGATCGAGATATTTACAGCTTTTCAATAAAACTTTAATCCCATAATCAAACTATGTTATATGTAGTCCAACTGGTCTTTATGTTAATTTTTTGTTTTATTAAAAGCCGACTAGGTTTTTAAGTTTTAACAAATTGTAATTAATTTTAATTTTTTAGGTTATTTTAAGAAAATTACATTGAGTGTCATATCCAAGTTAACAAAGAGACAAGTAGAAATTCATACCTTTTCAATGAGAAAGAGGGGCTGCTGAACTGGAACATGATCACCTAACTCATCTGTCTCTGTGAAGCTTAATTCATTCGAAGCAACAATCTTCACTTTGTCACATTGGGATATTGTTAAACTTTCCAATGATGGCTACTCTGAAGTGTGCTTTCCGGGATAAAAACACTTGAGTTCAGGCAGCAGTTTAAGACTTAAAGAGGTTATTTGTGGAAACGCAAACTTAGTCAATGTTTCCAAGCCTTCTTTCAAAGCAACAATTTCCTCCATTAATTCACAATCATTTATATGTAGACTCTCAAGTTGTTCAAGATTTTTGGCCACTGAGATTGGAAAAAGACTTTTCAGAGTCTCACATTTAGAAACTTCAACTTGACGCAGATTTTGAAATGTTAAAATTGCTTCAAGACCTGAAGTCCATATATGCTTAAGTTTCGGTAAATTTTTTAAAGTTAGGTATCTCAACCGAGTGGATCCCTTATCACATATTTTATCAACATTTTCCCCTCTAACCTCAAATACCTCTTCTGTCGAATTGCAATCCTCTATCGTTAATTCTTTAAGATTCTGGAGTTTGTCAACATAGTAGGAGGAAAAATGTTCATTAGATTTTCACAACTGCCAACATGCAACTTTGTTATTTTGCAAAAGGAATCTGGAACGAGTTGATGATTGTGCCACAACATCTTTAGTTTATCCATGCCTTCGATGTATATTTCCTTCAAGTTAGAAAATGCAACCTACATTTCTCACGTATTTATTGAGTCAATAGCATATTTTTATATAACCAAACATAGTAAAAAATAATAATTAGAAGATAGAGGCAAAGTTGTTAGGAGTTAATTAAATTAGATTAATGTTGGAGATAAGACATAATAAAAATAAACATCAGAAAACTAACTACATTATATTCTTAAAAAAAACGAAGCTACAAGAACATGAAGTAATCTAATAAAACGGAGGAAAATAAATAAATAAATAAATAAATCAGACTTCTAATTGAAGAGACTAGAGAGATTGTTTGGCTGTACAAAGGTTCATTTCTTCAAGTTCTTTCTAAAATGTGATGTTTGTGCTCACGGAATTTAGATAATAATATTTCTTTCGAGGATAAAAATTTGATTGAAATCTCAAGTAAAATCTGGTTTTGGGCCAAATTATTTAGCACAGATATTATATATATAACATTCAAACATAGTTAAGGAGAAGACAGATGTCAACTTTTCACATTCTCTCACTTCTAATTTTTTCAAGCTACGGAAAGACCCCATTGGAACTTGGTCATGGCATATCTCTTCTAGATTTTTCATTTCGTATAGAGAAAGTGACTGTAAAACAGGAAATGCAACGCATTGAAACTCCATCAAGTTAACGATGTATTGAATCTCAGTGCTGCTTCATACATAAAGATGCTTCAATTGCGGAAAACCTTCCTTGTCAACTTTGTAAAGAATATTTTTTATACCCTCTTAGGGAGCCTGATCGAGATATTTACAGCTTTTCAATAAAACTTTAATCCCATAATCAAACTATGTTATATGTAGTCCAACTGGTCTTTATGTTAATTTTTTGTTTTATTAAAAGCCGACTAGGTTTTTAAGTTTTAACAAATTGTAATTAATTTTAATTTTTTAGGTTATTTTAAGAAAATTACATTGAGTGTCATATCCAAGTTAACAAAGAGACAAGTAGAAATTCATACCTTTTCAATGAGAAAGAGGGGCTGCTGAACTGGAACATGATCACCTAACTCATCTGTCTCTGTGAAGCTTAATTCATTCGAAGCAACAATCTTCACTTTGTCACATTGGGATATTGTTAAACTTTCCAATGATGGCTACTCTGAAGTGTGCTTTCCGGGATAAAAACACTTGAGTTCAGGCAGCAGTTTAAGACTTAAAGAGGTTATTTGTGGAAACGCAAACTTAGTCAATGTTTCCAAGCCTTCTTTCAAAGCAACAATTTCCTCCATTAATTCACAATCATTTATATGTAGACTCTCAAGTTGTTCAAGATTTTTGGCCACTGAGATTGGGAAAAGACTTTTCAGAGTCTCACATTTAGAAACTTCAACTTGACGCAGATTTTGAAATGTTAAAATTGCTTCAAGACCTGAAGTCCATATATGCTTAAGTTTCGGTAAATTTTTTAAAGTTAGGTATCTCAACCGAGTGGATCCCTTATCACATATTTTATCAACATTTTCCCCTCTAACCTCAAATACCTCTTCTGTCGAATTGCAATCCTCTATCGTTAATTCTTTAAGATTCTGGAGTTTGTCAACATAGTAGGAGGAAAAATGTTCATTAGATTTTCACAACTGCCAACATGCAACTTTGTTATTTTGCAAAAGGAATCTGGAACGAGTTGATGATTGTGCCACAACATCTTTAGTTTATCCATGCCTTCGATGTATATTTCCTTCAAGTTAGAAAATGCAACCTACATTTCTCACGTATTTATTGAGTCAATAGCATATTTTTATATAACCAAACATAGTAAAAAATAATAATTAGAAGATAGAGGCAAAGTTGTTAGGAGTTAATTAAATTAGATTAATGTTGGAGATAAGACATAATAAAAATAAACATCAGAAAACTAACTACATTATATTCTTAAAAAAAACGAAGCTACAAGAACATGAAGTAATCTAATAAAACGGAGGAAAATAAATAAATAAATAAATAAATCAGACTTCTAATTGAAGAGACTAGAGAGATTGTTTGGCTGTACAAAGGTTCATTTCTTCAAGTTCTTTCTAAAATGTGATGTTTGTGCTCACGGAATTTAGATAATAATATTTCTTTCGAGGATAAAAATTTGATTGAAATCTCAAGTAAAATCTGGTTTTGGGCCAAATTATTTAGCACAGATATTATATATATAACATTCAAACATAGTTAAGGAGAAGACAGATGTCAACTTTTCACATTCTCTCACTTCTAATTTTTTCAAGCTACGGAAAGACCCCATTGGAACTTGGTCATGGCATATCTCTTCTAGATTTTTCATTTCGTATAGAGAAAGTGACTGTAAAACAGGAAATGCAACGCATTGAAACTCCATCAAGTTAACGATGTATTGAATCTCAGTGCTGCTTCATACATAAAGATGCTTCAATTGCGGAAAACCTTCCTTGTCAACTTTGTAAAGAATATTTTTTATACCCTCTTAGGGAGCCTGATCGAGATATTTACAGCTTTTCAATAAAACTTTAATCCCATAATCAAACTATGTTATATGTAGTCCAACTGGTCTTTATGTTAATTTTTTGTTTTATTAAAAGCCGACTAGGTTTTTAAGTTTTAACAAATTGTAATTAATTTTAATTTTTTAGGTTATTTTAAGAAAATTACATTGAGTGTCATATCCAAGTTAACAAAGAGACAAGTAGAAATTCATACCTTTTCAATGAGAAAGAGGGGCTGCTGAACTGGAACATGATCACCTAACTCATCTGTCTCTGTGAAGCTTAATTCATTCGAAGCAACAATCTTCACTTTGTCACATTGGGATATTGTTAAACTTTCCAATGATGGCTACTCTGAAGTGTGCTTTCCGGGATAAAAACACTTGAGTTCAGGCAGCAGTTTAAGACTTAAAGAGGTTATTTGTGGAAACGCAAACTTAGTCAATGTTTCCAAGCCTTCTTTCAAAGCAACAATTTCCTCCATTAATTCACAATCATTTATATGTAGACTCTCAAGTTGTTCAAGATTTTTGGCCACTGAGATTGGAAAAAGACTTTTCAGAGTCTCACATTTAGAAACTTCAACTTGACGCAGATTTTGAAATGTTAAAATTGCTTCAAGACCTGAAGTCCATATATGCTTAAGTTTCGGTAAATTGTTTAAAGTTAGGTATCTCAACCGAGTGGATCCCTTATCACATATTTTATCAACATTTTCCCCTCTAACCTCAAATACCTCTTCTGTCGAATTGCAATCCTTTATCGTTAATTCTTTAAGATTCTGGAGTTTGTCAACATAGTAGGAGGAAAAATGTTCATTAGATTTTTACAACCGTCAACTTGCAACTTTTTCATTTTGCAAAAGGAATCTGGAACAAGTTGATGAATGTGCCACAACATCTTCAGGTTTTCTATGCCTTTGATGCGTATTTCCTCCAAGTTAGAAAATGCATCCTACATTTCTCACGTATTTATTGAGTCAATAGCATACCTTTATATTACCAAACATAGTAAAAAATAATAATTAGAAGATAGAGGCAAAGTTGTTAGGAGTTAATTAAATTAGATTAATGTTGGGGATAAGACATAATAAAAATAAACATTGGAAAACTAACTGCATTATTGATGAGAATGCAAATTGGCATATATTTCTCTCTTAATGCTTAGTCTTTTACACTTATTTGGTACCTAAATATACTCATTGTTCTTATATTTTGATTTAGGGTGCAAATGGAGGCATTAAGTGCAAAACGTAGCTAATTGGGCAATTCAGGACAGCTTTGACATCTCTTCGTAATCTCGGCATACCTCTCTCATCTAAGCTCCGATTGAGATGATTCAAGACGCTATGGAACGCTAAGACAAAGATCTACAACTTTCATGTTTTGAGTTTTGAGAGATATGAGCCGCCTCAAGGTCGAAATTGGGCTTGAAGTTGCTGCACCTGCACTGTTGACGTTCTGGAATGTTCCTTTGTCTACAATTCTAATATGCAATCTGATGCGATTTATTTATGGAAGCTTCCAGATCTGATGCACGAAAATTCCAACTGAAAAAACACCACTTTCCTAGTAATATTAGGGCTTTGTTTTATTTTTAATATTTTCCTTAATTAGTCAGATTTGAATATTATTATTTAGAATATTTTTAGGAGATTTTGTAGGCTTGGGAAAGGGGGAATTAACGTGAAAAAGAGGGAGGAGAAATCAGAATTACACACACGCCTCTCTCTCTCTCTCTCTCTCTCTCTCTCTCTCCCCTCTTCTCTAATTTTCTCTTTTGAGTTTTCTGTCATGGCCCTGCGTGGCTAAACTTTTATACTTGGTCGAAGGAAACTGAAGCCTCGGAATCAATAAAACTGTGAGATCTAATTTTTTTTTATTGTTCAATCTATGCTTTGAATATTGGACGTTCTTCTATGCCTATTTTCATGATTGTCTCGTTTAATTACTAGGAGGCCTACTAGTTTATTATTCATTGCAGTCTACTGCTAGGTTAGATATCAAATCCGTAATTGTTTGATCTCTCTAATTTGTGAAGCAACCAAGATTTAATGATTTGCTGCGTCAGAAATTATTAGATCTTAGGAAGAACGCACAATTATATTAAATACAACCGCTTGTGCTTGTGTTGTTTAGCTTCATCGATCCCTCTAATTCTTAAGGCTGCTACTAGATTAAACCTTTAGCGCTTGTCTTGGGTTGTTTAGTAGTTAGGGTTAATTAGATCGCTTGTTTTCTAATTAACTGTGACTAAGGAGAGATAGGAAAATAATTCCAACGGTGAATATTCAAAGTGTGAATTGATATATATTTGCATCGATGATCAGTTGTAAAATTCCTGTGGTGGATGTTGACTTAGACCAAGGTTTGTTCTTTTGATTGATTTTGATATTTTAATTTGAATTATTCCTTAGTTGTTTTTCTTAAAATTGTTTTCATTATACTCAAACCCCCCCCCCCTCCTTGTTCACGTGGCATAAAACTAGGTTAGACACTCTCCGTGGGAACGATCCTTACTCACACTACTACATATATTTTTAGGAGTATAGGTTTTATTTTTGGTTGCCTGCGACAGCACACCAATTATATTCTTAAAAAAAACGAAGCTACAAGAACATGATGTAATCTACTAAAAAGGAGGAAAATAAATAAATAAATAAATCAGCCTTCTAATTGAAGAGACTAGAGAGATTGTTTGGCTATACAAAGGTTCATTTCTTCAAGTTCTTTCTAAAATGTAATGTTTGTGCTTACGGAATTTAGATAATTATATTTCTTTCGAGGATAAAAATTCGATTGAAATCTCAAGTAAAATCTAGTTTTGGGCCAAATTATTTAGCACAGAGATTATATATATATATATATAACAAATATATTATGAATTGGGTTTAAGTCACATAATGAGAATTTGTTAAACTTCTATGCACTAATTTTTGAAAAATTATTTGGGATATGATTATCAAATGATCACTAGTGTTCTACTTGCTTGCACATACCGGGAGAATGATCACTATTCAGACATCCTTTCCCCATTAATGCGGCCAGAGGGTTAGCAACGGGATAATAAATGCGGTGGCAGCAGCTTTTTACATAATATCTCCTTGCTTCCACTTGTCCTACTTGCTCGCACATATCAGGAAAATCCCCTGCAATATCAGGGTAAACGTTGGAGTATTCATCATGGTCGTCCCTTTGATCGTCCAAAGAGGTAATACTCCTCGGACTACTCCTTTCCGTCTTCATATAAGTTATACCTCAGCGAAGAGTTAAACTATGTACTTTCCTCATGATTTGCTGCCCTCAGACTGACGTGTCTCCTCGGACCGGCCCACGGCCCACAATCTAGAATTGGGCCTTTGACCTTTACAATAGCCCTTCAAAATTCCAGTTTTCTCCTTTATCCAAGGAGAAGAGTGGGATTTTGATTCCTTTAGAAGCCAAGCCCCCCCAATGTTCAGTTTATTCTCGTGTACACACCATCCTGCGTGCCTCATAATTGTTGCTGATGCTTCGGGAATCACAAAGAGCCATTTATTGCTCCAGGCGGCGTCTTGTCTCCCTTAACGACGGTGCGATGTTTAATCATACGGCTGCTATTCCTCCCTGAAATTTAGGGTGGGATAACTTCCACTAACTTCCACTCCCTATATAAGACGCTTTAAGGGAGTTACTATTTTTTTTATTTCGCAAACTCTTAATCTTTCCAGAGATATCAAATATTCTAGCCTTCAGAGCATGTGATCCGAGAGGTTAGAAGTGAACTAGAGTGCTAATTTACCCAAGGTAGGAGGTCTAAGAGACCAGACACGACCAAAGTTCTGTTTAACACTTAGCGAAATGAACTAGAGTATTAATTTACCCAAGGTATGTGGTCTGAGAGACCAGGCATAACCAAGGATCTGTTTAACACTTAGTAAAATGGACTAGAGTATTAATTTACCCAAGGTATGTGGTCTGAGAAACCAGACATGACCGAGGTTCTATTTAACACTTAGCGAAATGAACTAGAGTATTAATTTAGCCAAGGTATGTGGTCCGAGAGACCATGCATAACCGAGGTTCTGTTTAACACTTAGTAAAATGGACTAGAGTATAGACAAGCAATATAATAGACTTCACAATAATGGAAAATTTTATTAAGAGTAATACCTTCTTAGGTTATTTACATTCCAAGGATAAGGTATCGCTCGTTCATCTAAATCTTCCAAATAAAACGCACCTATTCCAGCTATTGAAAGGATGCGATACGGCCCTTTGCAGTTGGGCCCAAGTTTTCCCCAAGCAGGTTTCTTTGTAGCACCCATAACTTTTCTCAGAACCAAATCTACTGGCACAAGTGGTCTCAGCTTAACATTGGCATCATATCTCTGCTTGAGCTTGTGCTGATAGTAGGCCAATTAGACCATGGCGTTCTCCTTCCGTTCGGTAACCAGATCCAAGCTCCTTTCTAATAGTCTATTGTTGTCGGACGGGGTGAAAAAGCTTGTTCTCAACGTTGGGAATCCTGTCTCTAGGGGAATAACAGCCTCTGCCCCATATGTCATTGAAAAGGGGGTTTCTCCCGTAGACCGACGTGGAGTCGTCCGATACGTCCAAAGAACATGCGGTAATTCTTCTACCCGCTTCCCTTTTGCATCATCCAACCTTTTCTTTAAACCGCTCACTATGACCTTATTAACAGCTTCAGCCTGGCCGTTCCTTTATAGATATGCAGGGGTGGAGTACCTGTTCGTGATGCCTAACCCACAGTAATATCTCCTGAATGCTTTACTATCAAATTGAAGATCATTGTCCAAGATAAGTGTGTGTGATACTCGAAACCGGGTAACAATATTCTTCCATATAAACTTTTGGACGTCCACATCTCTGATGTTCGCCAATGGCTCGGCTTCGACCCACTTGGTGAAATAGTCAGTGCCAACGATCAGGTATTTTTTACTCCTAACTGCCTTAGGGAAGGGACCTACAATGTCCAAGCCCCACTGAGCGAAAGGCCATGGGCTGGATAGAGGATTAAGAACTCCCCCTAGTTGATGAATATTCGGTGCAAACCTCTGGCATTGATCACACTTCCTCACGTACTCCTGTGATTACCTTTGCATGTTCGGCCACCAGTATCCCTAAGTTAGGGCTCTGTGAGCTAGAGACCTGCCTCCCATGTGCCTCCCACAAATTTCTTCGTGTAGTTCTTCAAGGAGCAACTCGGTGGCCTCAGGGTGTACGCACAACAAGTAGGGCCCAGAGAAAGAGCATTTGTATAGCTTATTGTCTTCTGACAACCAGAACCGAGGAACCTTCCTCCTCACCTTGTCTGCTTCAGCCTTGTCTTGTGGCAGGACATCATCTTTGAGGTATGTCACCATAGGGTCCATCCAGCTTGATCCCACTCTAACTTGATAGATGCTAGACCCTTCTTCCTCTTCGGCATGCTTATGTACATCTTCAACTAAGATAAGCCGAGGCAGTCCTTGAGCCGAAGAGGTTGCCAGAGTGGCTAGAGAGTCTGCATGTGTATTCCCACTCCAAGGGATATGTTGTAAACTAAATGACCTGAACTGTGACTGCAGTTGCTTGACATGTCTCAAATACCTTTGCATCCTCTCATCTCGCGCTTCCAACTCTCCTCTGACTTGGCCGACAACCAGTGTTGAATCCGAGAACACTTCCACGATGTTTCCACTCATTCTTCTGACCATGGCCATTCCGACCAACAACGCTTCATACTCAGCTTCATTATTGGTAGCCGAGAAGTTTAGTCTGCGGGATTTTTCAATAACAACATTCTCTGGAGATACCAAAACTAATTCCACTCCCAAGCCTCTCTGATTGCCTACACCATCCGCATACAACTTCCAGGATGGGGGTCCTTGTACGGAGACTGAGCCTACTGAATTTTTATCCATGTGCATCATCTCGACATTTTCTTCTAAGAGAGGCTCGGTGAATTTGGCCACCAGATCAGCCAGGATCTGCCTCTTGACAGAGGTACGAGGCATGTACTTTATATCAAAAGCCCCTAGGATCATACCCCATTTTGCAATTTTTCTCATATAATCTGCACTCCGAAGTAGCGATCTGAAAGGGAACTGGGTAAGGACCACAACCGTATGCGATTGAAAGTAGTGAGGAAGTTTGTGTGTGGCATGAACCACAGCGAAGATGGCCTTTCTAATCGCAAGTAACGGACCTCGACCTCATGAAGGGATTTACTCACGTAGTAAACAGGTTTCTGAACACCGTCATCGACCCGTATAAGTACCAGACTCACTGCATGGGTGGCTACAGCGAAATAGGCGAACAGAACCTCGTCCGTCGTGGGGCTGGACATGATGGGGGGTTGAGATAAAAATTCTTTTAGCTGTTGGAAAACCAGAACACACTCTTCGGTCCATTCAAACCCCTTCCACTTGTTTAACAACTAGAAAAAAGGCCGACACCTTTCTGCCGACCTGGAGATGAATCGGTTAAGAGTAGCAGTCATCCCAGTCAACTTCTGAACTTCTTTAGGATTCCGAGGTGGCTGCAGGTTATTGATCGCCTTTATCTCGTCTGGGTTGACCTCAATTCCTTGATGGGTGACCATATAGCCCAAAAATTTTCCTGATCCGACGCCGAAAGAGCATTTTGAAGCATTAAGTCGCAACTTGTGTTTCCTCGAAATTTCAAAGATATTTCTGAGGTCGCCGACATGCTCGGATTCCAACGTAAATCTCAATGCATTTCCCCTGCTATGGCTCGAACATTTTTGTCATCATTCTTTGATAAGTAGAGCCTCATTCTTCAGACCAAATGGCATCACCTGATAGTGATTGTTCCCAATGAGGGTAACGAAAGCTGTCTTCTCTTGATCATCCAAACCTAAGGGAATCTGGTGGTACCCTTGAAAGGCGTCCAAGAAACTCATTCGTGAATACCCCACAATTGCATCCACTAACTGATTAATCCGAGGCATGAGGAAGGGATCCTTCAGACAGGCCCTGTTTTAGTCAGTGAAATCCACACATACTCGCCATTTTCCGTTCTTCTTCTTTACTACCACTGTATTAGCCAGCCATTCCGGATAGAAAACCTCCTTAATAGCCCTTGCCTGCTTGAGCTTGTTCACCTCCTCCCTAACAACGTTAGAATGCTCCTTGGATGAGTGCCAAGGTGGCTGCTTCTTGGAAAAGGCGGCTGGACTTACGTTTAGGTGATGGCAGATGAACTCCGGGTCTACCCTTAGGGCCTCATAAGAATTCCAGGCAAACACGTCAATATTTCTTTTAAGGAATGCCAACAGCTCTTCCTTATCCCGAGGAGGCAATTGAGCCCCTATCTGGAAAAACCTTTCTGGGTCTCTGTCAATGACGTCTTTCTCCAACCTTTCACACTTCTCCTCGTCCAATTCCACGACAGTAGGTGAAATTGGGATTCTTGATTGCTATGGACTTCTTTCAACAGAGGTTGTAGGCTCGGCAACAGGCTGATGAGTGATGGCCAATATAAGGCACTGCCTCGCCACGAATTGGCTTCCTACGATTTCCACAACTTGTCCTCCTGATGGAAATTTCACATTCAAATGTAAAGTTGACGAAACAGCCCCCAGGGCATGTAGCCAGGGTCTGGCAACGATGGCCGTGTAGGGAGAATATGCATCCACCACGATGAAGTCCACCTCAACCACCTCGAACCCTGCTTGTATGGGTAGCCTGATCTATCCCTTAGGGATGACGGTTTTCCCATCAAAGCTAACCAGAGGTGAATCTTATGCTGTTAGATCTTCTGGTCTTGAACCCAATCCTCTGTATAGGTCCGAATAAATGATTTCAGCTCCACTCCCTTGATCAACTATCACCCTCTTCACGTCGTACTCCCCTATTCTAAGGGTGATGACTAGAGCGTCGTCATGGGGCTATATAGTCCCCTGCTTATATTCGTCCGAGAAGCTTAAGATTGGTCGAACCTCCATTCTGGCCCATTTTGTCTCCTGAGTCGCATCCTCGGCAATTGCCCTAGAAATGGACATCACTCTGGAAGGGCAAGATCCAGTCCTCCCGAGTGCCACAAAGATAACGTTAATCGTGCCCAACGAGGCAGTCCCCGAAGCCCTTGGCCTGCTGTGGTCTTCCTGACCATTGGGCCGATGTACAAACTGCTATAGCTTTCCTTCCCTCACAAGTTGTTCTAAATGGCTCTTTAAAGTTCTGCAATCCTCTATAGTATGCCCCCGTTCTTGATGGTATTGACAGTGAAGGCTTTGATTGCGCTTCGTGGGGTCTCCCCCCATCTTGTTTGGCCACCTAAAGTATGGTTCATTCTGATTCTTCCCTAGGATCTGGTGGATTGGTTCCCGGAACACTGCGTGGACTGCCCGCAACGCAGTGGACCCTGACTGCACACTATAGTCCCTCTGCGGCTTGCTGTTACTGTACCGGTCCGACCTAAAATCCCTCCTCTCCTGAGGGATAACCTTGGCTTTTCCTTTCCCAAGCAACTAATCCTCCTCGACTCTCTTATACTCATCGATACGGTCCATTAGTCGACGCACGCTTCTCACAGGCTTCTTGGTCAGCGATTTCCTCAAATCATGCTCAGCTGGCAAGCCGACCTTGAAAGTTCTCACAGCCACATCATCGAAACTCCCTTCAATCTCATTAAACATCTCCCAGTACCTATCCGAGTACGTTTTCAACGTCTCCCCCTCTCGCATAGACATGGACAACAAACAATCTAATGGCCGAGGGACTCTAGTGTTTGTAACAAACCGAGAGCAAAAGGCCTTAGTGAGTGCCTGAAAGGATCCAATAGAATTGGCCGCGAGGCCATCAAACCATCTCATGGCTACAGGCCCTAAACTGGAAGGGAACACCTTGCACATAAGAGTCTCATTCCTGGAGTGGACAGCCATCCTCTGATTGAAATGACTCACGTGCTCTACAGGATCAGTCAGTCCGTTGTACGCTGTGAAAGTGAGCTGAGTAAAGCGCCGAGGAAGTTTTCCCCCTTCAATTCTGCGTGTGAAGGGCGACTTGGAAATCTGGTAGAGTGCCCTATTCATTACATCATTCCCTACAACTTTAGAGGACGTGTTTCTACCCCTGTAATCATAGCGATGTTCTTCCTCATGGGAGAAAGATTCGCTAGGGGGTGTTCGTGACCGATGTCTATAATCACCATCCTCATCATCATTAGAAGACTTATCAGTGATGGACGGACTGCTGGATGGACTACGCCTCCTTCATGCAAGGCGCAGCTTCTCTTTAGACGATCAATCTTACGTTGTATGTTCCTCATAGTGTCTTCATGAGACTCGTCTCCCTCATTTCGATGTCGACTCCTCCAAGAGTGCATGGTATGCACGCTTCCTTTATGGTCCCTTTCTTGCTCAAGATGTACAAAATGATCGAGCTGTTATGAACCATCAGACTCCGCTCTGTTAGGACCCGATTCAACCATGGTTCAAACCTCAACTCACCAATGCACCGGTTAATTCCCACAGACGGTGCCAATCGTAAGGACACAATTTTCAAGATGGGCTTTCAAGCGAGATGAATTTAGGCCCAAAACATAAACAGCATCCTTGTAATGAATTTTTAGAGAATGGGTTAGACATAAACCTTAAGAGCATCCTTTCTAATATAATTTATTAACAATTGTCCTAAGAGCAACCGTTAACATGAACCTTAATTTTTTAGAAGAATAAGAATGTCCTTTAGACATAAACCTTAAGCCTGTCCTAGAATCATGGGATTAGAGCAATTCTTATTAATTATGGCTACATTTATTGGATTAGTTTGCTCCTTTTCTCCCTTCACAGAAAGAAAAATAAAATAAAAATAAAAATAAAAAGGAAGAAGATTGTTTCTTTTCTTGTATGTTATGACACTAAAAATTAGGAACCAATAAAACTTGTGGGTTAACTGGGGAAAATTATTGAATACTCTCGGAGTACCATAAATGCGTACTCCCCACTCTCACATGAATTGTGGGTCCAACCATAAATTTAATTAGTGGGATTCACAGTTATATAAGAGGGGGAAATATGCATTTATGATACTCCGGAAGTACCCAATAATTACCCGTTAACTAGTATTCCTAATCTAAGCATTTCAAACATTTATTAGCCTAATCTAAGCTATCATAAAAGTTCAGTAATCAATATTAAATTTTTTCTTTGATTTAGATTATTGACAGTTGAAAAAAATGTTCTATATATATATATATATATATGTAGGTATGTATGTATATGTGTGTATATAAAAGAAATAAAAAGAATCATTGAGTTGGGCTAGGTAAAACCAATACCTGACCCTATACTCGAATCCTCTATTGGGTTGGATAAAATTTGTCTCTGTTGGGTTGGGTACCCACCCTCTAATAGGTTGTTTCTATCATTGCACTATATCAAGAGTTCAACAACATAATACTCTTAAAATTTGGGAGGTCAAATTCAACTTCTGAAACAGTAGGGTGTAAAATTCAAACACCTTTAGGACTCGCTTGGAAGGAGGTAATAGAATGGAATGGAAAGGAATGAAAAGAATAATTTTAGAATATTCTTCCATTCCCTTGTTTGGGAGTTTTAATGGAGAGAATGGAAAGTCCATTCTCTTGTTTGGGAGTTTAAGTAAGAGAGAATGGAATTGGTAGGAGGGAACACTCATTCCTCTCTATTCCCTTAAAACCTCAAATTTTAATTCCCCTCGAAATTGGGAGGAATTAAAGGAAATGAAATTAGATTTAATGATTTTTTTACTAAAACTCCCAAAATACCCCTATATATTCAACCTTTTATTTTAAAATAGGGGTCTAATAGTAATATTGTCATAAAATGATTTCATTCCGTTCCCTTCATGTTACTCCCAAACAAAATTACTTACATTCCATTCTTTTGAATTCCTTCATTTTAAAACATCCAATCAAGGTTACTTAATTCCATTCTACTCCATTCTTTTCCCTTACTTAAATACATTCTATTTCATTCCATTCTTTTCCATTCCCTTATGATCATTTCATTCCGCCATTCCCTTAAGAACTCCCAAGCGGAGCCTTAAACTTCAG
The DNA here is from genome assembly GCA_033629205.1 of Lithocarpus polystachyus. Classification (NCBI taxonomy): domain Eukaryota; kingdom Viridiplantae; phylum Streptophyta; class Magnoliopsida; order Fagales; family Fagaceae; genus Lithocarpus; species Lithocarpus polystachyus. Next base: position 22,704,012 of record CM066164.1, on the reverse strand, counting down.
GGTGTAAAATCTAAATTTTGAAATTTCAGGATGTAAAATCTAAACATCTCCAAATTTTAGGGATGTAATTTGCAATTTATTCTTAAAGATATTAATAACCAAATATGAAATCTTGAAAGAAAATATTTTTATATAAGGTTTTATCATTTGGACATCTAAGTCCTCCTTAATTTTTTTAAAAGAAAAATCTAAAATTATTTTTTTTTCTTTTACTGCGAAACAGTATATATAAAATATATATTAAATGGTCATAGACCTACCCAATATATATCTAATTTCTTGTTCCAAGCATTCACTTAATGCAGCCTTTTTTTTTTTAATTGGAGGTTGGCTTTCTTTATTTGAGCAAGAATTACTCAACTAAAAGTTAGTATGTATAGCTTCAACACAACTATGGTACAACTAGAAATTAGGCTCCTATAATCTAACTAGGTATAGGTAGCCCGACTGACTGATCTCTTTGTTTTTTGTTTTTTTATAAGCTGGCTAGTTTTTTAAGTATTAATAAATAGCAATTAATTTTAATTTCTTGGCTTATTTTAAAATAATTACACAGAATGTCATATCCATGTTAACAAAGAGACAAGTAGAAATTCATACATTTTCAATGAGAAACAAAGGCTGCTGAACCGGAACATGATCACCCAACTCATTTGTATCTGTGAAGCATAATTCATTCGAAGCACCAATCTTCACTTTGTCACAGTCAAGTATCGTTAAACTTTTCAATGATGGCCACTCTAAAGTGCACTTTTTGGGATAGAAACACTTAAGTTCAGGCAGCGATTGAAGAGTTAGAGAGGTTAATTGTGGGAACACAAACTTAGTCATTGTTTCTAAGCCTTCTTCCAAAGTAACAATTTCCTCCATTAATTCACAATCATTTATATCCAGTCTCTTAAGTTGTTCAAGATGTTTGGCCACCGAGATTGGAAAAAGGCTTTTCAGTGTCTCACATTTAGAAACTTCAACTTGACGCAGATTTTGAAATGTTAAAATTGCTTCAGGATCTGAAGTCCATACATGCTTAAGTTTCGGTAAATTGTTTAAAGTCAGGTGTCTCAACTTAGTGGATCCCTTATCACAACTGAGTGGATCCCATACATGCTTTACATCAAATACCTCTTCTAACGAATTGCAATCCTCTATCGTTAATCCTTCAAGATTCTGGAGTCTTCTCAACATATTAGGAGGAAAAATGTTCACTAGATTTTTACAACTGTAAACTTCCAACCTTTTTAGTTTGCAAATGGAATCTGAAACGAGTTGGTTGTGCCACAACATCTTCAAGTTATTTATGCCACTGATTAATATTTCCTCCAAGTTAAAAAAGGCAACCTACAATTCTCACATATCAATTGAGTCAATAATATACCTTTATGATGCAAAAAGTAGTTGAGAAGAAGATTATTGTTAGGAATAAGACATAGAGACAAACATGGGAAAAGTTAATTAAATTAAATTCCAAAAAAGCACAAAGCAAGTAGAATATGGAAGAAACTAATAAAAGAAACGGGGGGAAAGAAACTCAAATTAACCAGGCTTTAATGAAGAGAGATTGAGAGGCAGATAGTAGGTGTATTTCTTCGAGTTCTTTCTAAAATGTGATGTCTATGCTCACGAAATTTACATAACAATATTGCTTTCAAAGATTTAAAAACAAAACAATTGAATTTGTTAAGTAAAATCTTGTTTTGGGCAAAATCTCGTCTACCCATTTTGGTCTTTTCCAAATGATGATTTGTGGTAGTGTGCCACCCCACCAGAATAAACCCATTGCACGCTTATCTTCGATAAAGGCATTACAAGCACCGCACAAAAGCTTTGTTTTCTAGAGGAAAAAAAAAACCCGACTAGCGGATTAAACCAAATATGGTTTTCAAATTGAGGTATGGGCACGGGCTGGGTATGGGGTGGGTTTCCCCCAACCTAAACCGATTTTTTTTTTTTTTTAAGCAAGAAATAGAGTTGAAAATGGGGGCAGTTTTAGTTGTATTGAAGCTCAAAATGGCAATTAAAAAAAATTTAAATTTCCCTCTAGTTTTTTATGGTAAACAAACTTAGTTTGGACCTTAACATTAGTAATTAAACAAACATTTTAAACTTTCTAAATATATTACAAATGATCAAATAACTTAATTAAGAAAATAAAAAGGATATGATTAGCATAATTTGACACACACAAAGAATATTAATTAGTGACTAATAGGAAGATTGCTGTAATATGTGCTATTGTGTTTGTCTAACATATTCCCTTGCAAGGAAATTTTGTGAGCAAATTATGTCAATCTAGCATTTTATGGGAAGAAGTGATATTAATGGCATCAATACTTTCCATCAAAGTGAAAGTCATAATCATTATATATAATGTAAGGACACAATTTGCAGGATGGACCTTCAAGCGAGATGAATTTAGGCCCAAAAACATGAACAGTATCCTTGCAATGAATTTTTAGAGAGTGGGTTAAATAAACTGGGCTTGAAGTGAGATTGTTGCTGGCCCAAGTATGGTTATAAGCAGATCAATGAAAATAAAATGCTGAAGTTTTATAAAGTTTTCCTCGGCTTGGTCCGAGGAGAAATGTTTCTACAGTTATCTGAGTGTCTACAACTCTCTCTCTCTCTCTCTCTCTCTCTCTCTCTCTCTCTCTCTCTCTCTCTCTCTCTCTCTCTCTCTCTATGTGTTGGTTGCTTCTTCTCTTCTTCTCCGGAGTGTTTTTTTTTTCCCCTTCTTTCCTTACCTCCAGCTCTATTTATAAGCCAGTTCTCTCACGTGCCAGTTAGGTGACTTTTTTTTATACTTGTCTCATCAACCTTCCCTTAAAGTCCTCACACGGCAGCTGTAAAGGTTCGGAGTCACTGTTCAGACATCCTTTCCCCATTAATGCGGCCAGAGGGTTAGTTGCAGGATAATAAATGCGGCGGCAGCAGCTTTTTACATAATATCTCCTTGCTTTCACTTGTCCTACTTGCTTGCACATACTAGAAGAATCCCCTACAATATCAGGGTAAACGTTAGAGTGTTCATCATGGTCGTCCTTTTGATCGTCCAAAGAGGTAATACTCCTCAGACTACTCCTTTCCGTCTTCATACAAGTTATACCTCAGCGAAGAGTTAAACTATGTACTTTCCTCATGATTTGCTGTCCTCGGACTGACGTGTCTCCTCGGACAGGCCCACGGCCCACAATCTGGAATTGGGCATTTGACCCCAACAATAACCCTTCAAAATTTTGGTTTTCTTCTTTATTCGAGGTGAAGAGTGGGATTTTGATTCCTTTAGAAGCCAAGCCCACACAATTTTCAGTTTATTCACATGGATATGCCATCCCACGTGCCTCATAATTGTTATTGACGCTTCAGGAATCACAAAGAGTCATTTATTGCTCCATGCGGCGTCTTGTCCCCCTTATCGACGGTGCGATGTTTAATCGTACGGCTGCTATTCCTCCCCGAAATTTAGGGTGGGAAAAATACCACTTTCCACTTCCTATATAAGACGCTGTGAGGGAGTTACTATTTTCTTTATTTCGCAAACTCTTAATCTTTCCAAAGATATCGAATATTCTAGCCCTTAGAGCATGTGATCCGGGAGGTTAGAAGTGAACTAAAGTGCTAATTTACCCAAGGTATGAGGTCTGAGAGACGAGGCATGACCAAGTTTCTGTTTAACATTTAGCGAAATGAACTAGGGTATTAATTTACCCAAGGTATGTGGTCCGAGAGACCAGGCATGACCAAGGTTCTGTTTAACACTTAGTAAAATGGACTAGAGTATTAATTTACCCAAGATATATGGTCCGAGAAACCAGACATGACCGAGGTTCTGTTTAACACTTAACGAAATAAACTAGAGTATTAATTTACCCAAGGTATGTGGTCCGAGAGACCAGGTATAACCAAGCTTCTATTTAACACTTAGTAAAATGGCCTAAATTATTAATTTACCCAAGGTATGTGGTCCGAGAGACTAGGCATGACCAAGGTTCTGTTTAACACTTAGTAAAATGGACTAGAGTATTAATTTATCTGAGTTATGTGGTCCGAGAGACCAGACATGACCGTTCTGTTTAACACTTAGTAAAATGGACTAGAGTATTAATTTATCCGAATTATGTGGTCTGAGAGACTAGACATGACCGAGGTTCTGTTTAACACTTAGCAGACAAGCAATATAATAGACTTCACAATAATGGAAAATTTTATTAATTGTAATACCTTCTTAGGTTATTTACATTCCAGGGATGAGGTATCGCTCGTTCATCTAAATCTTCCAAATAAAACACACCTATTCCAGCTATTGAAAGGATGCGGTACGACCCTTCGCAGTTGGGCCCAAGTTTTCCCCAAGCTAGGTTCTTTGTAGCACCCATTACTTTTCTCAAAACTAAATCTCCCGGCACAAGTGGTCTCAGCTTAACATTGGCATCATATCTCTGCTTGAGCTTGTGCTAATAGTAGGCCAGTTAGACCATGACATTCTCCCTCTGTTCGGTAACCAGATCTAAGCTCCTTTCTAATAGTCTATCATTGTCGGTCGGGGTGAAAAAGCTTGTTCTCAACGTTGGGAATCCTGTCTCTAGGGGAATAACAGCCTCTGCCTATATGTCATTGAAAAGGGGGTCTCTCACGTAGACCGACGTGGAGTCGTCCGATACGTCCAAAGAACATGCGGCAATTCTTCTACCCACTTCCCTTTTGCATCATCCAACCTCTTCTTTAAACCGCTCACTATGACCTTGTTAACGGCTTCAGCCTAGCCGTCCCCTTATGGATATGCAGGGGTGGAGTACCTGTTCATAATGCCTAACCCACAGCAGTATCTCCTGTATGCTCTGCTATCAAATTGAAGACCATTGTCTGAGATGAGTGTGTGTGGTACTCCGAACCGGGTGACAATATTCTTCCATATAAACTTTTGGACGTCCACATCTCTAATGTACGCCAGTGACTCGGCTTCGACCCACTTAGTGAAATATTCAGTGCCAACAATCAGGTATTTTTTACTCCCAACTACCTTAGGGAAGAGACCTACAATGTCCAAGCTCCACTAAGCGAAAGGCCATGGGCTGGATAGAGGATTAAGAACTCCCCCTAGTTGATGAATATTTGGTGCAAACCTCTAGCATTGATCACACTTCCTCACGTACTCCTATGATTCCCTTTGCATGTTCGGCCACCAGTATCCCTGAGTTAGGGCTCTGTAAGCTAGAGACCTGCCTCCCGTGTGGCTCCCACAAATTTCTTCGTGTAGTTCTTCAAGGGGCAACTCAGTGGCCTCAGGGTGTACGCACAACAAGTAGGGCCCAGAGAAAGAGCATTTGTATAGCTTATTATCTTCTGACAACCAGAACCGAGGAGCCTTCCTCCTCACCTTGTCTGCTTCAGCCTTGTCTGGTGGTAGGACATCATCTTTGAGGCATGTCACCATAGGGTCCATCCAACTTGGTCCCACTCTAACTTGATAGATGCTAGACCCTTCTTCCTATTTGGCATGCTTATGTACATCTTCAACTAAGATAAGCCGAGGCAATCCTTGAACCGAGGAGGTTGCCAGAGTGGTTAGGGAGTCCGCATGTGTATTCCCACTCCAAGGGATATGTTGTAAACTAAATGACCTGAACTGTGACTGCAATTGCTTGACATGTCTCAAATACCTTTGCATCCTCTCGTCTCGCGCCTCCAGCTCTCCTCTGACTTGGCCGATGACCAGTGCTAAATCCGAGAACACTTCCACGATGTTTCCACCCATTCTTCTGACCATGGCCATTTCGACCAACAATGCTTCGTACTCAGCTTCATTATTGGTAGCCGAGAAGTTTAGTCTGAGGGATTTTTCAATAACAACATTCTCTGGAGATACCAAAACTAATCCCACTCCGGAGCCTCTCTGATTGGCTGTACCATCCGCATACAACTTCCAAGATGGGGGTCCTTGTACGGAAACTGAGCCTACTGAATTTTTATCCATGTGCATCATCTCGACATTTTCTTCTAACAGAGGCTCGGTGAATTTGGCTACCAGATCAGCCAGGATCTGCCTCTTGACATAGGTGCGAGGCATGTACTTTATATCGAAAGCCCCTAGGATCGTACCCTATTTTGCAATTTTTCCTATGTAATCTGCACTCCGAAGTAGCGATCTAAATGAGAGCTGGGTAAGGACCACAACCGTATGCGATTGAAAGTAGTGAGGAAGTTTGTGTATGGCATGAACCACAGCGAAGATGGCCTTCTCTAATGGCAAGTAACGGACCTCGGCCTCATGAAGGGATTTACTCACGTATTAAACAGGTTTATGAACGCCCTCATCAACCGTATAAGTACCAGACTCACTGCATGGGTGACTACAGTGATATAGGCGAACAGAACCTTGTTCGTCGTAGGGCTGGACATGATGGGGGGTCGAGATAAATATTCTTTTAGCTGTTGGAAAGCCAAAACACACTCTTCGGTCCATTCAAAACCCTTCCACTTGTTTAATAACTAGAAAAAAGCCCAACACCTTTCTGTCGACCTAGAGATGAATCGGTTAAGAGTAGCAGTCATCCCAGTTAACTTCTGAACTTCTTTAAGATTCCGAAGCGACTACAGGTTATTGATCGCCTTTATCTCATCTAGGTTGACCTCAATTCCTCGATGGGCGACCATATAGCCCAAAAATTTTCCTGATCCGACGCCGAAAGAGCATTTTGAAGCAATGAGTCGCAGCCTGTGTTTCCTCAAGATTTCAAAGATATTTCCGAGGTCGCCGACATGCTCGGATTCCAACTTACTCTTGACTACCATGTCGTCTATGTAAATCTCAATGCATTTCCCCTACTGCGGCTCGAACATTTTTGTCATCATTCTTTGATAAGTGGAGCCTGCATTCTTCAGACCAAATGGCATCACCTTATAGTGATTATTCCCGATGGGGGTAACGAAAGCTATCTTCTCTTGATCATCCAAAGCTAAGGGAATCTGGTGGTACCCTTGAAAGGCGTCCAAGAAACTCATTCGCGAATACCCCACAATTGCGTCCATTAACTGATCAATCTGAGGCATGGGGAAGGGATCCTTCGGACAGGCCTTGTTTAAGTCAGTGAAATCCACACATACACGTCATTTCCCGTTCTTCTTCTTTACTACCACTGTATTGGCCAGCCATTCCGGATAGAAAACCTCCTTAATAGCCCTTGCCTGCTTGAGCTTGTTCACCTTTTCCCTAACAGCGTCAAAATGCTCCTTGGATGAACGCCGAGGTGGCTGCTTCTTAGCGAAGGTGGCTAGACTTACATTTAGGTGATGGCAGATGAACTCCGGGTCTACCCCTAGGGCCTCATAAGAATTCCAAGCAAACACGTCAATGTTTCTTTTAAGGAATGCCAACAGCTCTTCCTTATCCTGAGGAGGCAACTGAGCCCCTATCTGGAAAAACTTTTCTGGGTCTCCGTCAATGACATCTTTCTCCAACCTTTCACACTTCTCCTTGTCCAATTCCACGGGAGTAGGTGGAATCGGGATTCTTGATTGCTATAGACTTCTTTCAATAGAGGTTGTAGGCACGGCAACAGGCTGATGCGTGATGGCCGATATAAGGCACTGCCTCACCACGGAATGGCCTCCTACGATTTCCTTAACCCGTCCTCCAGATGGAAATTTCACCTTCAAATGTAAAGTTGACGAAACAGCCCCCAGGGCATGTAGCCAGGGTCTGGCAACGATGGCCGTGTAGGGAGAATATGCATCCACCACCTCAAACACCTCGGACCCTGCTTGTATGGGTAGCCTGATCTGTCCCTTAGGGATGACGGTTTTCCCATCAAAGCTAACCAGAGGTGAATCTTATGCTGTTAGATCTTCTAGTCTTAAACCCAATCCTCTATATAGGTCCGGATACATGATTTCAGCTCCACTCCCTTGATCAACCATCACCCTCTTCACGTCTTACTCCTCTATTCTAAGGGTGATGACCAGAGCGTCGTCATGGGGCTGTATAGTCCCCTGCTTATCTTCGTCCGAGAAGCTTAAGACTGGTCGAACCTTCATTCTGGCCCGTTTTGTCTCCAAAGTCGCGTCCTCGGCAATTGCCCTAGAAACGGACATCACTTTGGAAGGGCAAGATCCAGTCCTCCCGGGTGCTACAAAGATAACGTTAATCATGCCCAACGAGGGCCTTGACGAGGCAGTCCCCGAAGCCCCTGGCCTGCTGTGGTCTTCCTGACCATTGGGCCGATGTACAAACTACTGTAGCTTTCCTTCCCTCACAAGTTGTTCTAAATGGCTCTTTAAAGTTCTGCAATCCTCTGTAGTATGCCCCCGTTCCTGATGGTATTGACAGTGAAGGCTTTGATTGCGCTTCGTGGGGCTCCCCCCATCTTGTTTGGCCACCTAAAGTATGGTTCATTCTGAATCTTCTCCAGGATCTGGGGAATTGGTTCCCGGAACACTGCGTGGACTGCCCGCAATGCAGTGGACCCCAACTGCACACTATAGTCCCTCCGCGGCTTGCTGTTACTGTACCGATCCGACCTGAAATCCCTCCTCTCGTGAGGGATAACCTTGGCTTTTCCTTTCCCAAGCAACTGATCCTCCTCGACTTTCTTATACTCATCGATAGGGTCCATTAGTCGTCGCACGGTTCTCACAGGCTTCTTGGTTAGCGATTTCCTCAGATCATGCTTGGCTGGCAAGATGAACTTGAAAGTTCTCACAGCCACATCATCGAAACTCCCTTCAATCTCATTAAATATCTCCCAGCACCTATCCGAGTACGTTTTCAACGTCTCCCCCTCTCGCATAGACATGGACAACAAACAATCTAATGGCCGAGGGACTCTAGTGTTTGTAACAAACCGAGAGCAAAAGGCCTTAGTGACTGCCTGAAAGGATCCAATAGAATTGGTCGCGAGGCCATCAAACCATCTCATGGCTACAGGCCCAAAATGGAGGGGAACACCTTGCACATAAAAGTCTCATTCCTAGAATGGACAACCATCCTCTGATTGAAATGACTCACGTGCTCTACAGGATCAGTCCGTCCGTTGTAGATTAAGAAAGTGGGCTGAGTAAAGCGCCAAGGAAGCTTTCCTCCTTCAATTCTGCGTGTGAAGGGCGACTTGAAAATCTGGTTGAGTGCCCTATTCATTGCATCATTCCCTACACCTTTAGAGGACGTGTTTCTACCCCTGCAGTCATAGCGATGTTCTTCCTCATGGGAGAAAGATTCGCTAGGGGGTGTTCATGACCAACGTCTATAATCACCATCCTCATCATCATCAGAAGAGTTATCAGTGATGGACGGACTGCTGGATGGACTACGCCTCCTTCGTGCAATGTGCAGCTTCTCTTTAGACGATCAATCTTACGTTGCATGTTCCTCGTAGTGTCTTTATGAGACTCGTCTCCCTCATTTCGACTTCGACTCCTCCCAGAGTGCATGGTATGCACGCTTCCTTCACGATCCCTTTCTCGCTCAAGATGTACAAAATGATCGAGCTGTTGTGAACCATCAGACTCCGCTCTGTTAGGACCTGATTCAACCATGGTTCAAACTTCAACTCACCAATGCACCGGTTAATTCCCACAGACGGTGCAAATTGTAAGGACACAATTTGCAGGATAGGCCTTCAAGCAAGATGAATTTAGGCCCAAAACATAAACTGCATCCTTGCAATGAATTTTTAGAGAGTGGGTTAGACATAAACCTTAAGAACATCCTTTCTAATATATTTTATTAACAATTGTCCTAAGAGCATCTGTTAACATGAACCTTAATTTTTTAGAAGAATAAGAATGTCCATTAGACATAAACCTTAAGCCTGTCCTAGAATCATGGGATTAGTGAAATTCTTATTAATTATGGCTACATTTATTGGATTAGTTTGCTCCTTTTCTCCCTTCACAGAAAGAAAAATAAAATAAAATAAAAATAAAAATAAAAAGGAAGAAGATTGTTTCTTTTCTTGTATGTTATGACTCTAAAAATTAAGAACCAATAAAACTTGTGGATTAACTAGAGAAAATTATTGAATACTCTTGGAGTACCATAAATGCGTACTCCCCACTCTAACATGAATTGTGGGTCCAACTATAAATTTAATTAGTGGGATTCACAGTTATATGAGTGGGGGAAATATGCATTTATGATACTCCGAAAGTACCCAATAATTACCCGTTAACTAGTATTCCTAATCTAAGCATTTTAAACATTTATTAGCCTAATCTAAGCTATCATAAAAGTTCAGTAATCAATATTAAATTTTTTCTTTGATTTAGATTATTGACAGTTGAAAAAAATGTTCTATATATATATATATATATATATAGGTATGTATGTATATGTGTGTATATAAAAGAAATAAAAAGAATCATTGAGTTGGGCTAGGTAATACCAATACCCGACCCTATACTCGAATCCTCTATTGGGTTGGATAAAATTTGTCTCTGTTGGGTGGGGTACCCACCACCTAATAGGTTGTTTCTATCATTGTACTATATCAAGAGTTCTGGATCAACAACATAATACTCTTAAAATTTGGGAGGTCAAATTCAACTTCTGAAACTGTAGGGTGTAAAATTCAAACACCTTTAGAACTCGCTTGGAAGGAGGTAATAGAATGGAATGGAAAGGAATGAAAAGAATAATTTTAAAATATTCTTCCATTCCCTTGTTTGGTAGTTTTAATAGAGAGAATGGAAAGTCCATTCCCTTGTTTGGGAGTTTAAGTAAAAGAGAATGAAATTGGTAGAAAGGAACACTCATTCCTCTCTATTTCCTTAAAACCTCAAATTTTAATTCCCCCCGAAATTGGGAGGAATTAGAGGAAATGGAATTAGATTTAATAATTTTTTTACTAAAACTCTCAAAATACCCCTATATATTCAACCTTTTATTTTAAAATAGGGGTCTAGTAGTAATATTGTCATAAAATGATTCCATTCCATTCCCTTCATGTTACTCCCAAGCAAAATTACTTACATTCCATTCATTTTTATTCCTTTCTATTCCTTCATTTTAAAACATCCAACCAAGGTTACGTAATTCCATTTCATTCCATTCTTTTTCATTCTTTTCCCTTACTTAAATACATTTTATTCCATTCCATTTTATTCCATTCCCTTATGATCATTCCATTACATTCCATTCCCTTATGAACTCCCAAGCGGAGCCTTAAACTTCAGGGTGTAAAATCCAAATTTTGAAACTTCAGGATGTAAAATCTAAACATCTCCAAATTTTAGGAATGTAATTTGCAATTTATTCTTAAAGATATTAATAACCAAATATGAAATCTTGAAAGAAAATCTTTTTATATAAGGTTTTATCATTTAGATATCTAAATCCTCCTTAATTTTTTTAAAAGAGAAATCTAAAATTATTGTTTTTCTTTTTCTGCGAAACAGTATATATAAAATATATATTAAATGGTCATAGACCTACCCAATATATATCTAATTTCTTGTTCCGAGCATTCACTTAATGTAGCCTTTTTTTTTTTATTATTGGAGGTTAGCTTTGTTTATTTGAGCAAGAATTGCTCAACTAAAAGTTAGTATGTATAGCTTCAACACAACTATGGTACAACTAGAAATTAGGCTCCTATAATCTAAGTATAGGTAGCCCGACCGACTGATCTCTTTGTTTTTTGTTTTTTTATAAGCCGACTAGTTTTTTAAGTTTTAACAAATTGTAATTAATTTTAATTTTTTAGGTTATTTTAAGAAAATTACATTGATTGTCATATCCATGTTAACAAAGAGACAAGTAGAAATTCATACCTTTTCAATGAGAAAGGGGGGCTGCTGAACTGGAACATGATCACCTAACTCATTTGTATCTATGAAGCATAATTCATTCGAAGCACCAATCTTCAATTTGTCACAGTCACCTATTGTCAAATTTTTCAATGATGGCCACTCTAAAGTGTGCTTGGGATAGAAACACTTGAGTTTAGGTAACAAATTAAAATTTAGAGAGGTTATTTGTGGAAACGCAAACTTAGTCAATGTTTCCAAGCCTTCTTCCAAAGCAACAATTTCCTCCATTAATTCACAATCCTTTATACGTAGACTCTCAAGTTGTTCAAGACTTTTGGCCACTGAGATTGGAAAAAGACTTTTCAGAGTCTCACATTTAAAAACTTCAACGTCACGCAGATTTTGAAATGTTAAAATTGCTTCAAGACCTGAAGTCCATACATGCTTAAGTTTCGGTAAATTGTTTAAAGTTAGGTGCCTCAACTGAGTGGATCCATTATCACATATTTTATCAACAGTTTCCCCTCTAACCTCAAATACCTCTTCTACCAAATTGCAATCCTGTATCATTAATCCTTCAAGATTCTGGAGTCTTCTCAACATATTAGGAGGAAAAATGTTCATTAGATTTTTACAACCGTCAACATGCAACTCTTTCATTTTGCAAAAGGAATCTGGGTTGAGTTGATGATTGTGCCACAACATCTTCAGGTTATCCATGCCTTCGATGTATATATTCTCCAAGTTAGAAAATGCAACCTACATTTCTCATGTATTTATTGAGTCAATAGCATACCTTTATATTACCAAACATAGTAAAAAATTATAATTAGAAGATAGAGGCAAAGTTGTTAGGAGTTAATTAAATTAGATTAATGTTGGAGAAAACACACAATAAAAATAAACATCCGAAAACTAACTACATTATATTCTTAAAAAAAAACAAAGCTACAAGAACATGAAGTAATCTAATAAAAAGGAGGAAAATAAATAAATAATTAAATCAGCCTTCTAATTGAAGAGACTAGAGAGATTGTTTGGCTGTACAAAGGTTCATTTCTTCAAGTTCTTTCTAAAATGTGATGTTTGTGCTCACGGAATTTAGATAGTAATATTTCTTTCAAGGATAAAAATTCGATTGAAATCTCAAGTAAAATCTGGTTTTGGGCCAAATTATTTAGCACAGAGATATTTTATATATATATATATATATACACACACACACACACACACACATATATAACAAATATATTATGAATTGGGTTTAAGTCACATAATGAGAATTTGTTAAATTTCTATGCACTAATTTTTGAAAAATGATTTGGGATATGATTATCAAATGATCACTAATATTCTTCTCCAAAAATAAAATGATCACTAATCACATTTACTCTAAACAATTACCTTTAATTTTTTATATCCAACAATTATTTCTAATACAAACTTCATATTAGTTACTAATATTCTGTAAAACGAAAACCCATTTTAATTTTTTCTGAACAAATAATTTGTGGTGTGCCACACTGCCACCCACCAGCATAAACCCATTGGACGCTTATCTATGATTAAGGCATTACAATTAACAAACAACACATAAAACTACCACCGGATTCAAATTGCCATCTAGCCAAATGTCACCTTGTAACTTTTGTTAAACACCTTGTGGGCACTATTTTAGGAACCCTGGATCAACAACATATATTCAAAGGTTTATGAAAATCAATGATAAAGAAATTTTAATTGTGAAAAATCTCAAGAATTCATGAAGAGAATGGCAAAACTGAAATATTACCAAAAAAAAAAAAAAAAATGGAGTAGAGAATGGCTAAAATGATAGTTATGATCAAGTCTTGGTTTTCAAAAAAGAATCCATCACTTAAACAGATCTTTTTAATCTTATTGACATTATAAACATATGCATGAGACGCTATTAAGTATTAAAAAAGCAGTCAAATTCCGGTCTCATGCTCAACCAAAAAATGTGCAAGTGGAAAGGTTATCAAAATCGGTGAGGATATCTAATCATAACAATACCTTTTCATTGAAAAGCAGCTGAGAATCAGCATCAGGATGGAAACCCATCAAATTTGGTAACCTTCGTAGAAACAAGGAACGCAATTGAGTGAAGCCGTGGTTGACTTGTATCTCGTGTGTTCTTTCCTTTGAAAAAATTGCACACATTACCTTGCAATCTACAATCTTTATTTCTTGAAGTTGAGAAAAGCATCCAAACATAGTTAAGGAGAAGACAGATGTCAACTTTTCACAGTTCCTTACTTCTAACTTTTTCAAGCTAACGAAAGACCCCATTGGAACTCGGTCATGGCATATCTCTTCGAGATTTTCTATATTACATAGAGAAAGTGACTGTAAAACAGGAAATGACACACATTTAAACTCCATCAAGTTAACGATGTATTGAATCTCAGTGCTGTTTCGAACATAGAGATGCTTCAATTGTGGAAAACCTTCCTTGTCAACTTCGTAAAGTATACTTTTAATACCCTCCCAAGGAGTCAGATCAAGACATTCACAGCTTTGCAATAAAAATTTAATCCCATCGTCTATTTGCAAGCCTCTATCAAGTTGAAGTTTCAACGTTCTTGAGATTTCAAACTCATTGTACCAATACCGATTCCAACGCCACTCCCAATCATTGCCTATTAATATTTCATATCTTTTCAATTTCTCAAAAAGCAAGACTTTTGGTAGAATCTTAGGATTGGGGATATGTATATATAATGTGGTCAAGAAAGGCAAATGGTTTAGCTCTGAGACCCTTGTATTGTTTCTATCTGTGATTTCTCCATCAACATGCCATTGATTGAAGCTATCATTCATATACAGTTCTTCTAACCTCCTCAAATCTGAAAATACATTGGATGGAATGACTTCGAGTTCAGTGCAATGGTTCAAATCCAACAATTGAAGGTGAGTCAATTGCCTTATTTCCATGGGTAACTGCTTTATGTTGGAACGTGATAGGGTAAGAGCTCTCAAATTCTTCAATTCTCCAATTAAAGCCACGTCTTCCAACTCACACCGATCCAAAAATAAATTTTGGAGGTTGTGAAGGCATGAAATGGATGAAAGATGCGGAAGACTTATGTAAATCAAAACTAAAACTCTAAGCTCTTTCATTCCTTCAAAAACGATATTACGAATTGGTTGTTGTTTTGACCAAGGCAAAAGCTTTGCTTCATTCCCCAAAAAAAAGAACTTAAGTTGTGGACATCCGAACGTTTCAGGAAGCTCCTCAGAGTCAACATCAAAAAGTGCGATTCCAAAAGAATCTTCCCATTTTTTAATATTTAACCATTTTTCTGGATTTTCTAAACTTCTTATGGTTAACATTTTCTCCTCTTTGTCTGCAATATAAATGGCAACATCACGAATGACGTCATGCATTTTAAATGTACCACTTCCATTACCTTCCAACAACAAGCAAGAATCTTTTAGACTATTGACCAATGTGTGGACCCTATTTCTCACTTCTTCCATTTTATAAACATCTTCAAAGAAGTCCAAACCCAACAAATATCTCCATAAGAGATTGATTCTTATGCTCGTATCTTCTTCAAATGAACTGCAGAACAAGAATAACGATTTTGCTTCCGTAGTTAAAGAATTATAACTCAACTTTATACTCGGGTATACCTTCTCATGCATCCCTTTGATCTGTGTTGGATTTGCTCTTTGTAATTGTCGCAAGGCATCCTTCCATATATCTAGATTCTTTTGCTTTTTCAATGTATACGCAACAGTTGTAATGGCAATTGGTAAACCTCCACATTCTTTGACAACCTCAACCATGGTAGATTGGAATTCCATTGTTTGATCAGAAAAATTTCCTACTATCTTCGAAAACAAGTATTTTGCTTCGTTGTCTGATAAAACTCCAACAAGGAATATCTCTTGAGCATCCATAGCCTTGTCCAATACATCTCGAGATCTAGATGTTAGCAATAGTTTGCTTCCTTTGCGATTATCCCCAAAAGAAATTCCAAGATCCTCCAAGTCAACCTTGCTCCAAATATCATCTATAATTAGAAGGATCTTCTCAATCTCCAACCGCTTACGTAGCAAATGTGCTTTTTCAAAATCAGCAACCTCATCATGAAACTCCGATATTTGTAATTGTTTTGCAATGTCTTTCTGAATCTGTTTCAAGTTTGGAGTTTGGGATACAACTACTGTAACAATCCTTTCAAATAACTTGTCTTCTTTGGCTTGCGTAGCAATTTTCCCAACAAGCATGGTTTTGCCCAAGCCGCCCATCCCACAGACCCCAATGGCAGGAATATTATCATCTTTAAGAGCCTTCATAACACCATCAAAAACTGATTTTCTTGATTCAAATTCCTCATAACCTCTAGTAGAAATTGTAGTACCCACTTCTATAGGGACACGATGGCCTACTGTGCCGAACTCGTTCGCCTTATCCTTGAGTTCCTTGACGGCCAATCCCATATTGTGTGCTTTTCTTCCAATCTGATAACGGGCCTTCAAATTAAAACACTTCAACTTTGCTTGACCTTCCTCTCCAAAGAGTTCTTGTACCTCTGTATTGATGCCCTGAACACGTGTGAACCACATCTGGACGTTAGCTTCAATTTCTTCTACATTGTAACGAGCAGCTTGAACCTTACGCTGCACACCATCTCTAGCACCTTCGAGCTCGACAACTTCGTTCCTGAGATTTTCAACATTTTTTTTGTAGTGAATCAGATAGCCCATCTGACGTCCGACTGCTGTAATTGTGTAATCCACAATTTTTTCAACGAGCACTTTAACGGTCTCCGTAAGAACCTCCATTTTTTGCTTCTGATTGGTCTGTGTTTTTTTTTTTTTTTTTTTTTTTTTTTTTTTGTGCTTCTTGGGTTGGGCTGCTATCTTGAGAGTAGAGACAAAGAAAGGCCCAATAAAAATCCTTGACAACAACGAAAGTGTAATCAAAATTAAAGGACAAAAAAAGCCTATGTAATGACATACCTGGGTCTATGGAATATTAATGAAATATAATTTAGTCTTCTACTGTCTCCACGTGGGCCGGGGAAACGGAAACCTGAAAAAATTAAATTTTTTAAGAAAAAATTAAACCAAGTTAATCGAAAATTAAATAAAAAGATGTTAATCGAAAATAAAATAAAATGATGTTTGATTTTTTTTTTTTAAGAATTTTTTTGGGCAAGGATTTGCAGCAATTATTGCATAAATCATTGTACTTATTTTGTTTTAAAAAAGATCAACGGTGGAGATCAGATCTAATAAAGTAAAAATGAAACCCCCTATAACTTGCCACATTACACAAATCTCGAAATACATAAAGAGAAATTTTTAGACAAGTGTCTATTTAATAGCTTATAGTTTGACACACCACCATTATGCAGGAATTGCTGCAACTAAAGTTGCAGCAAATCCTTGCCCAATTTTTTTTGGTTTATTAGTACTAATGCAATAGGTTGTGATAAGGTTGGAGTGCAAATAGAAATCAATTATTGATGGTAGGCAGTAGGCATCTACTTTGATCAATTTCTCACTAGTTTCATTACAAGGGGGAAAAAAGTTATGTCTATGTTTTGATGTGAAAAATGGAACAATTTTATTATTCAGTGGAACTACCTGTCTCATGGGAGAACTAGAGTTTTAATCCTCAATATTCCTTCTCTCCAAAAAAAAAAATTTTGAAAAACAAGTGATAGGGGTAAATCTCCCACCCGACGGTTCGGCCTGCGACGACGGATATACATGACGGACGCAGGGGTTGACGACCAGATCTTCAGTGGCCGACGGAGAGAGAGTCACCCACTGTTGTTATCAGGCACTAGAGCCTATCTTGTTGCGTACGCCTCTCTGGAAAAGTTGAATCTTATCTCACACGCTACCACCCAGCTCGATGTCTTACGTAGCACGATTCCCTACCCCCAAGAAGGGAATCGTGTCCAACACGCTTGGCTAACCCTGAAGAGTCTTGCGTCCTACGCTACTCAGGGGCAATTTCGGTCCAACGATATCTTCTCCAACATGCCTTGCCCAAAGGCCACTACTACTACTATAAATACCGCCACACCCTCCGAAAATCGAGGTACGCATACTAAGGCCCGACTCTGGCACTCTGGAGTTGTGTAATATACTAACTTAACCATCGGAGGGTCGTTGGTCGGAACCACACCGGTACTTCCCTTTGAGGTTCTTCTTACTTATGCAGGACCGTCCGGAACGCGCGCAAGCCCTGTAGCCCACTGGTTTGATTTTTGACCTCATCAGTTGGCGCCGTCTGTGGGAACCGCACGAGTTTCTGTTACGTGTTTCCCGGACTAAGGGTTGCATGGTACTCACGCGTTCAAGGACGACCACCATGAACGACCAAGGCAACGAACAACGCACCACGGCCCTCGAGAGACAAGTCCAGACTCTGGCGGCCGCGGTGGAACATCTCACGAAGCGTAACAATGACTTGGAAGAGCAGCTGTTACGAAGGGATGCGACGGGTGACAACCAGGGAGAAAATCAGGAGAGCAGTGCCGAGGAGAGGGACCGCGAGGGCCCCGAGGGGAGCCATGCATTGAGCCGGCCTGAAGGACAGCAGCCAAACCATCTGCCGGCGGACGGCCACGCCCAG
Organism: Lithocarpus polystachyus; assembly: GCA_033629205.1. Classification (NCBI taxonomy): domain Eukaryota; kingdom Viridiplantae; phylum Streptophyta; class Magnoliopsida; order Fagales; family Fagaceae; genus Lithocarpus; species Lithocarpus polystachyus. Next base: position 22,685,648 of record CM066164.1, on the reverse strand, counting down.
TCTAGTATGGCCGTGGAAATGCGAATGATGAAGGAACGCATGGACTTCATGATGAACGCCCTCAAAGGGCGAGTGTCCAGCGACCTCGACGACCTCGTCCACCGCACGGACTCCCCATTTACGACACCTGTCATCATGTTCCCTACGCCACCGAAGTTCCGCATGCCCCAGGTGGAAAGCTACGACGGGTCCAAGGATCCGCTGGACCACTTGGAAACTTTCAAGACGTTGATGCACCTGCACGGCGCGCCAGACGAAATCATGTGCAAGGCCTTCCCCGCAACGCTGAAAGGCTCTGCAAGGACCTGGTTCGGCAGGCTGGCGCCCGGATCTATCGGTACCTTCAGGGAGCTGAGCGCTCTATTCGCCTCCCAATTCATCGGAGGACACCGGCACAAGAGATCCACCGCATGCCTGATGAACATTAAGCAGCGGGAGGATGAGACGCTGAGATCCTATATAGCCCGCTTTAACAGAGAAGCGCTGACGATTGACGAAGCGGACGACCGGATACAAGTGGCTGCGTTCACAAACGGGCTACGGAAGGGTAAATTCCTGTTCTCTTTGTACAAAAATGACCCGAAGACAATGTCAGATGTGTTTTACAGGGCGACGAAGTACATGAACGCTGAAGATGCGTTACTGGCAAGGGAAGAGAAGCCCCCCAGGAAGAGGGAAAGGCAGGAAGACACCCGACAAGATAAGGGGCGGAAGGCGCCCCGAATAGGGGAAGGCCGAGACAGTAGACGCCCAAAGCCCAATGCCGGGAAATTCACAAGCTACACCCCATTGACGGCTTCGGTTGATCAGGTCCTGATGCAAATCAAGGATGACAGATCCTTGACGTTTTCGGGAAAGATGAAATCAAACCCGGAAAAACGACCAAAAGACAAGTATTGCCGCTTCCACCGAGACCATGGGCACGATACCGCCGACTGCTACGATTTAAAGCAACAGATCGAAGCCCTGATTAGGCAAGAAAAGCTGCAGAGGTTCGTCAACAGGGAAAAGGCCGAAACGTCTCAGCGGGAACAGACCCCCCACCGGGACAATGAGCGTCCCAGACCACCTATAGGGGATATAAGGGTGATTGTGGGTGGCACACCGGTTGCTGGTTTTACAAAGAAGGCTTTGAAATCCCACCTCAGGGCGGTTCAGAATGTCCAGGCTGCGAGTTCCGTCCAGAAGAAGCCGAGAACCAGTAGCCCCACTATGGAGTTCACGGAAGAGGATGCCCAACACCTCCACCATCCGCACGACGACGCCCCTGTCGTCAACATCCGGATAGGGGACTACAACACCTATCGGGTCCTGATTGATAACGGGAGCTCCGCGGATATTCTCTACTATCCCGCGTTCCAGCAGATGCGGATTGACAAAGAACGCTTGGTCCCTACCAAGGCCCCACTCACAGGTTTTGGGGGGACCAGAGTATATACCCTCGGCTCGATCACATTGCCCGTCACTGTCGGGGAATACCCTCGGCAGCTCACTAGGGACGTCACCTTCCTAGTCGTCGACTGCTCATCAGCATACAACGCAATCATAGGGCGACCAACCCTCAACGCCTGGAAGGCCGCCACCTCGACCTATGCCTTAAAGGTCAAGTTCCCTACAGAGTACGGGGTAGGAGAACTATGGGGAGACCAAGTGGCCGCACGAGAATGCTATGTCGCAATGGTAGAGATGAATGGCCAGCTACAGACGATGAACATAGAGCAGAGGACGGGGGCAGAGCCTGTGGAGGAACTCGAAGAGATCATTCTCGATGAGTCCAAGCCTGAGAGAACCACCAGGATCGGCGCCCTCAACAGTCCGGCGACCCGCCAGGCGCTCACGACCTTCCTCAAGGAGAACCAGGATGTATTCGCCTGGAGCCATGAGGACATGCCGGGGATCGATCCATCAGTCATGGTACATAGGCTGAACGTAGCAACCTCCTCCCGGCCTGTCAGACAAAAGAAGCGAGTGTTTGCTCCAGAGAGAGATCGTGCAGTGGCAGAGGAGGTTGGTAAGTTACGAGAGGCAGGGTTCATCCGGGAAGTCTACTACCCCGACTGGTTGGCTAATGTTGTAATGGTCAAGAAGGCCAGCGGGAAGTGGCGGATGTGTGTGGACTTCACGGACCTGAATAAGGCGTGCCCGAAGGACAGCTACCCCCTCCCTCGAGTCGACACTCTAGTAGACTCTACGGCCCAGCACCAGCTGCTGAGTTTCATGGATGCCTTCTCAGGATATAACCAAATCCGGATGGATGAGGCAGATCAGGAGAAAACCTCATTCGTCACCAGCCAAGGACTCTTCTGCTACAAGGTGATGCCATTCGGACTGAAGAATGCAGGTGCCACATATCAGAGGCTGATGAACAAAATGTTCGCCAACCAAATAGGGAAGAATGTCCAAGTGTACGTTGACGATATGCTGGTGAAAAGCCAGCAAGAGAAGGATCATCTGAGTGATCTAGAGGAAACGTTCGGAACCCTCTGTTCCTACAATATGAAGCTCAACCCCTCGAAATGCGCCTTCGGGGTAACCGCAGGAAAATTCCTCGGCTTCATGGTCTCTCAGAGAGGCATCGAGGCCAACCCGGATAAGATCAGGGCAATAATGGAGATGGCCCCTCCGAAGAATGTAAAAGAGGTTCAGAGTCTGAACGGGAAGGTTGCCGCACTGAACAAATTTGTGTCGAGGGCCACGGACAAATGCCTTCCCTTCTTCCGCACATTGAAGAAGACGTTCGAGTGGACGGACGAGTGTCAAAGGGCATTCGAAGAGTTAAAAGCCTACCTCTCTTCCCCACCATTGCTAAGTCCTTCACAGCCCGGGGAAGAACTCTTCCTCTACCTGGCCGTATCCCCAGCTGCCGTCAGTGCGGCCTTGATCAGAGAAGAGGACGGGGTGCAGAAACCCGTATACTACGCCAGCCGGGCATTCCAAGGGGCGGAAGGAAGGTACCCGCCCATGGAGAAACTCGCCTTCGCCCTAGTCACCGCAGCCCGAAAGCTCAAGCCCTACTTCCAAGCTCACACAATCGTTGTCCTAACCGACAAGCCTTTGCGGCGAGCAATGCACAACCCAGAAGCCGCAGGTCGTCTGGCCCTATGGGCGATAAAGCTGACTGAGTTTGACATTCGCTACAGCCCACGTACCGCCCTCAAGGGGCAGGCAGTAGCTGATTTCATAGCCGAATTCACCAACACAGAGGACGAGGGGGCAGATGCAAGTCCAGCATGGGGTGTACATACTGACGGGTCATCAACTAGGCGAGCCGGTGGCATTGGGGTCATGCTCCGTTCCCCTGAAAGAGACCAAATTGAGTGTATGATCCGGCTGGATTTTCCCATCACCAATAATGAGGCAGAGTACGAAGCCTTGATAGCCGGACTGGATCTCGCCAAAGCAGCAGGCGCGGCCCGAGTAGTCGTCTCCTGCGACTCCCAAGTAGTCGTCAACCAAGTCAACGGGAACTACGAGTGCAGAGGCGACAGAATGAAGAGGTACCTCCATCAGGCAAAAAGAAGGGTAGATGAGCTCGGGGCAAGGATAGTCCAAATCCCCAGGGAGGAAAATGAGCCGGCCGACTGCCTCGCCAAAGCTGCTTCGTCAGAGCAGGAGAGCAGCACTGACGGTGTGCTACACTTTGTGCAGGTTTCTCCACTGGTAGACTCTATTGAAATGCAGGAAGTCGGCTCGGAAAGCAACTGGACCACGCCGTTGGTCTCATACCTGAAAGATGGCGTCTTGCCAGACGGAAGAGAAGCCGCCAGAAGATTGAAGGTCCAAGCATCAAGGTTTGTCCTGATAGAAGGAGTCCTATACAAAAGGGGCTTCTCTAGCCCATACCTAAGGTGCATGGGTTCCGAAGAAGCTGATTATGTCATGAGGGAAATGCACGAAGGGATATGCGAAAACCATTCAGGGTCGCGGTCACTGGCGCATAAGCTGATCCGCGCAGGATACTACTGGCCGACCATGAGAAAAGACACGCAGGCTTATGTCAAAGCTTGCGACAAGTGCCAGAGGTTCAGCAACATCGTCAGGCAACCCCCCGAAGAGCTGACCCCCATGACGGCCCCGTGGCCATTCGCTCAATGGGGACTAGATATCATGGGCCCATTCCCAACAGCGGTACGACAACTCAAGTTCCTTGTGGTAGGCATAGACTACTTCACAAAGTGGGTGGAAGCTGAGGCATTGGCAACCATCACGAAAAAGAACATACGAAGCTTCGTCTGGAAGTCTATCATATGCAGGTTCGGGATACCCAGGGTATTAGTCTCCGACAACGGCAAACAGTTTGACAATGGTCCCTTCCGGGAATTCTGTGCGCAGCTGGGAATAAAGAATCACTACTCTTCCCCCGCCCACCCCCAAGCCAACGGTCAAGTAGAAGTAACGAACCAATCCTTGCTCAAAATTATCAAGACTCAGCTCGAGGGGGCAAAAGGGATATGGCCCGAGGAGCTGCCAAGCGTATTGTGGGCTTACAGAACGACAGCAAGGACCCCCACAGGAGAAACACCGTTCAGGCTAACCTATGGAAGCGAGGCAGTCATTCCAGCCGAAGTGGGACTCACAACCTATAGGGTGAACACCCATGATGAAGGCCGGAACAACGAAGCCTTGCGCCTACACCTTGACTTGATCGACGAAGCCAGGGCAGCAGCAGAGCAAAGGTTAGCCCGGTATCAGGATCGCATGGCTAAACACTACAATGCCCGAGTCAGGCACAGGGAATTCCAGGTCGGTGACCTCGTCCTAAGAAAGATCATGGGCGCCGCCAGAGACCCAACCCAAGGAAAGCTCGGCCCCAATTGGGAAGGGCCCTACCGAATCACAGCGTGGCAGAGAAAGGGCACCTACCACTTGGAAACACTGGACGGGCAGAAGCTGCACCACCCGTGGAACGCTGAGCACCTACGTAAGTACTACCAGTAAGAAAGAACGGCAGCCCCCTACTTGTATCTAGTCTGTAATTGATCCACTCTAATGTATATTCCTGGGACATGTTTTCTTCCTCACAAAAATTATGCAAGTCATACCGAGGTTTATTCAAAGTCTCTTCTACTTACTATTAAGTGCTGAACGTCAGAAGCTTGCAAAAGCCTTAGCGTTAAATCCATTCAAGTCTAAAAGACGACGGCCCAAATTCGACGACGGCATAAAAGCGTCATGCGCCCATGCTGACGGCTTAAAAGCCACAAGGTTTTCCTAAATGGAAACACCTAACGCCTAAGTCTAAAAGACGACGGCCCAAACTCGACGACGGCATAAAAGCGTCATGCGCCCATGCTGACGGCTTAAAAGCCACAAGGTTTTCCTAAATGGAAACACCCAACGCCTAAGTCTAAAAGACGACGGCCCAAATTCGACGACGACTTAAAAGCGTCATGCGCCCATGCTGACGGCTTAAAAGCCACAAGGTTTTCCTAAATGGAAACACCCAACGCCTAAGTCTAAAAGACGACGGCCCAAATTCGACGACGGCATAAAAGCGTCATGCGCCCATGCTGACGGCTTAAAAGCCACAAGGTTTTCCTAAATGGAAACACCCAACGCCTAAGTCTAAAAGACGACGGCCCAAACTCGACGACGGCATAAAAGCGTCATGCGCCCATGCTGACGGCTTAAAAGCCACAAGGTTTTCCTAAATGGAAACACCCAACGCCTAAGTCTGAAAGACGACGGCCCAAATTCGACGACGGCATAAAAAGCGTCATGCGCCCATGCAGACGGCTTGAAAGCCAACTACATCACCCTAAAAGGTCAAAAGCCAAAGCCTAAGTCTAAGGATGACGGCATAAATGGCGACGGTTCAAAGCCAACTACATCATCCTAAAAGGTCAAAAGCCAAAGCCTAAGTCTAAGAATGACGGCATAGATGGCGACGGCTCAAAGCTAACTACATTATTATAAGAGGTTGGAAGCTAGAATCCTGTCGAGGTTGACGGTGTAAATAGCTTAGCAAAAATAAAGCTGACGGTTCCACGAAGCTCTTTGCGTGAAGATATTAATTGTGACGGCCAGTTATGTTGACGGTACATCATATTGACGGCTTATTATGTCAACAGTTTCACGAAGCATAAACAGCATTTGAAATGAACCGTGCAAGCAATCAACACACACAAGAAAATTTTGAAATAAGATATAAATTAAAACAAATGCTTTTCAAGTCAACATTGTTCTCGACGGCCCAGAAATTGACCGTCCTACAAAGAAAACTATTACAAAAATTCTCCACAAAAATTACAAAGTCTAATGAACGGGGGAATCAACTACATTCACTTCTTCTTCAGTTTGGACCTTGGCGGCTGTCTCAGCATCGTCATCAAGGGTCCCGTCACCTTTATCATTCTGGCGACCTGCGGTCTCGGAAGCGGCCTGGATGACGGACGTTTGTGCCTGGCCTCCGTCAAGGGACACCTGCAAAAGATCCGTCTCTGGATATAGGGCCTTCATCTGACGGACGGCCTCATCAAAACCGTCTGCCATTATGCCACCAAGCTCCGTCAGGTACGCTTCGGAGTCTCTGTATTCCCTGATCGCGTCGTCCTTGGCCTGACGGAGCTGATCCTTCATAGACTGGATCTCCAGCTCCTTGTCCGCAAGGACCGTCTGCAGAGTCTCCGTCTGCTTCTTATACTCTAGCCTGTCCTCCTTGAGGATGGAGAACTTCTTCTCCATCTTCACCTTCCAGGCCTTATATTGCGACAGCTCGTCCTCCACCTCCGTTGTCTTCGCTTGAAGACGGCTCATGGCCGTCTCCTCACGAACACAGCGGTCCATCAGGCCCTTCATCATGACGACTGCCTGGAAATCAGATACACCAAGTCAACATGACGGCGAGGACAAATCTATACATTCAAAAAACTGACGGCGATGGAAAATTACTTACCTGGGCCAAGTTGAAAAGGCCCGTCTCCCCCATGGCCTCAGTGGAATGGTTCCCGATGTCCTCATAGTCCTCCACCGTCAGTATGGAGGACAGCTTCTCAATTGCATACTTCGAATCCTCGCGGAGGAGGACGGGTGGCTTCTCGACGGCGGGCGGAGGGCCACTCGTCATGAGACCCTTCCCCTTGCCGTGTTTGACAGGGACCTTCTCTCCGTCTGCCTCTAGCCCAATGACGGTCTCGGGGATGGGTTTGGGCTTTTTGGGGAGACGGTCCCCCTCCTGGTCGGACTTCCTTTTTGTGACGGGCACCTTGGGCACGCCCGTTCCTGCAGCTTGGTTTTCTCTCTTCTTTGCAGCTGCTTGCTGCTTAATTATGGCTCTCCTCCTTGCCTCGTCCATTTCTGCAAAATCGGACGGCACGTCAGCTAATTTCAAAAAAAAAAAAAAAAAAAAACTTGAAGTTTATGTGAACGGACTTACGTGCTCGAACTTGTGTTTCGTACTTCAGGGCCTCCTTGGACGGTTCAGGCCCGTCACAATGCCAACAAATGGTCTTTAACGTCACTAGTCTGGCCCAAGACCTATCCGTCAGCTCACTTTTTTGGAAAACCTTCTCTAAAAAGCTCCAATCCTCGATGGAAACTTGTGGACGGTTATGGGCTGCAAGAGAGGACGGTCAGAAACCAACGAAGTTTGCAACAGAGAAAAGAGTGTGAATGAAGGCATACCAGACGGGGGTAAAACGCCCCAAGTGGTGTCGACGGGCATAAATTCGGTCTCACCAGGACTCCCCATCCACTCGTCCCCGTCCATGAAGAAATACCTAGACTTCCAGTCCCTATTGGAATCTGGTGTATCACTCACCAACCTCAGCAACGGGCTCCTTGCCACGAAGCTGTACATTCCCCTTGATTTTGCTATCTCTACTGGACGGTAGCAGTGAAAAAACTCTTCCACCGTCAACCTCTTCTTCCCCTTTGAATACGATCCGTACAGGACCTCTACCCCAATAAAAACCCTCCAGGCGTTTGGGGAAACCTGGTTGACGGACAGCCCCAGGTAGTGAAGTAGGTGACGGTGAAGTTGGGTTAGGGGAAACCTCAACCCTGCCTTGAGCATTTGCTCGTAGACCCCGACACCCTTGACACCACGGTAATAACACTTCTCTCCTGGGTGGGGTAGACGGAGAGGTATATTGTCAGGAATCTGGTATTTGCTTCTAAGTGTTTTGAAGTGTGACTCTTTGATCGTGGAGAAGAAATCATTCACCGTCCACAGAGAAAGCATAACGTACTTCCTCATCCCGTCACTGCCTACGACAGACTGAACTTGAGGATCCTTTCCCTCTAGACCGTCGCTAAGATTACTCTCTACCCTATCACTACTCGAGAAGGAAGAGGAGGTGGACGAGCTCTCTTCACTCGAGGAAGTTGTAGCTGCAGGATCCTTTGGACCCGACGGGTTGACTTCATCGTAGGCCGCTCCGTCGCGGACAAACGATTGGTTACTGGACGCGCTAGACATGTCACCTACAGGTGACGAAAAACCCTAAGTTCAACCAACCTAAAGACATTGACGGTAGAAAAAACGAACAAGCAGTAATTACTTACCGGCTACTTGTGCTGGTGAAAGATGAAGACAATGGTTGTTGGAACGTGACGGACACACGAAGGCTGACGGATCGAGCGCTTTTCTGCTGGGTGAACGGATGCGCTCTGATGGTTTGTTTTCAGTAAAGAGTGAAAAATGAAAGAAAAGAAGGAAGGCTTTTATATGAGAGAAATAGCGGGAGACGAAGGGACGCCTCGGTCCGAGCACACGGTCCACGGGTTGACGACACGTGTCCTGCATTTATTACCAGGCATTAATTACTGATGACAGTTTGTCTATCCAACCCTAGGTGTGGTTTGGAACCGTCACCCCATTAGTCCGTCGTTTGAGTGTTCACGGACTGATGGGCTGAGGGGGCAACTGATAGGGGTAAATCTCCCACCCGACGGTTCGGCCTGCGACGACGGATATACATGACGGACGCAGGGGTTGACGACCAGACCTTCAGTGGCCGACGGAGAGAGAGTCACCCACTGTTGTTATCAGGCACTAGAGCCTATCTTGTTGCGTACGCCTCTCTGGAAAAGTTGAATCTTATCTCACACGCTACCACCCAGCTCGATGTCTTACGTAGCACGATTCCCTACCCCCAAGAAAGGGATCGTGTCCAACACGCTTGGCTACCCCTGAAGAGTCTTGCGTCCTACGCTACTCAGGGGCAATTTCGATCCAACGATATCTTCTCCAACACGCCTTGCCCAAAGGCCACTACTACTACTATAAATACCGCCACACCCTCCGAAAATCGAGATACGCATACTAAGGCCCGACTCTGGCACTCTGGAGTTGTGTAATATACTAACTTAACCATCGGAGGGTCGTTGGCCGGTACCACACCGGTACTTCCCTTTGAGGTTCTTCTTACTTGTGCAGGACCGTCCGGAACGCGCGCAAGCCCTGCAGCCCACTGGTTTGATTTTTGACCTCATCAACAAGAATTAGTTCATTTTTTTTTTTCCATGAAATGATGTTTGATGGGGAATTTGCAAGATTTTCAAAACCATTCATTCCTTTTTATATGTCTCAAGAAAAAACAATCTCTATTCTTGCTTCTAGTCTTTCTTTCCTCATTCACTCTTTCGCCTCTTTTTTCTTCTTTTTAAGGGCAGCTAATACAACCATAATTAATTAAGCACCAACTTAGGAACAGTTATTAGAATCACAATTACTCAGCCAAAAAAAAAATTACAACCACAATAAAGCAAGAACGAAGTCAAAAGGAGAATAAGAAAAAAGAAAAAAGAAGGTACCTCTCTCTCTTTAGAATTTCAAACTATTCCAGAGCAGCTTGTTTTCACCTTGGACAGTCACTCTTTTTTTTTTTTTTTTTAAATCACTGGGACAGTCACTTTGCTAATGAGTATCAGTAAACTGAACAGTTGACGATACCCTTTCCTTTTCCCTTTGTACAAGTCTTGATAAGTAGAGCAAACTAAAATTAAAGGAAAAAAAAAAGTAAATCAGAAAAACAAACTGCAACAAAAAATCAAATTGAGGAATGAAAGGATAGCACAAGCGAAGAAAAACAAGCAAGGACATACTAAAAGGAAGTACCTCTCTCCTTCACGCTACAAATTTAGCAGGTTTCTCTTCTACTCCTTTGACTTGGCAGAACAAGGAAGGTCGCTATAATAAATGAGAGCAGTGGTGAGAAGCTGAAAATTCTTTCCTTTTATTTATTTATTTTTGGGGAGATTTGGAGGAAAGTAAAACTAAAACTAGTGTCGGGGCCAAGATTTCAATTTAGGGGAGGCAAAATTAAAAGACAAGATTGAAAATAAAATTAATTTAAATATTATTAATCGATGTTAATAACAAAATAGATATAGAATTATATACTATTAATGCAATTGTTGTACAAAATCTAATATAATATAAACTCTAATTTATTTTTTCATACATAATTTAATTTGTTCAATTGGAAGATTAGTAAAATACACCTCGATATGAGTTTGTTTAGAATTTGAATCTAAATCATTATTATAATTTGGCTTCTCCATAATCTCAATTGATTATAAGTATATATTTCATATTATTAAAATAAATAAAACAAAAAATCATAGTTAATAACAATCAAATTAAGAGATTATTCTAAATATATAGAATTTAAACATGAAATTTGATTCCTTAAAATAAATTGACAAAATAAATCAATATAAAAGAATTAAAAAGTTGTATTTTCATTCATGCAAAATTCAGTATTTTTTACTCCATTCTTTAAGTAGTAAGTAGTTAAAATTGGTTCTATAGTAAAATAAAGTGTTTCAAAATTGAAATTATGAAAAAGTTAAGTAGAAGAGAAAAAGATTAGGAAACGCTAAGGTTTTAGTTTCATATACAAGGACCTAAATATATTTTTTTATTATGATTATGTGGGAATACCTTATTTGAAGAACAAATTGCCCTAAGAAAAGCACTCCAGGAAAAAAAAATTTCCAGTGCTTGAGAACATGTGGCAAGGAAAAAAAGCATGGGTATTAAGTAGGACCCACAGAACTAAAGTGTTTTGTTTGGAAAAAGACAAAATAATGTAATGAAGATTCGCACCTAATATTGTGTCAAGGTCAAAATACTTGATAACGTAATATTTTGGTGCTACTCTGGATTTTTTTTAGGAGGTCAGACAGGGCACTTGCCCCCTCTCGACCCCCTTTGCCTCCGCCCCTTACTAAAACGATAGGATACTAACACAAAAAACTGCAACGGAAATTAAGGTAAAAAAAGTCGGATTTTATTTTCTTTTTCTTTTTCAAGAACTGGATCAAGCAAAGAAAATCCAAACTAGGAGGATGACCGCAACGAAACTTATTGGCATAAAGTAGAAATTATCAAACTCTTCTTCTTCTTCTTCTTTTTTGTGAGAAGTGGAGCAAAGTAAAACCAAAATAAGAGTTTCTTTAAGACCTTCTCTCAATATATATATATGTTAAAAATACTTAATGTACTTTTGGCTCAAAATTAAAAAGTTAACTTATTTTACTATTCAGCTTATTTTTGCTACTATCATAGGCCCCACTATAATTTTTTATACTATTCATGAGTCCCACTGTACTATTTTAACTAACTTTTACCTTTATCTACAGTACTTTCAGCAAAAAGTTTTCAATTTTAGCAAAATAAACAAATCCTAAACAGACTCTTAGTATTCTCAAAAAAAAAAAATGAGAGGGTGAAGAGTGACAACACAAAAGCTGCTGCGAAAGTTAAATTAGACAACAAGAGAAACGAATGAAAGCAGAGTAGGAAAAGATTTTTAATTGGACCTTAATGGAAGAGCGTTTCTTTCTTGCTCATCTAATTTTAACTTAAAATTAGATGAGCAAGAAAGAATTTTAACTTAAAATGTCTGCTTTATGATAATTATTTTTTATCATTGTGTTTGGTAAGGGTATTTTCATCTAAGAAAGTCTGAGTGGACACCTTGGCCCGTCGGTTGGATCACCTTGTCTTCTACTCATCAGGATAAATGCCTACACCAATGGACCAACCATTCATGGACCTGTTGGGAGGTCCATCCCCATTTAAAATTCTTAAAGTCCCGATGAATCGACGTCCCACCCTCCTTGAAAACGTATCGGATAGCTCATGTATGTGCCCAATGATTGCCTCACACCAAACACTCCACTCACATACCGACGAATGAAGGACCATACCGATGGTTGGGTACGTTGGGTCCCATATGACTTTGCATATTCTCCACTCATGAGTCCCAACATGGAAATAACTTACATCACATTCAAAGACCCCACTACACATGCACATCTTCCTTATATGGGAAGAAAAGCCCTAAGATCCTAGACCCATTACTCCAAATCTTCTTTACAAGGGAAGCTCCTACGTTCAAGGGATCTTAGTCAGCTCTACACCACTATATAAGCACCACACCTTCTCTTCTTCAAGGTACGTGAAAATCTCTAGCTCTCACACTATCAAGTTCTTAGTGGTTTTCCAATCACTCTGACTTAACCTTTAGAGGGCCTTTGGCCAGCACCCTACCAATGGTCCCTGTAGGTTCTTTGTTCTTTTGTTTTTTAGGTACCCTAATTGGTGCACATGTGGATGATCAGCTCGCTGACGATTTTGTGCATCATCAGTCAGCATCGTTTGTGGGGAAACGAGTGATTAGCCGTATCATCACTTCTAAAACAAAGAGTTGCATGGTCCAGATGTAATCAATGACTAACATCAACCAGAAGACCGGAAAACCCCTCCAACACCTTGGAAAGGCAAATGCAAACCCTCGCCGGGGCAGTCAAGCGACTCACCCAATGTAATCAGGAGTTGGAGTAGCAATTGAACCAAAGGGACGAACGAAGTCCCAATGACCAACGTAACAAACGGGACAATGACAAGCGCAACAAAAACCACCACCCGACAAGGGATTAGCAAGAAGGGGAAGATCAGGAAGAAAGCAACGCCGCGAGCAGGCAGGATCGACAGGAGACACTAACTGCCCATCCAAACTGGAAAGCGAAGCGATATGTGTGGCATAGGAAATGCAAATGATGAAAGAGAAGATAGATATGATGATGAATGCCATGAGAGGGTGAGTGTTCACCAACCTAGACGAGCCATTACATCAAACCAATTCACCCTTCACGGCATAGGTCTCCTCCTGCCCCCTTCCAGCTAAGTTCCAGATGCCACAGGTGGAGACCTAAGATGGACTGAGGGATCCACTCGACCATCTAGAATCATTCAAGACCCTAATGCATGTAGAAGGGGTCCTATAGATGAAATCATATGTAGAGCATTCTCCATTACAATCAAAGGAGCAGTCCCCAATACTATCTCCACTTTCAAGGATTTAAGTGGACATTTTGTCATGCATTTCATTGGAAGACAGAGATATAAAAGATCCACAGCGAGGCTGCTAAATATCAAACAACGGGATGACGAGAGCTTGAGGTCATATGTAACTTGGAACAATAAAGAGGCCCTTTTGATTGACGAAGTCTACGACAAAGTCTTGGTCACGACTTTCACCAATGAACTCCAATCCAAGGAATTTATTTTTTCCATCTACAAGAATGACCCCGAAGATAATGGGTGACACGCTGTATCAAGCCATGAAGTAGATGAACGCTGAAGACGCCATGATAGCATGAAGGGCCAAACCGAAGAAAAGGGAAAAGCATGATGACCCTCGTCCGGACGGAGGAAGAAATTTAGCCCAAACGAGTGACAAAAAGGATGACAAAAGGTCGAGACCTACTCTCGGCAGGATTGCCAACTTCACACCATTAAACGCTTCGCTCAACCAGGTCCTTATGCAAATAAGGGACGACCCAGTGCTAACATGGCTAGATAAGCTAAAAGAAGATCCGAACAAAAGGCCAAGGAACAAGTATTGTTGTTTCCATCGAGACCATGGACACGACACCTTTGAGTGCTACGACTTGAAACGGCAGATAGAAGCCCTAATCAAGGAGGGAAAGTTACAATGATTCATCAGGACAGAAAGATCCAAAGAAAACGCACCTAGGGATTTGGAGCCCAACCAACGAGCAGAAGAGCACCCAAGAACCCCACTTGGAGAAGGATAATCATAACAGGAAGGACGATGGGGCTAGTTCCTTTAGATCACTGATTGTCCGCTCAAGCCCACAACGGTCAGTGACCTACCTATCAACTTCACTAAAGAAGACACTTTTGACAACTCCACCATCCTAATGACGATGCCCTGGTCATCAACTTGTCAGTAGCTGACTTCAACACCTGACAGGTCTCAGTGGACGATGGGAGCTCAACTAACATTCTCTACTATCCCGCCTTCCAACAAATAAAGATCAACAAGGAAAGACTTCTACTGTCAGACACGCCACTCATGAGGTTCGACGGTACCTAAGTGTTCCCCATCGGATCAATCGCCCTGCCAGTGACCATTGGCACCTATCCTTAGCAAATCACCAAGGAAATCACCTTCTTGGTCGTCTAATTTTCTTCAACAAACAACGCCATCATTGGGCAACCTACACTTGATGTGTGGAAAGCAGTCAACTCTACTTACCACCTACCTAGTAAAATTCCCGACAGAGTATAGGATAGGGGAGGCACACGGGGGCCAAATGGTGACCGCCGGGATCGGATTACCTGTATCAGCACACAGGCCAATATAGACACTGTATTTTATTCCCCTTACGACTCGGGCCCTCATTCTCCAATGATGTTGAATTCTAAGACCCAAAGTTGGTTTATGGCCCAATCAGAAGTTTAAATTGACTTAAGAAGTGTTAAAATGAGAAATATATCTTTTAATGAGCAAATAAATCAATTTTTGAAAAATAAGGCCCAAAGAAACCCTCACTATGCATACGCATGAATCAGTCTACATACGCAACATTCTACATGCGTATGTAGGCTTGATCTTGCACACGCAGAGTGATTTCCAAAAAGTTATACAAGACAAGTTTTCTGCATTTATGTTGAGGTATGTTGAGGTTTGGAACGAATTCTACATCGTCTGGGGATTGTTCCAAACCCCTTTTTTTCACACTACAAAAATCCTTACATGGTATATTTTCAAAACACACAAAAATCTCACAAGAAAACAATAGGATTTACTAGAAATAGTGAATCAAAAGGGAGATTTTCACAAAACACCCTTAAGTCAATTTTCTTTTGATTAGGGCATTTTCTAGCCTTGATTTTTGATTTTAATCTTTATTAATCACTTTTTTATTGAATTGTGAATAGATTTGACTAAGGGGAACGGTCAAAATTAAAGCTTGAAGAGTTTTTCTTTGAGGTATTAGTTTTAAACCTTTCTTTTCCTTTTCTTTCATTTTCTGCTTTTAATTCTTCTATTTGTCTTGTTATTTTGTTATAACAAGTTTTGATATGCTTTTCTAGTCTAGGTTTACGTTTTTGTACATTTAAAATGCATGTTAGGTTGTTAGAATACCTGTTTTGAGGTTCTGCCCTATTTATGGTGTTTTTAGGGTTTCTGGGCAAGAACTTATGTACACATAATCTTGCCCGCGTATGCAAGCTTGATTATGCGTACGTAAACTTGTTCTTGGATGCGCAAGCCGCTGCCCAAAAACCTTAATTTTTTTTGTTTTCTTTTGTTTTGATTTTGCCTTCACATGTTTTTTTGTTTAACTTCTTTTTCTATACTTTTATGCTTTCAATGCCTATGTTTCACATGTTTAATTACTTAGTTTGCTATCACATGTTAGAATTAGGGTTTGTTTAGTGTTTTCTTTGTTTCAATGCCATGTACATGCATTCACATGCTCATGCATGATGTCATAGGTGCTAAGTTGCTGCAAGGTAAGTAAAAGGTAAGTCATGCATTTGTAGTGTTCATGCGTTTGTGACATGATCTTATTTTGGTGTTAGAGATGAATGTGAATTTTTGGATGAATCACGTGTTGCTTGGATCTTTTCTTATGCTTATGTTTTTGTCTTGATTTGGTTATACATGTTGCTGCCTTGTTTTGTTGCTGCCTAATTTGATATGCTTTGATGCCATGATTGGATGAATGCTAGGTTGGTTGAGGTGTATGTTAGATGAATGTTAGAAGATGTCATGCTACATGAATGCTAGGGTCCAAGATGAGATGTTGTGCCATGTTTAGATGTATGGTAGGCTTTGATTGTGAGCATGATAGATGTATGGTTAGGGATGTTTGATGCTATCTTGGTCGTTAGATGCATGATTAGTGTATGTGTGAGTTAGATGACAATGTTGAGTAAGCCTTTAATAGGGTTAAGACATAAGACACAATGATGGGAAGCCAACCTTAGGGTTGGGCCGTGCCTAACACCTTCCCAGGACGTACCTTAACTCCGAACCCATATCTCTAGTAGTAAAATCAAAAGGTTCTTCCTCGAAAGGATGCTATATATATGGTTCCTAGGACATTGCAAAAACTAGGTGGCGACTCCATTTCGACCCCCCCTACGTCCATAGGCAGCTCTTTGGTCTGTAAGGAGTCACACTCTTCTTGAAGAATAACTTGGAACTTTTTGCTTGGAGGATGGCTACCCACTCCTACGAATCAATCTCCTCATGGACTCAACAGCTAGGCACTCGTTGTTGAGCTATATGGATGCTTTCTTAGGTTACAATCAGATCAAGCTAGACAAATCTAATCAAGAGAAGACTTCATTTGTCATAAGCCAGGGGCTGTTTTGCTATAAGGTTATGTCATTTGGCTTGAAGAATGCAGGAGCGATGTATCAAAGACTTGTGAACAAGATGTTTATCCAATAGATCGGGTAGAACATGGAAGTGTATGTAGATAACATGTTAGTGAAAGAAAGAGGCAAGAACACCACCTAAACGACCTTTAGGAGATGTTTGAAACCCTTCGTCTCTACAATATGAAGCTTAATCCCAGCAAGTGTGTGATCGGGGTGTTGTCGGGAAAGTTTTTTGGCTTCATGGTGTCTCAACAGGGCATCAAAGTCAACCCTGACAAAATTCAAGCCATACTAGAGACGGTGCCTTAAAAAAGCATCAAAGAGGGGTAGAGTTTGAACAGAAGGGTTGCAAGCCTCAACAAGTTCGTCTCTCGAGCGACGAATAAGTGTTTATCATTCTTCAAGACATTGAAGATGCCTTTTGAATTGACCGACAAATGCCAAAAAGCCTTCAAGGATTTAAAGGCATATCTTGCGTCCCCGCTACTACTCAGTTCGTCTAAGCCCGATGAAGAGGTCTCCCTTTACCGGGCCATATCCCCCATGGCCATCAGCTCATCTCTCATCCGAGAAGAGGATCACGTGCAATTCCCCGTGTTCTACACTATCCGAGCACTTAGAGGGGCAGAAGAAAGGAATCCACCCATGGAAAAGTTGGCATTTGCTCTAATTACAGCCACCCGTAAGCTTAGGCCGTATTTTCAAGTACACACTATAGTAGTCCAAATGGACAAACCTCTACGAAGACAATGAACAATCTAAAGGCAGCCAAACGATTGGTATTGTGGGTGATAGAGCTAAGTGAGCTCAACATATAGTACAGCTCGAGGACTACAATTAAGACCTAAGCATTGGCCAACTTCGTTGCAGAGTTCACAACAATGGAGGACAAAGGCAGGGGGTAGCCCCATGGATGGTCCAAACGGACGATTTGTCCAATCGACATGCTAAAGGAATCCCGATGGTCCTACGATCTCTAGAAGGGGACCAAATAGAGTGTGCGATCTGCCTCCAATTCCCGACAACAAATAATGAGGCCAAATATGAAGCTCTACTAATAGGCCTTGACCTAGCCAAAGCAACGGAGGCAACATCAATAATTATAAGAAGTGATTTCCAAGTCACCGTCGAGCATGTCAATGAAGACTACGAGGCCAAAGGTGAACAAATGAAGAAGTACCTAAGCCTAGTCAAGAAGCGGATAGGTTTGGGCTTCGTAGTGGAACTCGTGCAAATCCCAAGGGAAAAAAATGAGCAAGCTGACCATCTAGCCAAGGCAGCATCCGCAGCACATATGACCATCAGTAGTCAAGTACTATCCTTCATCCAATATTCTCCAGCCATTGAGAAAATATATGTGCAGGTAATCCCAATGGGGTTTGACTAGACGACTCCAATCATCTTCTACCTCAAAAAATGGAACAAATCCTGAGGACCACAAAACTTTCTAAAGGTTGAAGGTGCAAGCATCACGTTTTGTGTTGATAGGAGATATTCTTTACAAAAGAGGTTTCTCTCGCCTATATTTGAGATGCTTAGTTCCCGACGAAGTTGACTACGTCATAAGAGAAGTCTACGAAGGAGTTTGTGAGAACCACTCAAGGGTATGCTCACTAGTTCACAAGTTAGTACAAGCAGGATATTATTGGCCCACTATGCATAAAAATGCCCAATCCTAGGTAAAAACATGTGATAAGTGTCAACACTTTAGCAATGTTGTATGCCAACCATCAGAACAGCTCACTCCAGTGAACGCCCCATGGCCGTTCGCCCAATGAGGACTCAACATCATAGGACCCTTTCCTATTGCAATACAGTAGCTCAAGTTCCTTGTCATGGGAATCAATTACTTTATGAAATGAACCCTTGGCAACCGTCAATGAGAAGAACGTCCGAAACTTTGTCTGGAAAAGCATTGTCTGTCGCTTTGGGATCCCTAAAGTCCTTGTCTCCAATAGTGGAAAGCAATTTGATAACGAAGCATTCAAAGACTTCTGCCAATAGCTGGGGATCAAGAACCACCACCCTTCACCCACCCACAAGCTAATGGATAGCTTGAGGTTACAAACCAATCATTGCTCAAAATAATCAAGACTCGGCTTAAGGGGAAAAATGAGATATAGTTGGACGAATTACCCAGCGTCTTATGGGCATACAAGACGATGGCACGAACTCCCACAAGTAAGACACCCTTCCGCCTCGTGTTTGGAAGTGAGGCCATCATCCCAACAAAAGTAGGGCCAACGAGCTACAGAATAGCTCATCATGACGAAGGGAGGAACAAAGAAGGAATACGCCTACACTTAGATCTACTGGATGAAGTTCAAGCGATAGTTGAGCAACAGATGGCTAGACACTACAATACTAAGGTCAGACCTCGACACTTCAACGTTAGAGATCTTGTCTTGAGGAATGTGATGGCGGCTACTAAAGATGTTGCACAGGGCAAGCTAGGCCCCAATTGGGAAAGACCCTACAGGGTTATTAACTGCTACAGAAGGGGAACTTACCACTTGGAGATGCTTGACGGACAAAGGCTACATCACCCTTAAAATGTTAAGCACCTAAGGAGATACTATTAGTAGTGCACCCACTACAAACTATGTTACCGCTTTTAGCTTTTAGACTATTGAGTTTTTCGATTTTTCAAATTTTTGCTACGTGAATTCCAAAGGCCCAATAGGGAAGATTGTCAACATTTTTTAGCTCAATTAATTTTTAATGAAGCATTATTCTTGAAGAATTGTTTGACTACAACGTAAAAAGCTCAAAAAATATTAAGTCGTACCTACAGGGTGGACCGATGACTAAGGACACCGATGGGTGCCTAGTCATTTAAAAAAAATCTCTTAAGTCCTACCTACAAGGTAATCCAACGATTAAGGACACTGATGGGCACCCAATCACTCAAAAAATCTCAGTCCTACTCTAAGGGACCCGTCGGCCCAATCTAATATCGACGGGCACAAACACAATATTTATATTAAAAAGCACCCTCACTTCAAGTGGTCCCGACGAATGCATGGGCTACAAAATAAGCCAGAACTGACGGGTATAAACACTTCAAGAGAAAGAACCCCTTCCCTTCAAGTGGACCTAACAAATGCTTAGGCTACAGCCTAAGCTGACAAACACAAACGCTTAGCATTTCTTCATTATCCTTGTAAGAAGCTACATTCGATGTAAATAAAGCATTCATAATCGACAGTGCGATATTCAAACAAGGATATGGCCAAAAATAAAATTATCATAAAATTGCTGAAACCTAATGTCAAACCCAACGAAAAATAAAAGTTCCTGTTGCCAAAGCAAGGCACCCGTATTGTTTAAAAATTACATCTTGATGTTAAAGAAAAAAGAAATTTTTTTCTCAGGCATGTGGTTTGTCGGTTGGCTCGTTTAATTGCTTGTTAGTCTCCTTCTTTCCTGATCTGTTGGTTCCCTTGCCCTCCGGCCCAACGGCTTCCGCCACTTCAAGATGTGTCTCCTCCTCATTAGGGACATCATCGCCAGCAGGGGTCATTGGGACCGAAGTGTTTATCTGAATTTGGGAGAAATCCAAACCAAGGAACAAGAGGATGGCCTGCTTACGAAAGTGCTCAAAGCCGTCACCATATTGGACCCCCATCTCATTAAAATAGGCCTGGGATGTTTGTAACTCCGTAACAGCCTCATCCCTAATCTTGTCCATATGCTTACAAAGAGCAGTCAATTTGGTCTTAAGATTGGAATTCTCCTTTGTCACCTCCTCAACCTTACGAGCGTTCCCCTGCACCTTATCCTTTGCTCATTAAGCTCCGTATTCAGGTTCTGAAGGGATTCCTTGAACTTCTTCAAGGTCTCCTCTTCGGTCTCCAGACGGCTCCTTAGGCACTTGACCGATGCCTCCTTGGCAATCCACTTGATCTATGGGGCCTTCATTCTTACCAAGCCCTAAAAATGGATGGGCAAAACAAAAAAAAAAAGGTGTCAAAACGTACCCAAAAATAGATAAGGAACGAGGGTAGGAGAATGCAACTTACCCTTATCATGTTGAAAAGGCTCGAAGCGCCCAAAGCTTCGATCTCGTGCTCTGAGACTTCGTGGAGATCAGTGTCATAGACAAGTGAGTGAGTCGTATCCACTGCATACTCTCTACTTTTCACTAGCAAGGGTCAGGGATCAGCATCCCCCACTTAGCTGACCCCATAACACCTCGGTGCATATGAAGATTCTTCAAGCATTGGGCGCTATTCGACAAACGGATACACCCATATAATCTGCTAACCGACAATAGCGGTAGCTATAAGGCAACCTCAACCCAGCAATAAAAGCTACCTCATAAAAGCCAACCTTGTATGACTCCCCCGTGTAGCATTTCTTCCCTTTATCAACCTTTCTGATGAGGACATCTTTGGGGATCTGAAAACGAGGTCTAAGTCTGTTAAAGACCTCATTCGTTGTGCTCACAGAAAGTCATTGATTGACTAGACGTCAGGGAGGACAATTTTTCTACGAACTTGTTCTAGCGGATTGGTTTCCATCTCCTCCTTATGGGGTGAACTTGCTGACGACTCCCTCAAAAAGCCAAACGGATCATCTAACACATACTCATATCCTGACAGATAGGCCTCTTCATCGCCCAATTCTAAAAGGATAGACGATGAACGTTCACTCGTCGCTTCACTACTTCCTGATATTCCCTCACCTACAAGCAATGAATGGAAACTAAGATTCTACTCACTCAACTCCCAAACATAGGACCGATAACTACTTATCAAAACAAAAATACAAAAAAATAAAGCAACAAGGAAAGATGAGGAACTTACGTAGTTGCTACTGTGGGGAGTGAGTGACAGATGAATAAAAGTGACGGTCCTCCTTAAGGCGATGAACGAATGAGACCAATGTAAGAAAGAAGCTCTAGATTAAGCGCTTGAAAGTAAAAAATGGCAAGTGAGAGGCTAAGAAAGGAATTGAAATATTTATAGAACGAAGAAGCATGAGAAACAAAGAGACACTACAACTCGAATTTGCCCAATCAAGGATCGCCGCGTGTCACCTATCCTCTTTAAAAGATATTCCTGCCTCTATAGGTGGCACGAACCTCTACATAAAGTAATTAATGATTGAAATATTCCTCGTACTCCATGACCTGTCAGTTATCTCAATGAACAATGAAGTAGGGGGCAGCTGATAGGGGTATTTTTGTCTAAGAAAGTCTTCGTGGACACCTTGGCCCGTCGGTTGGATCCCCTTGTGTTCGACTCGTCAAGATAAATGCGCACACCAATGGACCAACCATTCATGGACCCATCGAGAGGTCCTTCCCCATTTAAAATTCTTAAATTCTTGAGTCGGCATCCCACCCTTCTTGAAAACCTGTCAGGTAGCTCATGTATGTGCTCGACGATTGCCTTACACCGAACCCTCCACTCACATATCGATGAATGAAGGACCAGTTCAATGGTTGGGTACGTTGGGCCCACATGCCTTTGCGTGTTCTCCACTCATGAGTCCTAACATGAAAATAACTTGCACATCATGTTCAAAGACCCCACTACGAATGCACATCTTCCTTATATGGGAAGGAAAACTCTTAGATCCTGGAGCCTTAACTCCAAATCTTCTCCACAAGGGAAGCTCCTACGTTCAAGGGATCTTGGTCAACTCTACATCACTATATAAACACCACACCTTCTCCTCTTCGGATGGTCTTTGGTCAGCACCCCACCGATGCTCTCTATAGGTTCTTTGTTCTCTTGTTTTTCAGGTACACTAATTGGTGCGCGTGTAGACAACCAGCTCGCTGACGATTTTGTACATCATCAGTGTTAAAACACTAATTAATTTTTAGCGTAGCTAGGTTTGAATATCATATCTCTTATTGAAGGATAAAATATTTTACCAATCGAGTTAACTAGAATCCACCAACTCAACTCACTTCATTTCACATAAATTTAATCCTAGAATCATATTCTTGGTCAGAATTCTCATGTCATCACTTACCAAACTAATAAATCTATGGTTCAATATTTTGCATTTGACAATCCAATCCATCAAGATAATTGACAAACTTTATACAGAAAATATTTTAAAAAATATATTGAAGAACGAGATGCAAGTTGGCTGGATCAAGTCTAAACTCTTATAAGCAATCTCATCCTCATGTTCATCTCCCTAAAACAGGGTAAGTGATTAATTTAGGGAAATAAAAATAAATAAATAAATAAATAAGTGAGAGAAGTAATAATAAAAAATAAATTGATGTTTTATGGTTCAATAAATAGTAAAAATCATTCCTCAAACAATTATTTTGCTCTTTTTTTGTAATTCAATATAAAAAAAAAAAATAATAATAATGTTTTGAAAACTGAAAGAAATATTAAAAGTAAATAAATAATAATATTTTAATGGAACAAAGTAAAGGACAAAGAATCAGATATGAATGTTTTGAATAGTGATTAACTAAATTGAAAACGTAGGCTTTTCTGGGTTGGGCTGCTGTCTTGAGAGTAGAGGCAAAGAAAAGCCCAATAAAAAACGATGACAACAATGGAGGTGTAATTAAATTGAAGGACAAAAGAAGCCTACGTAATGACATACCTCTGTCTTTGGAATATTAATGAAGATAGTCTTCTAC
This sequence comes from Lithocarpus polystachyus, assembly GCA_033629205.1. Taxonomy (NCBI): domain Eukaryota; kingdom Viridiplantae; phylum Streptophyta; class Magnoliopsida; order Fagales; family Fagaceae; genus Lithocarpus; species Lithocarpus polystachyus. Next base: position 22,662,369 of record CM066164.1, on the reverse strand, counting down.
TGTCTTCACGCGGGCATACAAAGGAAAGCTGAAAGCTGACAATCAAATTTAAAAAAATAAAATAAAATAAAAAACCCAAGTTAATCTAAAATAAAATAAAATGATGTTTGATTATTTTATTTTAGGGTGTTTTTTTTTGGTTTCTAGTACTAAGGTGGGAGCAAATAGCAATGAATTATCAACGTTTGGCAGTAGGCATCTACTCTGATCAATTTCTCACTAGTTTGATAACTTTGATTACACGGGGGTAAATAGTTATGTGTCTGTTTTGATGAGGAAAATGGCACAATTTTATTGTTCAGTGCAACCTGGTTTATCTCGAGAATCTGATTTTTAATCCTCAATTCCTTCTCTCCAAAAAAATAAATAGCATAGAAGTTCATTGTCTATGAAATGATGTGTTTGATGGGGAATTTGCAAGATTTTCAAAATCATGCATTCCTTTCTATATGTCTCAAGAAAAAAACATATTTCGAGCATCCAAACTTTCTCTCCTATTTACACTTTTGCCCTTTTTTTCTTTTTAAGGACAGCTATTACAATCATAATCTAGCACCAATTTAGGAACAGTGATTAGAACCACAATCATAGTTGTCAAAAACGTTAATCAATTTTTATTTTTATGCATCTTATATCTTAAGATACACATCTAAAAAAATTTATAAAAAATTTATAAATATACATATATAAAATGTATATTCACTATAAATTCGGAGTTAGTCAACTAATGACTAATTTAATTATCATTTGTGTAATAATATTTAATAAAACTAACTAAATAAATCAAATTAGCTTCTTCTTTTTTTGCACTTAAATTAGCATATCAATTTATCTATATATATAATAGGACAAAACTTAGATACAGTACCTTAGGTACAGTACATTAGGTTCCCTACTTAATATTTTGACATCTGTCAAAATTAACAACTAAACCAAACGGCGTTAAAACTAATTTTTTTTTCCTTCGTCCTTCTTTTTCCTTCTACTGCAACTGCAAGAGTAGCCATGGCTTCAGATCTTGGCATTGTAAGATATGTGCCTTCTGCTGAAGAATCATCATCAAAAGCAAACAAAAAAGCCCCGGCAAAAAAAATAAGGAAGAAAGGGGAAAAAAGCAAAAAGCTTCCTTCCTAGACTCGCTCTTGATCTTTGAGTCCAACAACTCGCCTCTTCTCAAAATCGTCACTTTCTCCATCGCCGGACCGGTCTTCGCCACTCTCAGATCGTTCGCAAAGCTCAACCTCTTCAAGACCGACGGCTCCACCATGGTGACATACCTCTTCTTCTCCTGCCGGACCGCCGGCTTCTGGCTAGATCTAGTGTTAGAATAGTTAAAGTTAGGATTTCCATAGTTTCTCCGGCGATGAAAAACTGCCAGCTTCTTTATTTTCTCCTTTCTTCTTTATTTTTTTGCTGGGGATTTTTTATTTGCTTTTGGTGAGCACCATGGGAAAGCAGAAAGCATGGCTTTTGATGGGCTAAGATGAGAACAAGTTTATAGCTGATGGACTGCAATCCCTTACAAATAATCTTTGCTATGGTTATTTTTATTATTTTATATGGTTTTAGTTGCAGTGAGCCAGTGACGATTGGATTTATTTGGATTTCCCACGGTGATTTTGGCTTTTTACTTTATTTGGATTTATTTGGAGTAGAAAGCATAGTTCATCTCTTTATTCTTCAGATGAATTCACAAATCCTACAATTCAAAAGATCTGAAATCTGAAATCGTGGTTCTCTTGCAGTTGCTATACAAGAAAAAGAAGGAAGAAGGGAATAAAAAAAAAAAAAATTTAACGCCGTTTGCTTGATGGTTAAATTGGACAGATGTCAATATTTTAAATAGGGAACCTAATGTACTGTACCTAAGGTATTGTACCTAAGTTTTGCCCTATATAATAATAGGTGAAGCTGAGAGAAACTCAAATTAAAATTTCAAATTAAAGTTCCAATTCTGCGCCTTGTGTCTAAAATTATTTATTCTTAAAGAGTTTTATTTCTTAATTTTAGAATCAAATGTAAGACCACATCATAAATATTTATTCAAGTGAGTTATTAAGTACAAAAACTAGTGAGTCTAGAATAAATGAATCGTAAAAAAAAAGTGTTTCACAATAATTTTTAAAAAAATGGAAAATTTACATTTTATACCTAATAATATCCTTACAAAAAATTTTAAAGAGTTCACAAAACATAAAAATAACTATCAATAATATTTAAATTATATAAATATTTTATATTATACATCATATTGTATATTTTTAAGTGCATCCATGCATGTACATGGGGTTTACGAGCTAGTGTTTATAACATATATATTTAGGATGTCCAAGATTCAATTCCTCCTCCCCATTGTAACTATCAAATTATCAAAAAATAATAATAATCAAATTTAAAAGTGATAATACATCAAACATGACATATGTGCCAAAATAATAATTTTATTTTCATCATATTCATATCCATCATCTTACCTAATCAACTCCATCAAAATCAATGTTGTCATGATGCTCATCATCTTGCAGATTTATTTTTTCATTGACATTTTCTTCATCATCATCAAAATCTACTATTTACTCTTCTTCTTCTTTTTTTCCTTTTTTTGTCATTCTAGTCTCTTAGACTTATGACCAATAAAAATATAATTTTATTGTCATTTAAAAATAATTCTAATTATATGACTAATATGAATGTGAAGTGTCAATTTTATTATCCAAATTTTGTTGGAGGAAAAGAGAAAAAAAAAAATGTACATTTTATTTTATTTGGCTCAATTAAATAGCTCAATAATTGTGTAAAAAACAAGTCTAAAAATTTGTTAGATTCAAATAAAAGTACAAATTTTAACCCAAAAAAAAAAAAAATTAAACCCACATATCTTTGTATGATGCAATACGCACCGATGCATTGTGCGATTCATGAATATTTACCGTATGTAATATTTTGTACACAATACGATACAAATGACCACAATTACTCAGCCAAAATTAAAATGAAAAATTACAACCACAATAAAGCAAGAACGATGTCGAAGGACCAATATGAGAAAAAAGAAATAAGAAGGTACCTCTCTCTTTAGGACATCAAACTATTCCAGAGCTTGTTTTCCTTTCTATGCTGAGTATCAGTAAACGTGAACACTTAGCAATACCACCTTCTTTTCGCTTTGTTACAAGTCTTGATAAGTAGAGAAAATTAAAATGAAACTTAACAACAACAAAAAAAGGTTAAATCAGAGAAAAAAAGTGCAAAATAAAATTGAGCAATATTGAAAGGATAGCATAAGCGAAGAAAAAGAAGTAAGGACAAAATAAAAGTAAGAAAGTAAAAAGAAGTACCTCTCCCCTTCACACTACAATTTGAGCATGTTTCTCTTCTACTCCTTTGACTTAGCAGATCAAGGATGGTTGCTATAATAAATGAGAGCAGGCAGTGAGAAGCTGAAAATACTACTCTTTTTTTGTATTTTTTGGAGAAGTGGAGCAAAGGAAAACTAAAATGATAGGATGCTAACACAAAAAAATAAAACTGCTACGAAAATATCACTCTTTACTATAATTTTTTTTTTTTTTTTTCCTTAAAGAACCAGAGCAAAGCAAAACCAAACTAAGAAGAAGAGGATGACTGCAACGAAAATTAATGGCGTAATGTAGAAAGTATCAAACTCTTTTTCTTTTCTTTCTTTTTTTGAGAACTGGAGCAAAATAAAACCAAGATGAGAGGATGAAGAGTGATGACACAAAAGCTGCTGCGAAAATTAATTCAGAGGACAAGAGAAATGAGGGAAAGTGGAGTAGGAAAAGTCTCTTTAATTGGACCTCAACAGAAGAGAGTTTTTTTTCTTGCTCATTAACTTTATGTTTTCTAATAGGATATAGGAATAATAGAATTTGAACCTAATTAATGATAATTATATTTTACCATCATGTCAAAACATTAATTAATTTTTTTTGTAGGCAAATTTGAATCACAAATCTTTTATTTTAAAATAAGATATTTTACCAATTGAACAAGCTGGAAATAGTGGCAAAGCCAGAAATTTGGATTGGGGGCAAGATAAAAGACAAAATTGGAGTGTAGGTCTATTTATGTGAAAGCATTAGCATTGGGGGTACTAAAAAGTCATATTGATATTTTTAGTACCATTAATACTAAAAAGCCTGTTGCAATGGTGGAGGAAAAGCCAAAAAATTTGGCTGTTGAGTTACAGCGCATAGCCAAAGATATCAATGCACCGTAGCTAAGATGGTGAAAAAAATATTTTATTAAAGTTTTATTATTTATTGTGTTGGTGGTGGTGGATGTTGTTTATTGTAGTAGATATATTATTTTATTGTGTTGTTTATATTATTTTATTGTGTTGAATACTAAAATAAAATTATTAATGTTGAGTATTTTGTAAAATAAAATGGTAAAATAAATAGAGTAGTTTTTTTTTTTTAATCCAAATTGTGAAATTTTTGGCACCACCAATGATGCATTAAGAGAAGCTGCCGTGGGAGTTGAAAAAAAGAAAGAGAAAAGTTATTTGTCCGCCAACACGTTGGTTGGTTCAGTGGTAAGGAGCTCGTGGCTCTGCTTGTTAAGCTTGGGTTCGAGTCACCTCCATAACCAATTGTTGGTGGGCATCCTTGGTGGGGTTTATTCCCTACACGATCTGGTGAGAACAGCCGGAGCTTATGTCAAACCGGCGCCCTGCCCGGGGGTAAAATATAGCCATAAAGGCCCTCATTTTTGTTAACCAAAAAAAAAAAATATATATATATATATATATATATTTGTCCTTTTTATGATGTAGGGGGGCAAATAAGACATTTTTTGACATTATAGTAATATTATACTATTATTAGAGAAATATTTGGAAGTTCCGAGTGACTGGAATTCATCAGCTCAAAATAAAATGTTTCATTGCACTTTAGGTGTGTACAAAAAATAGAGGCAAAAATGTAAAATTGATTCTCTAAGTTTTAACTTTTGTCAATTCAGTATTTTAAATTTTAGTTTTGTTATTTTAGTTTTTTAAGTTTCAAGTATAATCAATTTTGTCATCCGTTAGTCTTTCATTAGGTGCTGCCGTTTACTAACCAAAACGATGCCAATTTGGATGATTTTATTTATTTATTTAAATTTTTATATCTAAAAAAAAAAAAACTGAAAAACGTTAATTACCAAAAAAAAAAAAAAAAAACTAAGGTGAGCGACGTCGTTCCCCAGCCCACTGGAAAAACAAAACAAATCCTCAACCCGTGACTTGAGAAATTTGAGGAACTGACTAATAAAAAAAGAGAGGGAAGAGAGACGAAGAGGGAGAAGAGACCCTGTGGACCCACAACCGTTTCATCCCACAATCGCACAAACACAGCTGACCCATCGTTGTAGGCCTGTCACCACCTCAATCCGTTACCCATTACACTCCAAAACCACCGTACAAACCACCAATTCGCCCCAAATGACATCAAAACACCACAAAGTTTCCGATCGGGTCAATTGATCAAATACACAACACAAAAAAAAAAAAAAAAAAAAAAAAGGCCTTTCTTTTTCATCTGACGTTGGGGTCTAACCAGGTACCAGAACAATCTGTATTGTGAGGCAGGAAATAAGTAGAATTCCTAAGCTTTGAATGACGATGAGCTTATAATACACTAGACCCACATAGCAAATCAAGACGAAAATCCAAAATTCAAAACTTTGCAGGTTGAAAATGCTAGAAATGAATGCTCTATATCATTTATATAGCATAGAAATCAGAATCTAGTACACTTCCAGATCAGTGGCAATATCAGAATCACAAAAATTATTTAAACCATGGTTGACAAGTACAGCATTCCGCGGTGCTATGGTGTGTGTGGGTGTACAGGGTCACCATTCTTGAAGCAGCTGAAGGTTTTGTTGGGAAGTGATGAGGCTCTAGAGGAGGAGGGTCCGCGAGTAGACCCAAGCTCGACGGTGTTGAGCCGCCAAGTAGACCCTAGCCCAACGGAGCGGAGCGGAGCCACCGTGAATCTCTCTTCTCCCTCTCGGTCTCTCTTCCCGCTCTCCCGATCTCTCTCGGTCTCTCTCTTTTCCCCCTTTCTTTCTCCCTCAGTTCCTCAAATTTCTCAGGGCAGGGCTGGGGATTTGTTTTGTTTTTTCAGTGGACTGGGGAACGATGTTGTTACCCTTACATTTTTTTTTCTTTCTTTAATTAACGTGTTTCTTTTTTTTTTTTTAATTGAGAGAAGTTAAAAACAAAAAAATCATTCCAAACGTGGTCGTTTTGGTTAGTAGACCGCAACACTTAACGGAAGACTGAATCGACTATATTTGAAATTTGGGATAATTACAGTAAACCCACCTGTGCTATGGCCCGTTTTCACTTTACCTACCCGTGGTTTAAAACTTTACATTTTGCCCACCTGAGGTGCCTTCCGTTAGGGATCTGTTACCCACCTCTCCCTTTACCGTTAGAAAAACACATTTTTACGAAAAAACAAACATAACAAAGATCAAAAAGTTAAAATTTTTTATTCCTTAAGAACTTTTTTGGGAACAAAACACAAATCAAAGTATTACAACCGGTGAAGCAAAACCCACAAAATCCACAAAATCCTAACCCACAAAATCCACAAAATCCTAACCCACAACCGGTGAAGCAAAACCCACAAGCTATGGCACTGTCTCTCACTGCCTAACCCACAAAATCCAAAGCAAAACCTTTCACGCCTCCATAGCCGCCTCTATAGCCTGTAGTACATATATATGATATATCCATGCTCCCACGCCTCTCACCTCTACTCCGCACGTCCACATTCCTCACTACAATGGCGCCTGTCATCCCACGCGCCGTCGCTGTCCCTCTCGGCCACACTTCGAACGCCGTCGCTTTCGTCCACCTTCCCTCCGCGCGTTTAGGTTTCGTTGCCAATGCAAACCGTTTCGGCTTCGTCTCTCAGTCCCTGAAACCGTCGATTCGGACGGTCAGGGCTTGAGTCCACTCCGAGGAAGGCTTTGGGCTTCGCAGAGAGAGTACCGGAAAGTGAGGAGGCGTGCGAGGAAGAGCAAAGAGAAGGAGTTGGAGCTCAATGTCAGTATTTGTATCGAAGAAGATTTGCAAAACCCAAAACCAAACCAAAGCAACTCATATACCCTAACCATAAACCAAATCTAACCCAAATGGCTAAATCGAAACACTCAAACATAAAATCATAGTTACTGTGTAATTTTAAAAAGAACAAAGAAAACCTTCACCGGTTGTAATACATTGATTTGTGTTTTGTTCCCAAAAAAGTTCTTAAGGAATAAAAAATTTTAACTTTTTGATCTTTGTTATGTTTGTTTTTTTCGTAAAAATGTGTTTTTCTAACGGCAAAGGGAGAGGTGGGTAACAGATCCCTAACGGAAGGCACCTCAGGTGGGCAAAGTGTAAAGTTTTAAACCACGGGTAGGTAAAGTGAAAACGGGCCATAGCACAGGTGGGTTTACTGTAATTATCCCTTGAAATTTAGAGGACTGAAATGAAAAAACTGCAACTTAAAAGACTGAATTGACAAAAAGTAAAACTGCAACTTAAAGGACTGAATTGACAAAAAGTAAAACTTAGATGGTTAGTTTTGCATTTTGAACAAAAACAAATTATCCATTCTTGAGAATTGAGATAAATACAAAATTTGAACAAAAGAAATGGGTACCTATAAAGTAGGTCAAATACATTTGAGATGTCAGTCGGAACGGAGAAGACAAAGATAGGTTTTTTCTTTTCTTTTTTCTATTTGCAAAAATACATGTACATAAATTGTCTATTGAATCCACAACCCTTTTTAAATGCCATTTGAGCTCAGATTAATTTGCTACAAAGAGTAGCATTGGTGTTCACATCATTCCCTATTATTGTTGCGGCTGGATTGATATTATTGATGTCATAACTCATAATACTAAAGGTCTGTTCAATTGGAAATGTGAAAAAGTGAAAGAATAAAAAAAAATTTCATTTTCATTTTTTTTGTTTGGTTGAGAATGGAAAAATAAAGGGTAAAAAAAAGTGAGTTTGTATAAATTTACTCATATACCTTTGATAAAAAAAAAATGATGCTCAATTAAAACAAAAAGTGACAAGCCAAAAAAAAAAACAATCACCTAAATTTATTAAAAAATAAAAATCATGTCTTGAAAAAAAAAATCATATCTAGCTAAACAAAAAAAAAAAAAAAGACAAACAAAACAAAGCACCACGTCATAGCCCCAAGGAAAAAAAAGGCAACGTCCTAATAAAGTTTTTTTTTTATATAAATAACAATGTCACAGGAAAGTTAAATAATAATAATAAAAATAAAGAAAATAAGAGGCATACCCAATAAAGCAAACGCTTAAAAAAGAAAAGGGGGGGTGGGGGGGGGGGGGGGGGGGTGGAGGGAGGAAACTTGACAAAACCCATGTGCACTACACAAGGACAATTTTTGTCATTTACCTCTTGAATTTCTCCCTACCCAATTTTCTCCATATTTTGGGAAGAAAACTTTATGGTAGGTTTGGGGAGAAAACACTTAGGTTCTCGCATCTTTTTTTTCTCTCCTCTTTCCAACCAAACACACAAACTGTTTTCCCCCTTCATTTTCTCTCTTCTTCTTTTTTCTATCCTCCATAAAATCCACTCTTCCAAACACACACTAACATTTTCTTATTGGCATTGAACACCTCCGAAGTTAATTTCACCTAATACTATATTGATAAATTCATACATTCAAGTTAAAGTTTACATGTATATCTTGCCAAAACGTATGTATGGAGAGCATAATCACATATTTATACTCTATATAAAAAATGACAGTTGAGCAGTATGTGTTAGACAAAACGAAATTGTAAAGATTAAAAAGTAGAATCGGAGATTTTCCATTTACATTTGTTTGTTGTGTATAGGTATATTTACGTTTTCATCCTTAAAAACTTTACATTAGAAGAGTTAAAAAGTAAGGGTAGTTTTGTCATTTTGGCTCTACACTTCTTGTCTTATCTCTTTGTTGAAGTGTTTGACAGCCAACTACTTTAATGATAGACACAAAGTAAAGCAACACGGTAAGGGAGATGGGGAGAAATAAAGAGAGATAAGAACAAAGAAAAAAAAGGGGGTTAGAGCATTCACAGCAGTGTAGCTAAATAGCTATATTGCTATTTTAGCTACACTGAAATAACAAAAAAGAGCTCCAGCAGTGGAGCTAAATCTAAAAGATTTAGCTCCACAGCTACAGTACACATCTAAAAATAGATGTGTACTGTAGCTCAAAGCTAAAAAAAAAAATATTTTTTTATTCCTCCCTCAGATAAAAAAACCATTTCCACTGCCTCTCTCTGCCTCACTCTCTCCTCTCTCAAACCCTCAGCTCAAACTCTCAGCTCTCTGCTCTCTCAAACTCTCAGCTCTCTGCCACTCTCTCCTCTCTCAAACTCTCAGCTCTCTCCTCTCTAACAACCTTGATTGCCCATCGTCGACCCACCCGTCGCTCATCGCCGATGCCCAAGCCCATCGCCCCAAGCCGTCGCCCCTAGCCGTCGCCCATCGCCGATCGCCCAAGCCGTCGCCCATCGCCGACGCTCCAGCTCTCTGCTCGCTCAAACTCTCAGCTCTCTGCCACTCTCCCCTCTCTCAAACTCTCAGCTCTCTCCTCTCTAACAATCTTGATCGCCCATCGCCGACCCACCCGTCGCTCATCGCCGATGCCCAAGCCCATCGCCCCAAGCCGTCGCCCATCGCCGACGCTCCAAGCCGTCGCCCATCGCCCATCGCCCCAAGCCCATCGCCCATCACCGATCGCCAATCGCCCATCGCTGTGCTGGGTTTTTTTTTTTTTTCTTTCTTGCTTTGGACTAGTGGTGGTGGTGGTGGTGGTTGTGGCTGATGGTAGCCGACCCATCGCCGTCCTCCATCTCACCGATCTTCATCGGTTTTTTTTTTTCTACTGTGAACTGCTGTTTGCTGTGGTGGTGATGATGGTTGTGCTGTGGTGGTGGTGGTGATGGCTGTGCTGAAGAATTTTTTATTATTATTGTAATGAGTTTTTTGCATTATTTTAATCAAATAGCTAAAAATATAGATGTACTGCTGTAGTGTGAAGAGGTAATAGTTAAAATTATAGATAAAGTGACTTTTAGATGAGTGACTTTTACATCCACTGCTGTGGATGCTCTTAGCCATGACCCATGAGTCAACTGCTTCCATCACAAGAGAGAGAAAAGAGAAGAAACAAGAAAAAGAAGAAGGTTGGAGAGAAAGAAAGATGGAGATTTTGTTTTGGTTTAGCTCATTCATTTTATCTTTTTTTTTTTATGAAAATAAATTTATCTCATTTAGATGTAGCTTCTGCACATGGGTCCATCTTGCATGTAGATTATTACTTTCTTTCTCGCTAGTTTTATTGTTTTTGTTTTTGTTTTTTTTTTTTTTTTTTGAGAAAGTCTTGGGGGTTTGTTTTAACAAAGATGAAGATTTTGTTTTGGTTTAGCTCGTTCATTTTATCTCTTTTTTTTTTATGAAAGTATATTTATTACGTTTAGATGTAACTTCTCCAAATGGAATCATCTTGCAAATGGATTATTATTTTCTTTCTTGCTTTTTTTTTTTTTTTTTTTTTAGAGAAAGTCTTGCTAGTTTGTTTTAATTTGTTATATGTAGTCATGTTTCTTTTTTTGGGTAAAGTTATATGTAGTAATGTTGAAATTACTCTGTTGCTGCTAAAAAGAAGTGGACCCCTTTTTGTATAATTTCTAAACAATCCAATAATTCAATGACTAAATAATTATAAATAAATTTTATTTCTAACCATAATTGTAATCGTCTGCAAAACTACTAACTTAAAGAGATTGAGTATACAGCAACATACGTGAGAGTTATACTATACTTCCAATTTAAGCTAGAAAATCACATAGAATTGGTGCAAAATTTTTCCAATCCTCTTGAAATTCATGAAGTCCTAGATTTAAATATTTTTAGTAGCATATTAGGATCACTCATAAGAAATTCATCGTTGTAATTACCTAATATATATTAAATGGAAGATTACGTGCATATGGAAGAGTAATTAAGAGCATGTTTGGTTTAAGCGTTTTCATCATCCAATACTCAATTTTCATCACTCAATATCCAAATTTTGTGAGTTTCACAGCAAGTTGCTTTGTTTGGATGAGTTTTGAGTCATGGTTTTCATCACTCAATTCTCTGATTTTTGAGTGATAAGTTATGAAAACTGAAAACACATTTTAACTATTTTCAATTTCCATAACTCCGTTGTCAATGGCATTTTTGTAATTAAAATTACATACGGGTCCCACGGTCAGACCTTTTGCTCTCTCCAACAGACTTTTTTTTTTCTTTCTTTCACAGGTCTGGGACACACCTCTCTCTATTCTTCTCTTCTTCTTCTTCTTCTTCTTTTTCTTCTTTTCTTTTCTTTTCACGTTGGTTTCTGGGTTTGGTTGCATTTTTTTTTTCTTTTTTCTTTTTTTTTTCCATTCCTTTTCACTGGGTTTCTAGGCTTGGGTTTTTTTTTTTTTTTTTTCATTTCCTTTTCTTTTTCTTTTTTTATTCTGTTCTTTTCTTTCCTTTTCACTGGGTTTCCATTCCTTTTTTTTTTCTTCTCGAGTTCGTCGAAGTTGTCGCCACTGTTGAGGTCAAAGTTGTTGCCGTTGTCAATGTTGCTGTTGCTGCTGTGGTCACTGTGGGTTGTAGCGACGGCTGCGACGATGGTTTTTTTTTTTTTTTTTTTTGGGTTTTTGGAAAAGAAAAATACTGGATAGCCTAATAAATTACAGGATAGCCATTTGGTTATATTGTAGATCTGGGAAAAGCATGAAAATAAGGATCATGGTGGGCTTGATTAAAATATGTGTTAACATGCATGAAGAGAAAAGCAGAGAAAAACGAAGGGGAGAGGCAGGGGAAAAAGAAAAAAGAAAAAAAAAAGGAGAGAGAAAAGTCAACTGACATTGGGTCAGTGTGTGGGTCCCACAAACAGTTGAAAAATATTGAGTGATGACAAGTGAGTGATGAAGCCAAACGGGGTGGGGTGTAGGGAGTTAGGTATTTTAAGTGATGAGTAATAAGTGATGGGTGATGAGTGACGAAAATTGAATGATGAATGATGAGTGACCATTTTTTTTAACCAAACAAGCCCTTAGGTATCCGAAGAGTTCTAAACACCTACGTGAACAATAAATAAATAAACAAAAAATAAGGATCGAAGTACCTTATATATATATATATATATATATATATAGACAAATTTCAGAGAAAGTTTAATTAAAATTTGAAATTAGAATCCAATTTCATGCTATGTGTCTAAATTTATATAGGGACCACACCATAATTATCCACTTAAGTTTGCGCCATGTGTCCACTTAAGATAATTCACTCCTTCCTATTGTAATTACGGGTGTTCACCCAAACTGCACCAAAACCGCATGCAAAATGGTATAACTGCACTGCACCACAAGTAACAATGCACAGCACTGCACCGCATCTTCTCTATATATTAATATATTAATTTTTCTAACATTAAGTATATTATTAATAGTTTGAAAACTCTAGATTAAAAAAATAACCCTAGCAAGTGGTCATTAGGAAATTCAACCCAAATAAAGAAAAACTAGCTTAATAGTTTAAAATTTGGCCCAAAGCAAAGGGAAAATCAGTATTGGGCTAGGCAGGAAAAGCCCAAAATTTGAAAAATATACCGACTTCAAACTGCATCTTATACACCACACCGCACATATGACCGCAAAAATGAGGTGCAGTGCAATTATAGTTTTGACCAAACTCTAAACCGCACCATAAATTGTAGTGCTAAAAAGGACCTAAAATCGCACCACACCGCATCGCGAACACCCCTAATTGCAATAAAGTATGTATGTCTCAAGATAAAGCAATCTCTATTCTTGCTTCCAAACTTATATATATATATATATAGAGAGAGAGAGAGAGAGAGAGAGAGAGAGAGAAAGAGAGAGAGAGAGAGAGAGAGAGAGAGAGAGAGAGGGAGAGAGGTTAAAAATACACCTGATGTAACTTTGTAAGAGTTACACTTTTTATAGGCCATTGATTTATAATAAATCTCACGGTAGACACACTCTAATGATAATGTCATCAACCTTCTATAAATAAGTGATCTAATAGTACTAATTATCTCCAACTATGTAATTAAATATTTTGTACCCTTACATAGAAAATTTATTACGGTTAAAGTTAATCTTCTTTACTCAAAATTTTCACACCACAATATCATCATTTCCTAAAGTTCATTAGAGCATTTACAGTGATCCTCTCAAATAGCTAAAAAACAACTTTTACCGACCCACACCACAAAAAACATGCTACAATGATGGTTCAATACCTAAAATTTTTTTGCAATGCAAATGAGTTGCAATAAACTACCATCTATTGTAGTCTCTTGTGGCCCAAGAGATATAAAATAATTTTTTTTTATTGCATGAATTGAATTTTCTATTAAAATAATCTTCTCTCTCTCCCTCTCTTCACCATATCACAATATCACAACTCTCTCTCTATTTTTTTTTTTTTTTCTTCTTCACTGATTCACTTTTCTCTCTCTTTTGTATTTTCTTTCTTTCTCTCTGCACCCTCTTGCCCAAGCTGCTCCATTGAAGCGATGACACACCCAACCCAACCCTCTTTCTCTCTTCCTCCTTTCACCACCACTCCGCCGCTGCGGACCGCCAAGGCCATCATGGCACCAAGTCCATCTCTCTTCTCTCTTGGCTGTGACGATCAAGATTGAGATTAAAATTTGGATATGTTTTGATTGTGATTGGGTTCTTGTTTTTGTGTGTGTTCATATGGGTTTAGTGGCAATGCTGGTGATGGCGATTGATTTTGGCTGTGGTGGTGGGTTTTGTGGATTTTGGCTATGGGTTTCCTGGGTTTGACTGCGGCAATGGGTTGTGGTTGTGAGATGGTGGGTTGTTGTGGCTGGTGGTGGTGATGGGTTTTTTTTTTTTTTTTTTTTTTTTTTTTGCAATGGGTTGTGGTTGCCACAGTGGTAGAGGTGGTTGTGGTTGGTGGTGAAGGTGGAGGTGGAGGTGGTTGTGGCTATGGCTAGATGTTATATGTTTCCGTGGTATTTTTTTTTTAATGGTAGATGTTTTTTATTATTTTAGTGAATTTTTCATATTATTTTAAATGAAGTGCTAAAAAAATAGAACTTTTGTTGTTGGATGTATTGTAAAGTAAGGGTTTAAAATAGACGATCGTTTTTTGAGACGCTGAAAACTAAATTTTTTAAGATCATCATTGTTAGGGTACTTTTTTTTATTACACCTAATTTTATTTATACACACTATTCTATTTAAAACCCAAGAATATTTATGCTTGGTAATATTTGAAAAGTCCATGATTCAAGTCCATGGCAAAACAATTTTATCAATGGAATTCAAATCCATAAATCAAAGCCCATGATTTAAACTCATGGCAATTTATTTCTTCAAAGCCCAGTTCTCGCTGGCAATATTTAAATTCCAAATCTCATTGGCAACATCAAAGCCCAGTTCTCACTGGCAATATTTAAAGCCCAATTCTCATTGGCAACATCAAAGCCCAATTTTCATTGGCAATATCAAAGCCCAATTCTCATTGGCAATATCAAAAGCCCAATTTTCATTGGCACTATTAAAAGCCCAAGCAAATTACTTGGCGTTATTTTATCAAAAAAAGCCCAAGGTTATCAATACTTGGCAAAATACTATATCATAGTTATTTCACTTAAAAGTCCAATAAACAATACTTTAGATTCTTAAAACTATTACTATTACAAGCTCATAGAATTTATGAATTATTTATTCTCAAAACCCATGACAATCATCCTATAAAAGCCCATGAAAAGTCATAATTATCAGACCCATAACATTTATTTACATCACAACATTCATAATATTTATTACCAAAACTCATGGTAATTATACATCCTACATATCCATTATGATTATCTATGGAAAAACTCATGAGAAACACCACATTATTCCATTATAGTGGTTGTTAACATATTTATTTAAAACCCATGATCAAACCCCATCATCTTCCTCAAAGCTGCACCTCCAGCGGAAGGGGTGTTGAAGCCAAATTATTCAAACCTCAACAAATTGATGTTATAAATGTCAAAAACGTTCAAGACATGATTCATGTACCAAGCCCATGAGTCCTAAAGGGGAAAATTTGGGAACATGTGGTTTGGAGGGCATAAAGAGATCTCCAGCGGAACCCCCTGAAGAAGACTAGAACTTCACACCTGGCTTGGGGTGTTGAATCTTACTTTTTGGGGGACCAAATCTCAGTTGCAGCATTAGGATTCGTTCTTGATACACACCATAATCACATTGATTCACCTCAGCCCCAGAAATCTTATCAATTAATGAAAAAAATCCATCATTTCCTAAAGAAGCAAGGCAGCCCCAAAAGCAAATCCCCCAATTCTGACCAAAAATCTCAGAAAATTGATATTGATTTCGTCATCCTTGAGATGTCATCTTTTTTGGATTCTTATCAATCAATGCCCCCATAGCTCCATTATAAATGGACAAGCAAACAACCACAAAGGGGGCCAGCCACCTTCCTCTGAAGATCTGGGTTCGTTTTCCCTCTTTGCTGGTGGTTTAGCTCTCTTTTAGCTCGCCATTCATCATCCTTCACTCACTCCCATCTAATCCCAGATGTTCCTCTCACACCTTCACACAATCACAGCCCACCACTCACAAAAAGCCTTGAATTTGGTGTTGATCCCATCTCACTCATCATCCCTAGCCCACATTCATCTAATCTTAGATGTTCTTTTTTCTTTTTTTCACACAAACACAACTCAATGTCTCTCCAACTAGTCACAAACAACCCATTACTCATAAAAAACTTCAATCTCAGCATTAATCTGATCTCACTCACTCAAAATAGCCCACATTCACCTCATTCATGTCTTATGGTCATACACTCATCAAAACCTTAGCTTAATACTTGCTGCACTGAGCTGGGGGTCTTTCTCTCCCTTCATTCCATCCTATTCTTCCTCTTTATTTGTTACAATGGAGCCCTTAATCTTTGTTTATTATTATTATGATGAAGAATATAATATATTTGTAACAATTGAATTTTTCCCTCATATTGATGTAATGATGGCTGAAAGTACTCTAAATTCCCTTGACCAAGACATACAAGGACCCCCAAGAGTGAACACTTCCCTAAATTTATTTAATTATGGACTGTTGGACTCTAAGTATAGTTTCACCCCTACCGCTGGAGGACTGATTTGAACTATGACACTGTAAAAAGGACTAAAAAATATAATAAACTAACAATATTGACATGTTTATTGTGCTTTAGTGTTGTCTTGCAGCCTCTATATCTTGCTTGGATGGACTTCCACAACACCGAAAGCCTTTGGGCTTCATCTCAAGGCCCATCGTCGAGTTTCGGCTTGGCTACCCGACATTTTATTTGGGGACATCGAAATTTTCCCCTCAACATTCTGGCGACTCCGCTGGGGAGCCAATCAGTAGGTGAAAGTCTATCATGCCCCAAGGTTGCATAATAGCCAACAAGGATGCATAATAGTCAACATGATGCATATTCATATGTATATCTATATATATATATATATATATATATAAGTATACATACATATATATACGTATGTATATGTAAGTGAACACTATTTTCTTTCCTTCATAAAAGAAAAATTTTTTCAAAAAAAATGTCCTCAAGGTGAACAGTAAAATATTCACACATGGACAGTAAAAAAAAAAGAAATAACAATGCACATATGTATGTTTATATACATGCATAGAAGAATGGGTACTATTTGTTTTCTTTCAAAATCACAAAACATCTTTTTTCTTCGCTTTTGGCTCAAAAATGGTTTTTGCAGAAAAAAAAAGGGGAATACAGAAGCTACGGCTGGAGGTGTCTCTTGCCTTGAAAAGTACGATGTTTATATGTGAATGGCTAAAAGAAAAGGGTAATGATGCGTGTACGTATGTTAGTATACATATGTATACATATACGCAAATAAACAAACATTATTTTATCATAAAACCTCTTTTTTTTGAAAAAGGAAAACCCTTTTGGCTAAAAAAAAAAAGGGTTATTCTTGCAAAAAAAAAAGGGCACAGCAGCTACGGCTGGAGGTGTCATTTGCAATGAACAGTGCAAAATTTTCACATGAACAGTTAGGAAAAACATGTGCGCACATAAAAGAGTAACAATGGTTAGCCCCTTTTATGCAGAAAAATTTCTTTGGGGGCATGAACCTTTTACAAATCATAAGTTTTTTATACCTTTTATGCAGAAAAAATTTTCTTTGTGCATGAACCTTCTACAAATCATAAGTTTTTTCTATACCTTTTATGCAGAAATTTTTTTTTTTGTGCAGAAAATTTATATATGCAGAAAATTTTTTTTTTTTGCAGAAAATTTCTTATGCAGAAAATTTTTATGCAGAAAATTTCTTATGCAGAAAAATTTCCTTGTGCAGAAAATTACATTTATGCAGAAAGTTTGTTATGCAGAAAAATTCCTTTGTGCAGAAAATTTATTTATGCAGAAAATTTCATATGCAGAAAATTTATGCAGGAAAATATCTTTATGTAGAAAATTCCATTTATGCAGAAAAATTTCCTTGTGCAGAAAATATTTTTATGCAGAAAAATATCATTTATGCAGAAAAGTTTCTTTATGCAGAAAATATCTTTATGCAGAAAATTCCATTTGTGCAGAAAAATTTCCTTGTGCAGAAAATTACTTTTATGCAGAAAATTTGTTATGCAGAAAAATTTATTTATGCAGAAAAATTACATTTATGCAGAAAATATTTTTATGCAGAAAAATATCATTTATGCAGAAAAGTTTCTTTATGCAGAAAATATCTTTATGCAGAAAATTCCATTTGTGCAGAAAAATTTCCTTGTGCAGAAAATTTTTTATGCAGGAAAATATCTTTATGTAGAAAATTCCATTTATGCAGAAAAATTTCCTTGTGCAGAAAATATTTTTATGCAGAAAAATATCATTTATGCAGAAAAGTTTCTTTATGCAGAAAATATCTTTATGCAGAAAATTCCATTTGTGCAGAAAAATTTCCTTGTGCAGAAAAATTTATTTATGCAGAAAGTGTCTTTATGCAGAAAAATTTCATTTATGCAGAAAATTTCTTTATGCAGAAAATTTTTTTATGCAGAAAAATTTCCTTGTGCATAAAAATTACATTTATGCAGAAAATATCTTTATGCAGAAAATTTTTATTTATGCAGAAAAGTTTCTTTGTGCAGAAAAATTCTCTGTTATGCAGAAAATTTAGCTTTATGCAGAAAAAATTTCTTTAGGGCGTGAACCCCTTTACGAGACAATATCCATAGTTGACTAGTCCTTCTTTCGCATGTAATATTAGTATCTATAATTGAATGACCTTTTGCATAAGTAATAACAACACTTATAAATGAGCCAATCACGACTAAATAAGTTTTCTATAGCGGAATGGTTTCGTATACATGAATAATAATAGCACCTAAAAGAGCTTTTTTCCTCTAACTACAAAAGAGAAAGAGGAAAGAAGTCTTTATAACTAGAGAGTCTCAAAACATATAGTAACACATTAGATACATATTACATCCCAACAGAGTTGCCCACTAGAAAAATAAACTAAAATGTGAGTAGCCTAATCCAATATGCCACTAAAGGTTTCTGTGAAGGAGGGGCTACCGCTGGTGGGTAAGGACAGCATGATTGAATTCTTTTGACTTGTCAAGAGGGATAGTTCCGCTGACTTTGCTGCAATTTCGTCCTCTAAATCTGCAATCTTCACCGCAAGATTAGCCAACTTCACCTCACCATCACAAATGATGCATGAGGCAGCAGTGGTTTTGCGCCAATCAAAAAATGATCCCAAAATGAGTTTAAAAGTACTTTTATACCCAAAAGAAACAAAAGCATAAGGAAGCATCTGGCAGTGAATCGCAGCCACAATGTGAATAAACCCGGCTACAAAATGGATGAATAAATATTGTTACTCATAATGACATGTGAGGCTTAGTTGCCTCAAATAAAAGGGGTCCTAGGCTAAATGAAGCTAGTACAATTCTCAGGACTGTATCCGGAAGAGAACACATCTAATGGAAGAAAAATTCTTGTCTAGCAGCATAGCGGAACCATTTCAGGGACCTCCAACAGTACCTGACGTACCTTCTCCATCTAATAAAAAGTACATTGACATCTTTGCTTAGGAGTACAACATGATGCTCAGTTCAGATCGTAACTTGGTGATACATGCTCTCAATATCAAACCATGGAGAGACTTATCACGGTAGATGGACTCTCCACCGCTGCACCCATGTCGCCATGCTGCTAGACTGCCATTAGTTCACTGATACACGGCTTGAGTCGTGAACTTTCAAGATAAGTCATCACATCACTATCTTTAGATTTATATCGAATATATGCTACTCTATTATCATCATATCACTCAATACAAATTACTTTAATATTATATCACATACATCGTTCAATCAAAACTTTCACGTCAAATATATATTACTTTATCTTTACCATTATTGCAACCATTGATCGAAAATTATTATATGAAACATATTGTTTGTTCCAACCATCGTTATGCTTTTTATACTTTGAAATTTGTCTATTTTGTAGGCATAAAACCAATGAGAATTTTCTATCGCAATATAGGAGCTTGAACCATCCAAGAAACTCCTTGCGACCAACCGTCGAACCAAGTAGATTGGCAGTCATCCCTTAAAGAAGCTTTGTCCCCATTGAAGCCATGGCAGCCCCACGCATATTCAAGGCCATGGTGACTCCATCATGTTACTAGAATTATTATATTCACATCATTGGAACCCTTGGAATCTCAAGCATCATCAAGGGTATCAACCATCCCACACTTGGGGGCTTTGATCTAAGCCATGGCAGGAGGCTAAAATCTCATGAAACTTGGCAAATGGCTGGAGTTATATCATACTCAACTCAATAATCATATTTTCTGAAAAATCCTTTGGAAATAGAGAGTAAGTGTTATCTTTACTCTAAGACATGAATATCTTACATCTATTTTCAAAACTATAAATATTTTAAGATACATTTTTACATAGATATTTATATTTCAATCTCACTTGCAATGATAACCTTTTGCAACTTGATGTCTCCAAAATAAATTATCATGATTCTAACAAGTTATTTTTACAAAATAAATTGTTTAACTTCCGTGACTATATTTTGGCTCGATTATATCAATCTTTCAATGATCGAAACACTTTTCATATTTCAAACCTTTACATATTCAAAATTAAAGATAGCCTTTACGGTTGGGACTTCAAAAATAAAATGGTCATGCATTTAGCAAGTAATTTCAAAATGGATATTACCTTTATGACCATGCTTTAATTTTGTGAGCCTAACAATTGTAATTTTTTGACAATCAAAATATCTTGACAAAGGAAATTCATGGCTAAATAAAACATAGTACTACATCGCTGAATTGATTTCAATTTATAAAACACAACATGCATGACTAGAACCAATTTTCAAAACATCACATATAATACAACATTTATGGTTGTATAAGCTTACAACATACGTCACATTACATAGTGATTACGTTACATTACATTACATCACAATACATCACAAAAGTAAATTTTTGAAAAAATACACTTAAGAAAATATAAGAATCTACTCCAACAAAGCCATTGCCAAAGATCTCCACTAGAGGGGAAACACCTTTGAAAGACACATGATCTCACCCCTTTGATCAAAGGATAAAGTTCAGACATCGTCAACGCAATATTCTCCTCGAATCAGCTATCTTCATCACCACAAGTAGTACATAATTCAGCTGCACAACATGTATGATATAGCAACCTACAGCTAGAACAATAGTCCTCTCATATCAACACCAATCTTGGCTCCAACCATGAAGCCTGAATATTTCTCTAAAATGCCTTCAAGCACCAAGATTAATATTTTTCTTTAAAAGCAACATCAGGAAATTTTCCATGCATTGTTGTAAAGTAAGAGACTAGAGTCAACTATCCACCAATAACGACAAAAGAGCAAATGAACAGCATCAAGCCATAATTCCCTCTAGCAATATGAGCAACTTTAAGTCATGCTTGGAGATTTTTTTTAAGGAACATCATGAAGATATGGTAGAATCACAGCTAGGGCTCTGCAGAAACAAACCCTTCAGCCGCAACAGCATCAACAAAGCTTTTGTCGATTGCCGTTATATCTTCGGCAGCAAAACCTGAAGTGAAAATACATCAGGAGCAAATTTACATGATGAAATGGAAAGGGTCGTAAAATTACCAAAGTCTGTATCCATATCCTCAGATCCATCATCATACTTCCTCGGCTATGTCTTGTTATTATCACCAAGCTGCTGGAACCATAAGGGCAGAAAAATGCAAGGCCATGAATGAAGACAAGGAATAGAAGAAAAAGGAAAGAAAGGATGTAAGAAGATAAGGAGCTCTTGAAGAAACATCTTCATAGGTTCATAAATCTTCATCTTACCGGCAATGGTCATCCCCTAAATTGCTTCATTATGACAGCTGAACCTATGGAACCAATAATTGAGTTAACAAAAGTATCAGTTTGATCTAAATAACCATCATTGGAGGGTCTAGATTCATCACGGCTGGAATTCTCACTAAATTAAACTTGGGGGCTTCCACCACAGTATCTGGATGTCTCCTCCATAAAACAACTATTAAATTCAGCATCTCTAGACTCCAGCGGCGCATCAGAGTATGGAATACAATCTCACAGCAGAACAATATCACATCACCAATGATATTGGCTTTATGAAGGGGTCAATAAAACACTTTATCATCAATCTCTCAGTTTATTCAGTTAGGCCAATCAATAATGGGCCCACAAAGACCCATAAATCAAATGGGGGCTGGTAGAAGCTCTTATCGCTGGGTACAAAACACCAGTAGCGGCTAGAGCCCATGCAGTTTCGTGACTAGAATATCTCTTCATAGCACCCACTTCAGAGGTGCACTAATTGGATTATTTTTCTAAATCACTGCTGAAACAATGGAAATAACAGCACCATAGATCAGACAGTGGCAAAAGAGGCTCAATCTCTTCAACCTCCTTGCCAGTGGCTTCAATTCCACCCACAGCTAAATTCTCTCTTTCAACCCATGCAACACAAGCCTATGGACTCATTCAAACTCACATATGTGACCAAACGCAAGCTGATCACACAAACTCAGGGGGCTAAAAGGTTGAGGTACAATTTTTTCACTCAAGCCGCATGCTCTAATCCTATTAATCACTTCTATTTATTCACCAAAAAATACCAAACTATCATTATTTTGTGCCTTCACGAATATTTCTCATTGGCCCACAAATATTTTCCTATCTCATTATCTATAATAGGCCACCATTTTTCCAAAAAAAAAAAAAAAAAAAAAAAACTCTCGCACGTGTGATCCTAATATTTTTCTTTCAAAAAATATAGTATTACTACTAATTTGATCACACGTGACTCGGGGGGCTAAATGTTAGGGTACTTTTTTTTATTACACCTAATTTTATTTATACACACTATTCTATTTAAAACCCAAGAATATTTATGCTTGGTAATATTTGAAAAGTCCATGATTCAAGTCCATGGCAAAACAATTTTATCAATGGAATTCAAATCCATAAATCAAAGCCCATGATTTAAACTCATGGCAATTTATTTCTTCAAAGCCCAGTTCTCGCTGGCAATATTTAAATTCCAAATCTCATTGGCAACATCAAAGCCCAGTTCTCACTGGCAATATTTAAAGCCCAATTCTCATTGGCAACATCAAAGCCCAATTTTCATTGGCAATATCAAAGCCCAATTCTCATTGGCAATATCAAAAGCCCAATTTTCATTGGCACTATTAAAAGCCCAAGCAAATTACTTGGCGTTATTTTATCAAAAAAAGCCCAAGGTTATCAATACTTGGCAAAATACTATATCATAGTTATTTCACTTAAAAGTCCAATAAACAATACTTTAGATTCTTAAAACTATTACTATTACAAGCTCATAGAATTTATGAATTATTTATTCTCAAAACCCATGACAATCATCCTATAAAAGCCCATGAAAAGTCATAATTATCAGACCCATAACATTTATTTACATCACAACATTCATAATATTTATTACCAAAACTCATGGTAATTATACATCCTACATATCCATTATGATTATCTATGGAAAAACTCATGAGAAACACCACATTATTCCATTATAGTGGTTGTTAACATATTTATTTAAAACCCATGATCAAACCCCATCATCTTCCTCAAAGCTGCACCTCCAGCGGAAGGGGTGTTGAAGCCAAATTATTCAAACCTCAACAAATTGATGTTATAAATGTCAAAAACGTTCAAGACATGATTCATGTACCAAGCCCATGAGTCCTAAAGGGGAAAATTTGGGAACATGTGGTTTGGAGGGCATAAAGAGATCTCCAGCGGAACCCCCTGAAGAAGACTAGAACTTCACACCTGGCTTGGGGTGTTGAATCTTACTTTTTGGGGGACCAAATCTCAGTTGCAGCATTAGGATTCGTTCTTGATACACACCATAATCACATTGATTCACCTCAGCCCCAGAAATCTTATCAATTAATGAAAAAAATCCATCATTTCCTAAAGAAGCAAGGCAGCCCCAAAAGCAAATCCCCCAATTCTGACCAAAAATCTCAGAAAATTGATATTGATTTCGTCATCCTTGAGATGTCATCTTTTTTGGATTCTTATCAATCAATGCCCCCATAGCTCCATTATAAATGGACAAGCAAACAACCACAAAGGGGGCCAGCCACCTTCCTCTGAAGATCTGGGTTCGTTTTCCCTCTTTGCTGGTGGTTTAGCTCTCTTTTAGCTCGCCATTCATCATCCTTCACTCACTCCCATCTAATCCCAGATGTTCCTCTCACACCTTCACACAATCACAGCCCACCACTCACAAAAAGCCTTGAATTTGGTGTTGATCCCATCTCACTCATCATCCCTAGCCCACATTCATCTAATCTTAGATGTTCTTTTTTCTTTTTTTCACACAAACACAACTCAATGTCTCTCCAACTAGTCACAAACAACCCATTACTCATAAAAAACTTCAATCTCAGCATTAATCTGATCTCACTCACTCAAAATAGCCCACATTCACCTCATTCATGTCTTATGGTCATACACTCATCAAAACCTTAGCTTAATACTTGCTGCACTGAGCTGGGGGTCTTTCTCTCCCTTCATTCCATCCTATTCTTCCTCTTTATTTGTTACAATGGAGCCCTTAATCTTTGTTTATTATTATTATGATGAAGAATATAATATATTTGTAACAATTGAATTTTTCCCTCATATTGATGTAATGATGGCTGAAAGTACTCTAAATTCCCTTGACCAAGACATACAAGGACCCCCAAGAGTGAACACTTCCCTAAATTTATT
This sequence comes from Lithocarpus polystachyus, assembly GCA_033629205.1. NCBI lineage: Eukaryota > Viridiplantae > Streptophyta > Magnoliopsida > Fagales > Fagaceae > Lithocarpus > Lithocarpus polystachyus. The sequence goes on along the minus strand of CM066164.1, from coordinate 22,637,885 downwards.
TAATTATGGACTGTTGGACTCTAAGTATAGTTTCACCCCTACCGCTGGAGGACTGATTTGAACTATGACACTGTAAAAAGGACTAAAAAATATAATAAACTAACAATATTGACATGTTTATTGTGCTTTAGTGTTGTCTTGCAGCCTCTATATCTTGCTTGGATGGACTTCCACAACACCGAAAGCCTTTGGGCTTCATCTCAAGGCCCATCGTCGAGTTTCGGCTTGGCTACCCGACATTTTATTTGGGGACATCGAAATTTTCCCCTCAACAATCATTGTGAATGCTCCTAGGCACAAAATAATTGTAAATCTCCCACCTCACCCAATCTCCATAGCAATTGTCAAACAATAAATATTAGACCCAAACATATATTACTGGTATCACACTCCCAAATTCTAAACTTTATCCTAGGTTTGTATTTTTGAATTGCTTGGCAAGCTCCTTGTATAATCTAACTTCTTAAAAGACTTAGGATAGTGGCAGGAATTTTTTTTTTTTTTTTTAAGAATCAAACACAGGCAGGATATTATCCAATTTTGTTAAAATATCTTTTCACCAATTTGGTAACTTGATATGACTCATATGACCTAATACTATCAACTATCAAGGATGTTATCCAATAAAATCGTAGTGGTCATTGGGGGCCAATTTGGGACCTTTAGGTACAATCAGCGTCAAAGAAGCTCAAAACCGAAGATTTTTAGACCATAGATTTTCATATTTTAATTGAGGTCTAATTTGCGCACATGTCCAATTTAAGATTTTAAATTTTTGTGCAAAGTTAATTATTCATTAAAAAAACAAAGAATCCAAAATTGAATGCACCATACAAAAATATCAATCATACAACTGATTTAATCCCCTTTTTTTTTTGTATAAATACCTATGATCTAAACCATATTTTTGATCTTGGGATTAGGGCTGGGCAGTCCGCCGCCAACCGTAACCCGCCAAAACCGACTGACCCGACGCTGCTCGAACCAAGACCGGCCCAATCAGAGTAGCCTGTGGTTGGCAATAGGTCTCCGACATCAGAACCCGAGGGGTGGGGGTCGAATGGCAGTTTTGGGTTTCGAAACCAGAAGGAAACCCAATCAACCGACGATTTCTCAAGATCCAACAAGATCTTGTCATTATCTAACGAAATCTAGGCCAAATCTTGATGGATCCGGCCTAATCTTAGCTCCAGTGACAAAACATGAAATTGACCGATATAACTTGACACCCAATGAGACCCAAACCAGCCGATCCAACGAGTCTTCTGGGTTAGGCACAAATACGACTCGGCCCGACCCATAGACAGCCCTACTCGTGATAATGCATGGCATTTTATGGACTATGTAATATACTAGATGCACTATGTGATAACTGATAAGTTTCGTTTAGTACCCAAAAAAAATGATAAATATTTGTTATTGACCAAATTTTCAGTAGATACAATTTAATTAGGATCATAGCATCTTCTTCAAACTATATGATAAAAAATTTAAAATAAGTGCTAACAAAAAATTAGATGAAATTATCATTACAGTAAAAAGATATTGAAAAAAAAAAAAGCACAAGCTAAAAATATTAAAATACTGAAGCAAAATATATGATCTGCAAATATTTCTCCTTATTTTTTTAGGAAAATGATCTACAAATCTTTTAGTGTTTATAGAATTGTAGAAGCATATACTTCGGGCTACATGCTAGTTTTCCTTTTAAGGGTAACTATTGTAACCATAATTAAGCACCAAATTAGGAATAGTTATTAGAACCACAATTACACAGCCAAAAATAAAGGATTAAACCACAACAAAGCAAGAACCATACCAAAGGACGAATGAGAAAAAAGAAAAAAAGAAGGTACCTCTCTCTTTAGGATGTCAAAGTATTCCAGAACAGCTTGTTTTGTTTTCCACTCGGACAGTCTATGTGCTGAGAAGCAGTAATCGTGAACAGTTGGTGATAGCTTCTTCTTTTCCCTTCGTTTTACAAGTCTTGATAAGTAAAACAGAGCAAACAAACTGCAACAAAAAATCAAATTGAGGAATGAAAGGATAGCATAAGAGAAGAAAAATATAAAAGTAAGAAACTAGGAGGAAGTACCTCTCTCCTTCACACTACAAGTTAGAGAATTTTTTTTTTATTAGGAATAATTACACATAACCCACCTGTGGTTTGATCGAAAATCAATTTGCCTACCCGTGATTTGAAAAGTGTCACTTTACCCACCTGAAGTATGTTCCGTTTGTTTTCCGTAACCCACCTCAGTTAAAATCAAAGGGTAAATGGGTATTTTTGCATGTTTTTTATGTCTCTCTCCTCCCAAAAAAAGAAAAATACAAAAACAAGATAAAATAAGATCAAAAGATGCTATTTGTAAAATTTTTAGAAACTTGGCTCAAGAACTCCAATAAAGCACAAAATGTCTCTGTAACACGCGCTCTCTAACTCTATCCATTATTTCTTCTCTTTGATTTAATTAATATTTCACACGCTCTCTCTCTCTCTCCTCTCTTGCTCTCTGTGTCTACCTCTCTCTGTTCTCTCTATCTTTCTCATCTCTCACACTAAAATTCAAATCGGCAACAGCACAATGCTGACAGCAGAGGAGCACGAGGTGGTTATATGGGCTTGGGTTTTGATTTGTAGAGAAGCACAGCTACTTTGAGTCCGAGATTTGAGGTGGAGCGTGACGTGTGGGTTGTGACTTAGGTTTTGGGATTTGGTTGTGGAGGAGCACGAGGTAGTTGTATGGGTTTGGGTTTTGATTTGTAGAGAAGCACAGCTGCTTTGGGTCTGAGATTTGAGGTGGAGCGTGACTTGTGGGTTGTGATTTGGGTTTTGATTGTGGTCAATCTGAGCTTGGTTGTGGTGGATTTCAACCTACGAAAGGTGGCTTGTCCCTAACACCACCACCACCACGACTGCCTGTTCCCTCAAACCTAAACCTATACCAAAACTAAAGAAACCCCTAAACTTCGTAAACGACAAAGACGAACCCGCCTCCTATCACTCCTTCTCTAAAGAAGTCCTCTTAGAATGCTCGTGCCTTCTTGCCCAGTTGTCATCCTCAATGGCCTCGACGAAGAAGAAGAAGCAGAAGAATTAGAATTAAACGCAGAAGACACTGAGGAGCGACGAGTGCTATTCGTGCCAAGAGGGAGCGGTTACGGCAAGATTATCTCATTGGATGGTGACAACAATCATGACAAGGCTGACGAGTTGAGAGATGCGAAGATGGAGACGGCCACAACGAGGAAGGACGTGTTCGAAGACGTGGAGGATAAAAGGGATATCGTCGAGGACGAGGATGAGGAAGAGAAGATATTAAATTTCACAAATCCCTCCCTTTTGATCTTGTTTCTCTTGCATTTTTGTGCTATGTTTTGTTTTATGAGGAGAGAGGCATAGAATTTGAGCAAAAATACCTTTTTTCCTCTGATTTTAACAGAGGTGGGTTAAGGATAACAAACAGAACATACCTCAAGTGGGTAAAGTGACACTTTTCAAACCACGGGTAGGCAAAGTTATTTTCACCCAAACCATAAGTAGGTTATGTGTAATTACCCTTTCTATCAATATACGGCAAGTTGTAATAAAGTTTGGTGCAATTCATTTTTTGCGCATATAAGATGATTGGCGGGAGTGTGGGTACAAGCGCCTGTCCAAAATAAGGTTTCTCCGCGGAGGCATTTACTAATATAGCATACTATATGGAATATAAATATATGTGGCGGCATTATTTTCACTCTAGATTTTGTTCTTGTAATTTGCAGTATTTATTATCATAAATATATCCTTTCTCTTTTTCTCCTTTAGAAGAAAATATATCCATTATCTTTTCTCTTTTTTTTTTGAGAAAGAAAATATATCCTTTATCTGAACCATCATATAACAGAAGTCGGTCTAATAATAACAATAAAATTAGTATGAAAATAATAATTCTCAAAATCGAGTTAATATTTTATTTTGGATAAATATAATTTCAAATCTTTTTTTTTTTGAGAAAAAAAAAATGCTTTGAATTTTAATAAATAGCTCGTAAATCAACGTAAATTTCAAATCTAATAGGAAATTACGCTCTGGGCAATAGACAATAGTAAATTTTCATGCCGTATGGTGTCTTAAGTCCTAACTCCAGTTTTTATATCATGGACATGGTTACAACTTACAAATGATATACATGATTAACCACTTTCATTCAAGGGGAAAAAAGTTAATTAAGTTTCATTTTTTACGATAAAAATTGCACAATATTATAACTTTATTATTCAGTGGAACTACCTGGTTTCTCTTCTCTTCTCTCTCTCTCTCTCTCTCTCTCTCTCTCTCTCTCTCACATATATTGGCAGCTCCAAGATTATTTTTTAGGGAGTTCAGCATAAATTAAGCAAAATTTAAAACAAAAGAGTACTTAAATATATCGACATCACAAAAAATACAAAAAACAAAAACTGAAATACATAAAGTTTTACAATTGCTTTCTATGATGTTTCATATTTTGAAATCATTGCATGATATTTTCATTATCAATCCTACGAGCTACATCTCTTTCAATGTATACAGTCAAATAATCATTTATTCATTAATCTCCCATTTGATTGATTTATTTCAAATTTGTTAAGATCTAAATGGACTATTTCTAAGGTTTAAGATTAACAAATTTCTGTGGGTTCTAGTTTGTTCAACTTGTAAAGTCTTTAATGGTTGGATAAAATATCTAAAGTTCAATCTCCGCCTACACCGAAAAACTGATTGGTTTCTTGGTCTAATGATAAAGAGCTATCATCAAGAGCGGACGTCATAGGTTGAAACTCGCTGTAAAAGAAGAGAATAACAAATTTCTACTTTTGTTATTGGGCTTATTAATTTTTTTTCCCAAATTTTAGATCAAATTGTTTTGTTATTGGACCTTTTTTTGTGTTTAAAATGTCAGGATATTGTTAAGAATATCACATTCAAAATTATTTCAGTTGGGCTTAAAAGAAAATATAAGGTTACAGTGTTCAAATATTTATTTTAGGGAGTCAAAAATAATTATATATAATATTTTTTTTGGGCTAGTTGAGGGGGTTCATTTGAACCCCCTAGGCTCCAAACGGAGCCGCACATGTGAATACACACACACACACACACATATATATATATATATATATATATGATGTTGGACGTACTAAAATTGAGAATTTCATAAATAACAATTTATATGATTTTTTTTCTTCATTTGTTTCAAATAAACTTATATTTAGTAATAGATATTACATATATTCAAATATATGAATATTATATATATTATATATAAACTTGGTAAAATTTTAATACGCATTTAGTTATGCTTATGTAGGTTCTAGTTAACACAACTAGTAAAGTCTCTTATTGTTAAACAAGAGATTTAGGTTCGATCTCAGTCTTAAAAATAAATTAGTATCTTGGTCTAATAATAAATAGAAATTATAAGGAACAGACATCATACGTTAAAACTATCTCTTAAAAGAAAAGTTTAGTTATATTTATTTGTATACGTATATCATGTATATGCATAGAGTTACAAGCTAATTTCTCAACTGGGAGAACCTAAGTTTTAATTCTTAATTCCTTCTCTAAAAAAATGAAAAACAACAAATAGCAGTATAACACAAAAGTTCATTTTTGTAATAAAATGATTTTTTATGGGGAATTTGCAAGGATTTTAAAACCGTTCATTCCTTTCTATTGAAATTGGGAGAATTCGCAAAATGTTTAAAATCATTCACTCCTTTATGTTTGTAATGAAGTCTCTATGTCTCAAGAAAAAGCAATCTCTATTCTTGCTTCCAAACTTTCTTTTTATATGTACACACACACACAGATATATATATATATATATATATATATAGAGAGAGAGAGAGAGAGAGAGAGTTACACCTTATGCAACTTTGTAAGAATTACACATGTTATAAGCCATTATTTTGTAATAAATCTAACGGCAGAAACACACTAATGGTCTTGTCATCAACCTTCTATAAATAAGTGATCTTATAGCCAGCCGCCAAGCTAGGGTGGTCACAAGATCACCCTCACAAAAAAAAAAAAATAAATAATAATAATAATAATAATAATAATAATAATAATAATAATAATAATAATAATAATAATGTATATATAAACTTGGCAAAAAAAAAATTATATGCTAAATAAAATATATATTGTGACCACTATATAAAAATCTGACATGAGAATTACAAAAATATTGGTTCATCAAAAATAACAGTACTGCTACATTCATAACATTTTTACAAGAATTTCATAATAAATTCAATGTGGTAAGCTGTTACTAATTTTAATTTGTCCTAATATTAATATTATTTTTTTATCCACCAATGAACAACTTTTTGCATAAAATTTACTATAAAAATGTTAAGGACATTACTCCTAAATTAATTCCCCCCCCAAAAAATGTAATCCATAATTTTTTTTTTAAGATATAAATAACAACAATAAATATCAGGACAAATAGCAACAAACATGAACCAAACAATAACAAAACAAGACAAAACAACAAGTTAACAAATTATTCAACAAAAAGCCTATTATAAAACAAAAAGATAAAAATTGATAATCATTCAAATTTTTATCTCAACTTATTCAATAATAATAATCTATAATTTCATTTTTCTTTAAAAAATGGTACCAAGAAAAATAGTGGTTTTGAGTTTTTCTTGATGGTGATGACAATTATATTATTTTTGGCTTTACAATCGTAACAATTTTGCTTTCCTTAGCGACTCAGCTCGCAGCTGTAAAAAAAAAAAAAAAAAAAAACAAAAACACAATTTTGGTCTCTACATTTTTGAGTCATTGTCAATTTGGTCCTTACATTTTAGTAGCAATCAATTTGGTTCTTGTTATTTTCAAGTTACAACCAATTTGGTTCCTACCGTTAAATTGCTAACGAAAAATGTCTACGTGGCAAATGATTTGCATCGTTGGCACACATGTGGCCATAATAATAATATAAAATCAAATAATTAAACATTAAAAAAGCCACCTAAACATTTAATGAAAGAAAAAAGGCCACATCGGATAACATATTCTGAAAAATTATTTGAATGAAAAAAAAAATCATAGAAAATGGATTTTTAAAAAAACCTCAATTTTTTTTCTTTTGTACTCTTTCACTTTCTTAACTACCAAACATGATACCCAGCAAGCAAGAAACAAGACATAAATCACACATTCACACAGTTATCAAAACTATACACAGATCCAACAAGAAGCATCTGTGTTATGATCATATTAGTGTTATAAAGCTCAACTTAGGTTTAATATTATACAAATCTCATTGTTACAATATTGACTACTCAGATTTTCTCTTCTTCAACAAATAGGAGTCATGATGAATAACAAGTACCGATGCAACAACAAACCTACTCCTCCAATCACAATAACAGTTGTTTGAACTTTCAGATCTGAACAATTCAAGGGTTTTCAAAAGATGAACAATTCTCAAGCACGGTGTTCATTCCTTTAGCTTATCCCAATCACCGAAGCACAGATAAAGCTTCAAAGTTTTCAAACTATTTGCTCCGATAAGCGGACCGAAGCACCAATAAAGCTTCAAAGTTTTCAGATTTCTGTGTTGCTTGCTAGGTATAGTATTTGGTAGCTAAGAAAGTGAATGAATACAAAAAGAAAATAAAATAAATTGATTCTTTTTTAATTCATTTTATTTGATTTTTTTTTTCAATTAATTTTTTCTGTTTTTTATTGTTTGACATGGCCTTTTCATTCTTATTAAAATGCTGAGTTGGCTTTTGTAATGTTAAATTATTTGATTTTAAATTATTATTGTAGCCACGTGTGCGCCAACAATGCAAACCATTGACCACGTAGACATTTTCCGTTAATAATTAAACGGTAGGGACCAAATTGGTCGCAAGTTAAAAATAACAGAGACCAAATTGACTGCTATCAAAATATAGGGACCAAATTGACTATGACCCCAAAATGTAGGGACTAAAACGATATTTTCGCCGAAATTTAAGTTATCACTTTATTAGATTTTGTATAATTTAAATTTTTTAGTAACCACTCTAGAGCCGCCACTGCTAATAGCATTAATTATCTCCAACTATGTAATTAAATGTCTTGTACCCTTATATTTAAAATTTATTATGGTTAAAGTTTATCTTCTTCATTCTGCACAAAAGAATAGTATATCTCCCAACTCACCCGATCTCCATAGCAATTGGCAAACAATAAAAATTAGTGGAAAACATATATTACTGGTATGGCACTCCCAAATCCCAAACTCTCTCCTAAATTTGTATCTTTGAATTGCTTGGCGAGGATATTGGCAGGATTTTTTTTTTTTTTTTTTTTAAAGAATCAAACGCCGGCAGGATATTGTCCAATTCTATGAAAATATCTTTTCACCGATTTAGTACCTTGATATGATCCAATACTATCAACTATCAAGAATATTATCCAATAAAATCATAGTGGTGATTATGGCCAATTTGGGTACGATCAGTATCAAAGAAGCTAAACGCGCCAATCAACTGGGGAAATAATCCTCACTTCCACCTTCACCAAAATCACCACAATGATTTTATTTATTTCAATAAAAACAAAAATTCAAAACATAAAATGAAAATTTATCTATATCAACATAAAAAGAAAGTGAGAGTGAGCCACTTGATTTGCTTCACCTCTCTCTCTCTCTTTTTATCTGCATAATTAAACATTTTTTTTTTTTCAACATAGGTTAAACACGGAAAATTAATTATAGGTTTTACATTTTAGATGGTATCAGTTTAATCGAACATTCTTAACGGTCTGATCTATGAAATATTTACCCTTTCTCTTAAAAAAACTCAGGCATGTCTTGTCTTGTGGTTTTCTATATGACTTTATGGTAAAAATGAGATATTACATTATTTTCTTTTCTATTCTTATCACTCAGTAATCAAATCAACTGATTCTCAAAAATTAAAAAAGAAAAAAATCAACTTATCAAAGCAATATTCATAGAAACGAAAGTCTTTGGTTATCAAAAAGATTTCCTTGTTGACCCATGTCCGTAGACTAAAAAAACACAACCTAAAAATATTAAAATACTACAATCAAACATATGATCTACAAATCTTTTTTTTTATTTTTTGAGGTAAAGGACCTACAAATCTTAAAGTGTGTGTAGAATTATAGATAATGCAGGTTACATGCTAGTTTTGTTTTCTTTTTAAGAGCAGTTATTTGTGACCATAATTAAGCAGCAAATTAGGAACACTAATTAGAACCACAATTACTTAGCCAAAAAAAAAAAAGGGATTATAACCACAACAAAGCAAGAACCATGTCAAAGGACGAATGAGAAAAGAGAAAAAAGAAGGTACCTCTCTCTTTAGGATATCAAACTATTCCAGAGCAGCTTGTTTTGTTTTTCACTCGGACGGTCACTTTGCTGTTGAGTAGCAGTAAACGTGAACTGTTGGCTATTCTTCTTCTTTTCCCTTCGTTACAAGTCTTGATGAGTAAAACAGAGCAAACAAACTGCAACAAAAAATCAAATTGAGGAATGAAAGGATAGCATAAGCGAAGAAAAAAAAAAATAAATAAAAGTAAGAAACTAAAAGGAAGTACCTCTCTCCTTCACACTACAATTTTTGTTGGTTTTTCTTCTATGACTCGCTATGGTAAATGAAAACAGGGGATGAGAAGCTTAAAATACTTAACTACTTTTTTTTTCTTTTTTGGAAAAGTGGAGCAGAGTACAGCTAAAATGATAGGATACTAACACAAAAAACTGCAACGAAAATTAAGGTAAAAAGTTTGATTTTTTTTTTTTCTTTTTTTAAAAAAGAACTGGATCGAGCAAAGCAGAACCAAACTAAGAGATGACTGCAACGAAAATTAATGGCATAAAATAGAAAGTATCAAACTCTTTCTTTCTTTTTGTTTTGAGAAGTGGAGCAAAATAAAACCAAAATGAGAGGGTGAAGAGTGACTACAAAGAAGCTGCTGCGAAAATCAATTCAGAGGACAAATTAAATGAAGGAAAGTAGTGTAGGAAAAGTCTTTCAACCGGACCTCAACCGAAAATATCTTTTTTACAGTTCAATTTATGACATCTGCATTATTATAATTATTATAATAACTAAGTCAAAAAATTAATTAATTTTTTGTATAGACAGATTTAAATTATAAACCTCTTATTTAACATTAGAATATTTTACCAATTGATGTTCTATAGTTCAATAAATAATAAAAATCATTCTCCAAACAATTATTTTGTTCTTTTTTGTGTTTTAGCTTTTTTTTTTAAAGATAATGCATTAAAGAAACTAAAGATTAACAATTGTCTCAAGAGTAACTGAAATAAATAAAAATTGATATTTTGAAAAGTGAGAGAAATAATAAAAATAAAAAATAATAATATTCTCATGCAACCGAAATTCAAATATGAATGTTTTGAAAAGTAGTTAGCTAAAATACAAAATATACATTCTCAAAAAAAAAAAAAAATACAAAATGTAAGTCTGTATCCAAAAATTGAGAGGAAATTTTAGGAAATTTAGGGAGTGTTTGGTTTATGTTTTTAAACAACAATTTTTAGTTTTTAAACAGCATTTTACGTATTCCAACACACTTTTTCACCCACACATATTTCAAAAAACAATAAACAACAATTTTCAAACTACTTCACCAAACACCCCCTTAACGTGTATCTTCTGATGGCAGAACATTTAAAAGAGCACTTTTTTTTAGATCGAAAATAAAATTAGGATGATAATATATAAAGGCACGGAAGTCTTTGTCCCGTTACCTTATTTATTCATAATATTGGTTATCAATCAATGCTACTCGATTCGTTCGCTTTACAATTATTTTATTGTTTTGCTTTTTGAAAATTTTGGATACAAAATGTGGAACGAATCTTTTGAATTCTTTACTAGGAAAATGCCAAACAGCAAAGAGTCATGGGACTGTGGGAGTAGGAGTGGGAGTGGGACAGCAGCTATGAAAAATAAGGTGCTTGTCACTTTTTCTTTGTTTTTTTCCCTTGTCTTTTCCTTTGCTTTTCTTCACCATATTTTCTTCACCGTATTCATTGGGTGGTGCCACAGAGGGAAGATGAATTATCGAGTTGATTAAAGTAAACTGTTGATCAAAGCCTACGTTTGCGTTGGATAAGATTAATGCAAATAGATTTTTTAATTTATGATATAATATATTAAAATTCTTCTTTTGTACATATAAATTTTTGGTTATTTTTATTTTGTTTTTTTTATATTTTAAAATTTTTATTCTTCATGTTTGATTTTGATATTGGTTTAATCTAGTAACACTTATCATTGTAGTTATTTATTTAAGGTATGGAAAGGCAGCCTAGACTCATATAAAGTGCCTGAGTTGGGGGGCCAAAATTGTTTATCTTGAGAAGGTGGATTTGCGACAAATGAGAGACTTGGATTACCTGTGTGTAATAGTTAGGAATTTTTTAAAAAATCCTACTACAATTAAAATCTCACTTTCCCAAGTAGAAAGATTGTCCACCACCTTAAGAGTTAAGATTGATCTTCACTTTAGAAAGACCTGCAGAATTTCCATAGAAATCCACAAGGAAGCCAATTGTCAAACGAAATTAAAATTTTCCTTAGTAAGAGCACTCATAGCAGTGCTCTTATATTGCTATATTGCTATAATATAGCTCTTCAAGCACAAAAATACAGCTCCAGCAGTGGAGCTAAATCCTTATTTTTTAGCTTCACATGAACAGTGCACACCTGTTCATGAGAGCTAAAAAAAAAATATTATTTTATTAAATTTCTCTCTCCTCTCTTATTTAAAAACTAATTTTTCTCTCTTTCTTTCTTTCTCTCTTTCTCTCTCTCCGGCTTCTGTTCTTCTTCTTCCTTCTCATTTTTTTTTCTCTCCCTCATCACCAATCTCATCTCATCGGCGATCTCATCCATCGCCCATCTTCATCACCCAGTCCTCCATCTCATCACCAATCTTCATCGCCGTCCCACCTCGCCGTCCCACGCCGCCGACCCATCGTCGTCCTCCATCTCACTGATCTTCAACGTGGGTTTCTTTGGGTTTCGTTGGTATTTTTTTTTTCCTGCTGTGGGCTGCTGGTGATGGTGGTGGTGGTGGTGGTGGTGGTGGTGGTTGTGGCTGTGGCTGATGGTAGCCGACCCATCGCCATCCTCCATTTCACCGATCTTCATCGTGGGTTTTTTTTTTTTTTTTTTTTTTTTTTTTTTTTTTTTTTTTTTTTTCAGCTGTGAACTGCTAAAGTTTGCTGTGGTGGTGGTGATGGTTGTGCTGTGGTGGTGGTAATGGTTGTTATTATTGTAATAAGTTTTTTTGTATTATTTTAATCAAATAGCTAAAAATATAGATGCATTGCTGTGAGATGTGAAGAGGTAAAATAGATAAAGTGATTTTTGAAAGTGCCAAATAGCTAAAATTTTAGATCCGCTGTGGATCTACTTTCCAAGAGAGTAAAGTGAGCACGTCTTTGGCATTGGCAATCAAAGTCCCCCTAGAGGTAAGACCTGTGACTTTTGATCAATCCGTTCACACACTAGATTACTAGACTAGATAGAAGGGTTCTTTGTACTACATGCATAGGTATTCTCAAGAAAACATATTTAATAAGAGTGACGCATCTTGCCATGGACAGAAGTTAAAACTGGGACATGGATTGCAACTATGCACAATATGAAACGAATCTTTTGATAAGAATATTGTAAATAGATTTTTAAATTATGATATAATATATTAAAATACAACTATAACACTTAAAATTTTTTGTTTTTTACTTTGGTCATTTATAATTCAAATTTTTTATTCTTCATATTTGATTTTGTTTCATATTGGTGAGTTGGAGGGCCAAAATTGTTTATCATGAGAATGTGGATTTGTGACAAATGAGTGACTTGCATAGTTTTTTTTTTTTTTTTTTTTTTTTCCCTTGAGAAGATAGCGACTTGCATAGTTGGATTACTTTTCGTAATAGTTAGAAATTTCAATGGAAATTCCTACTACAATAAAAATCCCACTTTCTCGAGTGAAGAGATTGTCTACCATAGGGGTGTGCAAAAAGCCTAGGAATCGAAAAAACCACTTCAAACCAACTAAATTGTTGCAAAAATTTCGATTAAATTTCGATTCGGTTCGGTTTCAGTTTTATTATATAAAAAACTGAATTTTGGTTTGGTTTTTGGTGGCAGATTTGAATGCACCGAACTGACCGAACCGAACCGAAATATTTTTATTATATTATATTTAATATTTAATATATAATATAAAGTTTGTAAATGTTTGGACTTGGCCTTGCCAAAATTACTCAAGCCCACTGCCCATTAGATAAGTTAGATTAACTAACTAAAATTAACTAATTAACTTAAATTAATTAAGTTAAATAGAAACTAATTGAAAATAAAGAAAATAAAAACCCTACCCTTACCCTACCTACCCCACTTTCACTTACATGCCTTCATCTCCCTCATGCCTCCATCACTCTCTCTCACACAAGCCTCCATCAGTCGACATCTGCCATCGGCCTACACACTTCGGCCTCCACAAGTTGACCTCCATGGCTACTCCACACGCCGGCGTCCACAGCTACTCCACATACCCCACAGCCCACATGAATTCACTGTCACTCTCATAGCCTCCACTCCACCCTTTCATAGCCTCCACTCCACACGAATCTGCCTTTGCTGTCGCCTCCATAACCGGCCTTCACAAGCCGGCCTCCCCACGCCGTCCTCCCCACGTAGCTTGATCTTTTCATTCTCACAGTGACGTTCTCTCTTTTTAATTTCTTGATAACCCTCTCTCTTTTTTGTATTTTGGGTTTTGTTTAATACTGAATCAATGTTATTTTTTGTGAATCTATGACTGTGATGTTGAATTGTTATTTTCTTATTGAAAAATGGATAAACCAATGTGATGTTGAGTTGTTATTTTCTTTTTGTGATTGTGATGTTGACTTAGAGTTTTGGAAAAATCTATAGCCCCATGTGCTTAACTGAAAACCGACCAAAACTGACGGAAACCGAAATACCACTGAAACTGATCGATTTCCAATTATTTCGGTTGGTTTCGCTTAAGAATTTCACAAACTGAAAATTTCGGTTTCGGTTGGCCAAAAAAAAAAAAAAAAAACGACTGAACCGAACCGATTACATCTCTAGTCTACCATCTTATGATTGAACTCCAACTTAGAAGGAGGACTTGCAATAATTTTCCTTACTAGTCCACAAGGAAGCCAATTGTCAAACCAAAATAAAATTTTACTTAGTGACTACTTTCTACGAAAGTAAAGTGAGCATGTCTTTGGCAATCATAATTCCTAAGAGGTAAGACATGTGACTTTTTATCAATCCTTTCACACATTGGACTACGGAGAAGGGCGGTTTCACTGGTTTGTACTATATGTAACTATTGTCAAGAAAACAAATTTAATATAAGAGTGTGGTGCATTGCCATGGACTGGAGCTACAACTATGCTCTCCATTTGAGGAGAAGTATCTTGTGCGATTGTCTGATGGAATGTTTCTCTTATATTTGATGGATTTCACATATCTATTACACTCACATCTTAGGAGAGTGACCATTAGTACATTACATGAAACAATCTTATAAGATAATTTTTCACATTCAAGACTCAAGAGGGTATGCATTTTGTTAGATCCTAAGTTTGTTGAGCTCATGCTACTTCCCAATGTTTAGAATGAACTAGGTCCTTTGTCAAAATCTTCAAAAGCATAGATCTTTTATTATTATTAATTATTTAAAAAGACTTGCTAGGACTTAATTAGAGTCCTCTAAACTTTTAAGGATGACTCGAACTTAAAATTTATAAAATCCTATCCATCTATGATCTACTTTGAAGTGAATTAAATTTAACATGCCAAACATTGGCTATCATTGTTTTAGGGTTGCAAACGAGCTAAATTTTATCAAGTAGTTAGTGTTCAAGATTGGTTCGAGCTCGAACTAAGCATATAAATGATGTCAAGCTTGAGCTTGTCAAAAATTATAAAATCTTGTACTCGGCTTGGAATGACTTGATTCATTAGTTTACCCAAGTTCAAGCAAAACATCAAGTTTAATATTAAGTTTTTGAGCTTGATATCCAACACAAGTACATTACCAAACCCATATCAAATATTTCTGGTTTGGATGAGTAATCAGAACCGCAATTACTTAGTAAGATATGGATTGAATTGTCAAGCTTATATCAAGCTTTTTACCAAAACCGTATATGAGTCTAGATTTAGCTCATTATTAAGCAAGCCTAAAACTAAGGCTCAAGTTTGGCTGGTTTACAAATAAACAAACATGAATGAGTTTTTTTTATCAAGCCAAACTCTACTTTTATGAATTACTTGGTTTATTTACAGCCTTATGTAAAATTCATATTATAAAATTAATTATATAATAATAAAAGAAAAAATTACATTTAAAACCCCCCATAATGTAAGGGTTTAATAAATTTAATCTCAACCAATTTAATTAGAATAATGTTGTCTTTGGGGTTTGATATGGGTGGGGGTATATTACCAAACAAACAAAAACGAAAACGAAAAAAACAGTGTTACGCACTTGGGAGATTGAATTTTAACTAAAAACGTGGGAGAGAAAATGACTTGAAAAAATTGCTAACCTAACCCCATTTTAATACAAAACTTAAGATTAGCTTTCCGACACGAAAATCAATTAACTTGTCCATTAACTTTTTTGAATGACTTAGTTCATTTATAGCCATATGTAAATTCATATTATAAAATTAATTATATAATAATAAAAGAAAAAATTACATTTAAAACCCCGCATAATGTAGGGTTTAATAAATTTAATCTCAGCCAATTTAATTAGAATAATGTTGTCTTTGGGGTTCGATATGGGTGGGGGTATATTAAACCAAACAAACAAAAACGAAAATGAAAAAAACAGTGTTACGCACTTCGGAGATTGAATTTTGACTAAAAACGTGAGAGAGAAAATGACTTGAAAAAACTGCTAACCTAACCCCATTTTAATACAAAACTTAAGATTAGCTTTCAGACACGAAAATCAATCAACTTGTCCATTAATTATAAGTCAGTCGTAATCTTCTGTTTAGGAATCCAATATTAAAGATTAGCTGTCAAACTCAGACAAAATAAAACAATAAACTTGTCTTAATAATTGTAACTTTCTGCGTACTAGCAACCAAATGCTTAAGATTAGGCTGATTAGCTGTCACACACAAAAAAACTAATCAACTTGTCCCTTTAATTATAAATTATAAACGTAAATTAAAATAGAGTTCAAGGCAAAACAGCCAAATACAATACGGACAAACACACTGCATCATCAATATTTGGACATATTCGCAACAAGAATTTTTCTTCAACTTTAAAAAAATTGGATTAATTTAATTTTGTAGACCTAGGATACACTGCATGCAACGATTCAAAGCAAACCTAACTCTTGGATTTAGGCTGTAGCTAAGGCCCTGCATTCGAGATGGTCTCCGTTTCCTTAACTCCCAAATTGCGTTTTATTGGGCTTCCAGCCCACACGCTCCAACTGGGTTCGTTGTCAAAAGTCTCTACAAACACAAATTTGGAAATCTGTTTCTTCTCAAACCCTTCAATTAAAAGTGAAATGGTCTAACGAAAAGGTCCAATAACAAAGAGAGAAACCATTTATATATATATATATATATATATATATATATAGAGGACAAATGCAAATTAAGTTTAAAATTCCAAAAGCACAAGTCTGCCAAGATGGCACATGTTTCAAAACCACTTTCGTCTTAGTCAAAAATATGACGGATAAAGTTATCTTAGGAAATCCATTCATGTGTCTGTTATATCCCTTTGTGACAGATAGTGAAGGAATCACTACCCACCCTTTTGGCCATCCAATTAAGTTTAAGTTTCTTCGGAGCCCTGAACCAAGAGATATTAGTATCCTCCAAGGTGTTTCTGTCTCCAACACTCTTAATCTTATTAATGCCAAAAAACAGCAGATTAAATATCTAGAGGATGATTTGAGGTACAAGAGAGTCGAAGAAAGACTAACTTGTAAAAACATTCAAAAAGAGATCAGAGAGTTTGAAGAAAAACTCAAGCAGGAAGTCTGTTCTGATCTACCCACAGCTTTTTGGTATAGAAAAAGACACGAGGTAGCTCTCCCTTATACCAAAGATTTTAATGAAAAAGATATCCCAACCAAAGCCCGACCCATCCAGATGAACCAGGAACTCATGGATGTTTGCAAAACTGAGATTGAAGACCTCCTTAGAAAGGGAATCATCAGGAATTCTAGGTCACCATGGTCCTGTCCAATCTTTTATGTTCAGAAAAATGCTGAGATTGAGAGAGGTGTACCCAGATTGGTCATCAATTACAAGCCCCTTAACAAAGTCTTAGAATGGGTAAGATACCCAATTCCCAACAAAAAAAACTTAGTCAATAGGCTTAGTAAAGCAGTTATCTTCAGCAAATTTGATATGAAGAGTGGGTTTTGGCAAATACAAATCAGAGAGTCTGATAGATATAAGACAGCCTTCACCACTCCCTTTGGCCATTACGAATAGAACGTAATGCCCTTTGGTCTTAAAAATGCACCTTCAGAATTCCAGAATATTATGAATGGGATTTTTAATCCATTCTCCAGCCATACCATTGTTTATATTGATGATGTCTTAATCTTCTCAGATTCCTTAGACCACCACAAGAAACATCTGAGAACGTTTCTTCACACAATCAAGCTTAATGGTGTCACGCCCCGAACCCAAGTATAAAGATAGGCACGTGACAACTGCCGCATGCTTATAAGTTTGCACCTACAAGTGTGCAAGGCCTTCTTAGCAACTAAAAATTTATCCTCAAAAATTAAATCAAATAAATCTAAAATACCTCAACAATTTCTTTATGAATAGCTCTCCAATAATTTAATAGGAATTAATTCCAAACCTCATGTACATAATGCCAATTGGCCAATAAATATAAAACTATTAGAAAACCATTCAATCCCAATATCACAAAGCTTCTTTTCTTGCTCACAACACAACATCAAACTCCCAAAACTCGATATTCTTCACAATCTGAAACTGGAGGGGGAAAAAAGGGGGGTGAGTTGACAACTCAATAAGTAACCAAATTCCTAAAAAGTTCTATCAAGAAAATAGATCTGTAAAATAATAATTTGGATATAAATCAAATATTTTAAATCTTACAATGTATCGTAGATGGATTAGAAAAATAATCAGTTTTCCATATATAACAAAGTTATACTTTACAATAGGTTCCAAAAACACATAAGTAGTTTTAGTAACTCATATAGTTAACATACTCAAATGTAATTCATATTCTTAACGATCTTATAACTATGGTCACGCTATATCCCCGTGACTGGGCATCAGAATACCAATGAATAACCCCCATTGGCTGGGTATCAGAGTACCAATGAATAACCCCCATTGGTTTGGGTAGCAGAATACCAATGAATAACCCTCATTGGCTGGGTATCAGAGTACCAATGAATAACCCCCATTGGTTTGGGTATCAGAGCACCAATGAATAACCCCCATTGGCTGGGTATCATAGTACCAATGAATAACCCCAATTGGTTTGGGTATCAGAATCAATTCATAGTCAAATTGTCCATAATTATATGTATGAAATCATTGTTTCTGACAAAAATATATCATATTCAATACATATATATAATCAAATATTCATCATTCAAATTTATTTGTGATATTTCTATAATTCTTTATTTTAAAACAATATAGCTAAGAAACAATTAAATAAAGTAAACCTTATATTCAATGCTCATGTATATTTGTGAAAATTCTTTATTCTTTACTTTGCATCAGTATAGCTAAAAGCAATTACATAAATTACATCATATATTCAGTAATCAGATATATTTGTAATAGTTCTTTACTTAAAATCAGTAATACAATAGAAATAAAATTGTAATAACTGTAAACAATTTTCAGTAATTAAAATATGCAAAATAAAACCAATTAGGATAAGGTTACTTACCTCAACTAACTCACCACAAAGAACCTTTTCCTAACACTTTCTCTAAAATCTTTAGATATCACCTAAAAATTTTCAAGCACTATACTCAATAATCAAAATAATTCAAGAAAAACTTATAACGGTACTCGGTCAGAAGAGAGACTAAAAAAAACTAATAATTTCTTCAATATCAACTCACACAAAAAATCCAAGAATTTAATATATATATATATATATATATTTATATATTTATGTCATTTACTTTCTGCCACAAATAGTTTCCTAGGGTTAAAGACTATAGAATACCTATAGGGTCAGAAGTCAATTTATAAGAAACACCACCTGAACACAATTACGTTACACCTTTTTTTTTTTTTTTTGTAGCCGACCCAACTTCAACAAAAACACTGATACGAACACCTTTTCTTCTTCTTTTTTTGGCTTGACAGACCTCAAACCTATACTACTAGATTATTGTATTTTCTCAACTCCATCAATTTTTGGTACAACCTTAAAGCAAAACTGTGCAGAATCAAATCCATTACAGCCATGCCTAACCTTCAGCAAACCCATCTACACTTAACGCAATAGAGGCGTA
Organism: Lithocarpus polystachyus; assembly: GCA_033629205.1. Classification (NCBI taxonomy): domain Eukaryota; kingdom Viridiplantae; phylum Streptophyta; class Magnoliopsida; order Fagales; family Fagaceae; genus Lithocarpus; species Lithocarpus polystachyus. The sequence goes on along the minus strand of CM066164.1, from coordinate 22,618,270 downwards.
GGAAAAGAATAACTATTATTGAGACACTACAGGTACCAAGAATATGATTTAATCCATTCTTGGTTCAAATCGTAAAAAGTATTAGATATTTAAATAGTTTCACTTCTTGGCCAAAATATCCACATAAAAAAAATATACTCTATTTCCAAATAAAATTTAGATTTGACAAGAAAGAGATTTTTAGGCTCGTACCTCAATAGTATAGTCAATCCTTCTCTACTTCAATCCTTTGAGTAGTCTCATCTCTCAAAATATCTCTCCATATACATTGACATAATAAGCTTATATAGCTAGGGTTTCAACCTTATTTTCTAAAAATCCCTTAGAAAAATTAATTATAAAATTGACCCCATAAACAAATTTACTTAAATAACCTTTCTTTTAATCATTTTTTTTCGGGGTATTACAATCTCCCCCACTTATAAGAATTCAGTCCTCTGAATTCATCACCAGCTGAACGAATTATCACGCTTCCACTGCGCTACTCTTAAGCCACAATTATATCGATCTATACAAATTTATCACTCATCACCATAATTCAAAACTATTTCACAACATATGCGTAGACTTTTCCTTCCCAAGATTTGCAAGATAAAAATTTCCAATGCAAATGGAGTCACGATGTTTCCGCTGCATAGTACAATACCGCTATAAAATCCCTTACTCAATCACCCATAGTTTAAGAACAACCATATTATAAAGATTCTTTTAAGATATACATATCCCTAGTCTAAAAAGCTCTCTAAGTTCCTTTCAATATGAATAAAAGTTCCAAGGCCCATTTGTTAGATTAACCCCAATAACTGATTTTCCGTCAATTATTAATTTCAACAAAATTCCAAGGCCTAAGTAGACTCCAAAAATTACAAGGGAAATCCACAATTTTTATATCCACCATAGACCATTGAATGCTAGCATCCATTTAATTCTATACCTCAAAATTAAGTAGTGCGTCCAAAGTTCCAAACCTTCCTAAATTCAAAATGAATTTACAACATATGCATATATCGCTATATCTTTTCTTCCACAAGTTTTGTAAGAAAAAGAAATTCCAAATCTCCATAAATAATCAATTGAGCATTAGTCTAAGGTCTTTCATAGAACCTCTATCTTAACCATAAATTATCTTCTCAAATAAGCAACACTTATTCACCTATAATCTCCAAATGATACTTGGGCTGGAACTCATTGAAGAGCTGGTTCCTTGTAATTACATTGCCTATTATGTAAACAAATCTTTAAGTATACATTGGCTAGAAGGGAACAGTCCATGAAGTATCTTACATAATCACTGTTGATGAACAGTAACTAGCACCCAGCCGACACTAAAGACAAGGGACAAAACATTATTCATGAACAGTAAAAAGTCACTATTCATGAACAGTACCCTACACAATCATCCAGAATCACTATTGCTTTCGGTGGAAAAGGTTTTCACCTCAGTTAAAGTAATTTACTCTCCGGATTTTCGGCAATCTTCAGCAGAATACAAGGCTCCCTTCTCCCTATATAAGGAAGTTCACATTCCAGTCTGAGGCAGGTCCAGAAATCTTCAGTAGGTCCAGTTTTAGGAAGAACCCCTCCCATCTCTTACAACCCAATACTTGTAATCAGAATGGCATTTTACTTTTGTAATACCCCAGATAGTCTTACAATTGTAACCAGATGGCCCCAGTCGGCCTCCAGTTTGTAATAGAAATCAGATAGCCCCAGTTGGTATCTAATTGTTTCCGCTTTGCATGTAACTTACCCCCTTTTGGATCTTGGGAATCCTGGAATAGAGGATTATTAGATCAAAGTTTGCTGAGACTTTGGAAGAGGCAGGAGAACCTTTCTCTTGCTCTTGAGACTGTAATTCTTCTGACTGGAGAAGCAACTGCTGGGCAAGATCTTTTAATTCTTTGCTAGATTTCCCTGAAAACTGGGAGGAGTCTAAACTAGACTGAGATCTTGTGATTATATTCCTTTGAACTGGGAGGGGGTAATCCTTATAAACTTGACTGATGATTGGATCAATCTTAAGGGAGTCCCACCACTTGACTGAGAATTCTTTGTTCAACAAATTTCCGTTAATATCATAGTTCCACATGCTGATCTTGTGAATCCTGTACCGTACTATCATGTGCAGAATGGCTGGAAACTGTGCATTATGAGGAGTGAGTTTGTTTCTTAAGCTGAAATACCTTAGGGTATCCTGAAGGAGATCTGGGAAGATTTGCGGAACTGATCCGAACATTTCCCACCACTTAAGGAACCATGTGGGTATTGGGTTGGAAAATTTCTTATTAAACATTAAGAACCAAGAGTGATCAAAGTTCTTGTTCTGGTAAAAGAGAACCTTTTCAAATGCATCCATGTAATTATGATAACTGTAATGGAGATTTGAACCTGTGATAGACATGAGTCCTTTGAGAGTCTTTAGCGAAGAAGGATGCTGTCCCCAATCTTTGCTGTAAATGAAGCTTGTGATTATGAACTTGTGGTAGAGGACTACTAAGGGGTCCCCTTTATTCATGATATTCTCAACTCGGGTAGACTCTTCCTCAATGAGGATTTGTCTATAATACTTAATGTTTTTCTCTGGGTGTCTTGGGAGAAAATGCCATCCTTCTGGGAAAACTTCCATAGCTAGGGTAAGAGGATCTTTTATATGAACTATGTGGGGTTCAATATAAGAGATGTGCTGAATGTATGGCTTCTTGAAATAGGATGACCTATTTCTCCTGGACAATGGCTGGGATGATTTTTGGGACTGTAAGGGGCTAAAGGGATCATCAACTGCATATAGGGTGATTTGCCTAGGGGCTGGGGAGGCTAGGGCTGAGCTATAGCTTGGTTGGACTAGCCTTTCGTAGTTGGGTCTTGGGATAGTAGACAACACATAACGATTGGCAACTGAGACTGGTGATGCTGGTACTAATTAGCCAGGGTTCTTTGCCTAACTAGTACTTCCTAGGGTTTGCTGTTTAGGTAACTTTGGGGGAATGGGTTTCTTTCTCAATATCTTGGTTTGGACTCTGCAAAAATTCACGGGTAAGGAAATCAAGGATGCTGTTTTGAGTTCCTTTTATGAATTCTATGTCAAAGTCAAAAACTGAAAGAATGGCCTGCCATCTGGCAAAAATCTGTTTTGATGCAATGTTTTGAACATCTTTCTCCAAAACATGTTTTGCTGATTTACAATCAATCCTTATTAAAAACTTTTGATTCAAAAGATTACCTTGAAATTTTGAAATGCAAAGTACTAAAGATAAAATTTCTTTTTTTATAGTACTATAATTCAACTGAGTGGAAGTCCAGATTCCAGAATGGAAACAGACTATCTGTTCTGAGGAATTTGGAGTTACTCGCTGGAGGAGAATGCCACCATAACTTGTGTCAGAGGCATCAGTCTGAACAATTTTGAAGGAATTGGTTGAAGGAATGCCTAAGCAAGGGAGTGTCTTAACATATTTCTTGATGTTTTGGACAACTAAGGTATGTGCTGGGATCCACGGAGGTGGATTGGTTTGAAGTCTATCAAAAAGGGGTTTGCATTGCTGCCTGAGGTTGTGATAGAATTCTGAAATATAATTAAGAGATCCTAGAAATCTCTGAAGTTGAGTTTTGTCTAGGATTTCATCTGAAAATTTATCTGCAAACTGGATAGCTCTATCAATAGGTTTGATGACACCATGTCTTATATCGAAACCTAGGAATCTTACACTGGTTTGGAAGAGCCTGATTTTAGGAGCTGAAACCACAAGACCATTAAGCTTGATTGTTTGAAGAAACGTTCTCAGATGTTTCTTGTGGTGGTCTAAGGAATCTGAGAAGATTAAGACATCATCAATATAAACAATGGTATGGGTGGAGAATGGATTAAAAATCTCATTCATGATATTTTGAAATTCTGAAGGTGCATTTTTAAGACCAAAGGGCATTACGTTCCATTCGTAATGGCCAAAGAGAGTGGTGAAGGCTGTCTTATATCTATCAGACTCTCTGATTTGTATTTGCCAAAACCCACTCTTCATATCAAACTTGCTGAAGATAACTGCTTTACTAAGCCTATTGACTAAGTCTTTTTTGTTGGGAATTGGGTATCTTACCCATTCTAAGACTTTGTTAAGGGGCTTGTAATTGATGACCAATCTGGGTATACCTCTCTCAATCTCAGCATTTTTCTGAACATAAAAGACTGGACAGGACCATGGTGACCTAGAATTCCTAATGATTCCCTTTCTAAGGAGGTCTTCAATCTCAGTTTTGCAAACATCCATGAGTTCCTGGTTCATCTGGATGGGTTGGGCTTTGGTTGGGATATCTTTTTCATTAAAATCTTCGGTATAAGGGAGAGCTACCTCGTGTCTTTTTCTATACCAAAAAGCTGTGGGTAGATCAGAACAGACTTCCTGCTTGAGTTTTTCTTCAAACTCTCTGATCTCTTTTTGAATGTTTTTACAAGTTAGTCTTTCTTCGACTCTCTTGTGTACCTCAAATCATCCTCTAGATATTTAATCTGCTGTTTTTTGGCATTAATAAGATTAAGAGTGTTGGAGACAGAAACATCTTGGAGGATACTAATATCTCTTGGTTCAGGGCTCCGAAGAAACTTAAACTTAACTGGAAGGCCAAAAGAGTGGGTATTGATTCCTTCACTATCTGTCACAAAGGGATATAACAGATACATGAATGGATTTCCTAGGATAACCTTATCCGTCATATTTTTGACTAAGACGAATGTGGTTTTGAAACATGTGCCATCTTGGCAGACATGTGCTTTTGGAATTTTAAACTTAATCTGCATTTGTCCTCTACTTGCAGATGTTAGTCTTTCCCTAGTTTTCTTAAAGTATCTAGAAGGGATAATTCCTTCTTGGATGCAATTGAGGTCAGCACCTGAATCAATTAGAGCTACTGCTTCAAATTCATATCCTTTAATGACAATTCTAACTATGGAATGCCACTTTTGGAAATTAATCATATTCATGGTTTCTAGAAACTTTTCTTTACTGGGTTGTTCATATTGAACCATATCTGCTGTTGGGTTAATTGTTTCGTCTTCTTCATCAGAAGGGTTTTGGGATGGAGGATCTACCTTATTTTCGTGATGAGAATCTTCTTCAAGGGTTTTTACTCTCTTGTCAAGGAGACTATTGTTGACCCTAAGGATGGTCATTTCTTATTTGAGAATTCTAACCTCGGATTTGGTATCCTTGATCTCTTTTTGAAGGTTATTGACCGTAACTTCCTTCTTAGCTCTGGAGAATCTGTCATAGATTTTCTCTAAATCTACCTTTGGTTCACGAATCTTGGGTTCTGGCTTGTTGGTTTCTTTTATCAAGGTTGCATGGAACGAACTAAGCCTTTGGGCTTTGACAATTAGGTCCTCGATTTTTTCTATGAGATCTAGGAGTAGTTCTTCTTGTTTGCTAAGGACTTTAACCTCAGAAGAGGTAGGGTTTTGGCTAGATTGGGTGGCCATTTTGCTAGGCTCCTTATGCCATTTGAAATATTTCTCAAAGTAAACAAAGAAGGGAATGTTTTTTGATACTTCTTTCATGAATTCTTGCCAAGCATCATAGACTTCACTTTTTTGTTCTTTGGTATGATTGGCTCTATAGGCTTTCTTTTTGTCTAGGTTCTTTTCTAGATCAAATTCTTTGCCTAAGTAATCCATATCTGGTTTGAAATCCTTTTTTAAAACCTTAAGATCATAATTCTTAATGTCATCTTGATATGGGTCCTCCATATCAGTTCCTGAAGGTGATTCTACCTTTTGACTGTTGTCATCATCTTGATCAACAACTGAGTCCTGTTTGACTGTGTAGCAAGGTGTACTAACCTGAGATCTAGTTTTAACTCCTTGAAATTCTGGATCTAAGTCTCTTCTGGATCTAGGGAATGGTGTTAGAGGTCTAGAGGAGCTAGTAGATCTTTCTCATAACAGATCAAGTGGCTGCCTGAAAGGTAAGGGTGTTCGGCTAAGATCTATTGACGATCTGGGCCTATAGTCATCCAAAGGTGTTCAAAACCTAGATTTGTCAAAACTAAGTCTAACAGAACCATCTACTAGCTATTGGACAAAATCCAACTCTGAATCCTGATCTGGGTTTTGGATCTGGAGAGGGAAATTCTCATTTTCTAATTTCCAATCAGAAGGGAAATCTATCTCTGATCATTTAAGGGTTCTGGGTATTTGAATTTTAGCCTTAACATTGATCTGAATGAGAAGGGTTTCGCCAATATTTTTCCTGTCAAGGGCTCCAACGTTCAGATTGGTCCTACAACACTTATAACAAATTCTATATATTAAGGCAATCTGGCTGGATCCCTGCACCATGAGGGTACCATGAGACTTAATATTGAGGGTAAGGACCTTCATGATATGCTCATCATAAAGATCAACTGTGAAATTGGGGAAACAGTTAAAATGAATTAGTCCACCACTAAGACTGGTTTCAATGGTTCCTAGGAGACTGTCATTGAACCTTATATGACGGGTGTCTCTAAGGGCTAAAAGAATCAAATTGTTCAATCCTTCTCTGATGAGGGGTTTGATTCCAATCTGGACTAGTCCTATATGTAAGAATTTGTGTCCTTCTTTCCTATGAGCTTTGATCTGCTCTTTGCTAAACAGATAACATGTTTCATATGGTTTTCTGAGACCATATACTTGTTCTATGGTTTTAACATGGAAATCTGTCTTGAAGGCCTTCTTCAAGTTCCATGAGAACTTGTAAAACTCCTTGGTTGAAACTCTAGGAATATTCCAATCTCCTAAGTTCAAATCTAGATCTGTTAACTCATATTCTTCGCTATTAATAATTCCAGATTCTTGTGGAATTTCTGGGAGTGATGTGGTTCTACTAGCTAAACTAAAGGTTGAGTTACTTCTAAACAATTTACTCATCATCTTGGCTACCTGGTAGGGAAACTCAATTAAAACCTAATTATCTTTATCTCCAAACAACTGGATCTAACCTTAGATCTGACAAAAGGGTATTCACACAAAGACAAGGTGCCTTCACAATGCACAGTATAGCCTCCAACTGCCTTTTTCTCCTAAAACGCCTGAAAACGCCTAACGCCTCACTCCGGCTAAATGACTAAACGGCGAACCAAGGATTCCAAGGACTAACCGGACTATAGGACAACACTGGTAGGTCTTACACATCTCAAACAGTCACCTGTAACAGATTTTGGGGCTAAACACAGATATAAGAAGAAGCAGATAATTGGAAAATAACTGGGTCAACTTAAACAGATAACATAGAATGAAAGAATAAATAGAAGAGATAACTGAATCAACAGATAAGTGAATAGAAGAAGATCACAGCACAGAAATAAACAGTAGGAATATAGTGAGAAAATAATGCCATGAAAATAATGAATAAAATAACTTTGATAAATTGAGGCGGTATAACCGGCCAAACTGGATTATTTTAAACAAATGTAACTTACAAACTGATCTACCAACTTGGCTCTGATACTAAAAGGGGGTAAGTTACATCAAATAAGTAAGCCCAAAACTTGATGCCACATCAGATGTTAGTAATTTTTTTTGTAAAAGAATTTGTGTTTTTTGCATTTTTCTTTAATATAAGGCTAAGTAAAATAATTACAGAGTGCGACAAAAGGAGTATCGAAAATTTGAGAGAAGGCGTTTTAGTTAGTTTTGAGTCTTGTGAGTTGTGACTGATCTCTACCTTAAACCTCTTACTCCTATCTAGGGGTGGCAAATGGGCAGGTTGGGTTATAAATGGGTTGGGTCATAAATGGGTTGGGTGTATAATTACCCATTTATCCATTTATGACCCATTTATATATAAATTAATTATCTATTATCCGCCCAACCCATTTAATTAACAACCCACCCATTTAACCCATTTAATTAATGAGTAGTGAAACAAGACAAGGATATCTATGACCCAGTACGATAATAATAGAAATTCAAGCTCTATATCAAAAAATTAAAAAAAATAAAAAGTCAAACCTAGTACAAGTCAAACGAGTTGTTGACTCTCACATCAAACTCAGTACGATTCATTGAGTCCTCCGAGTTGATCTTTCCAAGCCAGACGCACCGTGTTCATGGTTCTAGACGCATCGTAACGATCGTGACAAAGACATCGTATTTGTATCTCTGTCTAGGCGTAGAAGAAGAAGGGAAAAATGAGGAGGAGACATTTTCTGTGCTCATTGAAGCCATCGAAAAACTACTATAGATACGTATTAAAACCGGTGGTGGGTTTCTGGACCAAATCGGAGCAGAGGGTTCGCGGCGGAGCAAATATCTCTCGCAGATCGGTGCTCACATATCGGAGTGCTGTCTCTCTTAACGTTGACTACTCAGAGCATGCGAAGCGGTGGTGAGTTTCTAGAGGCCCAGATTGGAGTAGTGGGGTTCACAGTAGATCTCTCTCGGAGATAGAAGCTCTTTCCCTGAGTCAGAGCTTTCTAGAGTCTTCCGTCGATGACATGCGGTGGCTTCTAAGTATCTTCGACACCAAAAACAGCGGCGGCGGCATCAACCTCTCGCTCCCTCCGATCACAAGCAACAATTTGATTCTCTCTTAGGTTTGGTCTCTCAGGTGGTAAAGTGTGTTTAACTTTTGGATTTTTTTTTTTTTTTGGGTTTATTTAAATTTTAGATGGGTCTAGTAGTTATTAGTGGATTTATCTATTTAGACCCATCTAATTAAATAACCAAATGGGTCTTTATCCATTTAACCCAAATATTTAAATGAGTTGTGTTAAGACTCATCCAAATAAGGTGGGTAATAGCCGGGTTTATGGATATGGATAAAAATTGCCACCCCTACTCCTATCTTACAATTGCAAGACTTGGGCTAGGTTTAGTTACCCAACATTTGTTTCAATTTTATGAAAAAAAATAATTATTTTTAGTAAATATTTTAGGATTTGGTCACTTTAATATTAATGCTAGGTGTAAAGTAGTCTAATTTAGACTGAACTTCACTGACTTCTGTAAGATGGAGCAGATTTAGTTATTTACTTATTTTTTTCATGTGTGTAAGATAGAGCATACATGCTTGCTGCTTGGCACTTGCATATGAAGGCATATGTTTTGAATTACATTACTCACATCTTTCATGTGCTAATATGCTAAGGTCTCTAAATGAGTATTTAACTGAAAATATCAGTGCTAAAGGTTTGCTTCTATTTTCTAAATGAATTTTGTCTCATTGTGATTCTCTATATTTGGTTCGTTGTGAATGTTATGCTCTAATTTTTGAGTCTGTTTAATAGAAACTTCCCACAGAAATGGTCACAACAGAAAGAAAGGCTGACAGCTTCTGTGTGTAATAGAAACTTCCCATAGAAATGGTCACAACAAAAAGAAAGGCTAATATCTTGGTCTACAAGGTATTGACTAGGGGTGTACAGGCAAATCGGCGACCTGCCTAACCCATCCAACTCACCGCTGTCTGACCCACTGCCACCTGATTCGATGACTCTAGCGATCGGACGCAATTTTCGACTTTGCTAACCCGACACCTAGCAGGTCGGTTATCAGTTTTTCAGTTCAAAACCCGTGAAACCCGACTCGAACCGAAGTCCATTCAATATCCGGTCATTTTTTCCAGATTCCAACCATTTTCCCAAATTTCGGTCATTTTTTTCCAGATTCCGGTGACTTTTTTCTAGATTCCGACCCCTTTTCACTTAGATCCGTCGATTTCTGGCACAATAAACACCGGATTTGGCCGAACCAGTGATTTCTCATCACGATTTGGTAGAAATCTCACCGGATCCGACGAGATCTCACCAGATCTTGGATGGATCTAGCAAGATCTCGCCACATTTCGAAGGATTCAGGTGAGATTGGTTTCACCCGAAACCGACCACCACCCGCTGGCGACCTAAACCTACAAATCCGTTACTGTTACGGGTCGGTTGCGGGTTGAAAAAAGACCCACCCAAATTGTCACGGGTCGGTTGCAGGTTGGGCAAAAACCCGACCCACCTAACCCATGGACAGAACTATTGACTATAATTTAAACTTAGCAATATAAACTTACTTGGCAAGATCATTGGCAGATTCTCAATGATAATAGTCATGGTTTTCAAATCCAAACAGTTCAAAGAATCAAAAAAATGGAGAGGTTTATGGTTTTTAAGATCAGACTGAAGTTAAGCCGAGGTCAAACCATGATGATACCATAATTAATTTAATATTTAATTAAAATACAAATTAAAGTATATTAAATTTGGAAATATTAACAAAATTGACTAAAATGTCTAAAATTTTGAAACATACTTTCAAATAAATTTTCATGATATTATAATGTTAATAGAAAATATGAAATCATAAATAAGCATGAAGAAATTGTATAATAATCCTTCAAGTAGAAATCATTTTGATTAAATAAAAAAATCACTTTTAATTATTTTATTAAATTCTTGTACAAAAGAATTATTCTTAAATCACAAGTATATTTATCAAAGAAAAAAAATTAAAATTTTAAAACTATAAATCATTTATATGTAAAATAAATATAATAATACTTCATAGTTGTTTATAAGGAGTGTAAATGGTGTGTTGGTTATTATACCAACCTTGGTTCTTAAATGAGGGCATAGCTCTTAGGTTGAACCAACTAAGAATAAATACAACTCCTTGATCCTGTTGAACTAGCTGAGTTGAACCCCGATTTAAGAGGTTCTCTCAGATTATTCAAATGCAACTCATTGACTTAGCTGAATTGGTTCATGGTTTAGACAGTTTTTCAAGTCATACTTTGGTTTAAGAGGTCCTCTCAGATAATTCAAATGACTAATTCTCACATATAAAAGATCAGTTTCATGACCAATTCACGGTTAACCTAATTGGACTTGTAGATTTGGTCTAAGTTTGAAAATCATGCCGTTCTGAGTCACTTGAATCATCTTCCCAGTCATCACTAGCATTTTCGTCTCTGTCCTCACTTGAAATGTATTCCCATTCATCACTAGCATTTTCCTCTCTGTCCTCACTTGAAATGTATTCCCATTCATCACTAGCATTTTCTTCTTCCTCATCACTTGTGTCATCATTAACCTATGATAAAAGATGTTAAAAATGACAACGGAAAAATTAAATTATAAAAAAGGCACGAGAAGAAAGATAAATTAATCCCAAAACAACATAAACACTACTTCATAATCTAATCGACAATTTCATTCTCATCCTCCAAATATACATGCAACTCATACCTAAGTCAGAAGATCCACAATCAAAAGAACAAATATCATCTCTTTTCAAACCAAATTCCTCAAATCCTCACCATCACCACCGTAAGGCATTCCATTACCCATATTTCAAACGACAACAACGATAGCAACAACAACGACAATTAATCGAGGAGATTACTTCATTACTTTACCACCGCCTATAAATTTTATGAGGGTTTTGGGGGAGAGGGTGGGGTTAATTTTTTTGATGAACGGGGGTGGGGTTAATTGGGTCCAGTACCTTGTGTCCAAAAATTGCTTAACATGTTTTTGAGATATAAACAATTGGTACAATTAAAAGCATACAAACAATGGCAACTCTATGCAGTTTGCTGTATAATTTTTTTTTTTAATGGCAAATATTATGCATAACCAAGTTCCTATTACCGAGGATATGATGCCCATTGCAGCCACAAGTAGTGTGTACCATCTTATTGTGTTCAAACTAACCGTAATAAATGCTTTTGAAAAATAAAACTATTGACTTTTATAGGTTTACATTGTACTCATATTATAGGCACACAAAAAGTGTATAATGGTGCACTCATTTATGAAATGTGTACAACATAAACTATGAATATTCCATAAAACTGTACATGAAAGTGTGTAAATACCTTTTTAGTGAAAAGTTGTTGGATGCATGTATCAAAGTTCTCCTCCCAAAACCGTTTTATGTTGGTATTAAGATCTCCGTCCTGTATCAATTCCTGCATCAGTTTACCGATAATAGAGTCGTAGTACCGCCGGGCATACTTTTTATATTTTTCTGCCAGTTGAACCTCCTTGAGCTTTTGAGTCCTTACGACTCCATTAGAGAACATCTTCAGTTCAAGGCATTCGGTCACAGTTACTTGCCCCAATAATGGGAATCTGATGGTGTGATTGCTCATATTGAAGCCTTTTAGACTGGGTAAATATTCAAGCTCAAAATATTTCAATTGACTAAAAGAAATCTCATCTCCTGCTTCGTCTCCTCCCTTATCTGTAACTATTTTTGTCAATCTTTTGCATACAGCTATAATCATTTCCCTGAGTTGTACCAAACTTTTAGCTATTGAGGAAGGTACTAGGCAACTTCATCCATGACATTCTGATACTTTCAAATTTCGTAGGTTTCTTAATGATACTGAGGACGACAGCAAATTCTTTAATCTTCCACATTTTGGTACATGATCCAATGTTGCAAAGGCCTGCCTGGTTGGGAGTTTTCATGAATCGTATCAAATTTGTAACAGATTGGGCATTCCAGATAGCCTTAATGTTGGGCTTTGTGGAGCTTAGTTTATGTTTGATCCAGTTGACGATCCGACCCGACCCGAATAATGTTGCGTGGTTTTTAATGGAAGATTTTCTGAGGCTTAGTCCAGCGCTCATGGACAAGCCTCTTGGGGGTCCAGGGGCAACACCCCCGGAAAAATTTTTTTTGGGCCCGTTTTGTAGCTCTTGTGCGCAGAATATAAAAACCGTTTTTTTGGTGATTAGGGTTTTGTTTTCTTGTAGTTTTTGAGATAGCAAAAACACTGTAGCCGCACTCTATAATTTTTTCCCTGATAATAGTGAAATCCCTACAACTCCGTGGATATAGGCAAATCATTGTTTTCTTTGATGTGTGTTTTCTCTATTTTTTTTGTTTCTCACAGGTTGGGAATTTCGGGTTAAATTCCCTACACTTAACACTGTCAAATGTTCGAGCATCCCAACATGTTGTCCTTCTTTATCAACTAGTTGATGTGCACATATCTCTTCAATGAAAGAATGTCCGACGTAGAGTGTCTTGAGATTGCACAATCCTTGAGCCAGCATCGACGAAAACCCATTCAATTTATCTGAAGGTTCATCAAAACCCTGTTCTAATTTCAATTCTTCTAAGTGGGGAATATATCCTGCCAAATATCAAAGTATTAACCAAAATGAAGGAAAAGCTTCATATATATTAAAAGATAGAAAGCTTTATTGATTTATGGGAAATGCTAATGAGGCACTCATTAGTAATTCATTTAAAGAAAGTTTTGATTCCACTTTTATGGGAAAAAAAAAAAAAAAAAAAAAAAAAAACTAAACATGAATGAGACCACCCTTTTCTTTAGTCAATTAATATACACAAGCAGCAGTGAAGCAACATATTCACAACACATTGAAAGTACCGAATAAGATTAAGCAAAATGAGAAAATTAATGGTTATCCCTATATTGTGTTAGGGAAAAAACTCTTGTACACAGTGGTGTGCTGTCAACGTTAGTAAACAAGCATATCAAAATTCTCAACTTGATCATTGCCAAAAACGATGTCGTCCAACTAATAATGGTCATTCTAAGCAAACACATGTGCTGCATGCAATACGCAATCGTTTTCATTATACCAGAAACAGAATGGAAGTCCAACGAAGCACAAAAACAGAATGGGATAAAGGGACGTGGTAATCAAGTTTAATTAGGTGTTAATTACTTGTAACAGACTTTGGATTCCGTTTTCACTGTGCAACGATTCAATAGTTAGAAGATATATTTTCTTTTTCTTTCTCTATGCTCTATTTGTGTGTGTGTGTATATATATATATGTATATATATATATATATATATATATAGGAACAGATTAGTGTATTATGTATTCATTCTTACTCGACTATTTTTTATAAGTATGCCAACGAGTACCAAATATGCATAAACAAGTTATTTACGTAAATTTATTTTTTGAATTATTCTATGATGTAAATTTATTATTATTAATATTTTAAAAAGAGTAGTATTCCATCAAAAAAAGCTTTAGATGACTGCTCACTCGTATCGTAGAAGGCTAGGCTTATCAAAGCCAAAAAGATAAGGAAGTTGCAGTGAAGCAACTTGGAGATTCAACTAAGGCAGCTAAGAAATTAACTGCAGAACAATTAGAGTTGAAGTCATCCAAGCAATTTGAACAAGAACAGCCTTCAGGGACTCAAGCTTCAAGTTGCCAAGTGAAGAACATAAAGTTACTGCATAAACGGCAGTCTAGCATTTGTTCTGTAAATGAAACTTGTACTTAACGACCTGTAGTTTAGAGTTAGTTTTTATTTCACACATGTAGCAGTTAGTGATTATTGTGACAGCTAGGATTAGTTGTTAAGTCAATTACAGAGTATGTATTTTAGCTTTGTATATATAGTTTTCATCAATCAATCAATAAAATCAAGAAATCAGTTTTACCAAATTCTTATTTTTCACATGGTATCAGAGCAAAATTCTCTCTAGAAGCTTCTGAAATTCTAGGGTTCCATCAATTTGGGTTTTCTCTACTAGTTTCTTCTTCTTCTTCTTCAATTCTTCTCCTTCCAACGCCATTGTTGATCTCTGCGAAGCTTTCTTAAGCTCTTTCAATGGCTACTGCAACAGCTAACACTTCATCCGAAACTTCATCTCCACCACAGGATTCATACAATCCTAATGACCCTCTGTTTTTACATCACGGAGAAAATCCTAGTGCTGTGTTCACTTCTCAACCATTAATTGGGAGTGAGAACTATCCTGCTTGGGCGAGATCTGTGAGAAAATCACTCATTGCCAAAAACAAGTTAGGATTCATAGATGGTTCTTTAACAATCTCATCACCATTGGTGGATTCACCTTCAGCTGTCCAAGCTTGGATCCGTGCTGACAATATGGTAGGCACTTGGATCATCAGTTCTGTTTCTCCCAAACTTCAAGCAAGTATCATATACAGAGACACAGCCCTCGAGATTTGGACTGATCTCAAAGACACGTTTTGCCAAGGCAATGGACCTAAGTTGTTCAATTTACAGAAGCAAATCACTGAGCTTCACCAAGGAGAGCAATCAATCACTGACTATTTCACACAGTTGAAGGTACTATGGGATCAGTTGCAAAATTTCAGTCCTTTTCCTTTATGTACATGTGGAAAGTGTGTCTGTGGCATCAATCAAAGGCTTGCTAATCTTCAGGCAAAAGAAGCTGTGATGAAGTTCCTTATGGGACTTAATGAGTCTTTCTCTCAAGTGAAGACTCAGATACTTCTCATGGATCCACTTCCTTCAGTTAACAAAGCCTATTCCTTGTTCATTCAAGAAGAGATGCAAAGGTCTGTTGGTAGCACACTCAAGGTGGACTCAACTGCCTTAGCCACTAAATCACAGAATCTTACTACTTTTGGTCATAGTAAAGGAAAGGAGAGACCTTTGTGCACTCACTATGGGAAATTGGGGCATACAGTTGATAAATGTTACAAATTGCATGGTTTTCCTCCTGGTTTTAAGTTCAAGAACAATAAGAATGCCTTAGCTCATCAGGTTTCATCAAATCTTGAGCTAGTTCAAGGCAGTGTTCCTTTTACCTCTGCAAATTGCAATTCGGCAGTTGGCACCTCTCATGCTCCATCCTTCACTCATGATCAGTATCAACAACTTCTTACCTTTATTGGTTCATGTTTTACCCAGCAAGTTCCAAAAGGTCCAGATTCTCATGTGCCCAATGCAGTGACTTTCCCATCAAATACAGTTGCAGGCAACTCAATCAATCTCAAACACTTAGTGTTTTCTGCTAAAATTGTCAATAGAAGAGCTCATGGAGTTAATACTTGGGTGATTGATACTGGTGCTAGTGATCACATTGTAAGTTCCATGCATTTGCTAACTTTTTATACTGCAATTTCACACACTATGGTTGAATTGCCTAATGGGGAAGCTGCTGTTGTCACTCATATTGGAACTATCCAACTGTCATCCTATATTACTCTTACAAATGTACTTTGTGTACCCTCTTTCACCTTTAATCTTTTGTCCATTAGTGCTTTAACCAAATCACAGCCTTTGTGTGTTGTTTTTCTATCAAAATTTTGCTTTATATAGGAACTTTTCTGCTGGAGAACGATTGGAATGGGACAAATGCATGATGGTTTATATCTGTTACAGGACTCCATCTTATCTCAGGCCACTACATCCCTCACTGGCTTTCTCTCTAAGCAGAACTTCAAGTCTTTTACTGGTTCTTGTTCATCCACTCTTCAAAATAATCTGTTTTCTCTTTGGCATTCAAGCTCAGGCCACCCTTCTGATGTAAAAGTTCATTCTCTTAGTCATGTTTTACCTTTTCTTCACAAATGTTGTAATAAATCTTGTACTGTTTGCCCATTGGCCAAACAAAAGAGACTTCCTTTTCCTTTTGATAATAAAAGATCTTCTCATTCTTTTGATCTTGTGCATATGGATGTTTGGGGACCCTTTTCTGTTTTAACTTCTGAAGGTTATAGATTCTTTCTCACCATTGTTGATGATGCAACTAGGGCTACTTGGGTTTTTCTTTTAAAGACTAAATCTGATGTTAGACCTATTATTGTTTCTTTCTATAACATGGTTCTTACTCAATTTAGCACTAAAATAAAATCCATCAGATCTGATAATGCCCTTGAATTTCATATGCCTGACTTTTATAGTTCAAATGGCATCATTCATCAGCAAAGCTGTGTTTACACTCCACAACAAAACTCTGTTGTGGAGAGGAAACACCAACATATTCTTGCTACTGCTAGGGCCTTACAAATCCAATCTAATGTGCACTTGTCTTTTTGGGGTGACTGTGTACTCACAGCAGTCTATTTGATCAATCGACTCCCTTCTCCACTTCTAAACAACAAAACCCCTTTTGAACTTCTTTTTAATGCAGCCCCATCATACTCTTCCCTTAGAGTCTTTGGTTGCCTTTGCTATGCTACAAATACCAATCCTAATAAGCATAAGTTTTCTCGTAGAGCTAGAAAGTCTGTTTTCCTAGGCTACCCTTTCAATATCAAAGGCTATAAGCTTTTTGATATTGAATCTCATTCTGTTTTTATCTCTAGGGATGTGGTCTTTCATGAAAATATTTTTCCCTTTTCAAAAGGTACAACTATTAATTCCAGTAACTTGATTCCTTTGCCTGTCATTCCTTCCATTCCTTCACCTAGTTTTTCTGATTTTCCTTTATCCACTCCTTCCTCAGTTTCTGATGACATTATTATTCAAGTCCATCATGCCTCTGATAAGGACATTCTAGAATTTCCTGATGCACTTGATGCATCTGATACCCTTCCAGTATCTGTTGCACCTGAAACTTCTAGTCACTCCCCTGATGCATCTCATACTGATTCTGTACCTGCTGTTCTAAGAAGATCAACTAGAGCTTTTAAACCACCTTCATACCTCCAATCTTATCATTGTAACCAAGTGGCATCTGTTCCCATTCCTTCTCACTCCAGCTCAGGTACCTCTTATCCTATCCATAACTATCTCTCTTATGCTAACCTTTCTCCTACATACAAGACCTTTTGTTGTTCAATTTCCACCATCTCCGAACCCACTTACTATCACCAAGCAGTTGGCAATCCCAAGTGGCAGGCAGCCATGGATGCTGAAATTGCAGCATTGGAGGCAAACAATACTTGGACACTAACTTCACTTCCACCAGGAAAGAAGCCTATTGGGTGTAAGTGGGTGTATAGGGTGAAATACAACTCAGATGGGTCTATTGAGAGGTACAAAACCAGATTAGTTGCCAAGGGCTTCACACAAAAAGAAGGGTTGGATTATCTTGAAACCTTCTCCCCTGTGGCCAAAATGGTTTCTGTGAAATGTGTGCTTGCTGTGGCTGCTGTGAAAGGCTGGTTTCTCAGCCAGTTAGATGTAAATAATGTCTTTCTCCATGGAGATTTGCATGAGGAGGTTTACATGTCTCTTCCACCAGGCTTTCACAGCAAGGGGGAGCCATCAAAGTCCCAACTGGTATGCAAGCTCAACAAATCTCTCTATGGTCTTAAATAGGCATCTAGAATGTGGTTTTCCAAGTTTTCCACTGCATTGATTGGATTTGGTTTTGTTCAGTCCAAGGCAAACTACTCTTTATTCACTAGACAACAAGGTGACTCCTTTATTATGTTGTTGGTATATGTTGATGATGTTTTAGTTGCAAGCTATGACAAAGAGCAGGTTGAAGAGTTTAAAGTCTTGTTAGATCAAAAGTTCAAGTTGAAGGATTTAGAAGATTTGAAGTATTTTTTGGGCTTGGAGGTGGCTAGAACAGCAAAGGGCATTTCCTTGTGTCAAAGGAAATATGCATTGGAGATATTAGAAGATGCTGGTTTACTTGGATGCAAGCCAGCCAAGGTTCCTATGGAGCAAACTTTGAAGCGCAGCAAGTATGAGGGTGAGCTACTTGATGATCCAAGTCAATTTAGGAGGCTTGTAGGTAGGCTGCTTTACTTGACTATCACTAGACCAGACATCACCTTTGCAGTCCACAAGTTAAGCCAATTCATGGCTAAGCCAAGGAAACCTCACCTTGCTGCTGCTTTGAAAGTTCTACATTACTTGAAAGGTGAACCAGGAAAGGGTGTTTTCTTTTCTGTAGATTCACAGCTTCATGTTAAAGGCTTTACTGATTTGGATTGGGCATCTTGTCCAGATACAAGGAGGTCAGTTACAGGTTATTGCATCTTCATTGGGGATTCATTGGTTTCTTGGAAGTCAAAGAAGCAATCAACTGTCTCAAGGTCTTCAGCTGAGGCTAAGTATAGAGCCTTGGCTGTGTCAACATGTGAAATTGTGTGGATTCTCTATTTGCTAAGAGATTTAAAGGTTGATCATAATAAAGAAGCTTTATTGTTTTGTGACAACCAATCAGCATTTCATATAGGGTCTAACCTAGTGTTTCATGAGAGGACCAAGCATATTGAGATACATTGTCATGTTGTGAGGGACAAAGTTCTAGCCAAAATTATCAAATTGATTCATGTAAGGACTCAGTGTCAGCTTGCAGATTTGTTAACCAAAGCTTTAACCTATAAACAATTTTCTGAGCTAGTGTGCAAGATGGGACTGATCAATATTTACTCTCCCTCGGTCCATCTTGAGGGGGAGTATCAAAGCCAAAAAGATAAGGAAGTTGCAGTGAAGCAACTTGGAGATTCAACTAAGGCAGCTAAGAAATTAATTGCAGAACAATTAGAGTTGAAGTCATCCAAGCAATTTGAACAAGAACAGCCTTCAGGGACTCAAGCTTCAAGTTGCCAAGTGAAAAACATAAAGTTACTGCATAAACGGCAGTCTAGCATTTGTTTTGTAAATGAAACTTGTACTTAACGACCTGTAGTTTAGAGTTAGTTTTTATTTCACACGTGTAGCAGTTAGTGATTATTGTGACAACTAGGATTAGTTGTTAAGTCAGTTACAGAGTATGTATTTTAGCTTTGTATATATAGTTTTCATCAATCAATCAATAAAATCAAGAAATCAGTTTTACCAAATTCTTATTTTTCACATGGCTAGAGCATGAGTGGCATTCAAATTCAGCTCCTCTGATCCAATTCAACTTCAAGCATGTTTGGCCTAAGCTCCTTTTCATTCTATCTCACAAATATTTTTTTTTTTTTGTTTAAAAGAAAAAATTATTCTGAAAAAATGGAATAAACATGTGGTAATTAAGTTCTTTCAGTTAGATAGTATATTCCTTGGTGGAGTGAGGAAAGGAAAAATGTGTGTGTGTGAACTTTGAAATGTATTAAACAAAGACGTTGCATTGATTGCCGCTACCACTGCTATCTTGAGCTATATTGTAGTTAATAGTCTAATAGACTTTGCAGCCACCTTTTCCTAGTACCCATTGGACATGTTATAGGAAGAAAATGGGGTCATGGTTTCAATCTAGTGTGAATGCGTACTCAGCAAGCTGATTTCTATGTATCTTCCCTCTTGATGTTTTTATCATCTATTTTAGCCTATTATCTGTTTTATCTATTGGAATTGATGATTTCCTTATTTGTCCATTTCGTTGTACTTGTTCTATTTTTTGGCATGAGCTTCTTTGTTCTGTTTCATCTAATAAATTAGTTATGGTTCAAGCTCTATTGGAAGAGCTACCTGGACAGTTTTTGACATTCATGCGGGGTAGAGATATCAAGCCACGCCCTCTCCATGTAGCCCCAACGTTTGCTTAAGAACATTTTCCAAGTCCACAAGATGTACAAATGTGCTGATTTTGCTCACAACAATTGAAAGTTTTAAAAGGTCTGAACTACTAATAGGTCGACTCTCCTGAAAGGAGCTCATTATTAACAATTTTTTTTTAGGTCTGAAGATTGAACCACTAACAGGTTGACTTGCCTGTAAAGATCTCTTTATTTTATCTTAATAGAAAAAGTACAGTTTTTTTATTTTGAATTTTATCTTGTTTAGGGATAATTTTACTTTTATTCAACTTTTTATTTTTAAGTAAAATAAACCATTAAAAAAAGTTATAATAAACAATTTAGTCTTGTAAAGGTGAAAGCATCCCTTGGGTTGTAGCTCGTTTCATAGAGTAGGTCTCACATAAGGATGTGAGATCTATACTTGTGAAGTTCACATATCTTTGACTGTGGGATGCTTATTTTATTTGGAGATATTTTTGGTCTTGTAAGGGGCCTAAATAGGGATTGGGTTCACTCATCCTTAAGGAAGGTGTCAATGCCATGGTGTGGGCCTTCATGTTTGTGAGAGGCCCACTATTAAGAGTTGAGTTTTGGTGTGAGGCACCTAAGTGAAGACCAATCATTTAAGTAAGAAGATTGGGTAAAAATTTGAGATGGTGTTAGGCACCTAAGCCCACCGAATATGATAGATTGACCTCTATTTGTACTACCTAGCCATTTTCTTAACATGAGTCTCATTCAGTTGGTTCCCTCTTAAGCATGTATAATTAAAATTTGAAATTAAATACCTACAACACGGCTTAAAAGAGTCGTTATTTACAGGGTAAATGTCCTAATTTTATTTATGAATCTTAGGTCCTACATATAAAGGTATCAAATTCAAGATCTCCTATTTTGATACCACTAGTAGCTTATCATAGTTTCAGAGTAAGAGGTATTTATTTTATGCTCCTGAGAAATTAGTTAGACATCCTACTATATGTTTTTCACTTCTTAAAGATGAGCAAGGATGAGTACAAAATGTACTACTTGATTAAAACAATCCATTAATTTGTCTACGAAACTACCAGTTTCACTAATAAAACTTGGACTACATAATAGCCTTCTCTTGGCTCAACCTTATACATAACACAACAATACATTCCGGCAAACTTTTTGGTCCAATC
This sequence comes from Lithocarpus polystachyus, assembly GCA_033629205.1. NCBI lineage: Eukaryota > Viridiplantae > Streptophyta > Magnoliopsida > Fagales > Fagaceae > Lithocarpus > Lithocarpus polystachyus. The sequence goes on along the minus strand of CM066164.1, from coordinate 22,596,956 downwards.
CAATAAAGTCTATGTCACGCTTCCCAAAAAAGAAAAAGACTGCCTCACACGTTCAACAATAAAACCTACATTGAACAACTACAATATAAATTATTTATAATGTTCTAGAATTGAAACATTAATAAATTAAAAGATCAATCTTCCTTTGAGTCATCCTCCAAGTTATCAACACCATTTTTCTCTCCGGCCTCACTTGTGCTTTCATCAGTCTACAATAAAAGAGGTGTTCAAATTAATAGCCCAAATGAAAAATTAATCCAAAAACATGAGATGAAAGAAAATTAATCCCAAAACAACACAACACTACATCATTATCAAATGAACAATCTCATTCTTAATTTCTTATCTACCATATATACATGCAATTGACACCAAAGTCAGAAGATCCACAAGCACAAGAACAAATATCATTACTTTTCAAACCAAATTCCTTAGAAGCAAAAATAAGAAATTAAGAAGATTAAATTTGTGTTTCTATTTCAATGATATAACCGAATGATACAATGCTTATGTAAAAAGGAAATATCATTTTGTGATTACGTATAGGAGAGATGAGCATTTTCATCACCATAGAAGAAATATAAGTTCATATATAAAATGGAAATCTATATAAGTCAGCTTTTTTTTTTTTTTTTTTTTTTTGTTGTTGAGGGAATTATAGAAGTGAACTAATTGGTAATTTGAAAGAAAATAAAAAAGCCAAAGTGGTGTGTGTATTTGTCATTTATTTATTTATTTTTGAAGCCAAACTTAATACTTAGTTAAACTCACTGTTTTAATTTAATATAAAAAGAAATCCAATATCAAACAAACTCTGATTAAATTAGGTTTGATTTTCTCCTAAAATTTTTTAATTAAATTAGCTATATTCTTTCATACGAATTCTCTAATTTAACTTTTTATTTATTTTTTTATGGGAACTTTTTATTTATTAATACTTAATAATTAAATGTATATCATATTTTTATTATATAAATATTTACTATTCCAGTGCATTGTACCTTTTAGAGACCATTAGTGGCAAAGCAATATTAAGAATTGCAAGTGTTACGCATATATTTAATAACCTAATGTTACCTTAGAAATTAGGATATGTGACCATTGGGTCCACAGCGCATGCCACTTTCCCTGTGTCCACTCCGATGAAAATGCTTTTAAAAATTACATAAAATAAAAGCATTAGAACATTACCTTCTCAGTGAATAGTTGTTGCACACATGGATCGTAGTTTTCCTCCCAAAATCTTTTTATGGCGCTATTCACATCTTCCTCTGGTAATAGTTCTATTTCTGTTGGCCACTCTTTGTTTTCGTCCAGTCCAACTCTCTTTAGCTTCGGCATGCTTAGGACTCCATTAGAGAAGATCTTCATTTCCGAGCATCTGGTCACATCTAGATCTTCCAGTGATGGGAATTTGATGGTGCGATTACCCAAGTGGAAGCTTCTCAGACTGGGTAAATCACCAAGGTACAAATAATTCAATTGATTGAAACAAATCTCATCTCCTGCTTCACCTTGTCCCTCGTTTGTGACTATTTCTCTCATTCTTTTGCATTCATGTATATACAATTGTTTGAGTTGGACCAAACCTTTGGCTGTTGAGGAAGTTGCAAAACTAATCAACCCATGACATTTCCCTACACTCAAAATGTTTAAATTTCGGAAATGCATTGACGATGGAACTAAATTTTTTAATCTGCCGCATTGTGATACTCTCAGAATCTCCAAATTTTGAAATGCCCTACCTTGTTCAGAGTTTTCCTTCCACAAATGCATCAACTTGGGCATTTTATATAGATTCAACTCTGTCAAACGTTCAAACGTCCTAGCATATTGTCCTTCGTTATCGAAGAAAAGATTTGTAACGAAAAGAGACTTAAGATAGCGTAATCCTTCAACAAATACCGAAGGGACTGCTATCAATTTATCATCTTTGCCGTACAATCCGAGAACTTCTAGTTTGCGAAAGAACTCTCCAAAAAGTCGACCATTTATCTGATTCATGGTTTCATTCCAATCCAAATTCAATACTTTCAAGTTAGGGAATGTATCCTGGGAAAGATCGAAGTATTGAACAAAAGAAAGCAGAAGTTAGTGTTCTCTAAGCAAGTTTGGGATAATATTCCCAACAATTTCAAGCGGGACTGAATGTATGTAAATCAAGTGGCTATCTAGAGAGGGAGAGCAACGTGCATCGATGCATCTCCATTTATTATCCTACATAATAATTACATATAACATTTTCTCAGGTGGATGTGAATTCTCATCTTCCCGGTAAAGGTAACCCATTCCTATATAGTTGTTTATACAAAATACTACCTCTTACATGTTTTATAGTTTCTTTTTAAGGGATTTGCTTCCAAACAAGATAAGTCAAGCACAAAAGTATGAGTACTTGAATGCACACAATTTAAAAAAAAAAAAAGGAAAAAATAAAAGATAAAAAGGATCCCATTGATCAATTCAAGATACTAAATTAATTTTTAATGTAAGTAGATTCAAGCTCAAATATCTTATTTAAGAACAAAAGATTTTACTAATTAAACGAATTAGAACTTACTAGAAAAATTCTAATTTAAAGACATTAATAACCACATATGAAATCCTAATTAGTTTGAAAGACGATCTTTTTGTAAAAGGTTTTATCATTTGGACATCTTAATTAAGTCTTCCATAAAGTTCCCCCCCCCCCCAAAAAAAAAAAATCTAAAAATTATTGGTTTTTTTGTGAAACAATATATATATATATATATATAAAATATTAAGTGGTCGTGGACTTACCCAATACATATCTAATTTCTTGTTCTAAGCATTTACTTAATGTAGCCTTTTTTTTTTTTCTTTTTTTCTTTTGTGTGGAGGTTGGCTAAATGTAGAATGTTTGTTTGAGCTAGAATTTATTAGTTAAAAGCCACTATATAGAGTTTGTTTGGGATCCGCTTATTTTACTAAAACTGAAAACTTTTTGCTGAAAATACTGTAAATAAAGGTAAAAGTTAGCTAAAATAGTACAGTAGAGCCCATGAATAGTAGCAAAAAGTGCACTGAGGCCCATGAATAGAAGAAAAAATAAGCTGAATAGTAAAATAAACATGTTTTTTAATTTGGAGCTAAATGCACATGTAATAGCTTCAACACAACTATGGTACAACTGGAAATTAGGCTCATATAATCCAACTACTTATATGTAGTTCGACTAGTCTTTTTGTCTTTTTGTTTTTTATAAGCCGACTAGATTTTTAAGTATTAAAAAATTGTTATTTATTTTAATTTTTAGATTATTTTAGGATAATTACACTATGTGTCATATCCATGTTAACAAAGAAACAAGTACAAATCCATACCTTTTCAATAAGAAAAAAGGGCCGTTGAACCGGAACATGATGGCCCAACCCATTTGAATTTGGGAAGCTTAATTCATTCGAAGCAACAATCTTCACTTTGTCGCATTTGCTTATCGTCAAACTTTTCAATGATGACCACTCTGAAGTGTGCTTTCCGGGATAGAAACACTTGAGTTCAGGCAGCGATTTAAGACTTAGAGAGTTTATTTTTGGGAACACAAACTTAGTTGTTGTTTCCAATCCTTCTTCCAAAGCAACGATTTCCTCCATTAATCCACAATCATTTATATCTAGACTCTCAAGTTGTTCAAGACTTTTGGCCACTGAGACTGGAAAAAGACTTTTTAAAGTTTCACATTTAGAAACTTCAACTTGACGCAGATTTTGAAATGTTAAAATTGCTTCAAGATCCGAAGTCCATACATACTTAAGTTTCGGTAGACTAACTAATTTTAGGACTCTCAACTGAGTGGACCCCTTCTCGTATATTTCATCAACATTTGCCTGTCTGTCCTCAAATACCTCTTCTACCGAATTGCAATTTCTTATCTGCAAGTGTTCAAGATTCTGGAGTCTTCTCAACATATTAGGCGGAAAAATGTTCATTAGATTTTCACATTGATAAACTTTCAGTTGGTTTAGTTTGCAAAAGGAATCTGGAACGAATTGGTTGTGCCACAACATCTTCGGGTTATTTATGCGATTGATGAATAATTTCTCCAAGTTAGAAAAGGCAACCTACAATTCTCACATATCAATTGAGTCAATAACATAACTTTATATTGCCCAAAATAGTTGAGGACAAGAAGATTTATGTTGGGGTAAGACATAGAGACAAACATGGGAAAAGTTAATTGAATTATATTCCAAGAAACCATGAAGCAGGTAGAGAATGGAAGAAACTAATAAAAGAAAGGGGGAAAAGAAACACAAACCAACCTTAATGAAGAGAGATTGAGTGGCAGACAATAGGTTCGTTTTTTGGAGTTCTTTCTAAAATGTGATGTCTGTGCTCACGAAATTCAGATAACAGTATAGCTTTCAAAGATTTAAAAATTAAAAAAAAAATTGAATTTCTTAAAGTAAAATCTCATTTTGGGCAAAATCTCGCCTACCCATTTTGGTGTTTTCCAAATGATGATTTGTGGTAGTGTGCCACATTGCCACTCCAAACCCCACCAAAATAAACCCATCGCATGCTTATCTACAATTAAGACGTTACAAACAACACAAAAGCTGCGTTTTCTAGAAGACCAAAAAAAAAAAAAAAAAAAACGACCAGCAGATTAAACCAAATGTGGTTTTGAAACTTTTGTCAAATTAAGAACTTGTGGGAGGGATCGAGGTATGGGCACGGGCTGGGCATGGGGTGGGTTTCCCCCCAATTAGGGAAGCTCAAAATAACAATAAATTTTTTTTTTTTTTTTTTCCTCTAGATTTTTTTTTTAATGTAAAACAAACTTAGTTTGGACCTTAACATTAGTAATTAAATAAACTAAGTTAAACTTTCTAAATATATTACAAAGGGTCAAATAACTTAAGTATGGAAAAAAAAAAAAAAAAAGGATATGATTGGCATAATTTGACATACTCAAAGAAAATTAATTTGTGACTAATTAGAAGATTGATGTGATATGTGCTATTGTGATTGTCTAACATATTCCCTCATAAGGAAATTTTGTGAGCAAATTACGTCAATCTAACATTTTATGGGAAGTAGTGATATTAATGGCATCAACACTTTCCATCAAAATGAATGTCATAATCATTATATAAGATGTTTGAGTTTACAAAGAATGAATAACTAACAATAATACTTTCCATACAAGTGAAAGTCAAATTCATGTTATAATCACAAACCAAAATTCAATTAGGCAAAATGCATCTATGTAATTATGATATTAAGGAAAGGATTTTTTTTCATTAATTAATTTATTAGAAGAAAAAGAACGTCCATTAAACATAAACCTTAAGCCTGTCCTAGAATCATGGGATTAGAGCAATTCTTATTAACTATGACTACATTTATTGGATTAGTTTGCTTCTTTTCTCTCTTCACAGGAAAAAAAAAAAAGGGGGGAAGAAGATCGCTTCTTTTCTTATATGTTATGACTTTAAAAATTAGGAACCAATAGAACTTGTGGTGTGGGTTAACTGTACAAGAATGGATCAAATTGTAAACATTTATTAACCTAGTCTAAGCTATCATCAAAGTTCAGTAATCAATATTAATTTTTATCTTTGGTTTAGATTTTTTATGGCAAAAAAAAAGGTTCTATTTTCTATAAAAGATAAAAAGAATCATTGGATTGGGCTAGGTAATACCAATACCCGACCCCTACACTCGAATCCCCTATTGAGTTAGATAAAATTTGTGCCTGTTGGGTTGGGTATCTGCCCCCTAATAGGTTGTTTCCATCCTTTCACTATATCAAGAGTTGTGGTTCAACAACATATCTCCAAAGATTTATAGGAATTAATGATAAAGAAATTTGAAGTGTTGAAGATGGTTCAGAAAAAAAAAAAAAAAAAAAAAAAAAAGGCAAGAATACATGAAGAAAAATAAAATTCCAAAAATGTTCCCCCCAAAAAAGGAAAGGGTATAGAGAATGGGTAAAATAAAGTTTTGATTTGTCTTGTTTTTCCAAAAGTTTCAATCACTTAAACATATTTTTTATTCTTACTGACATTATTATAAAAATATGTATGAGACATTATTAATAAAGCAGTGAAGTTTTAGTTTCATGCTCAACTTTAAGATGTGTATGCATGTGTGAAGATTATCAAAATTTGTAAAGGATATTAAGTAATAATGATACCTTCTTGTTGAAAAGTAGTTGAGAATCAGCGTCAGAATAGAAGCCCATGAAATTTGGTAGACCTTCTAGATTTAAAGAGCGTAATTGAGTGAAGTCCATTATATCCATCATGACATCATCATCGACCTGTATCCCATGTTTTCCTTCCTTTGCAATAATTGCACTCATTACCTTGCAATTCCCAATCTCTATTTCCTGGAGTTGCGAAAAGCATCCGAGTGAAGTTGAGGAGAAGACAGATATCAAATTATCACATTTTCTCACTTCTAACTTTCTCAAATTTTGGAAAGACCCCATTGCAAGTTGGTTATGGCATATCTTTTCCAAATTGATCAAATTGACAAGAGAAAGTAATTCCAAAACAGGAAAGGCAATGCATTGAAACATTATCGAGTCAATGATGTATTGAATTTCAATGCTGTTTCGAACATAAAGATGCTTTAATTGTCGAAAACCTTCCATATCAACTTCATAAAGAATATTTTTAATACCCTTCCCAGGAGCCAAATTGAGATATTCGCAACTTTTCAATAAAATTTTAACTCCATCCTCTTCTTGAAAGCTTCTATCAAGGTCAATTTTCAATGTTCTTGAGATTTCAAACTCAAATTTATTATTCCAATCCCAATCCCAATTAGGGCCTATTAATATTTCATATCTTACCAGCCTATCAAAAATCAAGGCTTTTGGCAGAATCTTGGAATTCGGAATATGTATACATAATATGGTCAACTGTGACAAATGATCTAACTCTGAGACTCTAGCATTGCTTCTTTCTGTAATTTCTCCACCGACCTGCCATTGATTAAAGCTACGATTCATATGTATTTCTTCTAAGTTTCTCAAATTTGATAATACATTTGATGGAATGGCTTCAAGTTTGGTGCAACCTCTCAAATCTAACAATTGAAGGTGAGTCAATTGCCTTATTCCCATGGGTAACTGCTTAATCTTAGAGTTAACTAGGACGAGCTTTCAAATTCTTCAATTCTCCAATTAAAGCCAAGTCTTCTAACTCACAGTCAAGCAAAGCCAATGTCTGGAGGTTCTGAAGAAAGGAAAGGGACGAAGGAAGTGGAAGACATAGTCTCATCAAAACTAAAACTTTTAGATTTTTCGCCCCTTCAAAAATGTGGCTAGGAATTGGCAAAGAATTTTCTTTTTCACCCAAAATAATGAAGTTCAGTTGTGGACATTCCAACCTTTTGGGAAGCTCACTAAACTTAGCTTCAAAAAGTGCAATTCCAAAGGAATCTTTTAATTTTCTCGTACTGGACCATTTTTCCGAATCATCTGAATTTCTTATGGTTAACATTTTCTTTTCTTTGTCTGCAATATAAATGGCAACATCACGAATGATGTCATGCATTTTGAATGTACCACTTCCATTACCTTCTAACAGCAAGCAAGAATCTTTTAGACTGTCGACCAATGTGTGGACCATATTTCTCATGTCTTCCATTTTATATACATCTTCAAAGAAGTCCAAACCCACCAAATATCTCCACAAGAGATCTATTTGTATGACCATATCTTCTTCAAATGAACTGCAGAACAAGAATAAAGATTTCGCTTCCTTAGTTAAAGAATTATAACTCAACTTTATACTGGGGTATACCTTCTCATGCATCCCTTCGATCTGTGTTGGATTTGCCCTTTTTAACTGCCGCAAGGCATTCTTCCAAACATTTGGGTTCTTTTGATTTTTCAATGCATTTGCAACTGTTGTAATGGCAATCGGTAAGCCTGCACATTCTTTGACAACCTCAACCATGGTCGATTGGAAATTCAAGGTTTCAAAAAAATTGCCCACTATCTTCGAAAACAAGTATTTTGCTTCGTCATTTGATAAAACTTTAACATTGAATATTCCTTGAGGATCCATGTACGTGCCTAATACATCTTGAAATCTAGACGTCAGCAATAGTTTGCTTCCTTTGTGATCATCCCCAAAAGAAATTCCATGAGCCTCCAAGTCAATCTTATTCCAAATATCATCCACAATCAAAAGAATCTTCTCTTTCTTCAACCGCTCACATAGCAAATGTGCTTTTTGAAAATGAGTGTCCTCATCCAGAAACTTCAACTCTAATTCTTTTGCAATGTCTTTTTGAATCTGTTTCAAGTTTGGAGTTTGGGATACAACTACTGTAACGACCCTTTCAAATAACTTGTCTGCTATGGCTTGTTTAGCAATTTTTCCAACAAGCATGGTCTTGCCCAAGCCGCCCATCCCACAAACTCCAATGGCACGGATATTATCATCTGTTAGAGCCTTCATCACTCCATCGAAAATTAACTTTCTTGATTCGAAGTCTTCATAACCTTTAGTAGAAATTGTAGTACCTCCTGGTATAGGGACACGATGGCCAACTGTCTTGAACGTGCCCTTATCCTTGATATCCTTGACGGCCAATTCCAACTTGTGTGCTCTTCTGCCAAGCTGATAACGAGTCTTCAAATTAAAACAGCGCCCATTGCAACACTTCAACTTTGCTTGGCCTTCCTCTTCAAAGAATTTTTGTGTCTGTACAGTGATCTCCTCAACACTTGTCAGCCACCCCTCGACCTTATCTTCAATTTCTTCTACGTTATTTTGAGCAGCTACGACCCTTTGTTGTACACTGTTTCTAGCATCTTTGAGATCATCAACTTCGCTCCTGAGATTGTCAACATTTTTTTTGTAGCAAATCAGATAACCCATCTGACGTCCGACTGCTCCAATTGTGCAATCCACAATTTTTTCAAAGATCACTTGAAAGGACGCTGTAAGAATCTCCATTTTTCGCTTCTGATCGGTACGCTTTTTTTGGTTTCTGGGTTGGGCTGTTGTCCTGAGAGTGGAGGCAAAGAAAGGCCCAATAAAAAACGATGAAAACAATGAAAGTGTAATCAAATTGAAAGACAAAGAAGCCAATGCAATGACATTACTTACCTCTCTGTCTTGAAATATTAATATGAAGATAATTGGTCTTCTATTGTCTGCATGTGAGCCGTGAGTGCGATACAAAGGAAAGCTGAAAGCTGACAATTTCCACACCAAAAAAAAAAAAAAAAAAAAAAAGCCGCTAAACCAAGTTAATCTAATATAAAATGATGATGTACGATTATTTTATTTGAGAGAAATTTTTTTAGCTTATAACTTATAAGAGCACTTTTTTTTTTTTTTTTTTTTGAGAATTAACTTATAAGAGCACTTGCATTAGTGCTTGTACATAAAAAAAAAACCACATTTTAGCTAACCTAGTGCAAAATTCACCCATATTATGTCATATAAAATTGTGTAAAAATACATAATTACTACACTAAGTTATGGTACTAATGCCACAGGTTGTGATAAGAAGGGAGGCCAATAGCAATGAATTATTAATGGTAGGTAGTAGGCATCTACTTTGATCAATTTATCTTTTTTTACTAACATTTATATGGACATAAAAATATACGGCGGCATTATTTTCACTCTTTTTTATTTAGTAGAAAAAATAGAAAACATTATACATATAAAAAAAAAAAAAAAAAAGTAAACGTTATTGATATCAGTGGCAGAGCCAAGAACTTGTATTTGGAGGACCGAACATAAAATAAGATTAATAATTTTTTCCTAACCATACTATATGTATATATCTATACTATGTACAATAGTTGAATGAGATGATTAAAGATTGCTAAAAGACTTAAAAGAAAAAAAAATTGTCAAGAATCTTGTAAACTTAACTTACATCTCATGGTATTTCTAATAGGAACATCTAAAAGTTCAAATTTTTCTATTTTTTGTTATAATTATTCAATTTGTCGAAAATAACAAACAATTATTGAATAAGTACAAAACTATATAATAATAATCATTACCTATTTGCCCAAAACAAAAAACACTCACTTACATATATAATCGTTTATTATATTTATATATTATTAATTTAATAACAAATGACAAGTTGTAGAAAAGTCATACATGGAAGTATTGAGATTCTAAAAAGTATTGCACTATTGCAAATAGTAATGCTTTTGCTTTTGAAGACAAACCATACATGTGTAGGACATGGACCAAATGCTAATCTCAAATTTGTCAAAAAAATCTTGTCTAAACTTCGAGTCTTTAAGTTTAAGTGTCTGGCATGATAGGTAGGACCTGAGACCGTGGGACAAAGTACCAAAGAAGATAAAAATAAAAAATAAAATAACAAACCAGATCAAGAAATCACACAAACAGAGAGAAGAGAGAGGGGAGAGAATTAGAGAAAGAAAAGAGTCAATGGCCCAACTGTGTTGGGTAACGTTGGGGTTTACCTATCTCGTATTTGTTCAGATGCAGATATGATGGAGGTGTTCGACTCCGGTGATTTCTCTAGAATGAAGAAGAGATCTTCTCGCTGTCAAATCCAAAAGTGCAAAGCCCAAAGGTTATTCAATGAAAATATAGCAAAAATTAGAATCTTATTTTTTACTTTTTAAGCAGGTATAATATTTTCATAACAAAGTTCAGTGGTAAATTATTATAGTTTTCTTTTTTTTTTTTTTATGCTATTATAGTTTTCATTTTGGTCTATTATTAACATTATTTTTTTTACCTACTTGATATCTTGGTTTTGTTGTGAAATTGTTCTAAAATATCGTGTTTTTAGCTTTTTTTTTATTTATTATTATATAAAAATCATATCCAAAAATTGGGAGAGGGGGGGGGGGGGGGGGGGCAGGGGGCCAGTTCCAGCATTTTCTTAGAAAAATTTAAATTGGTAGGGATAAAAAAAAAAAGAAAAAAAAAAGACATTCTTCTAATTAAACAATAGTCTCCTCATTCTCTTTTTATACATTAACAAGAGTTAGAGCAATATGATTATATCTTTAAAGGAATAGTATCAAAGAATATACTAAAAAAACTGTTCACAAATCAGCTTAATATCCTCCAAGATCCAGACCACTACCAAAGAACACATCCTTTCCGAGTTCAAGAGATCTACCAATTCAATAAAATAATTCCACAATGATATTTGAGAAGCTATTTTGCTATTTTGTAGTAGTTATTATCATATATCCTTTATCGGATCCATCATCTAAAGAAATTGGTCTACGAATAATAAAAAAATAAAATCGAATATAGTATGATTTTTTTTGGGATAAATATAATATCAATTCTAATAGGTAATTAGGCTCTTGAAATGTAAGTTCTCATGCCGTTTGGTGTACTAACTCCCTTTTTTATATCATGGACATGGTTACCAATTACAAATAGCATACATGATAGACCACCGGGCCTTGTAGCCTAGTGGTACGCTGTTCTGTTTTAACCGATAGCTCGGAGGTTCTATCCCCCGCAATTACCTAGCCAAAAAAAAAAATAGCATACATGATAAACTAGCTTCTTTAAAGGGAAGAAGTTAAGTTTCTGTTTTGATGACAAAAATTGCACAGTTTTATAATTTTATTGTTGAGTGTAACTACCTAGTTTCCCTTCATTCCCTCAAAAAAGAAAAAGGAAAAGGGAAAAATAGTACGGAATTTCATTTTTGTCCTTGAAAGGATATGGGAGATTTGCAAGATTTTTAAAATCATTAATTTCTTTCTATTGAAATAAAGTCTGTGTGTCTCAAGACCAAAAAAAAAAAAAAAAAAATCTCTATTATGGAAATTACTATTAGAATTGATACTTTCTTTAAATTCTAAAGTTTGATACTTTCTTTCCTTAACTACTCGTATGCCTTCTTCTTCTTTTTTAAGGTCAGCTATTACATCCTTAATTAAGCACCAATAGGAACGGTTATTACTTATTAAAACCACAATTACTGAGATAAAAAGAAAAAAAAATTACAACCACAATAAAGCAAGAACCATGTGGAAGGACAAATGAGAAAAAAGAAATAAGAAGGTACCTTGTTTTCAAGAGCAGCTTCTTTTCCACTCGGACAGTCTTTCTGCTGAGTTTCAGTAAACTAATAAATAGTTGACGAGACCTTCTTCTTTTCCCTTTGTTACAAGTCTGGATAAGTAGAGCAAATTAAAATTAAAATTTATATAACGAAAAGATAAATCAGAGAATCAAACTGCAACGAAAAATCAAACTGAGGAATGAATGGATGGCATAAGCGAAGAAGAACAAGCAAGGACAAAATAAAGGTAACAAAAATAAAAGGAAGTACCACTCTCCTTCGCACTACAATTTTAGCAGTTTTCTCTTCTACTCCTCTGACTTAGCAGATCAAGGATAGTCGCTATAGTAAATGAGAGTGATGGGGAGAATACCATGTGAAGGTGCCGTCACCCTTCGCTTGGGTGACGGCACGGTGGGGGTGACGGCCCCGCTTCTTCAGTCGTCCCCGACCGTTTCTCCAGACTGCCCCGACGCCGCCATCCACACCCCAACGGGGCGAGTGGGTGACGGGACAGAGCTAACCGGACCGATAAGTCTCGTCGTGCACGCCAATCGCCGGGTTAGATATCTTACACTCCACGCAATAGGGAATGGCTCCAGTGAGGAAAGGATTCCGTAAAGAACACGCAATAGGGAATAGCTCCAATCAGAGGTAACCTCCTCGGACACGCCAAGGTCCCGGTTCTACACCACTATAAATACCCCCGACCCTCATCAAAAAGGTACGCATGTTCTCTACCCCGACTCTAGCACTCTGGAGTTGTGAGCAATACTAACTTGACCGTCGGAGGGTCGTTGGCCGGTACCACACCGGTGCTTCCCTTTGAGGTTCTTTCTACTTGTGCAGGTCTACCCGGAACGCGTGAAGACCCTACGACTCACTGAGGGTGATTTTCGGCATCATCAGTTGGCACCGTCTGTGGGAACGCGAGCACGTACTTAGGCTGTGTTCTGTGCTTTCCGGACAAAAAGTTGTATGGTACTCACGCGTTCGAGGATTACCACCATGAATGATCAAGACAACGGACAACGCACCACGGCCCTCGAGAGACAAGTCCAGACTCTGGTGGCCGCGGTGGAGCGCCTCACGAAGCGCAACAATGACTTGGAAGAACAACTATTGCGAAGGGATGCGACGGCAGGCAACCATGGAGAGAATGAGGAAGACAGCGCTCGGGAGAGGGATCATGGAGGCCCGGAGGGGAGCAATGCGCTAACCCAACCCGAAGGGCAGGGGACAAGCCGTCCGTCGGCGGCTAACAATGATCCGCCCAGCACTACCGAGGAGCTGCGGTTGATGAGGGAGCGCATGGATTTTATGATGAACGCCCTTAAGGGACGAGTATCCAGTGACCTCGACGAACTCGTCCACCGTACAGACTCTCCCTTCACCACGCACGTCATCATGTTCCCAACGCCGCCAAAGTTCCGCATGCCGCAGATAGAAAGCTACGATGGATCCAAAGATCCACTAGACCACCTGGAGTCCTTCAAGACGCTGATGCACTTGCATGGCGTGCCGGACGAAATTATGTGCCGGGCATTCCCGGCGACGCTGAAGGGGGCGGCAAGGACTTGGTTCGGCAGGCTGACGCCCGGCTCTATCGGTACCTTCAGAGAGCTGAGTGCTCAGTTCGCTACGCACTTCATCGGAGGCCATAGATACAAGAAATCCACCGCGTGTTTGATGAACATCAGACAGCGGGAGGACGAGACACTCAGGTTCTACATAGCCCGCTTCAACAGAGAGGCACTTTCGATTGACGAGGCGAACGATAAGATACAGGTCGCCGCGTTCACCAATGGTCTGAAGGAGGGCAAATTCTTGTTCTCTCTTTACAAGAACAACCCGAAGACAATGTCGGAGGTATTTTACAGGGCGACGAAGTATATGAATGCGGAAGACGCATTACAGGCTCGGGGGGAAAGACCTCCCAGGAGGCGGGAAAGGCAGGAGGACGTCAAGCAGGATAAGGGGCGAAAGAAACCGCGGACGGAAGGCCGAGACAACAGACGACCGCAACCCCCTGCCGGTAAGTTCACAAGCTTCACCCCGCTGACGGTCCCGGTCGACCAAGTCCTGATGGAGATCAAAGACGAGGGGTTCTTGACGTTTCCGGGAAAACTGAAGGGGAACCCCGATAAACGACCCAAAGATAAGTATTGCCGCTTCCACCGAGACCACGGCCACGACACCGCCGATTGTTACGACTTGAAGCAACAGATTGAGGCCCTGATCAGACAAGGAAAGTTGCAAAAGTTCGTCAGCCGGGAAAGAACAGGGGCACCTCGGCAGGAACAGGTCCCCCGCCGGGACAATGAGCGCCCTAGACCGCCCATAGGAGATATAAGGATGATTGTCGGGAGTACGGCAGCCGTCGGATCGACAAAGAAAGCCCGGAAAGCCTATCTCAGGGCAGTGCAAAACGTTCAGGCAGCGGGCGCCGCCCAGAAGAAGTCGCGCTTCAGCGGCCCCACTATTGAGTTCACTGAGGAAGACGCCCAACGCCTTCATCATCCGCACGATGATGCCCTTGTTGTCAACATCCGGGTGGGAGACTATAACACTTACCGGGTCTTGATCGATAATGGTAGTTCCGCGGACATCCTCTACTACCCGGCATTTCAACAGATGCGGATCGGCAGGGAGCGCTTGGTCCCTACCAATGCCCCGCTTGTTGGGTTTAGAGGGATGAGAGTTCAACCCCTCGGCGCCGTCACCCTGCCAGTCACGATTGGAGAGTATCCTCGGCAGGTCACTAAAGACGTCACTTTTCTTGTCGTCGACTGTTCGTCTGCCTACAATGCTATCATAGGGCGGCCCACCCTTAACGCTTGGAAGGCTGTGACGTCAACCTACCACCTGATGGTCAAGTTCCCCACCGAGTATGGTGTGGGGGAGTTATGGGGAGACCAGGTCGCTGCGCGAGAGTGCTACGTAGCGATGGTAGAAGCGGACAGCCACCTGCCAGCACTCAATATAGAGCAGCGGGTGGGGGCAGAACCCGCAGAAGAGCTCGAGGAGATAGCACTCGACGAGTCCAGGCCAGAGAGGACCACCAGAATTGGAGCCCTCACCAGCCCGGTGGCCCGTCAGGCGCTCGTGACTCTCCTCCGGAAAAACCGGGATGTGTTCGCTTGGAGTCACGAAGACATGCCAGGAATTGACCCTTCAGTCATGGTGCACAAGCTGAACGTGTCGCCCACTTTCCGGCCAGTCCGTCAGAAGAAGCGGGTGTTCGCCCCGGAACGAGACAGGGCGGTGGCAGAAGAAGTTGGCAAGCTGCTAGAAGCGAATTTTATCCGAGAAGTGTACTATCCCGACTGGTTGGCCAATGTGGTGATGGTCAAGAAGGCAAGCGGGAAGTGGCGCATGTGTGTGGACTTCACCGACCTGAACAAGGCGTGCCCCAAAGATAGCTACCCCCTCCCGCGGGTCGACACATTGGTGGACTCTACAGCTCAACACCAGCTGCTGAGTTTCATGGATGCCTTTTCAGGGTATAATCAGATCCGGATGGACGTGGTTGACCAAGAGAAGACTTCATTCGTCACCAGCCAGGGTCTCTTCTGTTACAAGGTAATGTCATTCGGACTAAAGAATGCGGGCGCCACATACCAGAGACTCATGAACAAAATGTTCGCCCACCAAATGGGGAGGAACGTTCAGGTATATGTCGATGACATGTTGGTAAAAAGCAGAAGGAAGGAAGACCACCTGAGGGACCTAGAAGAGACATTCGACACGCTCCGTTCCTACAACATGAAGCTCAATCCGGCGAAGTGTGCATTTGGAGTGGCAGCGGGAAAGTTCCTAGGTTTCATGGTGTCCCAAAGGGGTATCGAGGCCAACCCTGATAAGATTCGGGCCATAGTGGGAATGGCGCCCCCGAAGAACACTAAGGAGGTACAAAGCTTGAATGGGAAGGTAGCCGCCCTGAATCGGTTTGTATCAAGGGCGACAGATAAGTGTCTACCCTTTTTCCGCACGCTGAAGAAGTCATTTGAGTGGACGGGCGAATGCCAAAAGGCGTTCGAGGAACTGAAAGCCTACCTCTCCTCACCTCCGCTACTGAGCCCCTCGCAACCAAGGGAGGAACTCTTCCTTTACCTGGCCGTTTCCCCGGCAGCTGTCAGTGCGGCCTTGATCAAAGAAGAAGACAAGGTCCAGAAGCCCGTGTATTACGTCAGCCGGGCGTTCCGCGGGGCAGAAGAAAGGTACCCGCCAATGGAGAAGCTTGCCTTCGCCTTGATTACTGCAGCCCGCAAGCTTAAGCCATACTTCCAAGCTCATACCATAGTTGTCTTAACCGACAAACCTCTGCGACGGGCGATGCACAATCCCGACGCGGCCGGTCGTCTGGCCTTGTGGGCAATCGAATTGACCGAGTTCGACGTCAGGTACCGCCCGCGCACCGCCATGAAGAGGCAAGCTGTCGCTGACTTTATCGCCGAATTCACAAGCGGCGAGGACCGGGGGGCAGACGAGGACCCTTCGTGGATCGTACATTCGGATGGATCGTCGACAAGACAGGCCGGAGGGATAGGTGTCGTACTTCGCTCCCCCGAAGGAGATCAGATCGAGTGCATGATTCGTCTAGATTTCCCCACTACAAACAATGAGGCGGAGTATGAAGCGTTGATAGCGGGGATCGACCTCGCCAAAGCAGCAGGGGCCACCAGAGTGGTAGCCTACTGCGATTCCCAGGTCGTCGTCAACCAGGTGAGCGGAGACTATGAGTGTAGAGGCGACCGAATGAGGAAGTATCTAGACCAAGCGAAGAGAAGGGTGGATGACCTCAGGGCCGACGTGATCCAAATACCTAGAGAAGAAAATGAGCAAGCCGACCGCCTTGCCAAAGCCGCATCTTCAGAGCACGTGGCTACCCCGGACAATGTGCTTTCTTTTGTACAAACGACGCCACTAATAGACATTGTCAGCGTGCAGGCAATAGGCTCCGCAGGTGACTGGACCACGCCACTAGTCTCCTACCTGAAGGATGGCGCTCTGCCAGACGAGAAGGAAGCCGCCAGAAGGCTGAAGGTCCGAGCCGCGAGGTTCGTACTGATTGAAGGCGTCTTGTACAAGAGGGCCTTCTCTCGCCCGTACTTGAGGTGTCTGAGCCCCGGAGAAGCCGACTATGTCATGAGGGAAATCCACGAGGGAGTTTGTGGAAATCACTCGGGATCTCGATCACTAGCGCATAAGTTGATTCGGGCCGGGTACTACTGGCCCACCATGCAGAAAGATGCCCAAGCCTACGTCAAAGCTTGCGACAAATGCCAAAGGTTCAGCAACGTTATCCGACAGCCGCCCGCAGAGCTAACTCCCATGACAGCCCCGTGGCCTTTTGCTCAGTGGGGACTAGACATTATGGGTCCATTTCCGACGGCTATGCGGCAGCTGAGGTTTATGGTAGTAGGCATAGACTACTTCACAAAGTGGGTAGAAGCTGAAGCTCTGGCCACCATCACGGAGAAGAACGTGCGGAGCTTTGTATGGAAGTCCATCATATGCAGATTCGGAATCCCTAGGGTCCTAGTCTCGGACAATGGCAAACAATTCGACAACGGCCCCTTTCAAGAGTTCTGCTCCCAGCTAGGGATAAAAAACCACTACTCCTCCCCCGCCCACCCGCAAGCCAATGGACAGGTCAAAGTTACGAACCGATCCTTGCTGAAGATTATCAAGACTCGGCTCGAGGGGGCAAAGGGGATATGGCCTGAGGAGCTACCCAGCGTACTTTGGGCGTACAGGACGACGGCAAGGACCCCAACAGGAGAAACTCCATTCCGGCTCACCTACGGAAGCGAAGCAGTCATCCCGGCTGAAGTAGGACTCTCGACTTACCGAGTGAATGCTTACGACGAAGGCAGGAATGATGAGGCATTGCGCCTACGGCTGGACCTAATTGACGAAGACAGAGCAGTGGCTGAACAAAGACTCGCGCGATACCAAGATCGCATGGCCAAGCACTACAACTCCCGGGTCAAGCACAGGGACTTCCGAGCCGGAGACCTCGTTCTGAGAAGAGTCATGGGCGCTACTAGAGACCCTACCCAAGGAAAGCTCGGCCCCAACTGGGAAGGGCCCTACCGAGTCACGTCGTGGCATCGAAGAGGCACCTACCACTTGGAAACGCTGGAAGGACAGACGCTACCCCATCCGTGGAACGCCGAGCACCTACGAAAGTACTACCAATAAGAAAAGAGCGACAGCTCCTATCTGTATTTGCCTAAATGTATAGGGCCCAATGGGCACCTTTTTCCTTAAAATTGATACATGTTTCAGGAGTTTATTCAACCTCTCTTGCATTGTGCCTGGCTCTTAAAACAGGTATACCGAGGCGACGTCTAAAGCCACATGGCATAAGAGCGTCAGGCGCCCAAGCCGACGGCTCAAAAGCCAACCTAAAAGCTACAAGGCGAAAGAGCGTCAGGCGCCCAAGCCGACGGCTCAAAAGCCAACCTAAAAGCTACAAGGCATAAGAGCGTCAGGCGCCCAAGCCGACGGCTCAAAAGCCAACCTAAAATCTACAAGGCACAAGAGCGTCAGGCGCCCAAGCCGACGGCTCAAAAGCCAACCTAAAAGCTACAAGGCGAAAGAGCGTCAGGCGCCCAAGCCGACGGCTCAAAAGCCAACCTAAAAGCTACAAGGCGTAAGAGCGTCAGGCGCCCAAGCCGACGGCTCAAAAGCCAACCTAAAATCTACAAGGCATAAGAGCGTCAGGCGCCCAAGCCGACGGCTCAAAAGCCAACCTAAAAGCTACAAGGCGTAAGAGCGTCAGGCGCCCAAGCCGACGGCTCAAAAGCCGACCTAAAAGCTACAAGGCGTAAGAGCGTCAGGCGCCCAAGCGGACGACTCAAAAGCCGACCTAAAAGCTACAAGGCGTAAGAGCGTCAAGCGCCCAAGCCGATGGCTCAAAAGCTAACCTAATCTACAAGGCGTAAGAGCGTTCAGCGCCCCAGCTGACGGCTCAAAGGCTAATCTAAAGTCTATGAGGCGCATAAGCGTCAAACGCCAAAGCGGACGGCTTAGAAGCCCGTCAAGCGCGAAAATAAAAGGCCTCAAAACGACGGCACCACCCTAAAAGGTTAGGCCTATATTCCAACTACGAAAAACAAGTCAGGCCTTCAAACTGACGGTTTATAAGGTGACGGCTCGAAAAGAATTCTACCCTAATCTAACAAGGCGCGAGCTCGTCATATGCAAAAATTAGCAATCGCACCCTAAAATATCTTCAAGGCATGATTCAAAGCTGACGACCCCGTTGGAAGGTCGTGACGGTGCCAAAAAGCGTCAGGTCCCAAGTAGGGCCATCGCCAAACGACAAGAAGAAAGTCATGCATAATTAATGAAAAACAATACCTTGCAAATTAAATAAATAAGATCAGTGTATTACAAATGTTTTTACAAAAAGCCCTCAAAACAACGGGGCATCAAATACATAATGAAGATCAGTTTTACAAAAATAATTGAAGTCAAGGAGCCGGGGCATTTGGCGCGGCCTCGTCACCCTCGGGATCCCGGACTTCGTCGGCAGGAGACTCGTCAGGATTGGAAGGATCGGGTGACGGGATCTTCAAGGCTGCAGGCTTGTCCAAGGCAGGCTGAGCAAGAACGACACCGTCACCTCCGCCAGGGGCCTCGGACTCTCCAAGGTCGTCATCTTCCACAAAGACGGTGTCGACCACGGGCGTCGGCAGCACAGGGTCGTCCATCGAAACCCTTGACAGGTCAAGGTGAGGGAAGAGAGACTTTACCTGTTTAAGGCAGTCCTCAAACCCGTCACCGTAGTACACGGCACAGGAATCGATGAACTCCTGGGACGCCTTGAATTCCGCCACGGCGTCACTCTTTGCCGTCTCCACCTGCCCTAGAAGAGACGTCAGCTCCTTCTCAGCCGTCACCCTAGCTTCCCGTTCCCGCTCAGCCTGACGGGTTCCCTCCTCGAGCTTCTCTTTCAGCTCTTTGATCTCCCCATTCAGGGTGCGAGAGGCTTCCTTGTACTGTTCTAGTCCGTCGGTCAGATTGGCGATGCGCTTCTTCTGATGGGCCAGAAGTTCCTCGTTCTTGGACCCCTTTACCTGAATGGCCCTCATGCGGACCACGGCCTGTGACACAAAATTCCCGTCAGTATAGAGATATAAAAAGATGACGGCACAAATAATAAAGAAGGTGCATACCCTGGCAAGATCGAAGAGGCCCGAGTCTCCTAGCTCCTGCACAGACTGATTGGCGCAGGAATCAGCCTCCTCCTTCCCGAGTATGGAGTCCAACTGCTCCAGGGCATACCCCTTGTGGGTAAGGACGCAGCGCCCCTCCTCTGGGATGACGGGACCTCGCGCCGACATCAACCCCTTGCCGACCCCGTGCTTGGGTGACGGAAGTTTCGAAGAATGGGCCCCAGGGGTGACTGCCACTTTCTTTGACGGGCGGTCTTCAGCCCCGTCATTCTTCCTCTTCGGCACACCCTTGGGGATGGACGCCGACACCCCCTCTTTGCCTTTTCCCTCCTCCTTCTTTCGGGCGGCGGCAGCCCGGATTTGAGCCCTCAACTTGGCTGATTCCATCTCTGCAAGACGAGGACACAATGTAAGAATACAAGTGAAAGTGACGGAGAGGATGGTTCGGTCATACTTACGTTGACGGGACAGATTGTTCAAACGGCGTGCCTCTTCCGTCGGCTCGGGTCCCCCACAGTAGGCGTAGAGGGCGTCGGGCGTAATCAGGTCACGACACTTCCTCTCCTCTAATGGAATCCCCGTCACCTTGAGAATGAAGGCTTTCTGCTCCCCTGTGATTGCAGGACGAGAAAAAGCTGAAAAGGAAAAGGAGAACGAACGGTTAGAACCTTGGCATAAGCAAACTTACATGCAAGGCTGACGGTGACGACCTGATTCCCTGACGTGAGCCCAGGTGTTATCAAAGCCATGACGGCATACCCAATTGGTCCCCTCTACAAAAAAGTACCTGCCCTTCCATTTCCTGTTGGAGTCGGGCATGTCTGACACTAACTTCAACTCTTTCTCCCTCGAAGAAAAATGATAAATCCCCTTAGACGAGGCAATTTGGTGTGGACGGTAACACCAAAAGAACTCGTCAAGGGTTAGCTGACGGTGCCCGCCACTTAGACTCCCCCACAATATCTCGGAGCCAATGAACACCCTCCAGGCGTTGGGGGCAATCTGGCTGACGGATATCCCAAGATAGTTTGCCAGCTGACGGTGGAGCGCCGTCAGAGGCAGCCTCAATCCTGCCGCGAACATGGCGTCATACATGCCAACGTCCGCGGTCTTCCCAGAGTAACACCTCTCCTTCTCCAAGGGAAGACGGATCGGGATATCGTCCGGAATTTGGTAACGGGCCCGCAGCAAGTTGAAAACCTTGTCCGTCATTGAAGGAAGAAAGTGATTAACCGTCCATTCTTTAGGAAGGATGAACGGACGGTCATCCCCTGAGCCTCCCGACGTACTCTCCGAACCTTCATCTCCTGCCGAGCCCTTACCACTCCTACTCTCCCTTGCGTCGTCACCTCCGCCTTTTCTTATTACTCCGTCGCCGCCCCCTCCCTCCTCGTCGCACGACTGAATCGACGATTCATCTCCTGACGACAAGAAAGAGTCACCTCCTGACTCGTGGCCCGGCTGGTAAACCTCGTCGTAGCCCGCCCCCTCGCGGACTGACGACTGTTCGCTCGACGTCTCCTCAGGCATCTTACTACCTACAAGCGACGGGTTCGATCTAAGAGCCTGAGTGACGGCCTTCCCAAAAAACCCAAAAGCCCGGTATCTAGAACGAAGGAATTAAAAAGGAAAAGAGAGAAAAATGGGAAGAGTAACTCACCAAGTAACGGAGGAAGTGCAAGGGAAGCTGACGGTATCAGACAGCAAGCGAGAACCGGAACGCAGTTATAATCTCCTTAAGATGACGGTTTCTCTCTCACTAGCAAAATCAGAATAAAAGAAGAGAAATGAGGGAAAACGGAGATGTATATATAGGGGGCTGGGAGCGCGGAAGACGAAGCGACCTTCCTGTCCAGCTACATTCCAGTCCCTCTACGACACGTGTTCCGACATTAGGTCTGCTCGAGATGACTAGCCATTAATGCCTTGTCCGCCACACGCTGTACTCCCCAATCCGTCAGGCTGGGCCGACGGGATTAAGGAGTAGGGGGCAACTGATGGGGAGAATACCATGTGAAGGTGCCGTCACCCTTCGCTTGGGTGACGACACGGTGGGGGTGACGGCCCCGCTTCTTCAGTCGTCCCCGACCGTTTCTCCAGACTGCCCCGACGCCGCCATCCACACCCCAACGGGGCGAGTGGGTGACGGGACAGAGCTAACCGGACCGATAAGTCTCGTCGTGCACGCCAATCGCCGGGTTAGATATCTTACACTCCACGCAATAGGGAATGGCTCCAGTGAGGAAAGGATTCCGTAAAGAACACGCAATAGGGAATGGCTCCAATCAGAGGTAACCTCCTCGGACACGCCAAGGTCCCGGTTCTACACCACTATAAATACCCCCGACCCTCATCAAAAAGGTACGCATGTTCTCTACCCCGACTCTAGCACTCTGGAGTTGTGAGCAATACTAACTTGACCGTCGGAGGGTCGTTGGCCGGTACCACACCGGTGCTTCCCTTTGAGGTTCTTTCTACTTGTGCAGGTCTACCCGGAACGCGCGAAGACCCTACGACTCACTGAGGGTGATTTTCGGCATCATCAGAGAGCAGCGGTGTCAAGCTAAAAATACATCACTCTTTTTTTTTTCTTTTTTCTTTTTTGGAGAAGTGGGGCAAAATAAAACTAAAACGACAGGATAATAACACAAAAAACTGCAACGAAAATTAAGAACCGGAAAAATCTCACTCTTTACAGTATATTTTTTAAAAAATTATTATTATTATTAAAAGAACCGGAGCAAAGCAAAACCAAACTAACAAGAAGATGACTACAACGAAAATTAATGGTGTATAGTAGAAAGTATCAAACTTTTTTTTTGAGAAGTGGAGCAAAATAAAACCAAAATGAGAGGGTAAAGAGAGACAACACAAAAGCTGCTCCGAAAATTAATTCAGAGGACAAATGAAATGAAGGAAACTAGAGTAGGAAAGGTCTTTCAAAGGGACGGAAGAGAGTTTCTTTTCTTCCTCATTAACTTTTTGGTTTTTTAATAAATATTATATAATTTTAATTTATTACTGCTACTTTATTATAATAGTTTTTTATCATCATTTTAAAATACCAATTAGTTAGTTTTTAACGTAGGTAAGTTTGAATATCAAATATCTTATTTAATAACAAAAAATTTTACCAAATAAACTAACTTGAATTTATCTTTTCAAAATTTTTTAAATTTTTTTTTTAAATCTAAAACTTTTGATCTGGCCGTTTAGTAATGTTATTTTA
This sequence comes from Lithocarpus polystachyus, assembly GCA_033629205.1. NCBI lineage: Eukaryota > Viridiplantae > Streptophyta > Magnoliopsida > Fagales > Fagaceae > Lithocarpus > Lithocarpus polystachyus. Next base: position 22,573,511 of record CM066164.1, on the reverse strand, counting down.
GTAATGTTGTTCTAATAATGTTGTTTGTATTTTTTAAAAATACATATGGATGAAAAGGTATATAAAAATACGAGTAATATTATTTAAACACTGAAAACTGTTGCTCAAAACACCTTAACAAACAGCCCCGTTGACCACAAAATCCTGTTCTTCATGAGTTTTCTGATGTCATCACCCACCAAAACTAATAAATCTATGGTTAAGTGTTTTGTATTTGACAATTCAATCTTTGTCTGAGTTATCTCCCATTAAGATATAATGCTTCATGGACAAACTTTACGGGATACATCTTACAATTCGGCCGGATTAAGTCTAAACTGAGCATTCTCATCCATCTCCCTAAAATAGGGTGAGAGACCAATTTAGGAAAATAAAAAATAAAAAAAACAAAAGTGAGAGAAATAATAAAATAAACAACTTGATGTACTATGGTTCGATAAATAATAAAAATCATTCCCTCAAACAATTATTTTGTCCTTTTTTGTGTTTCAATAACCAAAATAAAGAAAAATTGATGTTTTGAAAAATGAGAGAAATAATAAAAATAAATAAACAAAAATATTTTAATGTGTCAAGGTATAGGACAGATAATCAAATATGAATGTTTTGAAAAGTGGTTAGTTAAAATAGAAAATGTAAGTTTTTTTTTTCTTTTTCCTAAAATTGAAATGAAATTTTAGGAAGGCCAAGGTGATCTTCGAACGGCAGAACACAACATTTAGTGGGGCATTTTTTCTAGACTAAAAATAAAATTAGGATGACAATATATAAAAGCACATGTATATTACATTTTTTTTTTAGTTTTCTATGAATAAAATTCCTATGCAAAATCATGGGAAAATTATATTTTATCACTCTAAACCATACTCCTAATTACATTTTGCATCCTAAACTTTTCAAATGTACATTTTGCACCTTAAACTATAATTCTTGTTACACTTTGCACCCCAACATTAAATTTATTGTTAACTTGGATAGATAAGTATGACACCACATGAAAAGACCTAACTGACCCTCTTCCCAATGCTTAAAAACAAAAAATAAATTACACTTTATCATCCTAAACTATACTTCTAATTACATTTTGCATCATAAATTTTGAATTTTCATCCAAGTTAACAGCAAATTTAACATCACGGTGCAAAGTGTAACAATGGTTATACTTTAGAGTGCAAAATAAAACGTGCATTCGAAAAGTTTATGTTACAAAATGTAATATGAGTTATAATTTAGGGTGGTAAAGTGTCATTTCTCCTAAAATCATTGCAAAAAAATATTTTAAACCAAATCCTGATATAGACAGAAAATATTTAATTGCCCGTTGGGTGAGTATAAAAAAATTAATTATCAACTCTTGAGATAAATACAAAATTTGTCCAAAAGAATTGTGTACCTATGAACTGGGTCCAATAAATTATATTAACATTCTACGAAAATAAAGAAAGACGTAAACAATAATGAAAATTTGAGATTTCAATTGAATGGAAGAAAAATATAGGTTTATTTTTTTCTTTTTTATTTGGTAAAATACATATGATAAAATGTCTATTGAATCCACAATCCTATTTAAATGGCATTTGAGCCAAAGATAATTCGCTACAAAGAATTGCGTAGGTGTTCAGTCTGAAAGTTTCTTTTACGTGTTTTTTTTTTCCCTCCCAAATGAACGTGTCTTTTTCTTTCTTTTTTTTTTCTTTTTTTTTCCCTCCTAAATAAACGTGTGTTGGAAAGTGAAATTCAGGTCCCTTCTTTTTCTCCCAAATAAACGTATTTTTTAACTTCCTTTTTTTTTATTAACCCACTGAATCCTTATCTCATCTTGGTTTTTACGTATTATTATTTAACTTTTTATTTTTTAAGAGTCCTTATCTTATCTTGGTTTCTAATACTGGCCTTCTTTATCTTTATCTCAAAATTGTAGTTACCCTCCATGTTAAAAAATAAAACCTGTAGCTGCCAATAATTGCTTAGAAAAAATTAATGGCTTGTTTGGAAGTTTAGAGAGGGAGAAGAGTCGAGGGAAAGAGAGTAGTGGGGAGGAGAGTAGAGGAGAATGATTCCCCTCTATATTGTTTGGATGTTTTTAAAATTAGGGAAGAGGAAGAGGGTAATTAGCCCTTTAGAAAGGGTAATTTTATTAATTTAGAAATGGTAAATTAGGAAATTTATTTGGCTAATAACTTATCTATTCTACTCTCCCTCCAAATCTCTCCAATTTAGAGGAATTAAAAATGAGAGATTAGAGGGAGTTGAAACCCCTCCAAACCTCTCTAAATCCCTCTCCCTCCTTCCTTAAAAAACTTACAAACAAAGTAATTAAACTACTCTCCCTCCCTCTACTCTACTCTCCCTCCTTTTTTTAACTCCCAAACAGGCTATAAAAGAGTTTCTAGTCTCCTCAAAAAAAAAAAAAAAAAAAAAAAAAAAAAAAAAAAAAAACTCTTGTAGAAGGAGTCGTAACAACAACTCACAGGTGAGTTTTTAACCCTCTCTCTTTGTCTCCCACTTCATTAATTTTCTTAATCTCCAATTTTTTTTTACAATTTTCTCAAAGAATTTGCTATTTCCTCCAAATCTAAGAGAGTGGAGACTGAAGAGTGATTGAATGTATGGTTTTTAACCATTACTCCCCAGGTAAACATCAAGATTTTTAAACTATTATGCATTTTTTTATTAAATAAATAAATATATTATATAGCATATAAATAAAATAAAATAATTTTAATTAGTTATTTGACTAGGATTTTTTTGTATTTCTTGATCTATTGAGATTTAGCATTTTTTTTTTTCAATAAAATGAGTAATGACTGAATTGAGGCTTAGTTTTAACTTAGAATATGTGCATGTGATTCTTAAATTTCATGAATATATACTAATTTAATCAAATATTAATGAAAAGTAATCTTTTTTCAGGATTAATTACTAAATTTTTTTGTAAAAAAGAAAAAAAAAAACCAAAACGTCTTATGAATATGATTACAACTACCTATGAATATGATTACTTATGTTTTTAGTCCTTGTAGCATGTAACACTTAATTAAAAGTATGATTGTGGTGTTCACTACTTTTTTTGTGCATAAACAAATTTAAGTTGTCTTTTCACTATTATTTCTAGCCTACTAAACATGAAAGCCGTAGGTTTAATCAATTTATAAAGATTGTTGCAACGAAGCCTCACTTATGTCCTATTAATGTTGTTAGTTGGCGTACAATGCCAAATGACTACAAAGAAAATTGTTGGAATATAATTGAGGTATTAAACTTTTAGTAACATATATTATACTTCTTTCCAGAATATCAATGCTTCTACATAGTTTTTTTTTTTTTTTGTAGAAAGAATGCTTCTACATAGTGGTTATGGTTTTTTTTTTATTATATGTACTTGTGTTTCAGTCAAATTTTGACATCCCCCATGGTGAGATTGCAAGAGAGATAATCAAGCGTCATAATTTAAAGAGATTGGGTGATCAATGGAGGAATTGGAAGCATGCTTTGAAAGCAAAGCACTTTGATAAGTCAAAAACTGCAACACAAATAGTGGCTGAGGCTCCAAATATAATAAATTGCCAAGATTATGCTAAGCTTGTTGACACTTGGTTTAGAGGTAATACAATAAAAATAATGCACATGAGAAGATATGTATTTGTCATCATTTTTTTTCCAATAGCCATTTGATATATTCTCTAAGATTTGCCTATATATACAGTTTTCACTAATGCTAATATATGGTCTATTGTATTCCAGGAATCTAAGACAATACATTGGAATATAAAGGGAGACCAAGTTTCATGCTGGAGTGACTTATGGCATACTTCAAAGGGAATATTTATAGTCTTAGTTTTTATTGTAGGTTGTCTACAATTATTTTATCATTGTCTTATCTTAAGTACCAAAAAATATTGTTTATACTTTTATTTAGCTATTTGTGATTTCAAACTTCGAATTGTAAAGTTTTGTTTCTTCATTTGGATCAATATTATTAACTATTTGCAATTATTCTATTACTTTGATTTTTGGAATTGTGGATTTTAATAACATTCCAAACATGTTATATTACTAATTTTCAGTGAAAAATTTAATTAAAAAAATATTTTTGTAATATTCAATAATGTTTATACCTTCGGTAACAGTTTTTATAACTGCTCCTATATGGAACCTATAGTAGTGGTTGTTTTTTGATGCAATAACTAATTTATAACAAAGTATATGAATGGGTGAACTAGCGGTTTTTTTATTTTATAGCATTGTTTAATAAAACTATTGTTAAAGAATATCTAGTAGCAATTCACAAAATCGCTATTAAAAATAATTCATGCTAGAAATAAGGGAAGGGTATACAAACATTTTTAATTTTGTTTAGTAGCAGTTTATAGAACTGCTGCTAAAGAATCTATAACAGCAATTACATAAGCGCTAGTATAAATAATTAATTTCAAAAAGAATGGCCTTATGTAGTAGCGGTTTTTTTTAATTCTCTAGCAACAGTTCTATGAATCGCTGCTAAATAATCTATAGGAGCGGTCACATAACCGTTGGTACAAATAATTAATTCCGAAAGGAAGGGCCGTGTGTATTAGCGGTTTTTAATTCTCTAGCAGCGGTTCTATGAACTACTACTAAAAAATCTATAGCAACAGTTACATAACCGTTGGTATAAATAATTAATTCCAAAAGGTAAAGTTGTGTGTACTAGTGGTTTTGAATTCTCTAGCAGCAGTTTATAGAACTACTGCTATAGATGTTTTCAATACCAGCGATTCCTAAAACCGCTGCTACAACCTATAGTGACCTATAGCGACAGCAACTTAACAGCGGTTATTCAAGTTGTAGCAGTGGTTTAGAAAAGCGCTGGTATAAACCTATATGACTTTTAGCAGCATTTTTTAATAGTTTTAGTAGTGGTTACAACCGCTGTTAAAAATCAAGTTTTTTGTAGTGAAGGTAAGCTTGTCGATTTATAATTCTTGGTTTCCTATTAGATTATAATTATAGGATGTTTTGTTATTTTGATAATTACTAAAGATTCACATGGCATATGCAATTTGACTTGCTACAGGATAACCTATTAATTATTGAGTGCTTTGATTTCAATAGCAGCGGTAATCATGTGCTTATTGGGTAAGTTAAATTTATCGATGTCCATATTTGTTTTGTATTATTTCCACTTTTCACCTTTTGTTTGTTTTCAGTTTGCACAATTTAGTCTCTGTTACTAAAAGATGATATTGATTTTAAAATATTTAGTAAGCTCCAGAAGTCAATGGCAGACCTGGAAAAACTTCATAAAGAAAGAAGTGGTGCAAATCTCACCTTACCATCTTCTCAATGTGGTCGTCATAAGGTACTTATTCATACTTGTAATTTTTATTATTATTTTTAAATAAAATATTTTTAGTCTTTGTGTTTAAATTTGGATTTCCTTTCTAATTGATCAATATAGGTTTTGAAGGGACAGCTGTTTGCGGATCAATTTTGTGAAAAGCAACAGTACAGCTTTCTAGATTACATTTCTAGTGGATCTGAGCTTAACTTTATGGTTGCTGTTGACTTTACAGGTAAATTATTTCACATTTTAGAGGAGTTATATGGCTTTATTTTATATGTGTGGATTTTTTTGGTTCTCTTTTTCCTCAGTTTAAATGTTTTGGCTGATGACTTATTTATACTTTGAATATTCAATATATTTTTTAGCCTCAAATGGAAATCCTCGGAATCCAGATTCTTTACACTACATTGATCCTTCTGGTCGATTGAATTCTTATCAACGGGTAAGGTTGTGCATCCTCTGGTGCTCCCAAGAGGGTGGTTGCTTTTCTCTAGCACTTGTATGTTTGTATTTTTCTAAACATTAGGTGCAAGAGATCCTTGGATTGAATGGCATCTCTTCCCCCATGCAGTTTTAATCCTGTATGGGTTCTTGAGGCACAAAACAAGTTGGGAAACTGCTTTTAGAATAAGAAAACTTAGCTTTTACATTGAATTGGTCAATGCAAATGTTTGTAAATTGTTGTCTTTTTTGTCTGCATGACCTAATATGATCAAGCTAATTATTTTACATATCAAACTTCGCCCGCTGGTGCGTTTACTCCTAACTAAAGCAGAACATAAGCATTTAGGTGATTGCTAAGTGGTAATGGCTTCCTTTATGGTGCCTCATATCTATGGTTCAAAGCTCACCCTCATCCTCCCACTCTCACTATCTACTTTTCCAAAAAAAAAAAAAGCCTTAATGCAGAACATGTAAGAGCTATATAATAGAGAAAAAACAATATGTGTAACATGTCTTAGAAAGTGACATTTGTATAAAGTAAGTTTTGTATTTCTGAAATTTTTGTTAGGGGGTCTTCTGTTAGCATATACTTCAAAGAAATCATCATTGATTGATGAAGTAATTGTCTACTTAATATATTAAACTTGCAAGCTATATTGGAGGTTGGGGAGGTCATTCAGTTTTATGATTCTGATAGGCGCTTTCCTGCTTGGGGCTTTGGAGGAAGAACATGTGGGACCACATCGCATTGTTTTAACTTGAATGGAAGTGTAGGTGCCTTTGAGGTGAGAGGAACTGACGTTATAAAGCTTTGATTTGCTTAATCTTTGAATAATCTGGCTTTCATATTGTCTGAAAATATTTATCTTCTTTATACTGCACACACACGTCTCTCTCTCTCTCTCTCTCTCTCTCTCTCTCTCTCTCTCTCTCTCTCTCTCTCTCTCTCTCCTTTTACTACTTTTAATAGATTGTTTACTTAGGATTTCTCATTTTCTACATCACCATCATTTTCAACTGATCTCCTTTTTTTTTTTTTTTTTTGGAAAGTTCAAAAACCCCAAATACTAAGTTTTGTCCTCAAAAGATTTGAGAAAGTTCAGAGGCCCTTGATGCAAATTAAATGGATTGAGTTATCACCTAATACACTTTGGAACATCATATGTTTTGCATCATAACCAGAAGATTAGATATCTTATAAAATGATTGATGGTACCATAAGATGCATCTCTCATGTGTTGTAAGTTAACAACTGTCAAGTATAAGTTGATAAGATTCTGAACAGTGCATTAAATTCTTTAAGTAACCGCAAGTTTTTTTTGGGATGAATTATTTAATTTTTTTTATTTATCAATAGGTTGAAGGAGTTGAAGGCATCATGGCTGCTTATTCAAGTGCTCTACATAATGTTGCTCTGGCACGACCCACTTTATTTGGCCAAGTGATCAACAAAGCTGCACAAATTGCTGGCCAGTCCATCTCATACAACAGCAACAAGTACTTTGTTTTGCTCATTATTACGGTAAAAAGAATGTCTATTTTTTTTTCCCGAAGGAAATGATAGTAGACTTTATTTATTGAAATTCATGTTGTATAATGGAAAAGAGAAAAAGGGGCATGTTCTAACCAAACAAAGGCCGACTCATTCTCTTTTGCAACACTAGCAAGAGCTAGAGCAGCACAATTACATTCTAGAGGAACACTAACAAAAAAGATATAGTATGAAAGCTTAATAAATAATGGAAATATCCTCTAAAATCCAAGCAATTCTAGAGGACAGCTTAGGCTAAGAACTTTCATGTAGGGGAGTAAGGTTGAAGAACAGCCTCAATAGTAGAAATTTGAGCTTTTGTATTACGCACCTTTACAACTCTCTTTTTTGCAGTCACTGGATCATCTTTGTCAATACCAGTTTCAGTTTGGAACGTTGTCAACAATATACATCTCACAATTTTCATCTTCTATATTAATTGCTTTTGATAAGGCAATCCAATTCCCATCAGCTAGTTCCAAATTTTGAAAAGTTATGGACCGACCCCAATCCACTACAAAAGTCTTATCATTATCTCTACCCGTATCACAACTCTCTTGTAAAGTTGACTTGTCCAAAAATTCCCCTCTTATCTTTATCAATACACTTCTTTGAGCCAGTTACAAGGTTTGAATTTGAATTAGGTGGTCTTTCTTTCAAACCAGATGAGTTGTTATTCCCATGAGCGTAGGGATCAACCTCCTAAAAAACCATTGTACCCTTGTCATCCTGTAAAACCTGGTGGACCATTGCCTGTGCTGCTGGGATCACAGCTTTTTGTGTTTGCAGCGGGTTCAACTTAGTCATTGGCAAAAGCAGTTCCAAATCATCCCCAGAAACAATGGCATCTTTGTCTACCTCCCAATTGTTTGGCATTGTGGTTTCACATTGGGAATGAAAATTATGTTGTGCAGAGCCTTGGATTTTTTGTCTAAGTGCCACTGCTTGCAGCCAATTTCTGGTTTGAATATTAAAAACATGAAATTAAAACTAAGCATTGTGGAACTTCACATCTCTGGGACGTATCAGGATGTAGAAGAAGATGTCATAGTTTCTGGAACCTTTTCAAAAGGATGAGACGTTTATTAAAAGACTAGGGGCCTTTAGCTATAATCTCCTCCATATCATTCTTCTTCTAAAAAATGGCCACAATCATCTGACAGTAGCTTTAAAAGCTTCCTTACTGTAATCCTTATTGATCTGAAGTTTTGCTAGCACATCAAATTGAGCTTGCTTCTAGGAGTAAACCACTTCCTTTGATTTAACCACCATTTCACCCCCCCTTCCTCTTGCAATAACGGAACATCTTCCACATTTCCTCCAATTTTGATTCCATCAAATAACACCAGAAGAAAACTATCCACCAGTGTAAAATATCCCAGACGCAGAGAAGGACTCAAAAGAAACCAATAGAAAAGAAAAAAAGAAAAAATCATACCATAGTGACTGACCAGACCCGGAAAGGTTAGAATCTCATAGGCAAACAACAAGCTTGAGGCTTTTATGTGCTCTAGGCTACAGAGAGACCCAGAGGGAACAAGAAGTTTTAATAACATGGTTAATAAAAGGAAAAGAAAAATTAAAGAATGTCTACTTTAGTTGATTTTATTTTTTATAAATTACAACTTTCATTGAAAAGGAGAGGTTTTATGTACAAAGGGTGCATACACGAAGCTCTCTCGAATAAAAATGTTACTTTATTTGATCTCTCTTTCCATCAATTTTTCATTTGTTAATTAAATAAAATATGTCATCTTTCTAGGATGGTGTCCTTACAGACCTACAAGAAACAAAAGACGCTCTGGTCAAGGCATCTGATCTTCCATTATCAATTCTCATAGTAGGAGTGGGAGGTGCTAATTTTACGCAAATGGAGGTATACTATTGTTTTCCTAATATAATGGACTTTTAGCCGTTAGACTCTTTTGATTGCTTTATTTCAATTATTTTGTACAATGAATGGTGGAAATTTAACTTTTAGAATTTCCCCTTGAATGACTGTAATATTTCTTAATTTTTGATAGGTGCTTGATGCTGACGATGGAAGACGATTAGAGAGCTCTACAGGTCGTGTGGCAACACATGACATTGTACAATTTGTTCCAATGCGAGAAGTACATAGTGAGTACACAATGACACTTGTTTGTCTCAACAAAGCTTTTGTTATTACATCTAAAAGCATCCACTAACTGTAATTGTGCATTCATAAGTTTCTCCCTGTTGATAATATGTCCTAAAAGCATGCTAAATTTGTGGGTCAAAGTTTAGAAGATTTGTTGTAGCCAATAAATTTTGGACCAAATGACACTTTCTCCCTCCGTATGCATGGGATGGTGGGTAAGTTTGGGTTTGAATGGATTGTCGTTGCCACTACTGTCTTGATCCTAGCTTTTTCTATATTGTTGTTAACAATCTAATACACTTTGCAGCCATCTTTTTCCAATACCCATTGGACATGTTATAGGCAGAAAATGGGGTCATGGTTTCAATCTAGAGTGAATGCGTACTCAGCAAGCTGATTTCTATTTGTATCTTACCTCTTGTTGTTTTTTATCATCTATTTGAGCCTCTTATCTTTTTTATCAATTGGAATTTGATGATTTCCTTATTTGCTCTATTATCTGTTTTATCAATTGGAATTGATGATTTCCTTATTTGTTCATTTCGTTGTACTTCTTGTATTTTTTTTTTTAAATGAGCTTCTTCATTCTGTTTCATCTAATAAATTAGTTATGGTCTGTATAGGTGGGCAGATTTCTGTGGTTCAGGCTCTATTGGAAGAGCTACCTAGACAGTTTTTGACATACATGCGGGGTAGAGATATCAAGCCACGCCCTCTCCATGTAGCCCCAACGTCTGCTTGAGAACATTTTCTAGGTCCACAAGATGTACAAATATGTTGATTTTGCTCACAACAACTGAAAGTTTTAAAAGGTCTGATTTTGCTCCTTACCTGAAAGGAGCTTGTTATTAACAATTTTTTTTTAGGGCTGAAGACTAAGCTACTAACGGGTTGACTTGCCTGTAAAGATCTCTTTATTTCATCCTAGAAAAAATACTGATTTTTTTTTTTTTCTTTGAACTTTATCATGTATAGGGATAATTATACTTTTATTCAACTTTTTATTTTTAAGTAAAATAAACCATTGAACAAAGTTATAATAAACAATTTAGTCTTGTAAAGGTGAAAGGATCCCTTGGGCTGTCTGTAGCTCGTTTCATAGAGTAGGTCTCACACAAGGATGTGGGTCTATACTTGTGAAGTTCACATATTTGTGACTATGCGATGCCTATTTTATTTGGAGATACTTTTGGTCTTGCAAGGGGCCTTAATGGGGATTTGGGTTCACTCATCCTCAAGGAAGGTGTCGATGTCATGGTGTGGGCCTTCATGTTTGTTAGAGGCCCACTATTAAGAGTTAAGTTTTAGTCTGAGAAAGCCAAATGGGTTTGGCTATTCTTATGGAAGGCGTTATTTCATTATGGAGGTACAAACATAAAACATTAAATTGAGATATAGTTGGGTTGTTGGCAGAAGGGAAAGTGTGTTGTAGATAAACAAGGAAAAGAGAAAGCAGATTGGGTAATGTGAAGACCAATTGTTTAAGTAAGAAGATTGAGTAAAAACTTGGGATGGTGTTAGGCACCTAAGCCCACCTAATATGATGGGTTGGCCTCTACTTGTACTAAGTCATTTTTTAATATGGGTCTCATGGAGTTGGTTCCCTCTTAAGCATGTTTAATTAAAATTTAAAATTAAATACATACAACACGGCTTAAAGAGTTGTTATTTACAGGATGAATGTCCAAATTTTAATTCTGAATCTTAGGTCCTACATATAAAGTTATCAAATTCAAGATCTCCTATTTTGATACCATTGGTAGTTTATCATAGTTTTAGAGTAAAAGGTTTTTTTTTTTTTTTTTTTTTTTTCGCTCCTTAGATATGAGTTAGAGAGATCCTACTATATGTTTTTCACTCCTTAAAGATGAGCAAGGATGAGTAAAAAATGCATTAATTTGTCGATGAAACTACAAGATTCACTAATAAAACTTCATATGATTTCTTGGACTATATAATAGCCTTGTCTTAGGTCCAAAGCCCCCCATGACAAAGCTACTATGAGTCTATATATGAGTCTCAATCTTATCCATAACACACCAATACATTCTGGCAAACTTTTTGATCCAATCCAATAAAGTCTACATCACACCCCCAAAAAAAAAGGCTACATCACACCTTCAACAGTGGAACCTACATTGAACAACTTCAATATAAATTATTTATATGTTCTAGAATTGAATCATTAATAAATTAAAAGATTAGTCTTCCTTTGAGTCATCCTCCAAGTTATCAACACCATTTTCCTACAATAAAAGATCAGTTCAAAGTAATGGCCCAAATGAAAAATTAATCCAAAAACATGAGATGAAAGAAAATTAATCCCAAAACAACACAACACTACATCATAATAAAAAAAACAATAACATTCTTAATTTCTTATCTACTAAATATACATGCAATTGACACCTAAGTCAGAAGATCCACAAGTAAAAAAACAAATATCACTGCTTTTCAAACCAAATTCCTTAGAAGCAAAAATATGAAATTAAGAAGATTAAATTTGAGTTTTTATATCAGTGATTTAGTGATATAAGCGAATGATATAATGCTTATGTAAAAAAATATTATCATTTTGTGATTACTTATAGGAGAGATGAGCACTTTCATAACCATAGAAGAAATATAAGTTCATACATAAAATGGAAATTTATATAAGTCAGCTTTTTTTTTTTTTTTTTTGGAGGAAATTATATAAGTCAACTAATTGGTAAATTTGAAAGGGAAAAAAAAAAAAGAAGAAAAAAAGAAAAAGCCAAAGTGGCATGTGTATTTGTCATTTATTTATTTTTGAAGCCAAACTTAAGACTAAGTTAAACTCACTGTTCAAATTTAATATATAAAGCAATCCAATATTAAACTCTGATTAAATTAGGTTTGATGTTCTCTTAATAAATTTTAATTAAATTAGCTATATTCTTTTATAAAAATTCTGTAATTTAACTTTTTAATTTAATACTTAATAATTAAATACTTAAAAATTAAATACTTAAAAATTCTGTAATACTTAATAATTAAATATAAATCATTTTTTTTATAAAAATATTTACTATTCTAGTGCATTGTACCTATTAGCGACCATTAGTGACAAACCATATTAACAATTGCAAGTGTTACACATATATTTAACAACCTTATGTTACCTTGGAAATTAGGATAATGACCATTGGGTTCACATCGCATACCAATTTCTTTGTGTCTACTCCAACAAAAATGCTTTTAAAAATTACATAAAATAAAAGTGTTAGAACATACCTTCTCAGTGAATAGTTGTTGCACACATGTATCGTAGTTTTCCTCCCAATTTCTTTTTATGACGCTATTCACATCTTCCTCTGGTAATAATTTTCTGTTTGACCCCGGATATTTTTCGCCCAGTAGAACTTGTTTTAGCTTCGGCATGCTGAGGACTCCATTAGAGAAGATCTTCATTTCTGGGCATCCGATCACATGTAGATATTCCAGTAATGGGAATTTGATGGTGCAATTACCCAAGTGGAAACCTCTCAAATTGGGAAAATCATCAAGGTACAAATATTTCAATTGATTGAAACAAATCTCATCTCCTGCTTCACCTTCTCCCTCGTTTGTGACTATTTCTCTCATTCTTTTGCATTCTAATAAATCCAATTCTTTGAGTTGGACCAAACTTTTGACTGTTGAGGAAGTTGCTAAACTAATCAACCCATGACATTTCCATACATTCAAAGTGTTTAAATTTCGGAAATGCATTGAGGATGGCACTAAATTTTTTAATCTGCCGCATTCTGATACCGTCAGAGTCTCCAAGTTTTGAAGTGCCCTACCTTGTTCAGAGTTTTCCTTCCACAAAAGCATCAACTTGGGCATTTTAGATAGCTTCAACTCTGTCAAACGTTCAAACGTCCTAGCATATTGTCCTTCGTTATCGAAGAAAAGATTAGTGACGGAAAGAGACTTAAGATAGCGTAATCCTTCAACAAATACCGAAGGGATTGCTATCAATTTATCATCTTTGCCGTACAAATTGAGATCTTCTAGTTTGCAAAAGAACTCTCCCAAAAGTCGACCATTTTTCTGATTCATGGTTTCATTCCAATCCAAATCCAATTCTTTCAAGTTAGGGAATGTATCCTGCGAAAGATCGAAGTATTGAACAAAAGAAAGCAGAAGTTAGTGTTCTCTAAGCAAGTTTGGGATAATATTCCCAACAATTTCAAGCGGGATTGAATGTATGTAAATCAAGTGGCTATTTAGAGAGAGAGAACAACATGCATCGATGTATCTCCATTTAATAATTATATATAATATCTTCTCAGGTGGATGTGAATTCCCATCTCCCCCGTAAAGGTAACCCATTCCTATATAGTTGTTATACAAGATACTACCTCTTGCATGTTTTATAGTTTCTTTTCAAGGGGTTTGCTTCCAAACATAATCACTCAAGCACAAAAGTAAGAGTACATGAATGCACACAATTTAAAAAAAATATATATACATATTTTTAGGAAAAATAGAAGATAAAAAGAGGATCCCATTGATCAATTCAAGATACTAAATTAATTTTTAGTGTAAGTAGATTCAAGCTCAAATCTATTATTTAAGAACAAAATATTTTACTAATTCAACTAATTGGAACCTACTAGAAAAATTCTTATTTAAAGACATTAATAACCATGTACATATGAAATCCTAATTAGTTTGAAAGACAATCTTTTTGTTAAAGGTTTTATCATCTGGACATCTCAATTAAGTCTTCCATAAATTTTCCAAAAAAAAAAATCTAAAAATTATTGGTTTTTCTGTGAATCAATATAAATATAAATATATATAATATAATATAATATAATATTAAGTAATCATGAAATTACCCAATACATATCTAATTTCTTGTTCCGAGCATTTACTTAATGTGGCCTTTTTTTTTTTTTTTTTTTTGGAGGCTAGCTAAATGTATCTATGTTTGTTTGAGCAAGAATTGCTTAGTTAAAAGTTAGTATGTGACACATCTATGGTAAAGCTGGAAATTAGGCTCCTATAATACAACTACTTATATGTAGTCCGACTAGTCTTTTTGTTTTTTATTTTTTTTATAAGCCGACTAGTTTTTTAAGTATTAAAAAATTGTTATTAATTATAATTTTTTGGATTATTTTAGGATAATTACACAGTGTCATATTCATATTAACAAAGAAACGAGTACAAATTCATACCTTTTCAATAAGAAAGAGGGGCTGCTGAACTGGAACATGATGGCCCAACTCATCTGTATTTGGGAAACTTAATTCATTCGAAGCAACAATCTTCATTTTGTCGCATTTGCGAATCGTCAAACTTTTCAATGATGGCCACTCTAAAGTGTGCTTTCCAGAATAGAAACACTTGAGTTTAGGCAGCGATATAAGACTTAAAAAGGTTATTCGTGGGAATACAAACTTAGTCGTTGTTTCCAATCTGTCTTCCAAAGCAATGATTTCCTCCATTAATCCACAATCATTTATTTGTAGACTCACAAGTTGTTCAAGACTTTTGGCCACCGAGATTGGAAAAAGACTTTTCAAAGTTTCACATTTAGAAACTTCAACTTGACGCAGATTTTGAAATGTTAAAATTGCTTCAAGATCCGTAGTCCATACATGCTTAAGTTTCGGTAGACTGACTAAATTCAGGATTCTCAACTGAGTGGATCCCTTCTTATATATTTCATCAACATTTGCCTGACTAACCTCAAATACCTTTTCTACTGAATTGCAATTTCTTATCTTCAAGCCTTCAAGATTCTGGAGTCTTCTCAACATATTAGGTGGAAAAATGTTCATTAGATTTTCACATTGATCAACACGCAATTGGTTTAGCTTGCAAAAGGAATCTTGAACGAGTTGGTTGTGCCACAACATCTTCAAGTTATTTATGCGATTGATGAATAATTTCTCCAAGTTAGAAAAGGCGACCTACAGTTCTCACATATCAATTGAGTTAATAACATATTGCCCAAAATAATTGAAGATGAGAAGATTTATGTTGGAAATAATACATAGAGACAAACATGGGAAAAATTAATTGAATTATATTCCAAAAAACCATGAAGCAAGTAGAAAATGGAAGAAACTAATAAAAGAAACACAAACCAGCCTTTAATGAAGAGAAATTGAGTGGCAGACAGTAGGTTCGTTTTTTGGAGTTCTTTCTAAAATGTGATGTCTGTGCTCACGAAATTCAAATAACAATATAGCTTTCAAAGATTTTTTTTAAAAAAAAAAATTGAATTTCTTAAGTAAAATCTCATTTTGGGCAAAATGAAAACCCATCGCACGCTTATCTACAATTAAGGCATTACAATTTACAAACAACACATAAAGTTGCATTTTCGAGAGAGAGAGAGAGAGAGAGGGAAAAAAAAAAAAAAAACACGACCAGCAGATAAAACCAAACGTGGTTTTGAAACTTTTGTGAAATTAAGAACTTGTGGGAGGGATCGAGGTATGCGGTGGGTTTCCCCCAACCCGATCTGAAATTTTTTATTATTTTTTTTTTTAAGTGAGAATAAGTCTATGACTATGAGAGCTGAAAATATGGGTAATTTAGTTTTAGTGAAGCTCAAAACGGCAATATATATATATATATATATATATTTTTTTTTTTTTTATTATGGAAAACAAACTTAGTTTGGACCTTAACATTAGTAGTTAAACAACCTAACTTTTTAAACTTTCTAAATATGTTACAAATGGTCAAATAAGTTAAGTATGGAAATAAAAAGGATATGATTGGCATAATTTGACAAACGCAAAGAAAATTAATTAGTGACTAATAAGAAGATTGATGTGATATGTGCTATTGTGATTGTCTAAAACATATTCCCTCGTAAGGAAATTTTATGAGCAAATTATGTCAATCTAGCATTTTTTGAGAAGTAGTGATATTAATTAATGGCATCAATACTTTCCATCAAAATGGAAGTTATAATCATTATATAAGATGTTTGAGTTTACAAAAAATAAATAACTAGCAATAATACTTTCCATACAAGTGAAAGTCAAATTCATGTTATAATCACAAACCAAAATTCAATTAGGCAAAAAGCATCTATGTAATTATTATGTTAATTTAAGGATTTTTTTTTTCATTAATTAATTTATTAGAAGAATAAGAACGTCAATTAAACATAAACCTTAAGCCTGTCCTAGAATCATGGGATTAGAGCAATTCTTACTAACTATGACTACATTTATTGGATTAGTTTGCTTCTTTTCTCTCTTCACAGAAGAAAAAATAAAAGAAAAAGAAAAAGAGAAAAGAAAATGGAAGAAGATTGCTTCTTTTCTTATATTTTATGACTCTAAAAATTAGGAACCAATAGAACTTGTGGAGTGGGTTAACTGGTATTCCTAACAAGATTGGATCAAATTGTAAACATTTATTAACCTAATCTAAGCTATCATCAAAGTTCAGTAATCAATATTAATTTTTATCTTTGGTTTAGATTTTTTATGGCAAAAAAGAAAAAGTTCTATTTTTCTATAAAAGGTAAAATGAATGATTGGGTTGGGCTAGGTAATACCAATACCCGACCCTACACTCGAATCCCCTATTGAGTTGGATAAAATTTGTGCCTGTTGGGTTGGGTATCTGCCCCCTAATAGGTTCTTTCCATCCTTGCACTATATCAAGAGTTGTGGCTCAACAACATATCTCCAAAGTTTTATAGAAATCAATGATAAAGAAATTTGAAGTGTTGAAGATGGTTCAAAAAAAATGGCAAGAATACATGAAGAAAAATAAAATACCAAAAATGTTCCCCAAAAAAAAGGAAAAGGTATAGAGAATGGGTAAAATAAAGTTTTGATCTGTCTTGTTTTTCCAAAAGTTTCAATCACTTAACATATTTTTTTATTCTTACTGACATTATAAACATATGTATGAGACATTATTAATAAAGCAGTGAAGTTTTAGTTTCATGCTCAACTTTAAGATGTGTATGCATGTGTGAAGGTTATCAAAATTTGTAAAGGATATTAAGTCATAATAATACCTTCTTGTTGAAAAGTGGTTGAGAATCAGCATTAGAACAGAAGCTCATTAAATTTGGTAGACCTTCTAGATTTAAAGAGCGTAATTGAGTGAAGTCCATTATGATGTTGTCATCGACCTGTATCCCATGTTTTCCTTCCTTTGCAACAATTGCACTCATTACCTTGCAATTCTTAATCTTTATTTCTTGGAGTTGCGAAAAGCATCTGAGCAAAGTTGAGGAGAAGACATATATCAAATTATCACAATTTCTCACTTCTAACTTTCTCAAATTTTGGAAAGACCCCATTGCAAGTTGGTTATGACATATCTTTTCCAAATTGATCAAATTGACAAGAGAAAGTAACTCCAAAACAGGGAAGGCAACGCATTGGAACTCCATCGAGTCAATGATGTATTGAATCTCAATGCTATTTTGAACATAAAGATGCTTTAATTGTGGAAAACCTTCAATATCAACTTCATAAAGAATATTTTTAATACCCTTCCCAGGAGCCAAATTGAGATATTCGCAACTTTTCAATAAAATTTTAATTCCAGCCTCTTCTTGAAAGCTTCTATCAAGGTCAAGTTTCAGTGTTCTTGAGATTTCGAAGTCAACAAGAATTTTACCATCCCAAAACCAATCCCAATCAGGGCCTATTAATATTTCATATCTTACCAACTTATTAAAAAGCAAGGCATTTGGTAGAATATTGGGATTCGGAATATGTATACATAATGTGGTCAACCGTAGTAAATTCTCTAACTCTGAGATTTTAGCATTGCTTCTTTCTGTAATTTCTCCTTCAACCTGCCATTGATTAAAGCTCTGATTCATATTTATTTCTTCTAAGTTTTTCAAATTTGACAGTACATTTGATGGAATGGCTTTAAGTTTGGTGCACCTTCTCAAATCTAACAGTTGAAGGTGAGTCAATTGCCTTATTCCCATGGGTAATTGCTTAATCTCAGAGTTAACTAGGACAAGAGCTTTCAAATTCTTCAATTCTCCAATTAAAGCCAAGTCTTCTAACTCGCACTCAAGCAAAGCCAATGTCTGGAGGTTCTGAAGAAATGAAAGGGATGAAGGAAGTGGCAGACTTAGTCTCATCAAAACTAAAACTTTTAGATTTTTCGCCCCTTCAAAAAAGTGATTAGGAATCGGCAAAGAATTTTCTTTATCACCCAAAATAATGAAGTTCAGTTGTGGACAATCTAACCTTTTGGGAAGCTCACTAAACTTAGCTTCAAAAAGTGCAATTCCAAAGGAATCTTTTAGTTTTCTCACATTGGACCATTTTTCCGAATCATCTGAACTTCTTACGGTTAACATTTTCTTTTCTTTATCTGCAATATAAATGGCAACATCACGAATGATGTCATGCATTTTGAATGTACCACTTCCATTACCTTCTAACAGCAAGCATGAATCTTTTAGACTTTCGACCAATGTGTGGACCATATTTCTCATGTCTTCCACTTTATAAACATCTTCAAAGAAGTCCAAACCCACCAAATATCTCCACAAGAGATCTATTCGTATGACCATATCTTCTTCATATGAACTGCAGAACAAGAATAAAGATTGTGCTTCCTTACTTAAAAAATTGTAACTAAACTTTATACTCGAGTATACCTTCTCATGCATCCCCTTGATCTGTGTTGGATTTGCCCTTTTTAACTGTTGCAGGGCATTCTTCCAAACCCTTGGATTCTCTGTATTTTTCAGTGCATTCGCAACTGTTGTAATGGCGATCGGTAAGCCATCACATTCTTTGACAACCTCAATCATGGTAGATTGTAAATTCAATTTTTCAGCTAAATCACCCACTATCTTCGAAAACAAGTATTCTGCTTCATTGTTTAATAAAACTCCAACTTTGAATATCTCTTGAGCATCCATATACATGCGTAATACATCATGAAATCTAGAAGTTAGCAATAGTTTGCTTCCTTTGTGATCATTCCCAAAAGAAATTCCTAGATCCTCCAAGTCTAGCTCGTCCCAAATATCATCTATAATCAAAAGAATCTTCTCTTTCTTCAACCGCTCACGTAGCAAATGTGCTTTTTGAAAATCAGCATCCTCATATTGAAACTCCGATATTTGTAATTGTTTTGCAATGTCTTTCTGAATCTGTTTCAAGTTTGGAGTTTGGGATACAACTACTGTAACAATCCTTTCAAATAACTTGTCTTCTTTGGCTTGTGTAGCAACTTTTCCAACAAGCATGGTCTTGCCCAAGCCGCCCATCCCACAAACCCCAATGGCAGGAATATTTTCATCTCTTAAAGCGTTCATAACTCCGTCAAAAATTGATTTTCTTGATGCAAAGTCCTCATAACCTTTAGTAGGAATTGTAGTACCCCCTTCTATAGGGACACGATGGCCAACTGTGCTGAACTTGGCCGCCTTATCCTTGAGTTCCTTCGCGGCCAATCCCATCTTGTGTGCTTTTCTTCCAATCTGATAACGGGCCTTCAAATTAAAACACTTCAACTTTGCTTGACCTTCCTCTTCAAAGAATTCTTGTACTTCTGTATTGATCCCCTGAACACGTGTCAGCCACCTCTGGACGTTAGCTTCAATTTCTTCAACATTGTAACTAGCAGCTTGAACCTTTCGCTGCACATCATCTCTAGCATCTTCGAGCTCGACAACTTCGTTCCTGAGATTGTCAACATTTTCTTTGTAGCGAATCAGATAACCCATCTGACGTCCGACTGCTGTAATTGTGTAATCCACAATTTTTTCAACGAGCACTTTTACGGTCTCCGTAAGAACCTCCATTTTTTGCTTCTATATATAGATCTGCTATTTTGGGTTGGGCTGCTGTCTTGAGATGAGAGTAGAGGCAAATAAAGGCCCAAATAAAAAACAATGACAACAACAAAAGTGTAATCAAATTGAAGGACAAAAGAAGCCAATACAAATGACATTAACATACCTCTATCTTTGGAATATTAATGAAGATAATGGTCTTCTACTGTCTTCACGCGTGCCGTGAGTACGATACACAAGAAAGCTGAAAGCTGACAATATTTACAGTTTTACAACTAGTTAGAGAATTATTTTGAGTTATAGTACTAATGTGCCAAATGTAATATTTATTAGAACACGTATAAAAATAGTAATATTAATACGAAGATTGTGATAAGATGTGAAGTAACGGATTATTGTCCCATTTTTTTTATAATTATATTAATAAAAAAATAAATTATTGCCCATAAGATGGTAGGAAGAAGGCATCTGATATAGCCTTTTTTGAGGGACACTAATATATTATTAGCTTATATGGAATCTAAAGAATATGTGGTGGCATTATTTTTCTTATTTTGAAATACTTATGATCATATATCTTTTATCCAATCAATCATATAACAGAAGTTGGTCTAAAAATAACAAGAAATGTGAAAATAATAATTCCCAAAATTAAATTAAATAGGATTTTTTTTTGGATAAATATAATATCAAATCTAATAGGAAATTACGCTCATGACAAGTAAATTCTCATGCTGTTTGGTGTCCTAACTCCTGTTTTTACAAGGTTGGCTCAATACTTTGTTGGCCTCATGCAAAAATTTTAAATGGTGCCGTTTTATATATATCAGATATAAATTAAAAAGTTATTTAACTACATTTTTTATTATTTTTTTAAGATACGAGAATGCTAATTAAGTATTTGTATGATAGTTTGGCTAATATTACTGTTTTTCCAACTTGCAATTTTTTTTAATTATATATTGATTCAATTTTTTCCATTCAAAAAAAATATTAACAACTATGATGATATAATAAGAAAGAAATATATATAAAATTGTAGATGTAGACACCTATATAGGAGTATATATATCTAAAATAAAGAAGCAAAGAAAATAAAATTATAACTAAAAACAAAAAATAGCTAACACATAATTATGAACATGCGAACTACTCTTTTTTTAGGCTAAATTACAAGCTACAATCCTAAAGTTTGGGGGTATTTGAATTTTATACCTTGAAGTTTTAGAATTTGGATTTTACTCCCTTGAAATTTGGGGGTGTTTGAATTTTACACCATGACGTTTCAGAATTTAGATTTTACCCCCCCCCCAAAAGTTTGGAGATGTTTGAATTTTACTCCTTAAAATTTGGGGGTGTTTGGATTTTTCACCTTGAAGTTTTAGAATTGGAGGTGTAAAATTCAGACACTTCCAAACTTTAGGGAGTAAAATCTAAATTTTGAAATTTGAAGGTATAAAATCCAAACACCTCCAAACTTAAGGAGATAAAAATATAAATTCTGAAATCTAAAGGTATAAAATCTAAACACCCAAAATTTTAAGGGTGTAATTTGCAATTTACCCTTTTTTTAATTTATAAACAAAATCTAAGTTACTCACACCCCTAGCCATACGTACATGGCAAAGTGAGTTGCGCCTTAGCAGAATATATGGATTTGCGACATTTATAGGCTTTCATAACATTTGTATCTCCTACCACTACCAAGTACTAAGAATAATACAAGTAAGGACAAAGTAAAGCAAAAAAGAAAATTAGATGGGAGTGTAATTTGCACTTCCTCTTTTTTTTTTTTTTTTTTTTTTTTTTTTTTGTTGGAGAAGTGGTGCAAAGTAAGACCAAAACGATAAGATAATAACACAAAAAACTGCAACGAAAATTAAGGTAGAAAAGTCAGAAAAATCTCACTCTTTAATGTATATATATTTTTTAAAGAAAAGGAGCAAAGCAAAACCAAACTAAAGAGATGACTGCAATGAAAATTAATGGCGTAAAGTATCAAACTCTGTCTTGTCTTGTGGTTTTCTATATGGTAAAAACTAGATATTACGTAGGTCTGTTTAGTAAGAGATTTCTAATAATGTTATTTAAGTTTTGTGAAAATATGTGTAGGTAAATAAGTATGTAAAAATACATATTGTGGTATTTAAACAACAGTTTTTATTGTTTAAACACTGATACCAAACGGGGCATTATTTTCTTTTCTCTTCTTATCACTCAGTAATGCAATCAACTTATCAAATAAATATTAATAGAAACGAAAGAGTCTTTGGTTATCAAAAAGATTTCCATGTTGACCCATGTCAGTAGATTTTGCAATTTTTTTTTTCTATGTAAACTATATATGTTAAGATTGTTGTTGTTGTTGTTGTGTTTTGATACAAGATAGAATTTCTATTCTAACTTAATCTAAGTGTATATGTGTGTGAAGCTTCCTCCTTAAGACTTAAACCGCGGCCCTTGTCTCCCACATCTTACAATCATTTATACTTGTGGAGTGACCACCGCACCAAGAATGCGCGATAATTGTTTTTTTTTTTTTTTTTTTTTTTTGAGATAATATAGACAAAACACAGGAGATGGAAAAAAAAGACTTACAATATTAGCACTTACAAAAGGGCCCAACTTTGTAAGTACTAGTAAGGATTATAAATTAAAGACTTTGTGAATGAAATAAATAAGAGATAAAAAAAAATGATGTTATTAATTAGATGAGTTGGAAAATAATAAATATTTAATGATGACATGGATAGTAGTATTTTTTAACCATTATATTTTATAAAAATCTACGGTCTAAAAATGGTGCAACTTGAACTCATATACATATATAATCAAAGCTGAAAGAAAATCCAATTAGATTTTATTTGAGGCCCAATTTTGTGCCACATGTCCAATTTAAGATTTTTAATTTTTTTGTAAAGTTAATTATTTATAAAAAAAAAAACAAAGAATTCAATATTAAATGAACCATATATAAAATAAATAAATAAAAACCAATCATACACCTAATGTAATCCTTTCCTTTTTTTTGTATAAGTACCTATGATTTAAACCACATTCTTAATCTTGGGATAATCTGTGGCATTTTATGGGCTACGTAAGTTCAAACACACTTTTGAGCATTTTAAACATACTTACACACATTTTCAAACATTTTTTCATCCACGCGTATATCAAAAACACCCAAACAACATTATTCAAACTCCTCTACCAAACACCCCATTAATAAACTAGATGCACTATGTGTAACTAATAAGTTTCAATTTAGTACCCAACAAAATGATAAATATTTTTTATTGACCTAAGTTTAAGTATATACTAGTTAATCAGGATAAAAAATCTCCTTCAAACTATATGATTAAAAATTTAAAATAAGTGCTAACAAAAAATTAGATGAAATTATCATAGTTTAAGTTATATAGAAGTTACAGTAAAAAAAAAATTAAACTAAAAAAACACAGCCTAAAAATATTAAAATACTACAATTAAACATACGATCTATAAACCTTTTTTTATTTTTTGAGGTAAAGGATCTACAAATCTCAAAGTGTATGTAGAATTATAGATAATGCAGGTTACATGCTAGTTTTCTTTTTAAGAGCAGCTATTGTGACCATCATTAAGCATCATATTAGGAACAGTTATTAGAACCACAATTACTTAGCCCAAAAAATAAAAATAAAAAGTGATTATAACCACAACAAAGCAAGAACCATGTCAAAGGACGAATGAGAAAAGAGAAATAAGAAGGTACCTATCTCTTTAGGATATCAAACTATTCCAGAGTAGCTTGTTTTGTTTTCCACTCGGACAGTCACTTTGCTGAGTAGCAGTAATCGTGAACAGTTGGCTATACCTTCTTCTTTTCCCTTCGTTATAAGTCTTGATAAGTAAAACAGAGCAAACAAACTGCAACAAAAAATCAAATTGAGGAATGAAAGCATAGCATAAGCGAAGAAAAAAATATAAAAGTAAGAAACTAAAAGGAAGTACCTCTCTCCTTCACACTACAATTTTTGTAGGTTTCTCTTCTATGACTTCACAGATCAAGGATAATCGCTATAGTAAATGAGAGCAGGGGATGAGAAGCTTAAAATACTTAACTACTTTTTTTCTTTGTTCTTTTTTGGAAAATTGGAGCAGAGTACAACTTAAATGATATGATACTAACGCAAAAAACTGCCACGAAAATTAAGGTAAAAAGTTTGATTTTTTTTTTCTTTTTTAAAAAAAGAACTGGATCGAACAAAGCAGAACCAAACTAAGAGATGACTGCAACGAAAATTAATGGCGTAAAGTAGAAAGTATCAAACTCTTTCTTTCTTTTTGTTTTGAGAAGTGGAGCAAAATAGAACCAAAATGAGAGGGTGAAGAGTGACTACACAGAAGCTGCTGCAAAATTCAATTCAGAGGACCAATTAAATGAAGGCAAGTAGTGTAGGAAAAGTCTTTCAACCGGACCTCAACCGAAGAAAATTTTTTTTTACAGGTTTCAATTTATGAATCTGTTTTATTATAATTATTTTAATAATTAAGTTAAAATATTAATTAATTTTTTATATAGACTAATTTAAAACATAAATTTCTAATTCAACAATAGAATATTTTACCAATTGATGTTCTATAGTCCAATAAATAATAAAAATCATTCTCCAAAAAATTATTTTGTTCTTTTTTGTGTTTTAGTTTTTTTTTAAAAAGATAGTGCATTAAAGAAACCAAAGATTAACAATTGTCTCGAGAGTGACTAAAATAAATAAAAGTTGATATTTTAAAAAGTCAGAGAAATAATAAAAATAAAAAATAATAATATTTTCTGGCAATCAAGAATCAAATATAAATATTTTGAAAAGTATTCAGCTAAAATACAAAACATACATTCTCAAAAAAAAAACAAAAACAAAAAACAAAATGTAAGTTTGTATCCAAAAATTGAGAGGAAATTTTAGGAAATTTAATGTGAATCTTCTGATGGCAGAACATTTAAAAGAGCACTTTTTTTAGATCGAAAATAAAATTAGAATGATAATATATAAAAGCACGGAAGTCTTTGTCCCGTTACCTTATTTATTCATAATATTGGTGATCAATCAATGCTACTCCGTTTGTTCGCTTTACAATTATTTTATTGTTTTTTTTTTTGAATAAATTATTTTATTGTTTTGCTTTTTGAAAATTTTGGATACACAATGTGGAACGAATCTTTTGAATTCTTACTAGGAAAATGCCAAAGGGTCATCAGTGGGAGTGGGTGAGACAGCAGCTATGAAGATAAGGAGCTTGTAACATTTTCTCTGTCTTTTCCTTTGCTTTTCTTCACAACATTGGATAGTGGGAGGCAGAATTATTGAATTGATTGAAGTGAACTATTTTCTTTTCTATTCTTTAATCTTTTCCCTGTGCTTTTCTTGATTTCTTCACCGTAGTCATTGGTTGGTGCCATAGAGGGAGACTGAATTATTGAGTTGATTAAAGTAAACTGTTGATTAAAGCTGGGTCCGGCTTCTGTGCATTGGATTCGCTGTAATCATTACGTGTGTATGAAAGTAGATATGTTATAATCGCAACGAATTCAATGCACCGGAGGTATTAGACAAAAACTGCACCCATCCAAGCCTATGTTTGCGTTTGATAAGATTAATGTAGACAGATTTCTAAATTATGATATAATATATTAAAATGCAACTTTTGTACACCAAGTTTTTGTTATTTTTTATTTTGGTATTTTATATTTCAAAATTTTTATTCTTCATTTTGATTTTGTTTCATATTGGCATATTGTTTATTTTTACTTGTAATTTTGTAATCTGGTAACACTTATCATTGTAGTTATTTTATTTAAGGAATCTGAAGAGGGTAAAATTTGGCGAATTATAGATCCTAATTGAGATGACGGGAGAAAATGTATATACCTGATGTGGACGGATCCAGGGTGAACGGACACAATGTAGACGGGTTCGAGGTACACGTGTCAACTCCTTATAAATGGAAACAACTTGCGTCTCACGCATAGCTAGTGTATGTAGAATCCCAATGGAAATAGAATCCAAATATAAAGGGAATTCCGCAATGTTCGCCCAATTAAAAGAAAGTCCAATAAGGAAAAGACATCTTATACAAGAAAAGAAGGTCGGTTCTAGACCACTATAAAAATCCCAAAAGTTCTCGCAAGCAAAGGTACGCATACTATTTCCCAACTCTGGCACTCTAGGGTTGTGAGCATCTTCTAACTTAACCTTCGGAGGGTCTTTAGCCGATATCACACTGATACCCTTTTGAGGTGTTTCTCGCTTTGTATTTTGCAGGTTGCATCGAGTTTGGACAAGAGAACCTTGTAACTTACTGACGATATTTTGAGCATCATCAGAATCAAAAGGCAGCCTAGACTTTTAAAGTGCCTAAGTTGGAGGGCCAAAATTGTTTATACTAGGGAGGTGGATTTGTGACAAATGAGTGACTCTGATTACTTATTTTTAATCGGTAGGAATTTCAAAGGAAATCCTACTACAACTAAAATCCCACTTTCCCAAGTGGAAAGATTGAACTACAACTCAATAAGAGAACCGGCAAGAATTTTCCTTAAAAATCCATAAGGAAGCTAGTTGTCAAACCAAAATAAAGTGACTACTCCCTTTGCTTTATCGCTTATAAGGCAGCAAGTAGGGAGAGCCCTCTTCGATGTGGGATCGCAAAAGTCCCCAGGACATGCTCTCAAAGACTTCCCTAGGCGCACAAAAAAGCACCCATAAGATCAATTAGAATATTAGCAATAATGAGTTTTTTTTTACTAAAAAATGTGTAACTTGAACCCATCTCATATATATATATATATATATATATATATATATATAGGGAGAGAGAGAGAGAGAGAGAGAGAACTTGTTCACATGTAAAATTCATATTATATAATTAATTATATAAAAATGAAAGCAAAAAATTACTTTTTAAATTAAATCTCAGCCAATTTAAGTAGAATAATGTTGTCTTTGGGATTTAAAGTGGGTCGGGGTATATTTTGTTAAATTTTCAAAGCTCAAGATTTAATTTATTACTTTTAAAATTATACTATGAATTATTTTGTTATGCATTCTAAATTATAGAGTTTGTTTTTACTTTAATCCCAAATTTCTTTTGGTTGGGTTCACGTTATGTATTTCTCAGTTTTTAGCCTACACACATGCGTTAGACCCATTGTCTAATAATAAGGTCTTCAATCAAAAGTAACCACTTTAATAAGTTGAAAAAAGTGTTAAAAATTTATGGGTTTATGATTATATCCGAAGAGCAAATATAATTTAACCTCTGGGCCATATTATAAGCCCATATTCTTTAATGAAAAAAAATTTATGAATTTTTTTTTTTTTTAGAGAAACAAGCTAACTATTAAATACAGACTTAATTACACTTTTTCACAAAACTCAAATACATTACTTAACTCAAAATACCACTACAAAAGAGAAAAGACAGTTAAGTTTTTCTTTTTTATTTTATGAAGTACATATGTATAAAATGTCTATTTGAATCAGAATCCACAATCCTATTTGAATGTCATTTGGGTCCAAGTTTTTTTTTTTTTTTAAGAAGATGAGTCAAGATTAATTGGCTACAAAGTGTAGTGTTGCTGTTCACATCATTCTCACCTTAATTTGAAAAACAAAATGATCACTATACGATCTTTACAAAAGTTGTAAAATTTAAGGATCAATGTGACTAGATTAATATTAATTATTATTGATATCATAACTCGTAATAATAAGATTTTTCTCATTGGCATTGAACATCTCCAAGGTTATTTTCACCTAATACTATTTATTAAATTAATACATTCAAGTCAAATTTTACATGTATATATATCTTGCCAAAAAGTATGTATGGGGTGCATAATCACATATAACTCAAAAGGTTGAGTATACAACTATATATGTAAAATTTATAATATGCTTCCAATTTAAGTTAAAAATCTCAAAAGATTGTTACAGTAGTTTTCTAGACATCTTAAGATTCATGAAGTTCTAGATTTAAATATTTAAGCAACATATTAAGATCACTCATAAGAGATTCATCTTTGTAATCCCTTAATGTATATTAGATTAAAGACTCATAAGAGATTCATCTTTGTAATTATCTAGTGTCCGCTATTTATAATCTCAGTCTATAACTACAAAAGTTAGACTTTTTTATAGTTGTACTCTGGTTATGTAATGTGTTATAATCCCAGTTTAAAATGCTATTATTATTTTTTTCGTGTGTATTTAAATAAGTATTACTATCCGAAAAATTCTAAACACTTACATGAACAAAATAAATAAATAAAATAAACATAGAAGTCTTTGTTCGGTTACCCTTTTTTATTCATAATATGGGTGACCATTCAATGCTAAACTATTCGTTCACTACTCAATTATCATTGTTTTGCTTTTTGAAAAATCTGGGTCCACAATGTGGAACGAATCTTTTGAATTCTTACTAGGAAAATGCCAATGAATCACGGGATTATGAGAGTGGGACAGCAGCTATTAAAGTCAAAGAAAAGGAGCTTGTAACTTTTTTTTCCCTAGTCTTTTTCCTTTCTTTCCCATTGCTTTTCTTCACCATATTGGATAGTGAGAGGCAGAATTATTGAGTTCATTCAAAAGTACGCTATTTTTCTTGGTTGGAGCATCTGGAAGTTGATCAAAACATACGTTTGCGTTTGATAAGATTACTGTAAATAGGTTTTTAAATTATGATATATATATATATATATATATGTATTAAAATAAAACTTTTGTACTTCAATTTTAGCCTTTTATAATTCAAAATTGTTATTTTTCATGTTTGATTTTGTTTTATATTGGACATGTCGTTTATTTCTAATCTGCTAACACTTGTCCTTGGGGCTATTTATTTATGGAATCAAAAGGCAGCCTAGACTAAAAAATTACTTTTTTTTTTTTTTTTAAATCTTGGGAAGGTGGATTTGTGGCAAATTAGTGACTTGGATTACTTGTTTGTAATAGTTAGGAAATTTAAAGGAAATCCTACTACATTTGAAATCCCACTTTCCCGAGCGGAGAGATTGTCCACCACCTTAAGATTGAACTCCAACTCAATAAGAGGACCTGCAAGAATTTCCTTACGAGTCCACAAGGAAGCCAATAATTGTCAAACCAAAATAAAATTTTCCTTAGCGACTACTTTACAAGAAAGTAAAGTGAGTATGTCTTTGGCAATCAAAGTTCTATGAGATAAGACCTGTGACTCTTTATCAATTTGTTCACTCACTGGACTAGGGAAAAGAGTGAGGCACCTTGCCATGGACAGGAGTTAAAACTTGGACGTGGATTGCAACAATTCCCTCCATTTGAGAAGCATTTCCTAAGACTGCCTCGTGGAATGTTTCTCTCATATTTGATGGATCTCAAATATCTATGATACTCACAAGTTACGCAAAAGAAAATTACAAGAAACAATCTTATAAGATTTTTTTTTTTGCATTTGAGATTTAAGAGGGTATGTGTTTTTTTTAATATTAAGTTTCTTTCTGTTGGTCTCATGTTACTTCCCAATGTTTAGAATCAACTAGGCTTATTGTCAAAATCTTCAAAAGCATAAATCCTTTTTTTTATTATTTATTTAAAAAAGAGCAAAACTTGGGTACAGTATTTAAGTGTTGTTCCTTAGGTTCCCCTTTTAAGATTCTGTCATATGGATTTTTTCTCATGAGATGGAAGTGCATTTTTTAGTTAAGTAACCATATGTCTGAATCTTAATTAGAAGGAAACCTAAGGAACAGCAACTAATGTACTGTACTTAAGTTTTGTCATCTAAAAAGACGTACAGAAACTTAATTAGAGTCCTTTAAACTTTTTAGGATGACTCTAACTTGAAATTTATGAAATCCTATTTATCTATTTTGAATTAAGTGAATTAAAATTTTACCCGTTGTTAATATATAAACAAATGTTGACTATCATTGTTTTAATATAGTATTTGCTTAAATTATTAATGATGTAATAAAATTCAATTATTCATTACAAAATTTATGGATAAGGGAATATAGAATTTATATTATATAATTCATATTATAAGAATTAATTATATAAAATTGAAAGAGAAAATTACATTTTAAAACCTGTAATTTAGGGGTGTAATAAATTTAATCTAAGCCAATTTAACTAGAATAACGTTGTTTTTGGGGTTTAATATGGGTGACCACCGCGCATCTTTGATGTGTTAGTCATTCCACAAGTATAAATGTTTATAGGGTGTAGGGGTTAAGGACCGGGGTTCAAGTCTCTAAGAGGGAGCTTCACACAAATATACACTTAGATTAGGTTAGAGTAGAAATTCTATCTTATATAAAATAAAAAAAATAAAAAATTTTATGGGTGGGGGTATATTGTGTTAACTTCAAATCTCAAGATTTAATTATTACTTATAAAATTATATTATTTAATTTGTTACACATTCTAAATTATAGAGTTTGTATTTCCTTCAACCCCAAATTTCTTTTCTTTTCTTTTTCTTTTTCTTTTTCTTTTTCTTTTTCTTTTTTGAGAATCAACCCCAAATTTCATTGGTTGGGCTAACGTTATGTAATTTTTCAATTTTCAGCCTACACAAATGAGTTAGACAAACACATTGTCTAATACTGAGTTCTTCAAATCAAAACTAACAACTTTAATAAGTTACGGAAAAATGTTTTAAAAAAATATGGGTTTATGATATTGAAGAGGCCCAAATAGGTCTACCTGGGCTTCACAATTATAGAAGTATAGAACCTCTGGGCCAATATCATAAGCCATATTCTTTAACCAAAAAGTTAGTGAAACTTTTTTCTTAGCATTACAAAATATCCTTAATTATAAAACTTTCTATTATTTACACGACGTGTTATGGCCACTTCTAACCAATTTTACTCTACTTTCACTCCTTTCTCCTTGATTTAAAGATTCTAAACTGGCCATTAAGGCTCTGCATTGTAATTTCAAATATATAGAACTTTCTATTTTTTTGGAGAAACGTATTGAACCTTTTTTTTTTTTTTTTTTTTGAGAAAAAACATATAAAACTTGTTCATACGTAAAATTCATATTGTCGAATTGATTATGTAAAAATAATTCTTTTCCGTGCCCACCATGCAGCACTGGGGAGCTTGCACCTACCAGACTTAGAATTTTAAAATATTTATGTCCTATTACAAATGCAGCACCGAGTCCAGATCGAATTGCTTAGCATTAAAGATTTTTTATCCAATGCTTCAATTACAAAACCAAGTAAAGATATCTTTTCTAGAGAGTAATTTAATTTACCATATCAGCTAATTATCAACTTTTGGTATGCAATCAAGGGGCCATAGCCACAGATTACAGTTCTAATAATATGTAAAAGCAAATAAAGCTTCTCTTTAACAATCTTAAAAATCTTAAAAAATTTGACTTAAAAATGATTTAATTACACCTTCTTTTTATACTCTACTAAATTGTAGATGCATATTCAAAATTCTATTCCTAAATGATCACCAAACTAATTAATAATGAATAGTAATATTAATTACATTCCAAATTAATGTATTCCTTGTAATACTTATTCCTATTCCCATTTAATAATTATTGCAGTGTATCAAACGTACCCTTAGTGTCCGCTATTTATAACATCAGTCTACAACTACAAAGGTTAGGTTTTTTTGTAGTTGTACTCTGATTATGTAATATATTATAATCCCAGTTTAAAATGCTATTATTATTTTTTTCGTGTGTGTTCTAATAAGTATTACTATTTACTCAAAAAAAATATCCCAAAAATTCTAAACACTTACATGAACAATATTAGTTTCTCAAAAAAAAAAAAAAAAAAAAAGAACAAAATAAATAAATAAAATAAACATAGAAGTCTTTGTTCGGTTACCCTTTTTTATTCATATTATGGGTGACCATTCAATGCTAAACAATTCGTTCACTATACAATTATCATTGTTTTGCTTTTTGAAAAATCTGGATCCACATTGTGGAACGAATCTTTTGAATTCTTACTAGGAAAATGCGAATGAATCACGGGATTATGAGAGTGGGACAGCAGCTATCAAAGTCAAAGATAAGGAGCTTGTAACTTTTTTTTCCCTTGTCTTTTTCCTTTCTTTCCCATTGCTTTTGTTCACCATATTGGATAGTGAGAGGCAGAATTATTGAGTTCATTCAAAAGTACGCTATTTTTCTTGGTTGGAGCATCTGGAAGTTGATCAAAACATACGTTTGCGTTTGATAAGATTACTGTAAATAGGTTTTTAAATTATGATATATATATATATATGTATTAAAATAAAACTTTTGTACTTAAATTTTTATTTTTATTTTAGCCTTTTATAATTCAAAATTGTTATTTTTCATGTTTGATTTTGTTTTATATTGGACATGTCGTTTATTTCTAATCTGCTAACACTTGTCCTTGGGGCTATTTTATTTATGGAATCAAAAGGCAGCCTAGACTAAAAAATTACCTTTTTTAATTATTATTTTTTTTAATCTCGAGAAGGTGGATTTGTGACAAATTAGTGGCTTGGATTACTTGTTTGTAGTAGTTAGGAATTTTAAAGGAAATCCTACTACATTTGAAATCCCACTTTCTCGATCGGAGAGATTGTCCACCACCTTAAGATTGAACTCCAACTCAATAAGAGGACCTGCAAGAATTTTCCTTACGAGTCCACAAGGAAGCCAATAATTGTCAAACCAAAATAAAATTTTCCTTAGCGACTACTTTACAAGAAAGTAAAGTGAGCATGTCTTTGGCAATCAAAGTTCTATGAGGTAAGACCGGTGACTTTTTATCAATTTGTTCACTCACTGGACTAGGGAAAAGAGTGAGGCACCTAGCCATGGACAGGAGTTAAAACTTGGACGTGGATTGCAACAATTCCCTCCATTTGAGAAGCATTTCCTGAGACTGCCTTGTAGAATGTTTCTCTCATATTTGATGGATCTCACATATCTATGATACTCACAAGTTATGCAAAAGAAAATTACAAGAAACAATCTTATAAGATTTTTTTTTTTGCATTTGAGATTTAAGAGGGTATGTGTTTTTTTTAATCTTAAGTTTCTTTCTGTTGGTCTCATGTTACTTCCAATGTTTAGAATTAACTAGGCTTATTGTCAACATCTTCAAAAGCATAAATCCTTTTTTTATTATTATTTATTTAAAAAAGAGTAAGACTTAGGTACAATACTTAAGTGTTGTTCCTTAGGTTCCCCTTTTAAGATTCTGTCGTATGGATTTTTTCTCAAGAGATAGAAGTGTATTTTTTAGTTAAGTAACCACATGTCTGAATCTTAAGAAGAGAACTTAAGGAATAGAAACTAAAGTACTGTACCTAAGTTTTGTCATCTAAAAAGACGTGCAGGAACTTAATTAGAGTCCTTTAAACTTTTTAGGATGACTCTAACTTGAAATTTATGAAATCCTATTTATCTATTTTGAATTAAGTGAATTAAAATTTTACCCATTGTTAATATATAAACAAATGTTGACTATCATTGTTTTAATATAGTATTTGCTTAAATTATTAATGATGTAATAAAATTCAATTATTCATTACAAAATTTATGGATAAGGGAATATAGAATTTATATTATAAAATTCATATTATAAGAATTAATTATATAAAATTGAAAGAGAAAATTACATTTTAAAACCTGTAATTTGGGGGTGTAATAAATTTAATCTAAGCCAATTTAACTAGAATAACGTTGTCTTTGGGGTTTAATATGGGTGACCACCGCGCATCCTTGGTGCGTTGGTCATTCCACAAGTATAAATGCTTATGGAGTATGGAGGGTAAAGGCCGGGGTTCAAGTCTTCAAGAGGGAGTTTCACACAAATATACACTTAGATTAGGTTAAAGTAGAAATTCTATCTTCTATAAAATAAAAAAATAAAAAATTTTATGGGTGGGGGTATATTGTGTTAACTTCAAATCTCAAGATTTAATTATTACTTATAAAATTATATTATTTAATTTGTTACACATTCTAAATTGTAGAGTTTGTATTTCCTTCAACCCCAAATTTCTTTTCTTTTCTTTTTCTTTTTCTTTTTCTTTTTCTCTTTTGAGAATCAACCCCAAATTTCATTGGTTGGGCTAACTTTATGTAATTTTTCAATTTTCAGCCTACACAAATGAGTCAGACAAACACATTGTCTAATACTGAGTTCTTCAAATCAAAACTAACAACTTTAATAAGTTATGAAAAATGTTTTAAAAAAATATGGGTTTATGAAATTGAAGAGGCCCAAATAGGTCTACCTCGGCTTCACAATTATAGAAGTATAGAACCTCTGGGCCAATATCATAAGCCATATTCTTTAACCAAAAATTTAGTGAAATTTTTTTGTTTAGCATTACAAAATATCCTTAATTATAAAACTTTATATTATTTACATGATGTGTTATGGCCACTTCTAACCAATTTTACTCTACTTTCACTCCCCTTGATCTAAAGATTCTAAACTGGCCATTAAGGCTCTGCATTGTAATTACAAATATATAGAACTTTTTATTTTTTTGGAGAAACGTATTGAACCTTTTTTTTTTTTTTTTGAGAAAAAAGATATAAAACTTGTTCATACGTAAAATTCATATTGTCGAATTGATGATGTAAAAATAATACTTTTCCGTGCCCACCATGCAGCACTGGGGAGCTTGCACCTACCGGACTTAGAATTTTAAAATATTTATGTCCTATTACAAATGCAGCACCGAGTCCAGATCGAATTGCTTAGCATTAAAGATTTTTTATCCAATGCTTCAATTACAAAACCAAGTAAAGATATCTTTTCTTGAGAGTAATTTAATTTACCATATCAGCTAATTATCAACTTTTGGTATGCAATCAAGGGGCCATAGCCACAGATTACAGTTCTAATAATATGTAAAAGCAAATAAAGCTTCTCTTTAACAATCTTCCATCCCTCGGAGTTCTCTGGCCAGCCATCTACAAATCAAAGTTGGAGGAACAGCAATTCAGCCATACGTTGATTTGGTTTATTTGCAAAAATAAATCTTCCATTGGCTCTCCATTTGCTTTATCAAGGCTTTCCTTCCGCACTCATCCCATTGGTACTTGTTTCTAAGCTACCTTCAAAATCAAGCTGATTTCATATTTCATTCATTTTTATTTTGTAAAATCCAAATGCCAATTAGGATTTGTTCCAAGGAATTTCTTTTATAAGTGCTGTTCTTCAGAGATCAAGCAGAAGTTGTGATCAGCATGAAGAGGATTGCATGCTGATGGTATTTGTGTGACATAGCTTGGCATCGTAGCTAAATTAAGAAACCCGCCAATAAATTAAAGCGAAACCATTGCAAGAAGCACCATAAGAAGTACTTGTATGTTGTCCAACAACCACTGTTAAAAAGAAGAAAACAAAAACAATTAAGGACAAAGTCATAATGAAAGGAGACGAACTAAAGTAAATAAAAGCCATGTACTATGTAGCATAGAAAGAGTAGATACATCGACATTTTTTTAAAGCCTATTCCCTATGCATAGAAAAAGAATTAGTCACACTATCTTAAATGGCTCCAAGTAGTCATGGAGTAGTACACCGACACCAACAGTACAACAAGCTTGTACACCTGCAAGAAGATATGAAGTCTAAGAAAATTTAGGACAGAATTATGCTGAAATAATACAATAACAGAATAAGAGAGTCAGTAGGCTCCTTCCTACGTACCTGTGCTGCTGTGCACTCCACATGGATAATAGCCAGGTATACATATAGTTTAAGGAAGACTTTTCAATAAAGTAATACCCTATCAGTTTCCTCCAATTGTTGCAATGTATACGATCAGCAATGAAACAGAGAAGTAAAATATAAGAAACACAATTATTTCAGGTGTTTTGATACATTCTTTTTTTGAGGTGTCTTCAGATTACAAGAATAATATCCCATCCACCACATTCTGCATTACTCAAAAGAACCCCCAGCCATTGGCTGTCCTACAGTGGAATTAAAAGAACTTGAAACATGAGACTGGAAAAATCTAGGCATTCATTTCAGAATACTCAAGTTTAACTGATCAGGTCATGGGGTTGAGTGACTTCAAGTTTGATACAGTGGTTCAAATCCAACAATAGAAGGTGATTCAATTGCACTATTTCTTATGGTAACTATTTTATGGTGCACCCTACAAGGCTAGGAACTTTCAAATTCTTCAATTCCCCAATCATAGTTTTGTTGTCCAAGTCATAACCACCTAAGTACCACATTTTAAGCTTGTGAAGGGGGAAAAATGATGAAGTTGTGGAAGACATAATATTAGAAGGCCTTGGGGAAATTGTCAAATATGAGATTACTGTAGTTGTGGTTGGAATTGCATTGTCTTGCATTGATTTTAGTGAGCTTTCTGAAAGATTGAAATATCCACAACTTGAGAGTTCATTTTCTTGTTCGGTTCCGTTGATATTCTTAAGCAAAATTTTGTGAGTTTTGAGGAAGTTATTCAGGTAAGAGATTCTAAATGTACTACAAATTTTATTGAATTGTGCTTTGACCATATAATCTAAAATGGGTAAACTATAAAGTTGGTCCGTATCCATTACATCATATATTAATTTGATTGTTAACCTTTTAGTTTTGTTAATTTGGTCTCTAACATTTTCAATATTGTGTCAATTTGTTACCTACCATTAAGTTTTGGATAAAAAATGTTGATGTAGCTAACTGCTTTAAAAAAATATTTTTTGCCATGTCATATTACATTAAAATCAAAAATTAATATAAATAAACAATCAATATTACTCAGCACGTGATGATCAAAATCTAATACACAAATTCCTTTTTTTTTTTCTTTTTTTCTTTTTTGAGAAGCGGTAACTTTTCATTAATCAAAAGAATAAGAAAACTTTACAAAAACTCTTAAGAATAATATCAGAAATGTAGGCAATTTCTTCTATTAGGAAAAAAGACATTAAAATTACATTTCGAGCTAACAAACTAATAATGAATCGTCCATCAATTTCTTAAATTCAAGTGGGTAACTATAAAACAAATCCAATCTTTATCCCAAAATTTTTAAAACAAAAAAAAAAAAAAAAAAAACCCAGATCAACAGCAATAATGAAGACTTGGATGAAGAACAAAAAAGGGATTTTTTCTTTTCTTTTATTATTATTATTATTATTATTATTATTATTATTATTATTATTATTATTATTATTTTTTATGTTTCTTTTCAAGGTCCATCTTAGCCACTCCCTAGCCACCAAAACCAATCTTAGCCTTATTCTCAAGAAATGGTATTTTACATGGTGGAGTTTGATTCGCTTCAAACTGCCATAGAACTTAACCCAACATTGAATTTCAAGAAGAAATGGCCCTGAAACCCACCAATTGAAAAGAGATTGGCTTGCTTCAACGGCGGAGATCTTTATTGAGCTTGGAAGACTCAAGAGGTATGGAGATCAGCATAGACCTAGTCGTCATTGGAGAGGATGACATATGAGCAGAGATAGGAGAGAGAGAGAGAGAGACGGTACCAAACTGGTTTCTTTTTTTTTTTTGGATTTAATTTTTAAAAACTTTTTTATGAATATTTAAACTATATCTGATGTGTAATTTTTAAAAATATGTTTTAAGTTTAGGCTGAACTGGTAGTTAATGTGGAATGAAAATAATATTTTATTTTTTCCATTATTTTTATTGTACACGTATCTAGTTTAATATTTGAGACAATTCATATTAACCCATTAATCACCACAATTAAAAAGAACAAAATAGTCTATTTCCTTTTCAACGTGAGATTAAACATTTTCACTAACTCCTTATCTTTCATATTCACTCCCACATCTTTATATTTATGTTATAATATTTATTCATTTTAATTAATTAATATTAAAATGTTCCGGTAATAAGTTAAAGTTCATCTTATTCATAAATAAATAAGGGGGAATGGGGGACAAAGAGGAAAAGAGAGATTCTTGTTAAAACCTTCCTTTTCAATGAGATGATTTTGAAAAATACAAACTTAAAAGTAAATTGTACAATTACTTGAATTAGCCACACACACGCACAATGATTGATCTTTTTCCAAGCAACCAAAGAACAATGATCAAGTAAAAGAAACATGGGAGAAACCAAAAAAAGAAAAGAAAGAGAATTAAACAGCAACATAGAAAAAGAATGTATGAACAAGATATAGCTATGTCGAACATATCATTAAAATATAGTTAATTTGTTTCATACGCCAAAAACATTAGAACATTGATAATGATGATAGTAATAAAAATAAAGCATGGGGCTTTCTTATGAATGTCATGGCGAAGTTCGGTTTTAATGAAAAGTTTATTAATTCGATTCACCAATGCATATCCACAGTGTACTTTACTTATTAATAGAAGCTTGGTTTTAAAAAAAATTTCCCATCAAGGGAACTCATACAATAGATATAATAATTATTTAAACACAACACAATTCATATTAATTAGGTTATTTATGACTTCACTGGTTGGACTAAAAAACTAGTAGTTACTTCCTTTTATGGTTCTTTGACATAAATCCATTTTTTACAAAATTTTAGGAGTAATTCGTAGGTACTTTCGAAGTATAGAGAATGGTGTTCTTTGCTCTCACATTCATGGTAGGGTCCGTTCATTAATTTTATAGTGGAGTCTATTATGAATGTGAGAGAAGAAAACACCATTTCTCCATACTCCGGGAATATTTAAGAATTTTCTAAATTTTGGAGCTTTATTTATTTATTTATTTTATAATTACTATAGTGTTTCTCATAAATTTATACTAGGAAATAACAAAAAGATCCAAAACAATGTGTATTCTAAATTACAACAACTAGTCGCGGACCCGCGCATTGCGCGTGGTTATTTTTTTTTTTTATGATTATGTTATTATTTGAAATATTTTCCAAACAATTTTTATTATTAATGAAACAAAGTCTTTTATTTGATTTTTTTGGGACAAAATGAAGGTATAATATAACGTTGAAATAAGTTCATAAAGGGAAAATATTTCGAAGTCCAATATCATTTGCGTCTTTGAAGCTTCTTCTTTTTTGATGACTTGTGTTTTGTAGCTTTTTGACGATTGATTAGATCTCGAAGGAACATGTTATCGTCACTTGGTTCTGTATCTTCAACATTAGAGGCAGAACTGATTGATGGGATGGCACCATTATTGTGTTCTTGTTTTGATCTTTTTTCATCAGTATTTGTGCTTGTTAATGGTTTTTTATCCAGAACTTCAAATTTGTTTTTCTGAGAAGTTTGGTCTGCATTTTTCTTGACTTCATAATTCTCCAATGCTTCCTACACCAAAGATTGTTTATTAAAGTACATAGTAGATTTTTTTTTGAATGAATTTGCAAATAAATGTAGAAGTAGAAAGCTTACTGTTGTGATATCACCATTTGGTTTTTTTTTTGGGTAGCTCAACTGGATCATTTTTTGCGCCTGTGGGCGGTTTTGTATCAAATACTTCAAATGTGTTTTTGTCAGAAGTCTGATCAGGAGTTTCCTTGATTTCATCATTTTGCAGTGGTTCCTAAAACACAATATGTGGTTTAAAACATAATATTTGGATTTGCAAATAGGCTTAAGTTTTTAATAGTTGACAGCTTACTGTTGTAATATGATCAAGTTTCATTGCCGTTTCATCATTTGAAATGTTGTCAAACACCTTTTCAATTGTATATAATTCCCACCCTTCCTTCCAATTATAGTTGTTAAGCTTTAGTTGGAACACAAATGTTTTTCCAATGAGCTTCTCTATTTCATTTGGTAGGGTGGAATTTGCCTTCATCTGATAAAATATTAAATGTAATTATGTATATTCTTTTCAAATTAAATGAAAGATTATATATGCTAATTGTATGGTCTTACAGTTGCATATTTGTTTGATAGTTCTCTTGCTGTTGTGTGAAGTAATTTTTCAGCTTCCTTGTCAAACAAAATAAATACGGCATGCTCTGTTCCATCATCAACGTTGAGTTGAATTCTATACCTGCATGTATAAATATATAATTTGTTTCATTTTTGTTTGATAAATATATATATATATATATATTTGTTTTTTGTTTACATATATTGAATGATTCTATAATTGGTAATTTATATTTTACCTTGGAATTGGAAAATTAGAGTTACTTTTGCAATGGCTGCACCAAAAATCATTTTCAGATTTAACTTTTTTGTTGCACTTTGCACATCCGATATAGTACCATCCAAAGTTTTTTTCAATATTTTCAATTTTTGCAAGGCATGTGAAGACATTTTCCTATAATATAAAAGAAAAAAAGAAATGTATTTAGTGTTAAGCTTATTGAGAACTAAATATATTATTGGTCTAACGTTATTGGGAAAAAATGTTGATTACCTGATCATCTGAAGTCCATTCCAAGGATGTTATTTGCTTGATTGTTCTTCTATTTTGTGTGATTCTTTTTGCAATTGATATTTCATGCTTGAATTGTAGAGGAATGCCTTCAATTTCAGTCTTTTCCACATTTCTTTAATGGTAGAAGATTTAAATCAAGATTATTTTTAAAATAATAAATTAGAATAAGAGTATGTTATGTAAAATCTAAATACCTATCAATCAATGTTGCAGTTTCAGGTATTTCTAAATTGATGTACACTTTTGTTGCACTTGTTGATGACAAATAGTGTTCCCCTGTATTTAATAAAAATATGTTAATTATGTAAAAGAAAAGATATGTTTAAAAGAAGTTATTACCTCTAAATGTTTTCACAATAGTAGATGTCACTATTATGACAAAGGGTCCTGGATTGTTGGTGTAAAAATTGTCCTCAATTTCATTTGATGTTGGTCCCCAGAGAGTAATTCTTATTTTGATGTCTCTGTGGCAAACAAATATGTAAGTGATAAAGAGTTTGAAGTAGTATTATGCAATGAATCCATATGTACATGCTAAAGCTTACTCTGGATTCATGATATCTATATTTCTCATTGGGACAGTAGATCCTTGAACATGAACATTTTCTTGTGCTCCAACACCAACTATTTTTCCAATGATGTCTGCAACAAATAAATTTGATAAGTAATTTGAAACATAATTATTTGAGAATAAATATGAGACTTTTTATGCTACCTGTCAATTGTTTGTTATTGTCAAAGCGATCCACAATTGTTCGGTAATCAACAAATTCAAATTTATGCTGAGAGATAGTAACTTCAGCTTCTTTTAGCTCCTCAATAACTGTTGTACGTAGAAAGTTTATTTTCTTGTCTTTACTTATTGGCCGATAGCTATCTTTTTCCTTGTAAGTATCTACTCGAAAATTGGATAGTGAATATAATTGTCCTTCTCGTAGTTGTGCCTGAAACTTCTTAACATTGTTTTTTTGAATTGTCGCATGTATTGTGTCATCCTGGTACTTAAATAAGTAATTTGTTAGTCACAATTTTAGTTTTAAGGTGCGAGTCGAGTAAAGAAAATATGACAAAATAGATTTTCGATTCAAATCTAACCTGCTCATCTATAAGAACCATGTCCAAACAGATTAGTTCTAGATTTTTTCGGTTGACAGCTTCCCACATTCTTGAAATTCTAACTCTTACTTCCAATTCTCATTTTTATCTGAAAGTTGCTTGATGAGATTGTAACTCATTTTTGGAACTGATAATATAGTCATTAGTTGGACCCAATTGAGTTGAACTATTGTTAGAATGGCAATAGAGTAATGAAATTGAATGCTTTATATAACTAAGCATATCTAAAATTTCTAATGATCTTTATTCATCTTATGAAATAGAAATAAATTGTTTTGAGATGTAGTATACATACCTTGTACATAAGGAAAATTTATTATCTTTCCAATATCTTGTAGCTGGGAATCCTATCTCTATTGTTGCAAAGTACGTTCTCTTGGTAGTTGTAATTTGTATGGTATGGTTATGAAAATAGAAATGGATATCATGGACATCTTAAATAGTTATAGATGTGGTTACATTGGTGGTATGTGAAAGGTTCTCCCCCTTTCCTCTAATGTTTCAAGGGAATATGAAGGCATTGATTTATTTTAGTCTCAGTCAATTAATGATTTGGTTGTAACGGAAGTAATAATGGCCTTACTTTTTAAATATAATGTATTTAGTGGTTAGGTCAATTAATTGATACCAAGATGAAATCTAAATATAATGTATTGGTTTTTTTTTTTTTAATACAAGTGCCTAATGTTTTGTCTAATAATAAAGTGTGATCATAGGAAGAGGAAGAAAATATTCAATATAAATGTGGGAAATTGTGAAAGCAATAAATAGATATTTTGTCAATTTTAAAACAACGGTTGAATGGAAATTAAAGAATTGTGAGAATGGGCCATTTGTTATGCTAGTTATTTAGATGCAGAATTTTTTGTAGGTTCTACGAAATTAAAAACCATTCATGCTTTCAATTATTACCAATTATTGATCAAATGAAAACCACAAAGTTGATACTTAATTCCCTATTATTTATTTCTATTTAATTCATGAATTCATCATTTGGGAGTCATTAAAAAAAATTAAAGTCGTATCTGTTATGGGTTGATGCAATAGCAAAGCAAACCGAAATCATTCAAAAAAAAAAAAAAAAAAAAAAAAAACAGAGAATTTGTGACTTTTAAAGAGTAGAAAAAAAAAACTGCTGTAATTATTTTCTTCATAATTTTCATTGTTTAGTTATAAATATGTAAATTAAAGCACAAGAATACATAAATGCAAAGTTGAATGTAAATTTAAAACCATACATGATGAATATGTATAGACAATTTTTGTAGTTTTTAATTTTGTATGAATTATTATTTAATTGTCTAGTTATTAATGTCTAAATTAAGTAGATGAACTTGTTAAATGTAAAAATGAAATACATGAATATATAAAATCCTCTCACACGTTATTCTTACAACCAAAGAAGGTGCCATTTCATTTATTGGTTTACTACATGACTAATGGACTTGGTATGTGGCATAAGAGATTCTTCCTTCTCCTTATCATTTTTTTTTTTTTTGAGACCCTAGGAATTTTTTTTTAATATAAGTGCCTAATGTTTTGTCTAATAATAAAGTGTGGTCATAGGAACAGGAAGAAAATATTTAATATATTTGTGGGAAATTATGAAAGCAATAAATAGATATTTTGTCAATTTTAAAACAACGGTTGAATGGAAATTAAAGA
This sequence comes from Lithocarpus polystachyus, assembly GCA_033629205.1. NCBI lineage: Eukaryota > Viridiplantae > Streptophyta > Magnoliopsida > Fagales > Fagaceae > Lithocarpus > Lithocarpus polystachyus. The sequence goes on along the minus strand of CM066164.1, from coordinate 22,530,142 downwards.
ATTGTGAGAATGGGCAATTTGTTATGCTAGTTATTTAGATGCAGAATTTTTTGTAGGTTCTACGAAATTAAAAACCATTCATGCTGTCAATTATTACCAATTATTGATCAAATGAAAACCACAAAGTTGATACTTAATTCCCAATTATTTATTTCTATTTAATTCATGAATTCATCATTAATTTGTGACTTTTAAAGAGTAGAAAAAAGAACTGCCGTAATTATTTTCTTCATAATTTTCATTGTTTAGTTATAAATATGTAAATTAAAGCACAAGAATACATAAATGCAAAGTTGAATGTAAATTTAAAACCATCCATGATGAATATGTATAGACAATTTTTGTAGTTTTCAATTTTGTATGAATTATTATTTAATTGTCTAGTTATTAATGTCTAAATTAAGTAGATGAACTTGTTAAATGTAAAAATGAAATACATGAATATGTAAAATCATCTCACACTTTTTTCTTACAACCAAAGAAGGTTCCATTTCATTTATTGGTTTATTACATGACTGATGGACTTGGTATGTGGCATAAGAGATTCTTCCTTCCCTTTATAATTTTTTTGAGACCGTCGCAATATATATTTTTTAATTTAAGTTCCTAATTTTTTAAAATAAATATTACTAATCAAGGAAGATCTATTCCTTTAAAGATAGAGATTAGCATTATAAATAGGATGAGGAAATTTTATTGTATTATGCTTTTTGGAAACATAATTTCTACCAAACTCGGTTGGCTAATTTGTACATTTCCAAGTCAATTGAGCACATTTTGCATGTTACATGTAATTCTTCATTTCCATATGGATAAGGGCATTCACGATCCCAATGACCCACTCCATTTTTCTTGCATGCTTGGTTTTTTGGGATGCGAAATGTGTTTGTTCCAAAAACTGTATGTCGAAGGATTTGCCGATAGTTTTGCAGCAATTGTTTTCCATCTGGTTGGTTTAGAATTGATAATAGTAATTGTATTCCTTCATCATTTGATTCGCATAACAACGCAATTGCCAGTCCATACTTTGCATTTTTGTCTCCTTCTATGTTTGCTTGAAGAAGGATTTGTTTTCCCACTTTAGTTTGATCTTGTACAAAATATTTTTGAGCTCCGACCCAAAATAGTGCTTGTTTGTTTCCAGCCTTAAAGCATTGATGAATGAGTTTTTCTTCATCGTTTCAAAGGAATAATGGATTTTGGAGTAGTCCAATTAGATTGATGTGGTGAAGAACTTTTTTCCTTTTGGTTAGCCGATTGAATCGCTTGCAGCTGTTTTAAAAAAAACAAAAATACATATTAAGAAACTAATGCGTTAGAAAAAATGAATTGGTGACAAAACATGACAATAATCTTATACTAAGAATTATACATGAACATTATCACATCACAATTGCAATATTTGATTGATGAAGTTATAAATTTTTTTTCTTTTAGAAATATAACAATGACTATAGAATTGCACACTACCTCACAGTAAAAAGTTAATAAAAAGAGAAAATTGAAACTTGGGATATAACAATGACTATAAAATTGCGCACTACATCATTCATTGTAAAAAAAAAAAATATATATATATATATATATATATCCATATAACGCTGACAATGTAACATCATTCATTTCATGACTTTGGAATTGTGCACTACGTCATAGTAAAAAGTTAATAAAAAGAGAAAATATAAGATTTCAATATTTTGTGCCACAATTTTGGATGTGGTTGATTGTGATTAGTAGGGAAAAAATGGCAAGTTCATGTGAAAGTAACAAACATGAGATTTGAATTTAAAGTTGTGTACCTGATTTTGATGTTGCCTAAAAATTTTGGTGATTGTCTTCCAACATTGGAAAATATTTTGAGCAATAAATCCGTCGGTAATTCATGTTGCGTGCTCATTTTTGTGATTGTGGAGAGTGTATTTTTATGCTATTTTTGGTGTGTAGTTTTTTGTTGTTTTGTTTTGTAATTTATAGTGTTTTGATTGTTGTATGGATGAGTGATTGTTGAATTTATTTGCAATTATTTTTAATTACTTTTTTGTGGTTTTTTTTTTTTTTTGAATAGAAGCCTTTCATATACCCTTCTCTATAAATCTTAAATCTTGTAAATTATGTTTGACTGTTCAGTGTTCATTCGGTTTTTTTGTTTTTTTTTTTTTTTGGCATATTTAATTTTTTTCATTTTTCATTTTCTTTGGGGCTTTTCAAATTATCAGGTGGCTTTTGCCCTGCCAGCCATCAACTTTAAGTAAATTATCTAGTGGATGCATCTAATAACATAATGTTAAATCAAGTTATGTAGGATGTTAACTTTGTTTGACAGTGAAATGAAGGTTATTTGGAACTTGGACACACTTGGAGATTTTGTAATTATGAGGAGCTGGATTCCTCTACATGCATGTGTCCACCATTGTTTTCACTCAATAAAATTAAAATTTATCATAATGTACTGCTCATTTCATTATGCTACCATGGCTATATCACATGTTATAAGGTATTACGTCCAGCCTCCTTAAAATGAAGGGAAATTTGCTATTTACCTGTCTGTAGACGTAGCTAGTTGACCATCTCTAATTTTTAATTTTCCTTTACCCTAGTTGTGGTGCATGTTATGTTAAGACATCTTATTCTTTCAAAACTTGCATTTTCAGGGTAGAGGAACATTTACCAAATACTTTAAGGCAAGCACTGATATATAAGGCACTGTTAAAAATCTGAATCTTTTTCCTGCTTTTTCTTGCTCTTGGGTTTTTTTTTTTTTTTTTTTTTTTTTTTTTTTTTTAACAACAGAGAGAAACTGATTGTGGTCTCTATACTTTATTCTACTACAGGCTCTAGGATTCTCAATGTCTTTTTTTGCAGCAAAGTAAATTACATCAAGTGGGGCTTTAGCATCATTTAAGATAGGATGCAGTTTACTCCGTAACTGATAAAAGAATTAAAATTTAGCTTTCATCTAAAAATTATAAAAAGATAATAGAACACTGAACAATGAACATTACTCTTATTAATTACGGGCATAATGCATATCGAAGGCCAAAACGTTGCTTCGGAGCAACTTCAAACTATACCTGCTCCCACATTTAGTATTTCAAGTTCAGCTACTGCTTTCCATCAAAAAAAAAAAAAAAAAAAAGGTCAACTACTGCTTTTAGCTTTCTTATGGTGTTTTTAAGATAATACCCAATTGTGATAATCAGAGTCCACTGGCAGCCCATGTAAAAAATATGTGTAGTCAACAATAGTAAGCGTCATTATAGTAAAAGACAATTTCAAATAACTGGTGGATAATATGAACACTCTACCAATAATATGAGGTCTATTGTAGGAAAAGATTTCATTTTAGAGAGACGTGAAGAAATATTCCAACATTTGTGAACTTGGAATTTAATAGATAATCTATTATAATTTGGTAGAAACCAAAAGATAATATAAAAATTATTTTAGCACATGAAAAGATAATATAATCTCAATTTTATAATAACATTTTCATTAATTGAGAGTTGGACATACTTTACAAAACAATCCAGCTGTTGAACTTGCAATTTAATTAATAGATAATCTATAATATACTGGTAGAAAATATGAACAACCTACACAACCAAAAGAAAATATAAAAATATTTTAGCATAGCCTTTTCATTTTATTTATAATTAAGATTTAGAAATACTTGAAGAAAAAATGTAGGAGAAAAACTTGTAAATTAAAAGGTAACTTGTAAGCAGCTGGTGGGTAAAATAGTAATCAAAATGGTAATAGGTGTCCACATCATTGAACATGAAGACCTTTTATACATATATATATATATATATATATATATATATATATATGGATGAACACAAACACTTACACGCAAATACACACTCAGACACTCCAAAAAAAAAAAAAGGAAAATTTATGTCATCTATCTATAGTGTCTTCTTGCTTGGTAAGTAAATTCACAGAAGTATCATGAAGACCATTTTTGTAAGACTATTTAAATAAAAATTTTAAATAGTTTTTATTTAAACTAAAATAGTTTTTTTTACCAAAATCATTCTTTCTTATAATCTCCCTCCATTCTTGCTTTTAATCTACCTTTGTTTTTACTAAATTATTTTACAATTGTATCAAAACACACAGAAAGTATTTTTGTTCCAGTAATGGAAAATGTGTGATTTTTTTTTTTTTTTTTGGTTTTTTAATGTTTCATCATCTAACATATATTAATGTTGGAACAAAAAGGGAAAATCCTAAGTACATTAGAATCAATAAAACAGTAAACTGGTAGAATTGTTACAATCTTTTTGCCATGAGTTTCATTTCTTAATGAATCAGCAAAATATCTTACTTTTAAAAAGAGTAATGCATGTACTTGGCAAGACATGTCTACAGCTTCCAAATCTGCACCTCTGGAAGCCCCGTAAAGTTTTCCTCTATCAAAATTTGATTACCCATTTCCTCTACTGTCTTGACCTAAAAGAATGAAAGCGTTAGAGAGGAAAAGTGTAAAGAGTATGGCTAAGCATATCAAACTGATCTTCTTAACCCATCTTGGTCTTCTAAATTAATTTAGCAAAAACTCCCAAAAAATAAGATACTATAATCTGTAATTTTTCCAAGTTAAGTTAACATTAATGAGTAAATTATTATTGAATAAATAATATGTGTCCACATCATTGAACACGAAGACCTTTTTTTTTTTCTTTTTTCTTTTTAATGAATGAACACAAACACTTACACGCAAATACACACTCAGACACTGAAAAAAAAAAGAAAAAGAAAATTTATGTCATCTATCTATAGTGTCTTCTTGCTTGGTAAGTAAATTCATAGAAGTATCATGAAGACCATTTTTGTAAGACTATTTAAATAAAAATTTTAAATAGTTTTTATTTAAACTAAAATAATTTTTTTTACCAAAATCATTCTTTTTTTTTTTTTTAATGTCCCTCCATTCTTGCTTTTAATCTACCTTTGTTTTTACTAAATTATTTTACAATTGTATCAAAACACACAAAAAGTATTTTTGTTCCAGCAATGGACAATGTGTGATTTTTTTGTTTTTTAATGTTTCATAATCTAACATATATTAATGTTGGAACAAAAAGGGAAAATCCTGAGTACATTAGAATCAACAAAACAGTAAACTGGTAGAATTGTTACTATCTTTTTCCCATGAGTTTCATTTCTCAATGAATCAGCAAAATATCTTACTTTTAAAAAGAGTAATGCATGTACTTGGCAAGACATGTCTATAGCTTCCAAATCTGCACCTCTGGAATCCCCGTAAAGTTTTCCTCTATCAAAATTTGGTTACCATTTCCTCTACTGTCTTGACCTAAAAGAATGAAAGCATTAGAGAGGAAAAGTGTAGAGAGTATGGCTAAGCATATCAAACTAATCTTCTTAACCCATCTTGGTCTTCTAAATTAATTTTAGCTTAAAAACTCCCAAAAATAAGATACTATAATCTGTAATTTTTCCAAGTTAAGTTAACATTAATGAGTAAAATATTATTGAATAAATGATAGGAGAGGTGGGTACAAACCTGGAGAAGGAATTTTATTATTTGTAGTATCAAAGTTTAAGAAAGGCCTGTGAATACTTCTTTGTAGACAATATTTTTTGTATTTGACTCTTGTTTGATTTCATTGTTGATGATGAGGAACTTCAGGCCATTTCTGCTCGTAACTCTAGATACTGCAACATATAATTGTCCATGGCTGAAAACCGGATTCGGGAGATACACACCAACATGTTTTAGAGATTGACCTTGGCTCTTATTAATTGTCATTGCAAAACATACTGAAATTGGGAATTGTCGTCTCTTCAAGAGGAATGGCCATTTTGACTCACTTGGAGACAATGTGATTCTTGGAATAAAAACATGTGCTCCAATATTTGTACCAGTAATGATCTTTGCTTCTATCACCCATGTACCCAGTTTAGTAATAACCAATCTTGTTCCATTACAAAGACCTGCATTTTGGTTTAGATTTCGAAGCAACATGATAGGCAAGCCTAATTTCAACTTTAATTTATGATTTGGCAACCCAGGAAATCTTAATGTGTTCAAGAATTCAGCAGGATACAGAACATCTTGGTCAGCAATATTCGAGGAAGCTTTGCATATGGAATCTGAACTTAAATATGTTTGCTCTTCACCATGTAAACATGATACTACATAATCATTAAGCTCTTCAACAACTTCATTAGTTGGTGCAAGTATAGCTCTCTCTTGTAAGTAACTATGATCAGTGATTTTCATTTGCAAATCAGGATATGTGCTTCTTACAATATCTTCCATTGGATTTTCAGTATGTTTGATAATTAAATCAGCTGGAATAGTAATTAAATTCTCTCCATCTCCTTCACCCATTTCACCATTTCCAATCTTCAAAATCCACTCACTAAAATTCATCATTGATGCATATTCTGAATTGTTTGATCTATTTTGCAGAAGCCTCATATTTGTGTGTAATTTGAAAACCTGACATTCTTTCCATAGATATGATTTGTTAATTGCAGAATGCACAATATCTTCTCTTCTCCCTTTTTTGACAACCGGCAATATTTGTCGAAAATCTCCCCCTAATACCACAACCTTTCCTCCAAATGGTTTGTTAGCACAATTAGGATTTTGGATACGTAAAATATCACGAAGAGAGCGATCAAGTGCCTCTAAACAATTTCTATGTGCCATAGGTGCCTCATCCCATAAAATAACACTTGTTTTCAACAGAAGTTCAGCTACTTGCATTCCTTGCTTAATTTCACAGGTAGATTCATCAAAAATATTAATTGGTATATGAAATCGTGAGTGAGCAGTTCTACCTCCAGGGAGTAACAAAGCAGCAATTCCTGATGTTGCAGTAGCAAGAGCAATTTTTTCTTGGGATCTGACAGCAGCCAAAATTGCCTTGTAAAGATGAGTCTTCCCAGTTCCACCATGGCCGTAGACAAAAAAAAATCCACCGGTTTCATTATCGATAGCTTGCATTACTGAATCATAAATTTTTTTTTGGTCAGTATTCAAACCAGCAAGAAGAACTTCATGTTCTTTTTTTAAAGCTAAGATGTCATACGACGTTTCTTCTTGAATTAGCCTATTTGTACTCTTTTGAATCAAATTCATATCAGGTTGTGGCATTTGTGGATAATCTCCAAGAGATTTCCCAAATTGTTGAAGTAATTTTTCAATTTCATATAAGGCATAATTTTTCAATTGTGTTTCTGACAATTTAAGCTCATCAAATTGCAAGATACGCCTTTGAATATGAAGTATGTCTTCTGAGAATATTTTCCAATGTGATTTCCATAGATTGGATGGATCAGCTACTTCACAAAGCATTAAAATAGTCACAAACAATTCACATAGTTGTTTTCCAGAAGCCCAGTTGGATGCTTCCAATATAGCATCATGCCATTCCTTGTCATTATCAAGAAGCCCAAGTGCATAACATGCCTCTTGATCTGTTTCATACACAATACCATTTACTGTTCTAATTTCAGCAAAATTTCTAGGACCCTTAACAATGTTAAGCAACATTCTCAAGTAATACTTCTCACCACTTGAAGGATGTGCAAAATAAATCCTGCCAATACATTTTCCATTTTTTCTTCGCCTCCATTGCTGAACATTACTATGCCAGACCCATTTTGTAGGGAAATCAGTATATGTCAACTCTCTAGCATCTTCAAAAGAATTATTAGCCTTCATCCATTCTGTGAACATGGTATTTTCAATTCCAGGACGATGAACTAATTGCCTCAGATTAATTGACTCTGGAAATGTTACGGTATTCTTTTTTTCTAAATGAAAATTTAACCTCTCAACAGCTGGGTTCCGATACTGAATTTTAAATTCAAATATCCTCCAACACGCTTCAGATGCTGAAATATACCTACAATCCAAATACTCTTTTGTTTCATCAACAACAATCTCAGAATTATCACCACCATTTGTTAAAGGATTTTCTTGTAAAACAATAGTCGCTCTATCTGATCCTTTGTTTATATACTTAAACAAATACTTGATTGATCGAGACCGGTTGCACCACTCAACATTTATGTGCGATTGGTATTTGACCAAGAGGTCTATGTTGTAAGGAACAACATACTGGTTATCCAAAAGTATTCCATTTTTTTCTATAGTTTGTCCATCGTTTCTTCTTTGATAATTTGGAAAACCATCATCATCAATAGTTGTTTCAGCATAAAAGCTTTTTGGAAAATGCTTTGAACATTTACCATTGATCATGCAAGGAGATGCCATGTTAGCAACTCCACATGGTCCGTGCATCATATATAGTTTCACAGCTTCATAAGCTACTGGGTCTGCACGTGAATTTGGTATTTCAGCTTTGATTATACTATCAATATGTGTAGGAGTTGGGCATTTGTCTTTAGGATGAAGGAAAAGAAGAATATGTGCATGTGGCAGGCCTCTTTTTTGGAATTCAATAGTATACACAACTGCAATTAATAATTTTAAACTTAAAGTTAAGAAAAATATACAATCATTATTCGTAGTTACAAGTTGATAGAAATTTGTATAAAGTTACATACCTGCAATTACTCTTCCAAAGTGCTTTCCATGGGTGAGATCATGTAATAGTTGATCCAACTTTATTTTGAAGACTCTTGCTACAATATCAGGTCGGTCTTCAGCTTTCTGACCAGGAATAGAGTCCAAAAACAAATTAATTTCTGGCCACTTAGGATTGCAGGTGAAGGTTATAAAAAGATCTGGATATCCAGCCCATCTACATATTGCCATTGCATCTTGATAATTTTGTGCCATATATCTTGGACCACCTGTAAATGAAGAAGGCAATATCACACGTTTTCCAACTGTTGTTGCATCTGTATCTCCGCTAAGTATGGCATCCATTAGACCACTTAAAATCTCTATTCGGAAGTCATTTTGATGGTCTCGAATATATCGAAGACGTGCTTCCTCAATACATGTGTATGCATCTACAATAAATTGCTGAAACAACCTCCCACCAAGTATCAATGTTTGCCCCTCATTAGCACGTTGTTGAAGTCTAAAAGCATAATATTCTCTCATGGTAACAACCCCTCTTTTCCTTACTTTCCCTTCACCATTACTTCTATAACTTATATTCTTCATGAAACCATCTTTGCCATATGGAAAAAGTAAAGGATATTGCAATGACATAAAACTTGGATGAAGCTCACTTATTCGTTGCAATCCTGACGATTTATTTTCAACTATGATATCACGATTGGAGCTTTCAACATTAAAATCCCCAACAATAACAGCAGCAACCTCAGATGATGTAGGGAGGTTATATTGTCTTCCATTTGGATTGCGTGTCCCAATCAAGCGAATTTTAACATTTCGCATTTCAGATTCAGTAAATCTGTCCCTTGCCATCCTAAATGCTTTCACCAATTCATTACAATTATCTAACATTTCCAATAATCCAACAACAATATCAGGATCTACTTCATTTTTCTTATACTTCTTGACCACTGCATCAATTCTATGTCCTATTTCATTATCTGTATCATAGATATAGAGTTGAGCGAATGTAGGTTTTTCTCCTTCAATAGGAAGTAGTGACCCAATCCTGTGATAATTCTGGCCATTGAGACGGAAAACATATGGGCCTGTACCATTATTTACAGACTTGTCTACTTTACCACCCAAAGAGGTAAAAGCAAACAATGAATTATACATCCTTATTCCCACTCGAAAATTGAACGACTTTTTCCCACCATTTAGATTGAGTAGTTTTGCTAGTAAAGCAGGTGGATCTTTCAAAAGAGGTAGATGGACAATGCCATTGGAACAACATAGACTAAATTTAGGATTTTTAGTCTTCCTCGATTTTATAGTCCTCTCTTCATACCAAACTTGTGCTCCACAATGTTCACATATATGAGTAGGAGGGCCAAAGTTCCAAGCTTCGGTGAATTTACCTAAAACAAACAAATATATTCAATGAAATAAAATTGATTTAAAATGAGAAATCCTTAAAACAAATAACGCATGTTACCCATGTCATGTATCACTTACGATGAGTTCCTCTAGATTCCCCTAAAGTGGCTTCACTTGATTGCATTACTGAACTCTCACCATTAGTCATGCGTGAACTTCCTGAGATTATAATTGAATAATAAGCTAATATTGCAATGTGGAATAATGTGGCATCCTAACAATATTTTTAAATATATAAATGCAGCATGTCAATATGACGCTTTATGTTTAATATGTTATTACTAAAATGACTATTACCTGGAGGAATTCGGTCTTCAGATACATTTGTGGTCACATCACCATTTTCATTTAAAGTAGTGTGTATATAGATATTAGAATTTTTGTTCGCAGTCTCACTATTATAATCATGTCGTCTCTGTCGAGTGCTCCTCACAAATGGATCATCCTCCATATCTCTTGAATGGCCTAAAGAGTAATAAAATATAAGTAAATCCATAATTTACACACACACACACACACACACACACACAAACACACACACACACACACATATATATATATATATATATATGTTAAATTGAAGACTTTAATAATATAAAAAAAAATGTAACTTTTTGAAAAACCTACCAACAATACGATGTGAAGGTGACACAATTGTAAATGAAGCAGATCCTCTTTCTACAGAAACCTCTCCTCTCAGAGCATCAACATTGTTGAAGTTAGCATCTACTAAATGACTTCTATTAGTTGCCCAGTAACTCATATTCATTTGTCTATCCAACACAATACCCCTATTCAACTGTAAGTCAGTAGAAACACGTTGAGTTGCAGGAGCATGAATATTGGTTCGATAATTGCGATTTCTTTTGGATGCAAGAATCATCCTTCTTCTCAATCATGCATAATACGAAGACTCCATAGTACCTACAAGCCATCAATTACTAACTGTCATTATAGTAAAAAAATAATTTCAAATAAATAGTGGATAATATGAACAATCTACACTACCAAAAATAATATAAGGAAAATTTTAGAAAAACATTTCATTTTAGTTACAATTGACATTTGGACATACCCGAAGAAAACTTGTAGCTATTGAACTTGCAATTTGATAGATAATCCGCAATAATTTGGTAGACAATATGAACAGCCTACACAAGCAAAAAATAATATAAAAATGATTTTAGCATACCAAAATAGAATATAAAAATATTTTACCATAGCCTTTTCATTTTATTTATAATTGAGAGTTGAACATACTTGACGAAACAATCCAAATTTTGAGCATTTAATAGAAAATCCGTAATCAACTGGTACAAAATATTAACAACCTACACAACCAAAAGATAATATATATATAAAAAAAAAAATTAGCCTTCTTTTTTGGGGTGCATTCATTTTGCTGTCATCTATTTATGGTGTCTTCCTGGTTGGTAAGTAAGTTCACACATGTAACATGAAGGGCATTTTTCTAACACTATTTGGAGATTCCTGCCTTTATGCAATTGCATTCAAAATGTAAATATAAATAAAATATTAAGCATTGTGGCTACAAAACATAAATAAAAATTATGAGATATTTTTGTACCAGTCCTGTTTTTCAATACAAAATATCTAATCTCTGAACATATTACAATCTCATTTGATGGTTATCTAAAAATTTGAACATCATGTGGTTCTAAAAAATATCTTAGCATAGCCTTTTCATTTTATAGCTGTTCAACTTGCAATTTAATAGATATTTTGTAATCAATTGCTAGAAAATATGAACAACCTACACAACCAAATAAAAATTTAAAAAATATTTTAGCATAGCCTTTTCATTTTATTTATAATTAAAAGTTATAAATACATGAAGTAACAATCTAGCTTAAAAACGTGTAAATTAACAGGTAACTTGTAAGCAACTGTTGGTTAAAATAGTAATCAAAACGATGACAGGTGTCCATATCATTCAACACCAAGACCTTTTATGTGATATTTTTGCACCAGTCATGTTTTTCAATTGAAAATATCAAATCTCTGAACATATTACAATCTCATCTGACAATTATTTAAAAATATGAACATCATGTGGTTCTAAATAATTTGGAATTATTACTGAATTATTTTACAATCTCATCTGATAGTTATCTCAAAAATTGAATATCATGTGGTTCTAAAGTATTTTGAAATTTTTTGTTTTATAAAATTCCCCCATTTTCCAACTTGTTTGCGTTCTACATTTGTAGAAACAAAAAGATAATATAAAAATTATTTTAGCACACCAAAAGATAACATCAGTAATTGAGAGTTGGACATACTTTACGAAACAATCCAACTGTTGAACTTGCAATTTAATAGATAATCCATAATCAACTGGTAGAAAATATGAACAACCTACACAAACAAAACAAAATATGAAAAATATCTTAGCATAGCCTTTTTCATTTTATAGCTGTTCAACTTGCAATTTAATAGATATTCCGTAATCAATTGCTAGGAAAAATGAACAACCTACACAACCAAATAAAAATTTTAAAAAAAAAATTTAGCATAGCCTTTGCATTTTATTTATAATTAAAAGTTACAAATAATTGAAGAAACAATCCAGCTTAAAAACATGTAAATTAACAGGTAACTTGTGAGCAACTGGTGATTAAAATAGTAATCAGAACGATGATAGGTGTCCACATCATTCAACACCAAGACCTTCTATGTCATATTTTTGCACCAGTCATGTTTTTCAATAGAAAATATCTAATCTCTAAACATATTACAATCTCATCTGACGATTATTTCAAAATCTGAACATCATGTAACGAATTTGGAATTTGAATAAGTTGTTGACCTTGCAATTTAATAGATAATCTGTAATCAACTGGTACAAAATATGAACAACCTACACGACCAAAAGAAAATATAAAAACTATTTAGCATAGACTTTTCATTTTTTTTTATAATTAAAAGTTACAAATATTTGAAGAAACAATCCAGCTTTGAACTAAACACCTTACACAACCAAAAGATAATATAAAATTATTCAAGCATACCAAAAGATAATATAAAAATATTTTAGTATATCCTTTTCATTTTATTTATAATTGAGTGTTGGACATACTTGAAGAAACATTCCAGCTTTATTTACAATGGAATTTCCCAGCAAAGCAACTCATTCAACAATATCCTATTTTTTTGGTATGGTTTGACTATGTGGAACTGTATCAAGCTCTGACCACGTGCATATTTGTTTTTTTATCCATATAGATTGCTACCTCTGCCTCCATAGTGGTAATAGCTCTGGATCTATCTATGACACTTGTGGACTAAAGAGGCACATGGCTAACGTACTTCGGTTATTTATTATGCGTTACAAAAGAGAACTCGCAAAATCATATCCCAAAACGCATATGTCATATTATGGAAAGTGATGATGTGGCTTTTGCATCACAGTTTGTGGCAAGAGACAATGGTTCGGATGATAGTTTTTAGGTATAAATGCTGTGTTGGGAAATTTTCTCCAGCTACTACAATATTGCCTAATTTTGCACTACATGATTGTCACACTATTTTTGGCTTATCCCTACCTATAACTTCCCCACACATTAACCAAACCAAATCAACAAATTAACCTACAACCCAACTCAAGTTAATAAAACCAACATACAGTTACTTAAAGCGGCTGTACAATTAACTCTTAACAATAAACCATAATTCGTTCCAAAAAATCTACCTACCAAACCAGGAAAATGGTGTGCAATAGAGTTGTACATGTACAAAATTACTTTAATGTCTTTGTAATCATAAAAGAAAATATCTTTTAAGACATGGTCTAGGTATTACAATCCAGTCAAACATGCTAAGCACCCAGCAAATATGGGAATCGATGGATTCCACATCAATTAATTTTCTAATGCCACCACCAAGCTCTCTAAACAACTTGGATATCCAACCAACATTGTCACCTTCTAGAAAACTTCAATTAGTACCACCACACTTAAAATTTAGTTTTCATAATCATGAAGTTGCTCATTAAATGAGACTGAAACTGTGTGGGTAAGGGTAATTCAAAACTTACAAACCAATGTTGAGTAGCCTACCTGTTTTCCTTGCAGTTTATAAAATAATTTGAATTATTTTTAACTGAGCTTCCTTTCCCTCCAATCACTTACAAACCATTCTTTTCAGCCATGCTGTTCTGTCCTGCAAAGTTGGGTTTCCAAAAAGTTTATGATTGGATGGTAATAAGCTTAGGCATTGCTTTTGAAGCACTTATTGCTTATAGTGTTCTTATCTCTAAGCCTAATGTTGCATTGAATTGTGAAATTCCAAAAGAACTTCAAAATATGAGCACGCGATGATGCAAAGAAGTTTTTTTTTTTTTTTTTTTGAAGAGAATTTTTTAAATTTTTTTTCTTCAATCAGCAGATGCCAATTCTTTGGTATTGGCCTCAAAGTCAACTACGTTGAACTTCATATTTGTGGATTACAATTTTTTTTTCAAATTGTCCGTCACAAATGTTAAATTTTCTCATATTCATTTTGTAGGTGTGTGTGTGTGTGTGACTTATTTTTATAACCAATTCTACTGCTTAACTTTACTTCAGCTCAAGTGAGTCTGATTCTGTAACTTTTTTTTTTTCCCCTCCTCTCTAAAGCTAATGGTATTCATATCTCCACAATGATTATAAATGATGATACAACATAACATATGATGGGAAAGAGAGATGCAAACTTATCAGTTGTCTAGGCATTCATTTTACTTGAGATTTCATCATATTCATAACACTGTGTTGTGATGGTCTTGGTTAGAATTATTGAGTTTGATTTAGTGAAAATTGATAAGAACCATATTGAATCACAGTTCATCATTCAATACCTTTCCAATCTATTAAACTTTTTAGTCTAAATCCAAAGCCTTTTTTATTTTTTTTAGAGTGGGGAGCAACTGAAACATGGCGCAGATTTTAGAACCCTATACACAACAGCAGATGAGTATTACAACGAACTCTGTGAGTTCAAGTCCCATGACAACAAAGATGTGGAGTTCTCGTTGAAACAGAATAAGAAATGGTCATCTAAAAGCTCAGCTAAGCTTCAAGCTTTTTGCTGTGAAGTCTGAAAACAGTTATTGCTGAGTACATTTGGTACATGTTCTTTCTAATTTATACTTGTAACCAACTCCTAGTTCAGCGCACTCCATGTGAGCACTCCTTTAAATATAAAATAATCTGAGGTAATTTTGAAACAGGATTGGAGGGTCTGGGAGTACTTCGAAAAGTATTATGTATATAACCTTGTTTCGAAGCGTTGCCCTTATTAGTCTTTTCCTCAAAATAATTTTTGAACCCCACCAGCTCTTTAATTGGTGGCATCTTTACTGACCGAAGAAAAGAAAAACTACATAGTTGTTTTTGTACGTGGAATGAGTGGTCTGGGAAAAAACACTCTCGCCAAGATGTTTTATGATCACCAGCAGCAAGCCAAGGATTATTTTAAATGTGTGAGAGAGAAAAATAAATAAATAAATAGTGTTGAATTTGAATTTTGATGTGATAAATAAGAAATGAGATGCAATGGGAGATGTAAATTAATGTGTTGAAGTAGGAACTTTTTTTTGTTAAAATATGTGCTTTCTTAGAAACATGATGCTAATGATCCTATGGATCTTCATGTTTGTACTTGCACTGTAGTTTTTTATTATTATTATTAATGGGCTATAATACAAAATAAATATGGTAAAAAAAAATTATTTGATGAAAAAGTCCTTAGGTGCAGTACTTTTAAAAATAATATATCATATAGAAACATGTTACTACCTACATTCATGCCTAGACAAAATACAAATAATTCACGGAAATGTTTTAGGAAGAGACCTAGAAGAATGCAACTTACAGCAATCACAAGTTCATGTCCTCTCTCTGACTTATTGATGCTTTTAGTAAGTGCCTTAATGCTACCATAACTATGAGTAAGTGGCTGGTTCTTCATACATAGCAAAAATTGTAACTTAGTTTTATCTTGATCACATGAATTTGCAAGGGGAAAAAGGGAAAAAGGGAGGGAGAGGAGGAGCAAAGGATGGTCATATGGATGTTTTATTTTATTCACAGCCATAATGCATGTTTTAATTTTAGAAGGATTCATTAGTGGAGATACTTTAGAACAATGAATGATGAATCGGTGGCAATACAAATAGGCAGCATCACAATGATAAAGAACAATCATCCAGAGCAAACGCTATAGGTTATCTCTTAAAAAAAAAAATTATATATGTTTGTATCAAGTATTAATAACATTAAAAAAATAAAAACGTTTCTCAAAAGAAAGTATTAATAACATAATTAAAGGAGTAGATGCATAATGTGGATCTCTCACTTTGCTTTTTACATTCATTTTACACTCGAATTATCCATATAATTTTGTGTGTTTGTTCCCCCTAATTTTCATTAACTCTGTTGGCCCTTCAATGATTATTCAATATTTTTTTGAGAAGAATAATTATTCAATAGTAATATGAAACTCCATTTTCTTACATAACAATGGATTATATTAATTAAATTTATGGTAGGATCCATCATTCATATGAAATGATGAAAACCACTTCTACTTTAAAAATACATAATAATTTTCCGTAGGCACCCATAGAACTAAAATCAGCGAAAAGGGGTTTTACGGAATAATGTTTTGCAATGCGAATCATGTTAATTATTTATAGGAACTGTTAAAATTTTGTTGCATGAAACCAACTTGGGTAGCTTATCTTGTTATGTGCCATATAATAGTGCCATATAGACAAAAAGTTTTATTACCAAACCCATCAACATCCTAAGAATGTTTTGAAATTTCATACGAATAAGATTCAGTTATCAAATTATATTAGATTAACTATCACAATGATCTCAAAACAAAAACCCATTGTAAATGTTAGTCACCTTACAACACACTGCATCTGATCACATTATATTAAACTTACATAAATACTAAGTTCTTTAACTTCCAAATCCAAGACTCCAAACCCATTTAGCACTCAGAAAATACCAATACGATTTAGCTCCCTAATGAAATACAATGGGCTAATGAAAAATTACTATACGGTCCAAATGAAAAAATTTACAGCCTACTTAAAAAATACATAGTCTTATCATGTTGGCAGTAAAAGTTATCTATTAGCCAGTCAATACAAAAAATATTATGTCAATGACAGCAAGGACACTACGCTGGTTGTGTGGTTGCAACTGATAATAATCTATACCTGAATACCATTTCATCAACAACAGCATAGGTTCGATGAAAATTTTAAATTCTTATTAAATTCATTTTGTTGGATGACATCAAACTAACATTTTGTCACTTTTTTTTCTATAGACAAAAAGTTTTATTACCAAACCCATCAACATCCTAAGAATGTTTCGAAATTTCATATGAATAAGATTCAGTTATCAAATTATATTAGATTTACTATCACCATGATCTCAAAACAAAAACCCATCGTAAATGTTAGTCACCTTAAAACACATTGCATCTGATCACATTATATTAAACTTACATAAATACTAAGTTTTTTTAACTTCCAAATCCAAGACTCCAAACCCATTTAGCATTCAGAAAATACCAATATGATTTAGCTCCCTAATGAAATAAAATGGGCTAATGAAAAATTACTATACGGTCCAAATGAAAAAATTTACAGCCTACTTAAGAAATACATAGTCATATCATGTTGGCAATAAAAATTATCTATTTGACAGCCAATAAAAGAAATATTATGTCAATAACAGCAAGGACACTAAGCTGGTTGTGTGGTTGCAACTGAGAATAATCTATACCTGAATACCATGTCATCAACAACAACATAGGTTCGATGAAGTCTTATCATGTTGGCAATAAAAGTTATTTATTAGATGTCAAAAGCTCTGGCAAAAATTTCCTAAAGACCAAAAGGGCTGAGTGAGATTTTTTGGATTATCTGAACTCCGAGCCCAAACATCATAGGCACTTAAAATGAGGCATCCTTTGAGCGTATATGTAGGCTGTACGTGTTTCTATATGAGTATATATATCTATAGATGGCCTTTTGGTCCAATGTAAACTGAGGGGCTGAATCTTAAGAGGTCCGTAGTTCAAAATTCCAAGGAAGCTCAAATGATACCAGGTTGAGATTGAGCAGTACCAAATCACTTAAAATGAGGCATCCTTTGAGCGTATATGTAGGCTGTACGTGTTTCTATATGAGTATATATATCTATAGATGGCCTATTGGTCCAATGTAAACTGAGGGGCTGAATCTTAAGAGGTCCGTAGTTCAAAATTCCAAGGAAGCTCAAATGATACCAGGTTGAGATTGAGCAGTACCAAATGTCAATCAATGAGAATAATCTATACCTCAAAACAAAAACCCATTGTAAATGTTAGTCACCTTACAACACACTACATCTGATCACATTATATTAAACTTACATAAATACTAAGCTGGCAAGTTCTGTTAGTATGAGCTTTTCACCAGAAAGCTGATCCCGTGCCATCACCAGAACCTAAAAGTGCAGAATGTACAAAAATGATAAGAAAAAATTCAAATCAACAGGTACAAAAAAAAAAAAAAAAAAAGGCGAAAAGGGGGTAGGGGGGAATTAATCAATTAGAACTCAAGGAAAGTAAAAGCCTCTCTTTGACTGAGTTAAGCTCATCTAAGTCTCAAATTTCAGCAACCAAACGGAAAACAGAGCATAAAAGTTTTGCACCCAAAATAAAAAATTAAGATGTACAGATACCTCAACCAAAGCTGGCAAGTTCTGTTAGTATTTATACACCATGTGGAAAGGAATAAAGGGAGGAAGGAAATCAAATAGGCAGCCGCTAGTGCAAAACGGTAGAGTAAGAAGGTGAGTAGTTTTCAAACTTTCTGTTTTCTCACCTGAAGGCTTCTACGTTTTCAAACTTTCTGTTTTCTCTTCCACGTTTTCTTTCCTCCCTTCAAGCTTCCCTATACGTTACTATCTTCAAAACCCTAAACAATTCCCTTTTTTTTTTTTTTTTTTTTCCTTCCTTTAAATCGGTTTTCTCCCTGAACGCCTCCTCTCTTTTCTTTTTTTTTTTTTCTTTTTTTCTTCCTGTAAACCGGCTTTAACATTGTTTTTTTTCTATTTCTTTTTCTTGTAATTTGAATTCAAAAGGCTTTGGGTTGGGCTTTATAGTGGAACTAAATAAATAAAAAGTGGGCTGGACTAATTATGCAAATTGATTATAGGGTGATAGTGGAAATAAATACATAAGTAGTGGGCTGCATTTATAGGGTTAGGATTTTTAGGGCTCAAAATTGTAAAAATCATTTTAAAATTGAAGAAAATTCTTTTTTTTTTTTAAATGACGTGGCAGCTGATGTGGCGCAACGTAGAAGCAGCAGCATTAAACGCTACGCTTCAGCTTTTAGTAATATATAGATTAATTGGTTTTTAGGAACCTGCATCCCATTCCATTGGCCCCTTTCACCCTCGCTTTCCATCTTTTGGCTGGGATAAGTGAGAGAGCAATTCACGTGCTTGAGTTAAGTTCTTGGATTCTCAAAGAAATATTATAATCTTTTATTTTTATGAATATCCAAATTATAAATTTGGATTCACCAAATAAAAGAAACCATTTGAAAAGATGTAGTGTTTACGGTAAGAATTCAAAGCACTCAAACGATGCCGTTTCCACAAGTCTAAATTAATGGTAAGAATTCATAGCACTCAAATGATGCCATTTCCACAAGTCCACCCTTTAGAGAAAAGGATCAAACGGTGTCGTTCTATCCTCACACGTGAGAAAATTCTAAAGTAGTTACGGATTCTATTACGGAGAACGTGAGAAAATTCTGAGTTTGTTACAGTGATCTAATTATGGTGTAAATGATTGTATCAATGACTGAGTGTGAGTGTTTTGTACTTTTGATGAACTGTGTGTTTTGTACTTACATTGAGAAGTGTATCTGATCTAAAATTAATGAAAAAGATAAAATTTTCAGTCCAATTCTAATCTCTTTCTCTCTTCTCTCTGTTACACTTCTGATATTTTGATATTTTCTCTTGCTTATTTTTCTTGCTCATCTGTGACATAGAGTTGGTTAGATTCAATCTTTGTCTTTTCTCAAAGATCAAAGATTCTTTCATATAGGACATGTTCCATAGTTGATTCTATTGATGGTCAAGCCATTTTGGAGAAGCCCACACAAGAACGCTATAGCAGCTTGGAGAGCTGAACTTGACGCAATAAAAGTTTCTAGTTGTACTACCACCATAAAGAGATTACAAAACATGAAGCTTGTTCATTTTAAAATTAAAATTAAACAAAAAAACCACTTTGACTAGTTTGCAGGAAACCTCCAATGCTACTTTTATTTTTTTAGGTATAACCAAGCTACTATTAAGTGCTACCATTAAAACAAAATAAATCTTTCTTTTCTAGAGAGTTTTCCATAAGTAGATCAAAACTTGCATAGTGCAGCGACATGACATGACACTTCTTTCCTATCACATAACAGTGAATTTCAATAATTAAATTTATGATGAGATTTTCTGTATTTCACTACCATCAATTTTTAGCATGCAATGGACCATAGCCACAGATTATAGTTCCAATGATAAGTAATGCAGAAAAAATCTTCTCATTTACAATCGTCCCTCTGAGCTCTTTAGCCAGCCATCTACAAATCAGCAATTTCAGGAACAGGCTAACCAAGCCACCAAAGCATCTCAAGAAAACCCAGCCAAGCAAAAGAGTAAAGGCAATTCAGCCCGACTTTGATTTAGATTGCAGAAATGAGGATCTCATTGAGGGGGAAAGAAGATCTCATGAAGATTGTGAAAAAATCCTTTATCATAATTTTTAACAACCTGCACATCCTCCAATGGGGATTTTCAAAAGAAGGCTCTCCATTTGCTTTCTGGAGGCTTTCCTTCAGTACTCATCCCATTGATACTCGCTTTGAGGGCTGCAGCACGCCTTTGCTTCATTTATCTTCCCCTGCCAACTTATGTACTCTTTGCCACTTGAAAGTCTGCAGTTCCAAGGAAAAAGTGCTACAGTGAGTTTCAGGGTTTCAAGAGAATGTGATTACAATAGCATCTAAATCACAACAAATTAGTTTATAAAATATTACAAAACCACAACTTAGCAGAACTGACGGTTCCCGCTATTTTGCCTCTACTAATGATTAATCGCAGGAACAACCCAATTGGGTGAAACAATGAGAAAATGATATCACAACAGCAAATGGTATTCATCTCTTGTAGGAATCTTTGTTTCCAAGCTACCTTCTTAATCAAGCTGATTTCCTTCCTTTTCCTTTCTTTAGTATTATTAATATTATTATGTTTTTGTAAAATCCAAATATGTCAACTAGGTTTGTTCCTAAGAATTCTTCTTACAAATTAAGTGATGTTCTTCAGAGATCAAGCAAAAGTCATGATCAAAATGAAGAAAATTGCATGTCTAACCACAGCTATAACAATTTGAAGCATCCTCAAGCCACCCAAGCCATGGGTAGTGATTCTGTAGCAGCAATGCAGCCTCACGAGCTTATCCTGTATGATTACTTATTCCCCACATCCTTCCCCTTCCATGATTTTATAAAAAGAAAATAAATAAAATTATTGAGAAACATCTTGGTTGAAAAATAAAACCTCATTTGTGGTAGTATTTGTGAGACAAAGCTTCGCATGATAGCGAAAGAAACCCGCCAATAGCAGTGAAACAATTGCAAGAAACACCATAGAAGTATTTGTGTATTGTAGGAGGCCAACAACCACTGTTAAAAAGAAGAAAACATTTAAGCAAAAAATCATAATGAAAAGAGACAAACAAAAGCAATGAACTATGTAGCATAATTAAAGACTTAATGAAAAATGGTAATTTGATTAAAAAAGAGTAGATAAATAGAAATTTTTAAAGCCCACCCTGATGCACAGAAAAAGGTTAAGCACACTATTATAAATGGCTCAAGTATTGAACTTCAACAATGTGCAGCTGTATTATTGAACGCTCAATTTAGTAGGATGGAAAAGTGGGAAGGAATATAAAAGTGAGAAGATGTAGAAGATATCAGCTTTCTATCATGTGTGTTTAGTAGAGGGATGAAAATTAATATAAAATTCCATTGTTCTATTAAAATGAAAAAAATCGGTCCCTTGTTTAATGCTAGGTTGATCTTTCTTCTGGAGAATTATCTAAAGTCATGCATTGATATTCTTGGAAGTTAATGGGAAAAGAAAGGAAAACACAGCTGCTGTTTGATGTGTGATGCTCAAGAACCCTTGTGCAATGCTAGGTTGATCCTTCTTCTTTTGGTTTCTGTAATCCAGACCCTTAAGTCAGATTATTATTTATTCCAGCCCTATACCAATATGCCAGCCCCAAACCCAACCAACAAACCTAATCTGTACAGATCTGCACCAGATCAATCGGTTTCCTCTCAACCATTACCAGCCACAAAATTCTTAGATTCTCCTTAGATTGTTAAGTCTGAGATCCTGCATCATGCAGCCTTAAAAGAAAGGCTATTTGACTCACACCAGAAACATGTTAATAGCTAAGAGTATGGTTATGATAAATCTGCTTCACACACACACACACACACACACACACACATATGAGCTAAACTATGAAAAAGAATTTTCTATGCCATTAATCATCAATCATCAGCATGACAAACAGTAAACTTTTACTAAAACCATTTTTTTTTTTATTACACCCAGTGGGTCTTGAACCCATGACCTCACCCTCCACCAAGAACTTATAAGGGAGGAGGTGCTAGGTGGCTAGAGAAGAATTCAAATATGCCCTTAAAGCAGTTAAAGATTATTTTTCCTTTAAGTTTCTTCATAGCGGACCTTCAGTTGAGGAGGAATCTAAAGATATCAAATCATGACAGAAAAAGTAGGGAAATAAAGCACTCACCTGTACGACATGTGGAGCTAAACTTAAAAAAGAATTTTCTACACCATAATAAACTGCAACAAATAAACGGGGAAAAAGATGTCACATTTAGGCTCAGATGCAACTGATCCATAAACTTGAAATTATACAATGCAAATCAGAATCTTTCCAGTTAGAATATATATAACTCTTGATTCTTTTAATCGTCCAACAAGAATTAGCCCAACGGCAACTGCTCCATATATGCGGAGAAGGAAATGCCTGCAAATCGTTAAAGAAGCATGTAAAATAAACAGAACCTGAAAAACAATCTTAATATAAAAATCAGAGAAGAACAAACAGATACAACATATTGCCTAACATCTCAAATAAAGTTATAATAATTTATACAAAAATATAGAAGAAACATCGAGGACACTTCTCACAGATTGACGCTATTTAAAACTTGGAACGAAAGTTAAGAAAATAGTTTGGAACTTCTCCACTACTGTGCCATGAATTTCAAGGGTTTTATATGGCATAGAAAGTATGTCTTCTTTTTCCTAATCACCTCACAATCTTGGACATGAGGATTAAATGGTCAAATTTCCAAACAGAAGAAAACTAAAGCTTTGTTCAAAGGCCCATCTCATAACATTAGCTGTACAGATAGATTTGCTACCCCTCATTATCAACATCTTCTAAGAAGGAGGCACTAACTAATATAATGAACTATTTTATGTAGCCAGAGAAGGCTATTTTCCATAGCATACATCTAGAAAGTATAAACTCTGTTGCAAATCAGATATTACTCACCACAACAGAAAAGCCATAAAGTAGCCCGTGTTTCTCTCCCCTATACAATTATTCTGAACCAATGAAGAGCTAAGTAGAAATTGAAAGTAATATTTAACAATTAAAAAACAAACCATCTCACTACAGAAGATTAAAAAATAACAAACAAAATAGTTTGAGATTTTACCATCCATCCACAATGATGGTCAAAGCGAGCAACACAGCGATCACAAATGCTGCAGTGCTTGGACCTGGCAGGTCTGAACCAAAGGAGGAAGCAATCATTATTGAAAGAATTAAATGAAATTTTCCAAAGAAATCTCACCAGGTAAAAACTCACTTTGGTAAGTTGAACATTCTTTCTCAGAATAAATAACATTATCGTAGGGATAGGCGGAGATATATTGAGAAACATTCTCAGCCTTCACCGTATTTGGATCAGAAAAGCTAGTCAATAGAAAGAGTAGTACACCAATACCAACAGCCAACAAGCTTGTATACCTGCAAGAACGCATAAAGTCTGAGAAAATTTAGGATGGAATGTCAAAAAGATTGCTCGTATATTTTATTTTATTTTATTTACAGAGACAAGTATTGTTAATTTAGGGGTGTCAATTCGGGTTAGCGTGTCGGGTTCGTGTCGTGTCGAGGTAGGGATATTCGACTAAATGGCTCAACCCTAATCCGACCCATTTAATAATCGTGTCAAGATCTTTCAACCCTAACCCGACCGGTTGATAAGGCGGGTTGACCTGACCCAACCCATTTAACACAGTTAATAAACGAGTCGTGTTAGGTTGACACGAATATAACACAACCCATTTCAACCTACATAATATTAAATATAACATCCATCTAGAAATAATTTTTTTTTACATTTTTACATCCCAAAAAGCAGTGCATACACTTCATGTCTTCAACTCACATTCAAAATAATATAGTTCAACAAAAATATAACATTCATCTAGAAATAAGTTATTTACACTCCGAAAAAAGTGTAACACTTTAACCCAAATTCAAAATAACATAGTTTAACAAAAATAAAATAATATAGTTCAACAAAAATATAATATCCTTGGAACTCGCCAAATGCTAAATATCAATATTAAAAGAATTTGAGCAAACAGTATTCTAATCCTGACTATGACTACGATTATCATCCATAGATTCTTTGTTGATGTCCAAATTCATAACATCTTCCACAAGCTCATCTAATTTCATTTGTGCAAGTTTTATGCCAAAAAAATAAAAATAAATAAGTATTAGTAGTGTTACAAAATATGATCATGCCTCAACAGTTTTATAAGAACTAAATAATAATAATAATAATGTAAGAGTAATAATAACTAATGAAACAAATAAAAATCTATGGATGTTATGTTATGCGAGTTAAACGGGTTGTGTTAAGTGGGTCATTTCGGGTTTGACACAAATAAATTGGCGTGTCAAACGTGTCTATTGCGGGTTAAGCGGGTTGACCCGCTTATGACTTGTTTCTTATAGTGTCGCTTTCGGGTCGATCCGTTTATGACCCAAACCCATTAAGGCCCAATCCTAACCCGAAAAAACCCGTGTCGGGTTCGTGTCGTGTTCGCGGGTTGGGTCGAACATTGACACCCCTAATTGTTATATAGCAATACAAAGAGAAGGATCTAGAAGCTAAACTAGGCTATACATATATTACGGCTACTATAATGGTTGACCCTTAAGAGAAGGGATTCTAAACAATCTTGCCTATTATTTCTCCAATCACTGACAGCTCACGCCAACACTCCCCCTCAAGTTGATGCATATATATCTTTCATGCGCAACTTGTCAAGTGAGCTGTAGAAGACTTTGCTGGAAATAGCCTTTGTAAGAATGTCTGCCGGTTGATCTTCAGACCTAACAAGTGGAAATCGAATTATCTTTTCTTCAAGATTCTGTTTGATGAAATTTCTATCCACTTCCACATGTTTAGTGCGGTCATGTTGGACTAGATTGTGGGCAATGTCAATGGCTGCTTTGTTGTCACAAAACAGTTCCATTTCGGAACTAGGAGCAAAGCCAATCTCAGTTAGCAATCTTTTAAGCCAAAGAAGTTCACAGATGCCGTTGACCATTCCTCTGAACTCAGCTTCAGCACTGGATAATGCCACCACCTTTTGATTCTTGCTTCTCCATGTAACAAGATTTCCTCCTACGAAAGTAAAGTAGCCTGATGTGGATTTCCTATCAGAAATATTTCCTGCCCAATCTGCATCTGTGTAACCCTTAATGTCTAGATGATTATTTTTTGAGAACATAAGCCCTTTTCCAGGAGAGGACTTTAGGTAGCGAAGAATCCGAATTACTGCATCCATATGATCTTCACTAGGACAATGCATAAATTGACTCACTACACTTACAACATAGGCTATATCTGGGCGAGTATGAGACAAATAGATTAGCTTACCCACTAATCTTTGATATCTCTCTTTATTTGTTGGCACAGGATTTGAATACTCTCCAAGTTTATGATTCTGAACAATTGGGGTATCAGTCTAGTAGTCCCACTTCAAACAACAAATCTAACACATATTTCCTTTGAGAAAGAAATATACCTTGTTTCGATTTGGTTACCTTAATTCCCAAAAAATATTTGAGTCCTCTGAGGTTCTTCATTTCAAATTCAGTTGCCAATTGCCCTTGAAGTCTAGAGATCTCTTCGATGTCATCACCTGTAATAATCATGTCATCTACATATATAATTAGAGTTGTTACCTTTCCTAGTCGGTGTTTCAAGAATAGAGTATGATCTGAATTGCTTTGGGTAAAACCATACTTTCTCATAGCCAAGCTAAACCGACCAAACCATGCACGGGGTGATTGTTTTAGCCCGTACAGTACCTTTTGTAGCTTACACACAACCTCAATCTTTGAAGATGTCAGGTATCTTGGTGGGATATCCATGTAAACTTCCTCCTCTAGATCACCATGAAGAAATGCATTCTTTACGTCATACTGATGTAATGGCCAGTTCAAATTTGCTGCAAGAGATAACAGAACTCTAATCGTTTTCAGCTTTGCCATAGGTGAGAAGGTTTCTTGGTAGTCTATGCCATATTTTTGTGTATAGCCCTTTGCCACAAGCCTTGCCTTGTACCGTTCAATGGATCCATTTGCCTTGTGTTTAATGGAGAAAACCCATCTGCACCCCACGGTCGTCTTTCCTTTCGATAATGGAACAAGTGCCCATGTTTTACTCTTCTCCAGAGCTTCCATTTCTGCTTTTATGGCTTGAGACCACTTTGGATCTAATAAGGCTTCTTATACTGTGCTGGGAACATGATGTGAGGACAGCCTATGCACAAACTCTTTGAGCGGTTTTGGTAATCTCTGAGTAGACACATAATTGGCAATCGGGTATCTTGATCTTCTTTCCTCAGAATCTGGAGTGTACCGATGTGGTGGCTTGCCACGATTGTGTCTGAAAGGTAAAGTATAACCAACAGAGTTATCCGAGTCATTAATAGGGGTGATGGGAGAGATTACCTCAAGAGTATTCTCAGGAGAAGGGTCTTCGGGTACTAAGGAGTGGGGTTCTTCATTTTCAAGTTCAGATGACTCGAATGCAGCTTCCTAAATAATATCAGGATTATCTCTCCTTTCTTCACTAACCACTGCCTCATTGCTGTCACTCATCTGTACTGGGCTGTCTTCAAAGCCTGGCCAATTCCACCAATTCAGCTCTTCATCTCGTATCTGCCCCTAAAGAGATGAAGTGGATACCGATGAAGGGAAGAAAGTTTCTGATTCTAAGAAAGTAACATCCATAGTGCCATAGGTGCGCTTGGTGGCAGGGTGGTAGCAACGATATCCCTTTTGGTGTGTAGCATACCCCAAAAAAATACAACGAATGTCACACGGATCAAGCTTGGTTCTTTGATTTTTATGGAGATGGACAAAAGCGACACAACCAAAGATTCGTGGTGGAAGTAGCAAAATAGTTGGCAAGGAAACATGTTTAGAAAGAACCTGCAATGGGGTCTTGAATTGCAGCACTTTTGAAGGCATACGGTTTAATAGATATACTGTCGTGGCAATAGCATCATCCCAATACCTACTCGGCACATGTGCCCCAAGCAAGAGAGCAAGAGTTGTTTCTAAGATAAGCCGATTCTTCCTTTCAACAACCCCATTTTGTTGGGGTGTTTGAGCACATGACGTTTCGTGAAGAAGGCCATGGGTCGCAAAGTAATCCTGAAATTTCTTATTGACATATTCACCACCATTGTCAGAGCGAAGAATCTGAATTTTAGCTGAAAATTGAGTTTGAATCATTGTATGAAAAGATTGAAACACACTAAACACATCATCCTTATGTTTCAACAGATATAGCCAAGTCATACGAGTACAATCATCGATGAATGTCACAAACCAAAGAATGCCAGAAGAAGTGGTAATTGGAGAGGGTCCCCAAACATCTGAATGAATTAAAGCAAAAGGAATATCACTTTTATTCAAACTTGTGGAATAAGAAACCCGATGACTTTTGGCTAGAATGCAAGTATCACATTTAAAGCCAGAGTCAGGTAATTTGGAAAATAAATCTGGAAACAAGTATTTCATATAGCTGAATGACGGATGCCCTAAGCGTCGATGCCATAGCCAAATCTGTCTCTCCTTAATGCTTGCGTGGTAGAAATATAATGAGCCTGACCAGAGCTGAAATCATCCATGTAATATAAACCCCCCTTCTTAGTACCACGCCAAATGATCTCCTTGGTGAGAATATCCTGAAGAAGACAAAAAGTAGGATACATTAG
Organism: Lithocarpus polystachyus; assembly: GCA_033629205.1. Lineage (NCBI taxonomy): Eukaryota > Viridiplantae > Streptophyta > Magnoliopsida > Fagales > Fagaceae > Lithocarpus > Lithocarpus polystachyus. The sequence continues at coordinate 22,501,738 of CM066164.1, read as the reverse complement.
TGCAACACAATTTAGTTCCTCAGTAACTTATCCTACAGACATCAATTTATTTGAAAGGGATGGAACTAATAAAGTATTAGATAAAGAAAGAGATGGTGATAAGGCAACAGTTCCAGCCCCTGTAACTAGATATGTAACCCCATTAGCATTCACAATATCTGTTCGCCTTGGTTGGGTAACTTCAATAAAATCATCTGAATTGAATGTCATATGATCCGTGGCCCCGGAGTCAATTATCCAGCCATTGTCACCATTTTGGATAGAACTAAGAAGGGCATAACCATAGTTACCTTGATCATTGAGATGAGTTTCATCACTTGATGACTCTATTTGTGAGGTAAGAGATAACTGAGGTGCTGTAGTTACTAGGGCAGCCTGACTAGGCCCTTCATTAGAGGTAGCATCACGATTTTCCCGGGCCTTGTACTCATTCCACCAATCTGGGTACCCATGTAACTTGAAACACGTTTCACGGGTATGTTTTATGCTCCCGCAATGAGTACAACCTCCTCCTTCCAATTGAACCTTGGCTCTAGTGTTGGTATTCAGTTTCCCACCACTCGTAGAGCCTTTTTGGATAACTGAAGAAAGGGTGGTTGTTGTTGTCCTATCTTGACTCCTTTTGATGCCATAACAGCTCCAGTCGTGTCTGTACCCATGAGCATCACTGCCTGCCGGATCTCCTCCTGTCGAACATAAGCATAGGCCTGTTCTACGGTAGGGAAAGGACGTATCTGTAGCACATCACTTCGAATCTTGTCTAGCCGATCGTTCAATCCATCAAGAAAGATATAGACTCTGTCTTCTTGTAGGATTGTATTATATTTTTGTATATCAGTGGCACAGATCATTGGGTTAGGATGCCGAAAATCAATTTCTCTCCACAAGCCTTGAGGATCATTGTAATATTTTTCAATGCATCCTCCAGCTTGTCTCATTTTAGTCACCCGTCTTTTTAGATCATATACTTGTGAAGTATCAGTTCCATCAAAGTAAGTAGTAGCAACAGAATCCCATACCAGTTTTGTAGTTGGGAAGCGAATGAAATTACTGATCAAGGACGGGTCCATAGAATTGATCAGCCACCCTTTGACAATTGCATTCTCAGTTCACCATCGTCGGAAAGTCGGATCTGTAGGTTCAGGTTGCAGAAAGTCACCATTAATATATCCCAAGTTGTCTTTGCTCGAGATATACATCTCAACAACTTGGGACCAGAGAGCATAGTTGGTGCCATCCAACTTAATGCGATTTGTGCAGCGGAAGCATCATAGGTCGGTAGGTGGGTTTGGGTTTGATTTTTGGTCAAGACTTCAGTCATTCTTACCGTCAAATCTTCTAGGATAGAGTCTGTGGAATTGCCGTCAGTTTGTACCACATTAGTTGGGTTCACCATGGCTACAGATTAGTGTTTAAGGTTGGGTTTGGTTGTAGAGCAAGTCCTAGGATTTTGCTCTGATACCATGTCAAAAAGATTGCTCGTATATTTTTATTTATTTATTTACAGAGACAAGTATTGTTATATAGCAATACAAAGAGAAGGATCTAGAAGCTAAACTAGGCTATACATAAATTATGGCTACTATAATGGTTAACCCTTAAGAGAAGGGATTCTAAACAATCTCGCCTATTATTTCTCCAATCACTAACAGCTCACGCCAACATGGAATTATGCTAAAAGAATACAAAAAGAGAATAAGAGAGTGAGTATGCAAGCTCCTTCCTACATACCTATGCACTCGACTTAGATAATAGCCAAGAATATAGCTGAAGGAAGACTTTGCAACAGAGTAATAGGTTCCTCCAAGTATTGCAAGATATATGATCTGAAATGAAACAGAATATATAAATAAATATTAATTCCCAACTGAAAAAGAAAGGGGCAATCTGGGTAACATGTCTTAATGGACAACATATATTTAGCACTTAACAGTCAGATTACTAACATAAATTGACGTATATGAGTAACGTCTTAATAGACAATATTTATTTGGCACTTAAAGGCCAAGTTACTAACAAATATAATCATCATGGTTAATATAAAAACGAAACCAGATGTGATGAGCTAAAATGAAAATTTAAAAAATGTAAATAGCAAAACAAAAATAACTTCAATCTTTTTTTCTTAGAACAAATATAAAAGCCATTAACTTAATCAACATGTATATCTAAATTTAGACAGCTAGATAGGAGTGGTGGAACATCTTCTAGCCAAACCTGTTGGCCATCTACTAGTCTAGAATACTTAGCTATCTACTAGTCTAGGATAAATAGCTAAATACTGAGTGACGCTTTTTTTACTTACCAGTGTGAGAAATTTCTTGGTCCATCGGAAATTGTAGCAACTGTAGAAGTGGTCTTCCAGGGTTCTTTTAAGTCCCAACTAATAAAACTTTGCCACTTATGCAAATATAACATCACCTACTGATTTATGATTTTTTTTTTCTTATGTTGATTAGGAAACTGACTCACATTTGCATAAGTGGCATCATCTCATTAATTAGGAGGACCACTCTAGGAGTCTCTCAGTAGACCTAATAATCTCTCAGTATGAGAAGGACACAACGCGCAAAAGATTAGTCATACTCCTTGCTGTTAACTTGTACAAATGTAGGAGAACGAAAAAGGTGGAGTAGAGGGGTGTTGGCTGGAAATTAGGCTAATTTTCGGCCAACTCTCTCTTACTCCCCTTCCATCCTCCATCCAAATTGGAATCCAAATCTTCTGTTCCATTTTTTCTACTCCACTCTATACTCCACCAATAAATGCTTGCCATGTGTTAACTTAATTAATTAAATACTATCATTATTGACTTATTAATATTACCATTACTAATTAATGGTAGTATTTAATTAATTAAGTTAACACGTGGCAAGCATTTATTGATGGAGCATAAACTAAAGCAGGAAAAGTGGGACAGAAGATTTGTACTCTCCAAACTGGCGATCAGTGCTTTATAAAAAATACAAAAGCCTAAGGCCGCTAGTGCTTCCGCATCCTTTGCATCTAATCCAATTGCTTCCAATGAACACATTGCCCCATAAATTCTCCATGCTCATTGCTAATAACAAAAATATCACTAAATTGAGTCTGTTTGGTTTGAGTGAAAAGTGGGAGGATGAAAAATAGAGGAGAGAATATGAAAGAAAATAATTTGTGGGGTTGTTTGGTAATAGTGAAAAATAGAAGGGATTTTGGTGGGACCTATGCATTTTCTCTTGTGCTATCAAAAAGATATCTCCAAATTGGAGTGATTAAGGGACAAAAAATGGCAGAGAGGAGAGGGGTAGATGGCAAATTACTAAATGTGCCCTTCCCTTCACTGTGTTTGTGTTGTGTTTTAGGTTCGGTTCATTTTCCTTTCTTCTTCTTTTTTTTTCAACATGCATTCTTTTGTTTCTCAAACAGTGACTTTTTTTTTTGTTAATAATTGGTCTTTCTATTTTCTTTCTTTTATCAAACAATAGGATTTTTTTTTTCTTTCAACGTGTTTTCTTTCTTTTATCAAACTGTGGCTTTTTTTTTTTAAATCAAGTCTCGACGGTTGTTTTTGTGTTTAACAATAGCTTCTTCTTTTTTTCTTTAAACTTTTTTGAATCAATGGTGGTTTTTATTTTTTAACCAAATGATGGATGGCTCCTCTATATTTGTCATATATAATATTATAATGTAATGTAACAATAAAGAAAAATAAAACAAATTGCCGGATTATAAGAGTAAATTTATATATACTACTTTTTTTATCCCCACTTTTCTGCTCAACTAAATAAATTTTTTTTCCCTTTACTTTTCCATCATTCTAACTCTTTTTTATCTTCTCACTTTTTCTTCTCCTCAACCCAATAGACCCTAACTCTTTGAATATCAGAAAATATAGCCCTATCCATTATTTACTGTAAACCAGCCATCACGTGAGTAGGGCTATCCATTAGCAGTGATGTACCCCAACATTAAAACATTTAATTTAAGTTTGAAGGCTTAATGATAGGACGGGAAGTTGTTAAAAACAAGCATATTTATAAAATGTAAAATAAAATTAAGAACACATATATTCCAAAAACATTCAAAAGAAAAAAAAAAAAGAATGACTAATGAAAATTAAGAAATCAAACAACATATCTATATTTGTGACAAAGGACGATGCAAACAGTAGAAGTGAAGACAAAGCATGAGCTATAAAACAATATGATCTATCAAAGTCACACCCCAATCACACCATGTTGGCAAATATTTTTCAGCCCCTACAATTTTCAAAAGTTACATCTTAAACCACAAAGCATGGAGGCAAATGTTTTAGTTCTCTGATATTTATTAATTAAGATCAAATTATATTATTTAGTATAATATATGCAAGACCTTAGACTTTAAATTTTTTTAAAAATTAACTTAATTTTTTCATTGTCAAAAACTATATTATATAGGTTAAAAAATAAATAAAAAAAACTTTTGCTCCATAACGTTTACATAATGAGTGCTTTTATAGTTCCTAATATTTTAAATGAGCGCTTTTAACCACTAAATTTTCAAAATGAGTATAATTGGTTCCTTTGTCTAGTCTCTTTTGTTTTCTTGTCTCTATGTGCCTAATGTGTGCACTACCCGACCCAAATGATATGGATCCTCTTCCCCATTTGAAACCCAAATCGGTAATGAGTGCCCTTCAACATCACTACCATTGAACCTTAAACTCAAATTCGAATGATTTTGCTCCTCTCAATTTCATGACACAAGACAAGTTCAAGATATATAACCCTTCAAAACTAAAATCCTAAAATCTTTATTGATTCTGCCTTTTAACTTTCATTTAATTTGACTGACCAACAAGTTTTTATGGTCGCTATTTTTGGAAGAACATGAAGCTGCTAGTGATCTCTACTTCAAGGTGAAATTACCCCATCAGTACTTGTTTTTAAGGGCTACTACTAGAATGCGCCTTTGCTTCATTTTTATCTTCCAGGCTTCCACTGAATTAGAACATAAAAACAGTGAAGCACTAATGGTTTAAGGAAGGGGCTAAATAGGAATTTGGGTGCACTCATTCTTAAGGAAAGTGTCGTTGTCATGATGTAAAGCCCATACAGGAACAGAGTCAGAACTTGAAGTTAGGGAGCGGCTCTGCTGCTCACTGTATGCAACGTCTCCGGCCTTTGACTCTATTGCTTTACCACTAAGGATTTTTGTTTAAAACTTTTCAAGGGGCCAAGTTATTTGTATTGGGTAAAATAAGTTGATTGGGCTTCATTTTTTTTTAGCTTTATTATTGGTAATTTTTGTTGTTGGGCTAATTTTTTTGGGCTTGTATATTTTGTTTTAGATTTAATATATTAATTTTGTATGGCTTTTAAGTGGAAAATGATAAAATTACAAAATTTTTACAAATTGCTAATGTGGTAAGTGGTTATTGGTAAGTAAAAAGTGATCCAAGTGTGCAAATCAACAAAAATTTGCTACCTCAATAATTTGTAAAAATGTTGTAAAAAAGTTTGCGGATATAACATTACTCTTAAAAGAATTGATGGCATTGTTAAGAGAGGGCAAAGTGTAATTTTATTGAACAAAATTGCCCAACTTAGTACCTATTAGAGCATTAGTATTGGTGGTGCTAAAAAACTAAATTGTTATTTTTAGCACTACCATAAACAAAAAGTGTGCAACATTGATGGTGGTATAGGCAAAAATTTTACCTACTCAGCTATAGTGCACAACCATTTAATATTTTTTATTCTCACCTCTCATTAAAATAAAATTTTTTCTTTTCTTTTTTTCCTCCGTTTCACTCATTCACTCATTCTCAATAAAAAAATAAAAATAAAAAACTCTCGCCTCTCTTTTTCCATCAACGTCGTGGTCATGCCGTGGGTGTGGAAGCTACCAAATGGCCAGAACGAAATGGTCTGTAGTGGAGCTAACCAAGCTTGCCTCAATGAAAAGAATATATAGCACTTGGTGATTTTACAGAAGTTTGTCGGACATTGAAGAAGGTTAAATTCTAGATGCTTGGTTGGGAGATCTACAACCTACCACAATGGGGATTATAATTAAGGTTCTAAAATGAATTTTAGGTGATGAAGATCGCTCTATATGCCTCACTCGGGATAGGGTTGTGAATTCCCTTTGTGATCAGCAAATGGGTTGGATCGTTAAAACTTGTTATTTTTTATGGTTGACAATTCAATGTTATTTGCTGGGTTTGTGTTTGTGTTGCGGTTGATTTGGGGTGGGGTTGCTAGCTTTTTAGTTCTTCTTCCTATAGGAGTTCCACATTGGTGGTGGTGGTTAGGGATGGCAATGGGGCGGGGTGGGTTCGAAGGATGGGGTCTACGCCCCCCGCCTGCATGGTTTTGTCTTACTCCATCCCCGCACCGTCTTGCATGACATGAAAAATTTCCTTGCTCCATCCCCGCCCCTTGGGGCTTCGCAAGTCCTCACCCCACCTGTAAAAACTCTGCTTTATGTTAATTTGCCTTCAACTATTACAATTGTTTTTAATAAAACCTAATTCGTTAATAAAAATGTACTTGAAATTACAAATAAATTTATCCCATTAAATCAAACTAATTTTTAGCAAAAATTAAATAATATTATTAAAGTATTTAACAGGACAATATCACAAAAAAAACAAAAAAAACTCATAATACAAAATCAAATGATTCAATATATATAAATTTGTTTATAATAAAGACAAAAGAAAATGTTAAAATTGGTACCTTAATTTCCAACCTTGCTAGATAAAAAAAAAAAGAGGCAGAAAGCCTTGTTGCGTAGAATAAAATAAGCTGATAATATGTTTGTTTAAATAGTAGGGTTTTAGGGTATGAAAAATTTACAATTTAACCCTTATCAATGCGGGTCGGGGTGGGGATGAGGTGGGCTGGGTCTAAAAAGTCTAAACTCATCCCCATCCAGCCTTATGGTGCGAGGCTAAAATCTTGCCCCATCCTCGCCCCACCACCTTTGCGGAGCGGGGAAAACCTGCGTGGGACGAAGCAGGGAGGGGTGAACCAAAATTGCCATCCCCAATGGTGGTGCTTGAAGACAGTGAAGAATAGAGAGAAAAAATAATTAAAAAAAATGAATTATTTATTGTAGTAGATTTATTATTTTATTTTATTGTATTGTTTATGTTATTTTATTGTGTTAAAAGCTAAAATAAAACCATTAATGTTGGTATTTTGTAAAATAAGAAGTTAAAATAGCTAAAGTAGCTTTTGGTGGAGCCAAATAGCTAAAATTATGGCTCCACCAATGTAGATGCTCTTAATATACTAATATTTAAAAAAAAAAAAAAAAAAAAAAAACACACACACACACACACACACACACACTTTAGGAGGCCATTACCCCACCTAGTCCATATATAGCTCCATCCATGAGCCCACATGTTTGTGAGAGGACCAGCCCACTAAGAGATAAATTTCGGAGTTGAGTGGCATATAAATAGGGATTTGGGTTTGCCTATTTTTATAGAAGGTCTCATTGCATTGTGTAAGTACAAATATAAACACATATTTAATATATAGCTAGGTTGTTAGTAAAAGGTAAAATGTGTTGCAAGTAAGTGTTTCACTATTTGTGTTGTATCAGCATGAGTAACGAGATGCCGATATGCCTACCAAAGGCCTTGTTACATTGTATTCATATTTGGCACTCTTCTATGTCATTTAAAACATTATGTTCTTAGAAATTTTGCAATTTTCATAATGATTAAGAGTGTAAAGACCAATGATTTAAGTAATAAGAAGATAGTGTACAAACTTGGGATAGAGTTGGGCATCTAAACCCACTTAATTGAATGAGCCAACCTCTACTTGTACAACTTAGCCATTTTTTAACATGGGTTTCATTGAGACCAATGATTAAATTCACATCCTAACAGCTTAATCTCAATTCTCACACTTGTTTTTTTGGCCTAACAGCACCTTAACCTTTGTTGTGTCTCAATGTCTAAGGTATGATCCCCAGTAACTTCATCTAAAATAAATAAATATAAACATACTAAGCAAGATTATTAGCAAGGCAAATGTAGGATAACTTAGAACCTCACCAACCCATACTAAACGGTATGCTAGTATTTGTTTTTCACTTCTGTCTTCTTCTTCTTTTTCTTTTTTTTTTCTTTTTTTTTTTTGGTGCTGAATATGTATTTTTCACTCCTTAGATATGAGCTAGGGATCCTGTTATATGGTTTTCACCTCTTAAAGCACTTGTAGCAGTCGAGCTAAATAGCTATTTTAGCTCCACCAAAACACAAAAATCAATCATGCAGCAGTGGAGCTAAAAGTATTTTTTTTAGCTTCATTGCTACAGTGCACATCTAAAGATAGATGAGCATTGTAGCTCAAAGGTACAAAAAAAAATTTATTTTATTTGTGTTCACACTATGGTTAGAATTTTTTTAATAGATATATTATTTTATTGTAGTAGATATCTTATTTTATTGTGATGTTTATATTATTTTATTATATTGAAAGCTAAAATAGATCCATTGTTGCAGCATGTGTGTAAGTAAAATAAATAAAGTAACTTTTTATGGTACCAAATAGCTAAATTTTTAGCTCTATTGCTGCAGATGCTTTGAGATGAGTAAGGATGAGTACAAAATTCACTACTTGATTAAAGCAATCCATTAATTTGTCTACAAGACTACAGTTTCACTAATAAAAAATCATATGATTTCTTGGACTATATAATAGCCTTGTCTTAGCTCCAAAGCCCCATGACAAAGCTACTATGAGTCTATGAGTCTCATCCTTATCTGTAACACACTAATACATTGAGGCGAACTTTTTGATCCATCCAATAATGTCTACAACTCTAACATCACAACCAAAAACAAAAAGCACTACATCACTCATTCAAAAATAAAAGTTATATTGTTCTAGTAATAAATCATTAATAAATTAAAAGATCAATCTTCCTTTGAGTCATTCTCGAAGTCATTTTAAGTATTTTTCTCTCCATTTTCACTTGAATCTTAATGGGTCGTCCTCCAAAGCTATCACCAGCGTTTTCCTGTCTCCTTTTACTTGAATCTTACGTTGAGTCATCCTCCAAGTCATCAATATCATTTTCCTCTCCGGACTCACTTGTGCTTGCATTGGTCTACAATAAAAGAGGTTCAAATTAATGCCTCAAACGAAAACTAATCCAAAAAAATAAAGAGATGAAAGAGAAAATTAATCCCAAACAACATTACACTAGACAACATAACACTAGATCATGATCTAATCAACAATCTCATTCTTACATACAATAATAAATGCAATTGATACTTAAGTCAGAAGATCTAACAAGCACAAGAACAAATATCAAGTCTTTTCTAACCAAATTCCTCAAGAACAAAAATAAGAAGATTTTTTTTTTTTGTCAAACCCAAAAAAAAAAGATTAAATAAGTGATTCTATATCAGTGTAAACGAGTGAGATATGCTTGTGTAAAAAAAAAAATCTTATCATTTTGCAATTATATATAGGAGGAATGAACACTTCATCACAGTAGAAGAAAAATGAGTTCATATATAAAATGTAAATTTACTTATGTCAGCTAGATGGTAAATATGAGAACAAAACTCCCACACTTATTAAATAAAGAAAAAAAAATGTATACCATATGTGCATGTCCGTAGATAAATATATGAAAAATAAATGTTTAGCTTATTTATTTGGCTTCATCTTGCCAAGAAACCAAAAGCATAATACATGGCAGCGGAAGCAAATTATTCCACCAAAAGCCTTCTAAAAATAGGGAAATTCTTAGCTAGTCCAAGACTACAAAATCAGCATGCTGACCTTGTAGTCCTAACCAATAAAAAGAAGACAGATCATTTAAATTAATGACGTAAGCTTTCCTGCCATGTCACCATACACATGTGACTTACTCTAACGTCGGTTTAAATCCGTTAATGCTCAGAGCAAATTCAAAATTAAGATGGGAATGGTCCCTGAAAATTTTTAGCATCCAAAAAGTTTTCAAATTTGTTTTAAAGAATACTAGCCTCTGAGCACGCGCTCACGCGCGTGCTCAGAGGCTCTTCTATTTTTTGGGTAAGGGTTAATTTAGTGCATTTATTATAATTTAGGATTACTACATTTTCCAATCACAAAAAAAATCTAGGGGTGTGATGAGTAAATTATTTCATCCAAAATGTAGAACACTCATCACACTACTCATCACACCCCTAGATTTTTTTTGTGATTGGAAAATGTAGTAATCCTAAATTATAATAAATGCACTAAATTAACCCTTACCCAAAAAATAGAAGAGCCTCTAAGCACGCGCGTGAGCGCGTGCTCAGAGACTAGTATATTTAAAAATTTTGATATTTAATATGCTTATTTTTAATTATTAATTAATAAAAAACAAAATAATTTAATGGGTATTGTTAGTATTACCTTGTTGGCATTGGGAACCAGTTCCTGCAGGGCTTTCATTCTCTCTGCAATTCTCTCCCTCCGTAACTGCCACCATCACAAAAACCCACCCACAGGTTCAGAGAAGAATAACAAAACAAAACAAAACCCAATGTGTTTCCGTTTTGTTGCTCAGAATAACGTAAAAGGAAACAAAACCAAAACCAAAATTGAAGATTAAAATTTTGTTGGGTATGTATTTTCACACTTTTCATTTGTACGACAAAAAAAAAAAAAAAAAAACCAAAACCAAAATCAAAACCAAAAACAAATACGATATTCTTTATTATTTTTAGTAAAGCAGTGAACAGTGGTGGTTAATAGTATTAAAGAGATGAAACAAAAAAACTCAATTATTAGCTTTCATTTTCAGGACAACCAAAAAGTCAGTCAGAAAAAAATTAAAAAAAAAAAAACGTACTCTTTCGGCGATGCTATGTGGGTCAGTGGCTTGACCACGCCTAGCCCTAACCCTCTGTCATGGTTGAGCCGGTGCACTTCCGGCTGACCCACTTGCTGGACCTTGGTTCATCACTCCACTCGGAGCCCCGTAGTTCTGACCCTGAACTTGTCCACCCTATCAAATAACCAATTTTTTTTTTAAATGAATAAAAAAATAAAAAAACAGAGGTTAGTTTTTTTTTTTAAGGATAAAAAAAAAAAACAGCAACTTAGAGTTATTTATTTTGTTTTTTTAAATAATTGTATAGTTATTTTGAAGTAGTGGGTGAGTGGAAGAGGGTTTCTATTTTGTAGGCAATGTTTTAGTGCAAGTTAGACATATATTTTTACCAAACTATCCTTTAGTTTTGTCTCTACATAAATCTAGGGGTGGAGGGGTATTTTGAAACAAAAAAAATCCGGTTCAAACAGTTGCAGCCCCTTAAATAATAGTATCGATGAAATACGTCTTGGTATCCTTAATATTTGCTTAGAATATGAACTCACCGTCTCCAACTTCCCAATCGGCAGCGATGGCGATCTAAACACTGCCCCGCTCATCGCCGCAGGACTCCTCTACTTTTCCTTGTCTTGATGAAGAGTATGTTTTTCTCTCTCATTCATTCATCTTGTTTCTTTGAGCATGAATTTGGGCAATCCAAACCTCCTAGATCTGAGAACCAATGCATTGGATTTCAATTGCAGTTTCTTGTTCTTTTTGTTTCAAAATTTCATTTTGGTTCTTGTTTTTGTTCTAAAAATTTTATGTCTTTGGCCCGGTTGAACTGTTAAGTTTTTTAATTTTTATTTCTATTACCAATATGTGAATCCGAGCTTTGCCTTGAATGAGGTATTTGTGAGAGCATTACTCTATTTTTCCCTATTCAAACGTGTTCATGTGTTTGATAATTTTGCATATAAGCTGTTTGAGAAAATGTAACTTAATCATAACTATGGAACAGTCACTCAAATCTTTAATTTTAAATAGGTGCTTTGCAACAATACAAGAATCTAATAATATATTTTTGGCTAGTTCTGAAGCATGTTATGGTATTATAATTTCCAAAAGCTATGGGATTTATAGGTTGTTTTGATACCACACCCAAATTTCAGGTACATGAGACCTATGTAGTCTTATGTTTCTGCTATTGCAACAATGATTAGAGGGAAAAGGAAGAAGCAAGTATTTGTTCATTAGTTGGGTGTATCTCATTTTTCACCTTTTGAATCCTTCTTTGATGAGACCATTTGAAGTGGGTCGTTGCCATAGAAGCCAGATTCATAATTTTTAGATATACTGATCATGTTTGTGTTTACTTCATTTCTATAGTTCTACTGATCATAATTTTTACTTCATTTGATATCAATATTTGTAAGAAATTTTTGCCACATTACTTGGTTTGTTGGACTTTAGCTCTGAATTTGTGTGGTGGGGAGTGCCATTCTGAAATTAGTGCTCAATTACTATTTTTGGTTCAATGAAATTGATGTTCAATTGCAAAACCCTGATACCAAATTTTAAGGATTGATTTTTTTGCATATTAGGCTTGCTCAAGTTTGTTATTTTGTGCTTTGCTTATTTCCATTCCTTTGCTTTTGCAACAATAGAATGAGCCAACTAATGAAGCTATTCAAGGGCTTGGAAGGTGCTCTTGTGTTAGTCAAGAACTTGACTTACAGGATTTTAATATTGAATGTGCTTAGCTATTGGTGTATTCAATTCTACTCAACCAAATTCAATACTTACAACTTTGGTCATCTATTACAAGATGTCAAAGATGATACAAAGCCTTTTTGTAGTGTTGAGTTTAAACTTGTACCGAAGAAAGGTTGTACAAATGCTTAGTATTCTCGGCACGGTTATAGGTAGAGCCTTTGGACAAAAGTGGGTGGCATTTATCCATTTGAGATCAACAAAGCAATTGATCTTGAAGCACACTTTTGTTATTTTGTCCTCGTAATCAAATTATAAGTCTTGTAATATAAGTCTATATGTCAATAGAACTTTTGTTATTTTGTACTTGTAATCAAATTATACATTTCAAATTATACTCATATCTTCAATGACATGACCAATAGTTGAGAATGATATTTGCATTTGTCACTAAATTGATTATTCAATTATGTGTTTTCTACTAATTTTGATGGAAAAAAAATGTATGTAGTCTCTTACCATCTTTTTTACGAAATCAAAACTACCATAATTGGCTTGATAACATTTCAAATGATAAGTCACAAACATCATTATAGAAATTCAAATATCATGAAAAGAATAACTACATTTTATTACATTCTCTTGGTTTGTACTATACATACTTGTAATGGTTTTGTATAAATAAACAAAGATGCTGAAGTGTCAAAATTGGACAATACAACATAATGCTCAATTATTTCTACCACATTACTTGTTTCAAACTAAAAAGAAGTTAACACTTAACATATATCAAATCTAAAACTTCAATAACTTCAAGATACGTGACCTCAATCACTCATGAATTTGAGTTTTAATTTTTTGCTTCCATCTTTATTAATTTGTTTCCCTTTTTAAATAGCATTCAATGCACAACATATGTGCAATACAAGTTATGATAAGCACCAACTATTAACATAAATTTGATAACAACTAACTAGCAAACAACCTAATCCTATCCTCTACACTTCCAAAAGTCTAGGAAATAAGTTATAAATAATTTCTATCTCTAACTAACAAATCTTATTGTTTAAGGAGACTAGCCAGACTTCAATCTTGGAACTTCATCACTTATCCATCTCATCTTGTCATCCAAGCCAATAATGATAGCTCCTTCACATTCAACTTGTTGATCCTCATCCTTGGCCTATTGCTAATCCTCATCTTCATCCTTGGCAAGCCGAGGCTCCCTTTGCTCTAAGTTTGTCCGAAACACTACAAAGAATCATTATGTTATTGTTCATCAAAAAAATCTATCAAATAACCACCTCGAGGTAATATCTATCTAGTATTCACCATTGCATCATTAACTGTATTCAAAAGTGTATTAAAATGCACATTAGTTTCCTAACACAAAGGCTCGTCAATCTAATGATTCGTAATTTCTATCCTCATTTAATGAAACTTAATAGCAAAGCAGGCAACGTAGAAGGCATAACATGAATGATTTATCCTATCAATTATTAACTTTTGTTGTGAAAATAAGATTTTATTCATGGTAAGGATAACTTAAACTTCAAACAAGGCATTAGAGCCAATATCAAAATAGCTAGAAGAAGTTCAAAATATTTTTGCCTATCCAAATTTTCACTATAACTGTTGAAGTTGGCAAACCATAATGCACACTTAACTTCATTTCATGGAATTTGATTCTCCCTTGCTTTGTTGTTGACATTCATTCCATGGGATTGGATTCTTTCATATTCCCTCAATTTCTTAGTAGCCAAACAGGGCACAGAGTAAAACTGAATTAAGAAATAGTTTCACAAGTCTTGGGAATCATGTTAGTAAGAAATATATTTCTTATTTGTTTACAAAACTGGTCCTCAATTGATGATATGACTAAACACCACTGCTCTTGCATAAGCAAAGTAAAACTTAGAGCATGGTAATAGCACTAATCTTGATCTAGTGTATATAGCATTGCATCTCAAATCTAGAAACTAAAAATGACTTGCAAATCAAAGTAACATGTTTATGTTTTGTTCATGAAACTCAAGAGTTCACATGATGATATGTCCAAGAATGAGTCTTGATGATTGAACTAAGCTTTTCTCATGGAAATAAACAAATTTCATGAAAGGTATAAACCCAAATTCTTTAAATATTGAAAAAGTCTTTACATTGGGCATTTTATCAAACACGTGGAGCACAGAAGGAATGAATATCCATTGGCCATGAATTCACCCAAAACAAAAATTATTCAAGAAACATCATCCATTATAGAATAACCATAATCGTGAAAAAGATCTACATGGATATCAAAGGAAAGCTAAAAATAAAAATCATCATGAATGCCTATGGCAAAAAATTTAATTGGCTAGAAAATCCAGGAATTTCATCTTACCAAAAGAAAGGGAAAGTAGACTCACCCTATTCATTGCTTGAAAGAATGTGATTGCTTGAATCTTGGAGCAAGCATTCTCATCCTTTGTTAGAGGAACAACTACCTCTTAGATTTAAAAGTTTGGATTGCACATCAAAGCATTTGAATATCCAAATCAGGAAGCGAGGGATTACAAGGAGGAAACATGAAGGAGGCGTGTGGCGATGAGCAGGGCAGTGCTGAGTGAGAAGTTGGAGACAATGACCTAGCTTCAGCAGAAAAAACATTTTGTTTGGCGTTGGGGAAATGACCCATGATACGTAAAACAAATTTTGAAAAGGATTTCAGATACGAAATTTGCAATACCCACCCATTCACATCTTAAATTTGAATTTGCCATTTTGAATCTGCTTTCAACGGGTTAAACAGACGCTAGAGAATAATAAGCTGGAGTGGGGTGATGTGGCAAATAAGCTTATGTCATCAATTTTGGTGATTTGTCTTCTTCTTGTTGGTTGGGACTACAAGGTCAGCATGCTGACCTTGTAGTTTCGAACTAGCTAAGAATTTTCCAATGAGACCCATTACATTAGTGGTACCTGTTGTACCATATTACGGCCCAGTCGCGGGTTGTAGAAACTTGTGATTTATTTGATGCTTTTTGTAAGCTTTTCCATCTTCTGTTTTGCCAGTATATTTTTCATGAGAAGTTGATTGATCTCTATTATAGATTTTGATGGTGTGACTTTGTAAGAATGAGCTATCATGTTTGATTGACTGTGCATCTGTCAAAAGATAATAATTTGTTTGGTAGTCACTCTAAGAACAAGCATCAATGAAAAATAAAAGGAATTGTGGTAGTGGCGGAGCTATTATATAATTGAAGTCTTTTTGCAGAACTAGGGAAGAAGTGCAAAATCGTATCTAATTCATAGATAGATGTGGTGGTACTTTAATACGAGTAAGAAAAGGAATTGAGAATTTGATTAGTGGATATTACTATGAAGGAGTTTCAGAGAACTTGAAAGTTGGTCTGGGTGTCGTAGTTGGACGAAGATGAGATATTGTTAGCAGGCTGATGATATGTATGCCTATTTGGAGCTATAAATGATTGGCTTAGCCTATTTTATTTTTAATAAAAATGGGCTTTGAAAACAAAACCTTCCTTTTTCTTTCTTTCTGTGCTTTTCAGTTTTATAAACTGGGGATGAACCCCCTCTGCCACTCTTTTTTTCCTAGCATGCGCATTTGGTGCACTATTGAATAAGATTCCTGTAAGCGGTTAAAGTATCTTCCCACCTCAACGCAGTTTGCTTCAAGTTTCTGACTTTCTAATTTCGATTCTTTCTGTTTTTGTTTCGGTTTCATTATATTGTAGCTATTTAATCCTATTTTTTCTGGAAATCTGCAAACAAAGAAAAGTTATTTTCACTTGCAATGTGCTTGCAGGCGTACATCTTGGTTGGGAAACCTGGGTGGTTTGTAGAGTATGGAACAAGAAAATAACAAGGAAGCAGAGACTCCTGTGAAGACATTACCAGAGTCTAACATGAACAAACAAGAAGAAAACAAAGAGGCAGTGGAGGCACCTGAAGAGGCATCTAGTAAACCAGATTCTAACAAGAACGAGGCAGGGACATCAAGAAATAAAACTCCAAGATCATTAAAGGCCAAATCCAAAATTCAAAGAAGGCTAGTAACTTGTTGAACACAGGATAAGATAATGTTGGTGCACATGTTCGGAGAAGACAAAGGAGGAAGAAGAAGAAGCAAATATGGAAGAGCAAAAAAGAAGTAGCCACAATGAGGAACAAGATGTTAATAAGGTAAAGTCTAGAGAAGAAAGCAAAGGGAAGAATATTGTTATTGGAGAGCGTAATGATAAGAGGCAACAGCCTCAAAAGAACCAAGAGAAGATCTCTGAGTTGGAAAAACTTGGTGGCTTGATCTTCATGTGCAATTCAAAGGCAAAGCCAGATTGTTTCCGCTATTCTGTAATGGGTGTTTCAACAAGTAAAAAAGATCTTGTGATGAGTATCAAACCCGGGCTTAAACTTTTTCTCTTTGATTTTGATCTGAAGCTTCTGTATGGGATTTATAAGGCCTCGTTTTCTGGGGGCATGAAACTTGAGCCAAGAGCTTTTGGTGGAGCTTTTCCTGTTCAGGTCAGATTTTCTTGTGGCTGACTTCTCTTGATAATTTTTGTGTTATTCTTCATCTTTCTAGCCACACGTGTGCTGATGAATTTTTAATTTTCAGGTGCGGTTCACAGTTGAGAAGGATTGTTTCCCACTATTTGAGGCTTCTTTTAAGAAGGCAATTAAGGAAATTTATAATGAAAAGAACAAATTCAAAACAGAACTTGCTGTTAGACAAGTAAGATTTACTTGTTTCTTCAATAGTTTGGGGTCATTGTTTCCGATAGTATTTTTAGCATTCATAATATTCCAATAGTTTGGGACCCATATTTACCACCTGTGAGAAGAGAGGAAGTCCCTTCTGGTTCTTATTCTGTTGGTGGAATGTTTCCAGGAGAGACTGCACATTTACGCAGGATAGAGACTGATCAAGGAGTGGATAGGCTATACTCCACGTATGCTGCTGATGCCCTACCGCTTTATAACCAGACAGAGAACCGTCAGGTTACCCAGCCTGAAGCTGTATCTGTGCCAGTTTCATCTCGGTACTCTTTTGCGGGTCCATCATTCTCGTACCGCTGACTGAAATTGCATCTTTAATCCCCCTTCCCTCCTCTCTAAAACCCTCTTCAATTTTTTCTCACTTTCCTTTTGTTATAAATGATATTCAGGTATCAGAATTAGTTGATTACCCCATGGTGGTATTTAGGCTCCGTAATTTATTGGCAGTATGTTATGTTATATCTTTGTTAGTTGTCACCGAGTGCCTGGCAAATGTAACGAATGGCAGGCAAACTCATATTGCATAGGGTGGCACTGGACTCTAGGCTAATAAATAGGCACTGGGGTTTCTGCCTGTGGGCTGGTGACATGCGTAGGTACATTTTTCACTAGCATTTTGTATGGATGATAGATTTGGGCTTAAGATCTGATTCAAGCTGAGTTTAAGCCCACATGATGTTATCTTAATCAATATTCTATGTTGGTATATAACTATTGTTGCTATATAAATTTACAAATATCATAACTATTACTGCTTTATAAATTTACAAATACTATGGTATTTCTCTCAGTTAAGTGTGCATTTGGCAAAAATTATTTTTGCAAACTTATTTTACTATTCAGCCTATTTTTGTTACTATTCATAAATCTCATTGCACTTTTTGATACTATTCATAAGTTCTACGATACTATTTTAGCTAACTTTTACATTTATTTACAGTACTCAGCTAAAAGTTTTAAGTTTTAACAAAATAAGCAAATTCTAAACGAAAATAATTTTGGTGTAGTATTTTTTTTTTTTTTTTTTGAGGGCTGGAGGTTAGGGAAAAAAAATTTGGGGAAATTCTTTTGGTTTTTCTTCTTATCACAATATTGCTTTTATGTCTTCATTTTTGAAACTTGGTTTTTGTTCACTAACAAAATCGATCTATAAGTAGTAGACGACTATCTGACTAAAAGTCAATTGGTCTATAAATTGTTGAAGTAACTTTCTAAGATGGTTGGATACATTTGCCTAGAAGCTAGTTGTTATTGGGCTAGCAATTCTATATTGCTGGAAGAAACCTAGAATTCAAGTGCAAATTGGTTTGTGAGAACTCAAATTTAGAAGATTCAAGTAGCTATTGTACTCGTTTATCACAAGGAAAAAAGAAAGACCAATCCACTAATTAATATTCGTTCAAGACTTCTTTTTATGGTCCATAATCGTGCAAATTCAATTTTAAAGTGAGCCCTACTGAATATCAAATTGCTAGAAATGTTTATCACTGAAGGTATAAACTTTTTGGGTGTAATGATCGTTAAAATTCTTTTGGAAAGTCTTTAATGAAACTTCCTAATAAATGGAAAGAAAATTATATAGCATTTTCAGAGTAAGACGATATGGTGCTATTCTTTCTCACATATCTGAAAATTATATAGCTGTGCTTAGTAAGTTTGAATTATAATTAAATTTCTTATATATATATTATATGCTTAGATTCGGCAAATTGGTTCATTTTGTTTTAAAAATAATTTGTGTAAAAATATAGGTGTGCCTTAGAAAGTGTCAATTTTATGAAGCCATGCTTGCCGGAGTTTCTTTCCATCCTCTTTAGCTTATTTAATTTTTTCCCTTTTTTTGATAATGAAAAATGTCAATTTTTATCCCTGTTTCTTTTAAAAAAATTATTTAATTTAGATATCAATTGGTGTATTTTTATACTTTAATTTTTTAGAGTCATGTCAATTTTGTGTAAAAATATAGATGTTCCTTACAAACTGGTTTTTCCTTTTTTCGATATTGAAAAATGATTAATATCTTTACTTAATTAAAATGAAAAAGGCTAATATCAAATTATCGATGCCCTTTGCCCCAACCCATAGTGTACTCTTAGCTGACTCCATTATGGTCAAAGGTTGTCTAACACTACAAAAAGGGTTTCCTTATTTCAACCCACTTTTTTAAGGGTTAATAAAAAGTGTTGAAACCAACACTAATAAACAAAAAATTCTTAGAGAATCACAGAATATAATAAATTGGTATTCTCTTCTCTCAAATTCAAAGTGGATCTCATTATAAATTTAATGAGTAGACCCCATTATGAATGTGAGAAAAAGGAGCACAATTCTCTATGCTCCAAGAGTACCTAAAAATTACTTTTTTTTTTTTTTTTTTTTCAGGTAACTTTATTTCAAAAGTCACTAATAACCCTCCAAATAAACTAATGTAATCATCCTTATAATTTATATATATATATATATATATATATATATATATATATAAGGTGGGTTAATGGGCCAATTTTAGCTAGTGGAGGGGGGAGGTACTACCCATGTTGTTCTTTTATTATCATTTTATTCACCAAAAAATTGGAAATTGAATTTTTCCATTATTATTTTTTCTTTTTAATATTGAGAATTAATTGATTAATATCTCAACTTAATTAGCCAAAAGAAAAAAAAAAAAAGGCTAATATCGACAACCTTTGCCCCTAACCCCAAGTCTATTCTTAGTTGTCACAATTACGGTTCAAAGGTTGACTGACCAGTCCTTATAATTTGGTTTGAATTATCTAATTTGTAAAGGAAATTTACGAATTTCGTATTAGAATTTTGCTGTATAAAAAATCTATAGAATGACTTCCATTACTATTTTTTTTACCAAAAATTTGAAAATTTCAATTTTCTCATTAGTCTTTCCTTTTTTTTATTTTATTGAAACTAATTGATATCTTTATGAGACAAAAAGAAAAAAAAAAAAGAAAAAGATAATATTAATGCACTTTGCCCCTAACCCCAAGTATGTTCTTACTTCCTAATTGTAATTACCATTACAGCTAAAGGTTGATTGACTAGTATCTTGAGTCTCCCTATAATTTTGTTTGAATTGTCTAATTTGATAAAAATTTATGAATTTGGTATCAAAATTTTTTAGTGGCAAGAGTCTACAGAAAAACTCTTTTATTACCAGTTTTTTCACCAAAAAAAAAAAAAAAATTGAACTTTCAGATTTCCCATTAGTTTTTCCTTTTTCTAATATTGGAAAATGATTAATATCCTTACTTAGTTAAGAAGAAAAAGGCTATTATCATACAAAATTGAACTCTCTCTACAGTAATGGCTCTAAGAATTTTTTTTCCCCGAGTGATCATTAAGAAATTTAAATTATAAAAATTTTATATATAAAAAAAAAAAATACACAAATACATAAAGTCTTATAATTTCTTTCTACGATTTTTCTTATTTTGAAAATGTTACATAATAATCTTATTATCAAAATGCTACAAGTTACATATCCAGAAAAATTTTAGTTAAATGAAATTTTTCTTAGATTTTTTTTATATGTTTGTGAGGACCTAATATGTAGGTAAATGGACCAAAGTCAAATGACGAAATTTGGCTACAAACTTAGATTGTAACCTAAACAAATTAACATGTACAACTAAGACTACAACTCTCACTAAAAAATTAACATGAATACATAATTTGAAATCTAACTATTGAATTACATATTTTTTATGTTCTTAAAACGCATATCAAATTTCATGTCAATTAGATGTTATTCACTATTTAATCTATAAATTTATTTTTTATGTATAATTTTAGACTAAAAAACTCAAAATTTAGAAATTTGATTAATGACATAACTATTGATCTTTGATTTTCTTAAAACTTTGTAAATATTGATGATATAAAAAGAAAATGTAATCCAATAGTGGATTCATTAAAATTTAAATCTAATAAAAAATATTGAGTTGTAACCTTAATCTACAACTTTGTCTAAAGTGTTATTATGTTAGGCCTAAAAATATTTAGGATGGTCACAATTTTTTTGAACGTCAAAAAATTATAAATTTCTTAAATTTATATATAATAATAATAATTATTATTATTATATTTCCAGGTCAGATGGTCCTATGACCAACCTGAACCCAATGTGGCGCCGCCCCTGCCTCTCCATCTTAAATGAATCAATTTGAATAATTCGACCTCGTGATTAACAATACAAAATTGACAGTAGGAAATATGGATCAGTTTGCTGCTAGCTAATCCAAACTCTAGGATCTTTTTACTCAATTAATTTTTAAAATATACATATATCAATAAATGAGATTGAAATTTCTTAAATTTTTTTATAAAATATTATGAGAATAGCTAGTATTTATTTTTTGAAAAATGATATGTCCACAACATTTTTCACAACATTTTCACAACAAATCCTAATTGGCAGATTGTTACTGGTTGTTATTGTTGGGACAAAAAAGTAATCTTAGTGTTAGGTTCAAATTTAAACCAATAACAACTAATCACCTATGATTTGTTGTGAAAATGTTGTGAAAAATGTTGTGGACGTAGCAGCTCTCTTATTTTTTATATAAGTTGATGGTACATGGATCGCTACTTAATGAATTACATACGTTAATACACTATATATATATATATATAATTAATAAGCTTGCCACTTTTAACGTCCTATCTAGTTGGTAAGCATATAAATTCAAGATAAAATTAGTAGAAGTAATAAAATATAATACATAGAACAGTGGGGAAAAAAAAAAAAAAAGATGTGATTGACCTCAGCAAAAATTTGTTGAAGATTCATGCAAAATATTTGAGACCAAGACTTAGCTGTTGTTGTGTTGTATTCCAATTCTAAAACTTTTAATATATTAACCAGTCGTCCTTGAAAAGTTAGCAACTGCCTAGCCAATAGATAGTCCCACTTTATTTCTGTCTCAACGTACTTACCCAACCGGAGAGTGAAGACATCTTGCTGACACGAGAATGATGACAAAAAGCCTCCAATATCATTCACTCTCCACACTGTTCCGAACTCATGACTTGTTGAACAGGATCTCTTAATTACCCCACTTCCATAAGTTTTTTTTTTTTTTTTTTTTTTGATAGTGTTAAAATTAAAGGTGAAGAAGATAAACAGTGAAAAGCAGTGGAAGCATAAGAAAAGAGATCAGAGGAGACATGCAAAGAATTACGTGGAAAGCACATATATCTTATTATCTCCCTCAAATGCAACTCGGTTTCACTCTTCTTTCTCGGCATTTACCAAGTGCTTCTGCCTCAGTTGCCTCTGCTGAATTAGTTATAACTTTCTTTGTCATTGCCTTTACTCGCAGTTCCTTGCTGAATATAGCCATGCATGCATGCATCCATGCAAGTACGTCAAACGTCTGGTAAGCTTCATGGTTATGCCAAAATTTTTCATGCAAGAGTTTTGTTCTAACTTACCATGAAGTCCCTTAAATTTAGGGGCGGAGCTACACTTAGCAATGGCCCCCCAATTTTTTTTAAAACTTCGTAATATGTATATTTTGCTATTTTTTAAAAAAATATTAGACTTTAAAATCAGTAGTTGGCTGGCCTCTCCAAAAAATAAGAGCAACCCCTGCAAAAAAGAATTAAACAGCTAATTGTTGGGTTAAAAAAAAAAGTTGTTAATCGCAACAAACTATATATCCACCTTGTAGCAAAAAAAAAGTGTTGCTTGTTTTCAGTTCTTTCCTTTCTTCATTGGTAAGTTTTGGTGGTTGAGTTCAAATAATAAGTTTTTAATAAAAGAAATTTTCTCTTAGAGTTATCTTATTTTATTTGGGACTAAGTCTTTTCATTTTTTTTTTGTTAAATTTTAAATTGTTTGTCAATACTTGATTTAGTCACAAAATATTAAATGGAAAAAAAAAAACTACACAGAAGATATGTAATGTTTTAGGGGGTGACAATACTTAAAAAACAATCTTATCTTGGACACACGTACACACATATAAAAACTTTTTATTTTTATTTTTCAATTTGGGACTAAGTCTTTTATTGTTATTGTAGTTGTTAAGTTTCCAATTTTTTTCCAATGCTTGATTTAGACTAAAAATGTTGAATAAAAACAAGAGGATATTTAATGTTGGGTGTGATATTACTCCAAAAATGAGAGATTTAAAAAAATTACAAATAAATAATGGTAGTACATTTTTGTACATATTGATGGCAAAGTAGACAATTTGTGTATACTCATTATAGTTTATATATATATATATATATATATGCACTTAAATTAGCCAAACTTTGAGAAGATTTTACATTTTCTGATCTCCTTCTATATTTTTCTCAAGAATTCCAGCTATTAGAAATTTTGACCATTATAGAAAACTAAGCAATCAACTTCAAAGTTTGGGACTTATAAGATTCGAAAACTTAATTAGCAATGAATTCAACACGGTATCTAATAATGAAATATAAATCTCGTTGTAGTTATTGGAGTTAAGGCCAAATCTTGATAGCCCAAGTTCCTTTTGGTATCTTCTTTCTTTTGCATTTATTTAACTCAAAAATGATATAGAATGACTCATAGAAAAGAAAAGGGACTCTTTTTTTTTTTTGGGACTTTAACGTCTTTAATTATATGTTATATTATTTGTTCACTCAATTGATTTGTCTCCATATTCCACTCACGCGAACTTACATGCAAATCTAATGCTATCTTGCTAGCTAAAGGTATGACTTTTAAATTCATTAAAAAAAAAGGACAATCAAAAAAGACATTTGGAAAACTTATATTTGAAGATTGTCTAAGATCTCTAATGGAATGAGTCCAAATCTTCTGTTACACTCATCCTGTTCTACTATATTCTCCACAAATAAAATCATGTCACATGTCCATTTATTTTACTAAATGCTTACTAAGAAACTTCATTCTAGGGTTCGAATTCATTTATATTATGTACCTGTTTACATCTCTTTGTGCGTGTGTATATATATGTTTAATGAGTTTTATTAAAGTGTACCAGGGTTTGAATTCATTTATATTATGTACCTGCCTACATCTGCCTGTACATGTGTGTATATATGTTTAATGAGTTTTACTAACGTGTGCCCTTAAGACATATATTAGTAAATCATTTTGGAAAACTTTTTATAAAAAATAAAAAAGTAATTAACTGTTTTACAGTTTTTTCAATTCTCCATAAAAATTATCTCAAAATGAATAATTAATGTATGCCCTTAGGGCATACATTAACCGAACCCTTATATATAATATGTTTGTAACTTTATGCATGTCAATGTTACAAACTTTTTTTTTTTTTTGTTAAGGTTATAAACTAAGTTTTGGTTGTTACTCGTTAGAGATATTGGCCCAGATTTATATACTAATAGTACTTGTATTATTGTACCAGAGACTCTGTTACGCAAATTTTTACTTGTACTATAGCTTCACACCTTAATTACGAGTTTTTTAACGGTAAAGCGAAGATGATAATTCTCCACCTTCAAGAAGCCCAAATTGGAGTCCTAGTCATTTTCTTCATCTTTTGCACCTCCATGAATTTTTTTACTTTCATCTCATTTGTGATCTTATTATCATTCTTATTATTATTATTATTATAATTATTATCATATGTGTGTATCTATGTATATATGTATGACCCACTCATCACTGCACTAAAAAATTTTCAAACATCAAATGTCAAACACAAAGACAAATTTGTTAGTTTTGGCATGTGTATGATGAAAATTTTCAAATAAGATCATAGTGGTACCATATATTAGACTACGAAGATTTATGCATCTAATCTAACTAGATGTGTTTGTCATACTAAATCTTACTTAAATATGGTTGTTTTAGTTTGTTAGTATGAACTAAATAAAAATATAGACTATCAATTGAATTAATAAATAAAAGGAAGAAAAAAAATCACCAACCATAATATAAATAAATAGAAATTAAGGTAAATAGAAATGAAAAAGGAAAAGAAGAAATGGAGGAGTAGACTCACTACAAAAAACGGGGTCTAAAGTCGCATTTGAAAAACGCTGTTTTAGACCCCAAAAATGCGGCTATAGGATATAGTCGCGTTTTCTATAGCCACGTTTACGACCCCAGCTTATGCCATGCATCCAATTTTTGAATTGAAACTGACTTAAAGTCACGATTTTCAAGTTTAAACTCACGATTTCAATTCAAAAATGAAATGTATATAAAATTATGTAATAGTGTGTATAATGAACACAACTCTAATCATTATATCACAATTGGGGTGTAAAGTCAAAAGAAAGTGAGTGAGAATTAAAAGCCCATGCCTAAGAGAAGAACACACGGCTCATGGTGCATCAGAAAAATAATTTCAGGCTGGAATTTTAGGCTAAGATGAGATTATTGCATTCAATGAAAAGGATTTGTCTTTCCAACATCTTTTAGTGTAAAGAAAAAAAAAATGATGTTAATCCTTCTACGATTAACATCGGTTGCAAACTTCCAACTTGAGGTGATCGGTCAATTGGTAGGATAATGTTGAACCCGACTTGAAAACAACAATAGTATTCTATTTAGAATGGGTTTAAGAGTTCCCTTATGACCCCTAAACTTAATTAATTAATTAATTAATAGAATAACTTAATATAAATTCTACACAATACAGATAGTCCAACCATAGTTATCAATCACCAACTGTAATAGTAAAAACAATAGTAAGATCAATACATAGATCTTGGTGATAAAGTGGAAAAACTGTTGAAGAAAGTTTCAAGAAAAATATTTAACTCCCGGGAGATCTCAACTCTATAGGAAATTCACTATAGAAGAAATAGCAACAATAATCTATACTTACAAAGTCTCTACGCAATCTCAATAAATGACCAAACAAATTTAGATGACATTTTTTTTTTGAGAAGGAAATTTAGATGACATTGGGTAATACTACTACGACATTAAATTCTTCAACCTTACACAATACGTGACCAAATTAATGTACTCCATCGATTGACAGCTCAGTCAATAAAGCTTTGCATTAAGAGCAAAATGAATAAATGAAAAGGCTAAACTATACAGCAAATATGTGATGTAAAAGCAAATGTTTGATCAACACAACTACTACTACTACTACATCTACAAGGTTGATCATTTTAACATACGTGACAAATGTTAGAGACAAAAATGTAATTTTCTCAAATGGATAATATCTTGACTAGGAATCATCAGCGGTGACAAATAAAAAAGACGGACCTTCCCTTGATGCTGAATTTGACACCCATAATATACAACCAAATATGGATTTAGAAACGACAAAACTATGCCTGTTCAGCAGATAGTATTTAGAGACTAGAGAGAGTAGAGAGAGACACACACCTGATACCACACATACAAATTATTTAGAAACGACAAAACTATGCCCATTCACTTTCACTGAAAAATCCTGAGGGCACAAATTCTCCACTTGTCATCCATTCAATGCCCCAATCCACTTGCCTCATAAAGAAAAACCCAACCAGTACAAATATACAAAATGGTTGATGACAAAAATTTACACAATTTTTGCTACAACTCTAAATATATTTTTGGTACAATTCATCACGTGACAAATTGTGAGCAGTAAAAATGTTGACCCAAACCCGTAATTTTTTTTTTTTTTTTTACCACTCACAGCAATAATTCGTCCTGCGATCAAAATTGTGTAAATTTTAGTGGTCTTAGCATTGCTTACAAATCTCCCTTCCAATTGGTTAAAACCATCGGCATGGGGTACACTACTACACAGCTTGTTAACTTATTATCACTCTGTGTGTTCCTACCTTAACGTTTTGTGTAATCCTAAGGTCCTAACGTCTACATATATGTGTCCAACTCTCACTCTTCTTAGTAATTACTCCTCCAACAAAAGCAAACACCACCCTTTGCTTACTTATATCTACTGCAACTACTTCAATACAAGCTAACTAAGCTAAAAGTACTGCTAGGAAAAATCATATTTTGGGGCAAAAGCCATAAAGGCATGAACAAGTATGACTAGTGTTGAATTGAAGGAGCCCCAGGAAAATGCTGCAGTGTTAGCGTGTAAGTAATGTATATATGTTGGATGTGAGAGAAAGTTGGAGATGGCGAAAGCCATATATATAATGGATATTTTTGCAGAATATATAAGTTTGTACTCTAATATTAAGTTATCAAAATGAAATAAAAAACTAATTATCATATTATTTTAAAACATATAAAAAAAATCAAAGAAAATTTTAAAAGGCTCCACTTACATTATAGAAAAAGCTTGTGCACTATTTTTTCCACCTCTAAGCTTGGTTTGATTAGTATCTATCACTTACATAAATTTATTTAATTGATATTTAAATAAAAAGCTGATCTTGGTTATATCAGGTGTTTTTCTTTGAACAAAAAATCCTCAAAATTCAAATCATCACAGAATAATAAAATTTATATCATCAGAAAATTTATACCAAGAAATCCACAGATCCAAGCACAACCCAAGAGGACATATAACACCAAAAAAAAAAAAAAAAATTGAAAGAAAGAAACAGTTTCGAAACGTACCACCACCACTAGAGCTTCGGCGAGCCATTGTTTTGTGAGAGTGTGAAAGCAACAAAAAGCGTTAGAATGCGATAAAATATGGAAAGTGTGAGTTTTTTTTTTTTTTTAACTGAAAAAAATACAAAATAAATTTATTTTAGATAATAAATTTGATGAGAAGAGAGAGAGCTACGAGAAAATCTTGAAAGAGGAGAAGAGTAGACCGGGAAGCATCACTGGTGGCGGCGGCGCTGGCGTCTTTCAAAAACGCGGCAAGAAATCGCTAGAGGAAAACGTGGAAACCACGGCTTTGAGCCTGCGAGACAGATCGGAGTTGTCGGCGGCAGCGCTGGCGTTGATCAGAGGCGGCGCTGGCGTGGTGGTGGTGAGAGTGATAGAGAGAGAGCTCGAGGGTTTGTCGTTTGAGTTTGAGAGTGAGAGTGAGAGTGAGAGTGAGAGTGAGAGTGAGCTGATGTTGGTACAGTTCTAATTAGGGATTTTTCAATATATACCAAGCCCCTGAAGCCGCGTTTTTACATATAAAAGCGGCTTCAGGCTTCTATGGCCGTGTTTGGAAAACACGGCTTTAGGTACCTCTATTGGATTCTTTGGCTGGGTTTTCCTAACACGGCTTTAGGGAGAAGTGTTGAAGCTGCGTTTTTTTTGTTGTAAACGCAGCTCTAGGGTCTGTTTGTTCGTGTTTTCCAAACACAGATTTAGGAATTATTTTTAAAAAATATATACATATATGAGATGGGGCAAGAGCTGCGTTTTTATGTTAACAAGTGCGGCTTTAGACCCCATCTGGAGCCACGTGTAAAAAACACAGCTCAAAGCACCCTGGAGCTGCGTTTTTTAAAACATAGCTTCAAAAAACGCAGCTTTAAACTGCGTTTTTTGTAGTGACTCAGTAGAGAGATTAAGAAACACTTTCACTGTGAGTGATAAGGTAGGTAAAAAATACAAATTGAAAAGGTGAAGTAATAAGCTTCTATAAGGAGAGATGGAGAAAGACTAACGAAACGAGACTTGAGGGGCCAGTCAATTTCATTTGAAGGGGCCAATTCTGACAAATATTCTTTAGGGCCCGTTTATATATCTTGAAAAATTTATTGCGTGCTTGCGTTCCTGGAACCATTTTTCTTAATTTTCCAACTATTTTAAAGCGATTTGAGTTGTTTTGAGGAAGGTAAGATTCTGGATTACGATTTTGATAACTTGGATCCAAACATTCAATGCTAGAGAAAGTACACAGCAAATCAACTTAGATTTATAAACTATTTCTACGTGGAATTTCAAGGTTGTGGAATTCCTCATTCAAATATATATATATATATATATATATATATATATGGTTGAATTCAAGTTACACCTGGTATCATTCTAAATAATGTTACATCATCTAATATTTTTTAATTATATGTGAATTTTGATAAATTAACTACTGGATTACATTATCTTTGTACATTCTCCATGTTTAAAAATTTTAAAAATGATCAAAGATCAATAGCCATGTCATTGAACAATTGTTTAAATTCAAGTTTTTATAATTTAAAATAATGCATAAAAGATGAATTTATGGATCGAATGGTAAATTATATCCGATTGGCATGAAAATTAGCATACATGTTAAGAGCAAAAAAAAAACATGTAATTCAATAGTTGGATTATCAAAAAATGAATTCAATAACAAGTTAATGGGAGGTGTAATATCGTTTAGTGTTACACCAGGTATAACTTGAACCCACTCTCTCTCTCTCTCTCTCTCTCTCTCTCTCTCTCTCTCTCTCTCTACATATATATATATATATATATATATATATATAAATAACAGAAAAACAAGAGTGAGTGGGTTTAGGTTATCCACTTTAGATTTAGTGTGAGAAAAATCCTAAAACCTTGAAATTTTAATTGAAAAACAAACCGATTAGTTGGCAAAAACAACACAGATTGAGTTGGAATTCAATTCTTAATACTATATAAGTTCTTTTAGGTTTTAATTAGGTAAAGAAAACAAGAATCAATCACCCTAATATTAAGCTGGTTGGCTTTAAGGTTGATATCATACCAACCCAAATTAACCTAACCAAAGTTGCAGTTAGATAACACGTAGCTCTCATAGCTTTTGAGCTTAATTAATATGTTGTAGACATCAAATTCCAATAGAACCAGTGGTATTAACTATTAATACACTTGATAAACTTTTGTCTTTATTGGTATCACATGTAATTTACC
Source organism: Lithocarpus polystachyus (assembly GCA_033629205.1). Taxonomy (NCBI): domain Eukaryota; kingdom Viridiplantae; phylum Streptophyta; class Magnoliopsida; order Fagales; family Fagaceae; genus Lithocarpus; species Lithocarpus polystachyus. The sequence goes on along the minus strand of CM066164.1, from coordinate 22,471,710 downwards.
GCTAATTGGACTCCCATCATCAAATAGATGTTCAACAAATAAAATTTGTATGAGATATACTTTTTGTCCATGGTATCTAAATTATTGGGAATGTGGTACAGAACCTGAATGCCCGAGAATATATAAGTATATCCACATTTAATTTGATAAGAAATTTGATAAGATTTTTAGGAATGTGTTGCATTGGGTTTATTTTTAAGAACCTTTTACATATATATATATATATATATATATATATATTATTCTCTGAAAAAATATCCTTAGATTTATATATATATAATTTCACTTAGTTTTATAAATATTATATATATTAAGTCTCTTACCTATCACCTTTATGTTGCCTTTTTTTTTATTTTTTTATTTATTTTACAAACAATAGTAAGAAGTAAATATAAGCTGTGAGTTAAGTTAAATATCCTAAAATCATAGTCTAACATTAGCATCTATAAGACTAAATTAATTATTTCAATTTTTTAAAGGTTTATTTTGATTGGCTTATCAATCAAAATTTTTTGTGCGGATATATATACACACACACAAAGTTGAATACATAACATATATACACTAACTTTTATTTTAATTAGAAAGAGTATTCTTTCTTTCAAAAAATAAAATAAAAGTTAGAAAGAGTATTAAATTGGATATAAATCTATAATTATCACTTAAAATAGAGAAAACATAATCTTTTCCAGATAAGAAAGTGTACTAAGAATTTCTAATTTTTCGCCTTGCTTGACCTAACTTACTTCTAGCGAAATTTTCCTGTCTCAAAAAAAAGTCAAGGTGTGGATGGGTTTTGCCGCGTGATCCACCTTGTCTTCCCCCACCTCACCATGAGTGGATATATATATATATATATATATATATATATATATATATATATATATAATTTTAATGTTTTTATATATATATTCTATTTATAATTAAATTCATTTATATATTCTACCATCATCTCTTAGACACACGACACTCATTGCACTCATTTCCTTTTCTTTTTTTTTTTCCTCATTCGTATCTTATCAATAACAGAGTCACCTACTTTCTTTATAAAAAAAAATCACCTAATTAACTAGGAATAATAAAATACTTCCATCATTCACACTACCCCTTCTCCAATCCCACATGAACTTTTCCCATCATAAAAAGAATACGGGGTGGTAATGGAAAATCCATTATCTGATTCTGATCCCACCTAATCTGATTGTCATCCTACACATTACCATACAAAGACACAACACTAAATCCGAGAGATTGGACATTAACAAGATATAAATAGTTTTTCTCAAAAAAAAAAAAAAAAGAATAATTAAGAAAGGATATTGAAACTTTATTCCGTTCAAGAGTAGACCCAATAGAGCCACACAATACTACTAATACAAATCGAACATGAAATTTGTGTGATATTGTATTAGCGTGCAGCCACCCCCCCCCCCCCCCTCCCCCCACACACGTATTCTTCTTAGTTTTTGTTTTATTTTTTATTTTTTATATTGGCCTCTTAGTTTTTCTTTTGTGATAAGAAAAATAAAACTTTGAAAGTCTCTTAAGGTAATAATGCTAGTATTAAGAATGTTTTGAATATCATTTCGGACCATTTTGATTTGTCCATTGGAACGGAACATTTTGATGCTAGTCTATTTCAGCGTATCGTTTTAAAATCAAATGGTATTATATATGTTACAAAATTTATATACCTAAACTTGGATCACATGATATTATATCATATCAAATTATTAATTCAAAATCAAATAATGCACATTCTTAATTAATATCATAGTTACATAATATAAATATATATAACATGTCATATCTAAGTAAAGAAAAAAAAATATTAACGAATAAAAAACTGTCATATGTGAGTAGAGTAAACAAAAACAAAAAACACATTTGTTAAAATAAAATAATAATAAAATGTTATATACGAGTGAAGCAATAAAAAAAATTGGTTTAGGAAAAAAATAACAATTTGTTACATATCGACCGAAATCACAATACCTGATAGAATTTAGTGGAATAGACTGAAATGGGTGGAATGTAATGAAAATTTAAAATAAGATGTAATAGATGGGTGATTTGTAGTTTTAGTTAATTATTGGGGGTAATTATTGAGTACTTTTGAAGTTTCATAAATGCGTACTAATTGTAGATCTCACTAATTAAATTTTTGATGAGATCCACAATTTATAGAAAAATTATGGCGGGTCTCAGAGTACACATTTATGATACTATAAGAGTACTCAATAATTACCTCAATTCATATGAGAGAAGATAATACGTATTTATGATAGAATTCAATCATTTTATCTGTATTGGAAGAAGCAAAATGAAATTCATATTATATATTAACTTTTACACACATTCTGTGACAATTGTTTTATATAATATAAATTATGAGCGGTAGAGAAGAAAAAAAAATGATGTCAGTGAGTGTTTGGATTGCGTTTATCTACCTCACATTTGCGTTTGGCCATTTGAAACAATGGGACCCACATCTAAAGTGCATGCTTTTGATACCAGTTTAAGATGCGTTGGTCTGTTTTTTGGGTCCATGGCACTGTTTATGGGACCACTAAGCTTAGTAAAATAAGCATATGTATACATTTTTTAGTCCCACAACACGTTTTATCTGTTACGTCTGTCTGTTACAACCAAACGCTAATCTTAAGATTTCTTTCAATCAGTTTCTCTAGAGAAAGAAAGAAAGAAAGAGAGAATGAGGAACTGCTTTTCCGATGTGGAGGGAGGCAAGCAAGCGGTGGGTGCGACCCATCAAAGGCCCAATAGTATTGCTACCACCAACAACAACAATGGCGGACACAACGACGCCGTTGAGTTCTTCTTCAGGTCTCGTGGCATTCAGCCTCTCTTCACTCAAATCAAGGTAATATATGTCAAATACAAAGTACAAAAAAAGAAAATGTCAGAAACTTTTTCAATATTCGTTATGCCGTTATATGTATAATTGAAAATCTCATTACGTAAACACAAGCACACAACCATATTTTGTACGTGTTTGGGTTGTGTTAATCTTTATTCTGTACCCCACTTCGGGTCAAAAGTCAGTCCAATTCAGTCAATTCCTATAGTCATTGAAAAATTTTGGGTTTTTTTTTTTTTTTTGTTTTGTATGTAAACTGTGTCAATTTTAATGTTCACTGTAGTGCTAATGGTGATACTGTCTGTATGTGTACGGATTGTGTTTTTCAGAAAAAACCTAGGTAGTCCGATAACAGTGAAATAATGCTCTCTCTTCTCATATTCATGATGGATGAATTTAATGAGTGGACCCTATCACGATTGTGAAAGAAGGATGAACCATTCACGGTACTCCTCCTAGAGTAACTAAGAATTAGTCGTGTTTTTCTATATTCTGTTCCCCACATTGGGTCAAACTCCCAGAATTATTATTATTATTTTTATAAATATTTTAGTGTGCCTTAAGTTTGTAACTTTGTCGATGTAAATGTTTACTTTATTAGTGCTGGTACTGCTTTTATATATATGAATCTATTGCTTTGTTGATTTGGGCATTATCTATTCCTCTTTTTCAAATTCATATTTTACATGTATGGCTTATTATAATTATTTTTTAAGATTCCTTATTGTTCTGTTTGGTTGTTGAGAAAAAGTTTAGGACGTGAAGGTAACAATTGTACTTGTTTTTTAAGAAAAAGAAACCAATGGGACCAATTATTATAGTATGATGTTATAATTATTTTTTATGGGAACTGCTATTATTTATAGCTTGGATTTTGGATGCTGAAAAAAAAATTACAGGGCTTGAGATTGTTTTTAATTTCCTACAAATTGTAGGTAGACTGCAATTTTGATATACTATACAGTTTATACTTTTGATACAATTATCTTTTTTATTTTTAGATAAGTAAATAACTTCATTGAAAAATAAGTGAGGAAATACAATGAATAAAACAAGGCACACAGGTAGAACTTTAGATACAAGTATCTTGAATAATGGTTAATTCCACAGTGAATCAGAGCATGAGACGTTGCTTTGGCATGTCCTGAAAGATGCATCCTGGGGATTATTTAGGATGAAAGTCTCATACTTAAAGAGTGTGACAATTCTTTGGGAGAAACTACAGTGGATTCTAGCTTTAGATCTTGGTCTCTGATTTCATGACAAGAATTATTTGATTCATGAATTATATATATATGTAAACCTGATTATTACAATCATTGTTGCTTTGAAAACAACAGTAGTGAGAACAATAATAACATAAATATGGTTAATCTTTATTATAAGTAAAATATTTAGTGTTCAGGAAAAGTTCATTAGTGATGCTACTTTTGTTGCTATAGTTGTTGCTTAAATAAATCCAAGGATTTAACTTGATCTTAAAAGATTTTTGGAATCTCTGCTGTTGGACTCAAAACAAAATGACAGTTTTTATTTTATTTTTATTCATTTGACTATTTTGTGTACAAAGACATATTTGATAAATTAATTATCATTGCATAGTGGAGGAGATTTGTACTATTTCAATGGTGTTAAAAGTTTCATTTCCCTTAGTTCTTTTCAAGCTCTTAGTTTATCTTAATAAGTGGACCATGTAGGACATGCAGGGCAATGTTGACATTGTATTCTGTTCTTAATATGGTGATCAATATGTAGCTCACTGTTTGGCCAATGATCAATTTCTCAGAATTTGAGAATAGATCGTGTAGTTAGGGCTTCCACCAAGTTCCAATACTTCACAGCAATGAACCTTTCCTCTATTCATGTTAGGTCTTCTGAAAATGTAGGTGTCTGCATGCTTTGTATGGTTAGTAGTTTTGTTGCCACCAAGGTCCACATCAATGAGCCCACCTGACCTCCTCCTAAAAGTTGCACTTCAAAATGCTCCCCCAAGGGGAACATTAGCAAGATTCCCATTTTTTGGTTCCAATTTAACAATGGAACATCAGACAAAACCATTGATTCAAAAATTCTGTTTATTGTGGTGTAGAAAAATGTATATCTATATTCATTTGCTTATATTCAGGACCACTAGATGCTTTTATTTGATTTTTATTATTGATGTGTACTTTGTTGCAAGTCCTATTGGGGTCAACATTTTGGAATTTTCCTCGTATATATAATTATCATGTCGAAATTGCTAGCCAAGTCATGAAACCTAAAAGCGATTTGTGATGGTCCTTTAATTATCTACTTCAAAAAGTAACTAACTTCATAAATTTGATGTTGTGGTGAAAATTGCTAATCAAGCTCTATTGATGAAATATTAGTAAACTTGGACACTGAAGAAGCTCTGTGAAGCAACTATTTTGCATTTTAACATACAAGAGTAAAAATATTAATCTCATTTTAGTCCAATGAGTTCTGGCTCAAATGACATTTCCTTCTTTCATAAGAATGGGATAGAGGATGAGGTTGTCAGTTTAGGACCTATTGGGTGCATGTGTAACTTATCAATCAAAAGAAATTTTATCTTAATTTAGGTTTAAGTAATGGAAGTGCCTCTATTTTTGAAAAGGATGAGTTATCGTACCTTTTTTTCATCTCTAACAGATGGGTATTGTGGAGTTTATTGGTTCACCCTTTCTCTATATATGGTTGGCGTTTTATAAAGCTCCGAAGCAGTAATACTGTCTTATATAATTTAACTCAAGAGAGGACATTAGTCTTGTGTACTTTACCATTGGAATTGTTATTCAATCTACATTAATGGCTCTTCTATTTTTTCATGACTTTTCATATTATTCTATGTGGTTTGCCCCTTTTTGGTTTCTCATTATGTATTCATGCATTCTTGTGTTTCAATTTTATGCTGCAGTTATCTCTATCTACATCAAACTTGCTTGACCGTGACATCACTTCAAAGGTATTCCTCTCTATACATAACCACATTTGATAGTGAGTTTATTAAGGGTATGCTATAATTTTCCAATCTGCTAATATTTTGGTAATTTACTATGGCTCTGTTTGTTTTAGCTTAAAATTCCAGCTTATTTTTAAACAGAAATATGCCAATGAAAATATCATCCAAACACTATCCAACCTCCTTTTGTTTTAGTATGAAATTTGAGTTTCTTTGTTTTCATCTTCCCTTCAAATTTCTAATATGTGGCAGTGTTTAGGAAGTTATTATCTAAATGGTATTTCTTGTTGGGGAAGATTTGTCAGAATAATAAATTTTGCACTTAGGAAGAAGGTAACTTATGAAGTACTTCATAATAAGTCTCACCACACTCAAGCAAAACACACAATGGAGTTCTGAATGAAAGAGGAGTTTTATTGATAACTAAAACATTACATATCTTTTGCCACACACACTGCATCACTCTTCACTTCTACTCTTGCTTATCATTTTACTTGCATTTTCATACTCCTGCAATCAATGACAAGCCTTATACAGCAAACATGAAAGACTAAAATTACACACTACATTCTAAAACAAAATGAGACAAGCAATAATAACCTATTACCTAAAAGTAAAAGAAAGACACATTACATGTTTCAAGCGAAACTTGTTACATCTTTTGATAGTCAAAGACAACTCACCTACTAAAATGAGAAATTTTCTCCTTCATATTTTTAGTTTACCAATCAAACTAAGCTAGTAAGGATATGCAAGCTTAGTAAATAACACATGCAAAATGCTTTAAAACAAATCATCAGCCTATTGCTAGGGTGGGAGTATAGTTTTGGGTACAATTGCCTATCACTAAAGAACAGATGTAAACTTACTACCATTCATGGGTTTGAGTCAGGTAATCAACCTCTCCAAAACAACGGGGATAAGGTTGCCTACCAATCACCTCTCTCAAACCCTATAAAAATTGGTGAGTTGTGCTATGGGTATGACTTGTAGTCCTTGGTTCCTACCTGGGGTATGTCAAAATCACATGTGCCATAAGTAGTGTTTATGTCAGACAAGCACTTCTTTGTATGCTCTTGGATATTTAGCAAGCTGAACTATTATGTTGGCTGTTTCTGATAAAGATTCTCATCTATCTGAGGGTCTTGAATTTGTCAATCCACAGTAGTTTATTTATGTGCTTGTATGACGTGCATGCATGTCATGATCAGGCTTGTCTAACTATGCTTTTTGCTAAAATATACTTTATTTCATTCAGAGTGATCCAATGGTTGTGGTGTATGCAAAGAAAAGAGATCGAAAACTAGAGGAGTTAGGTCGCACTGAGGTTGTATTGAATAGTTTGAATCCTGCATGGATAGAAAAAGTTACAGTTTCATTCCAGTTCGAGATTGTGCAGCCATTGGTGTAAGCTTTACAAATTTCTTTAAGTGCTTATCTTTGGGTAGATAAATCATGTTTTACTATAACTGATTTTCTACTTTGACTGAATGGCTTGTGTTTGCCTTTATTTTTCTTGGCGCCAGATTTCATGTATATGATGTGGATTCAAAATATCATAATGTACCTGTGAAGGTATATATCAGTTTTAGCTCTTTTAAGTATTTATTATTTTAATTCATGTTTTTTAGGTTATGTTCAATTATTTGCACTGTTAATAAATTACATACAAAAAAGTGTACATGCTCAGTGTTCTTGTTGCATTTTTGCCAATCTTTAAGTTCTGAATATTGCACTTCGCAAGATAAAACTTTTATCAACATTTGTAATACGTGAAATGTGTATTGGCTACATCACACTATAAATTGCAGGTATGCTAAGCACTAAATTTGTCAATACATGGTCAAAAACATTGAAGTGGAAACAAAAGTTATTAGTGAACAATTATAAACAAATGTTTGCTGCCAATTGTGTGATATGTCTAAGATAATCTTAGGAAAAAATTATTTTGATTGTAGCTATACATGTGAATGTGCATGGTGTAATTGTATAGGAAATCACTTGCTGGAAATTATTATGAAACTTTTTTTTTTCAGTGTGTTGCATTTAGCTCTTTCAAAAATAATTAAACTGGATTTGTTGCTTCTATCAATTTGGCCATGATACAGGAAAGAAGTTATATAACAAATAAGAAATGAAAGTAAAGGGCAATTTAGTTTAAACTCTAAAGCCCTCCAAGTAATATTGGTGATGTTTATAATTTTCTTAATAATCTTTTACTCCATGGTTGTAATTTTGGTAATTGTACAAAGCGTGGAATGCAAAATTTTTTTGACAAAAACCAAAATTGATAGGTTAACCATATCAATTATGAACTAATTGATACTTTTGAAAGATTGTGACAATTTAAACCATATTCAGATGTGAGCAAAGAAGGCAACTTATAAGGATTATATTTTTGATTTGTTATCATTTCATCTAGAATAATCTAACAACTTTAGTTAATGATGAAGTTTATTTTAAAAGTTTATTTCCATTGCCTTGCAGATGCTAAAATTGAATGATCAAGAATATCTTGGAGAGGCTACTTGTGTTCTATCTGAGGTATATTGCCTTGGGTTCAGTTGGGCTCATTGAAATTATATAAAGCATATATATCATGTTGGTGCAATTTGAGTAAAAATTTGTGTTAATTTTGAGTGTTTTATTCTTAGAAATTTCAAGGGTAGAAAGACAATTGTGAGAGCCACTTCACTATAATGTTATTTTAAGATTTTGAGCTTCATAGTTTAGATTACCACTGATGCAACTGATGCAGTTAAAAATTATGTTGCAAATGTAACTAGTGGCTTAAATTCTTTTAGAATGATTTGGTCAGCATGTACTAAACTTTGGTATTTGTTTTTCCCCTAATTTCTCTCTTTCTATTTTCATGGCAGATAGTGACTAAACAAACTCGGAGTTTAACCATAAATCTCAAAAACAAAAATGGACATACAAGCTTGAGGAACTTAGGGGCACTCACTATTCATGCAGAGGAAACAGTTTCTTCGAGGAGTTGTGTTGGGATGGTAGTCCATTGTTCCCACTTGGATAACAAGGACCTATTCTCTAAAAGTGTATGTATTCACAAAGCAGATACCTTAAAATTTCATGTTCTTTAAGCATACGTATTCTTGATTGTGTTTGTTTCTTAAGTTTCTTAATTTATTTTAGGATCCTTTCTTAAGAATATCTAGAATTGTTGAGAGTGGAGGCTCTGTTCCAATATGCAAAACTGAAGTGGTGAAGGACAATTTGAATCCAATTTGGAAGCCCCTATGCTTGAGCATACAACAGTTTGGAAGTAAGGTATGCTTGTCGATTTTTGATTCTTGGCTTCCTATTAGATTATGGCTATAGGATGTTTTGTAATTTTGATAATTAATGAAGACTGACATGGCATATGCAATTTCACTTGCTATAGGATAACCCATTAATTATCGAGTGCTTTGATTTCAATAGCAGTGGCAATCATGTGCTTATTGGGTAAGCTAAAAGTTATTGTTGTCCAGATTAGTTTTAGTTTTTGTTTATTTCACTTTTTAGTTTTCACGATTTAGTCTCTGGTACTAAAAAAAAGGTATTTATTTTAAAATTTACCTCATCAGTAAGCTCCAGAAGTCAGTGGCAGACCTGGAAAAACTTCATATAGAAAGAAGTGGTGCAGATCTCACCTTACCATCTTCTCATCATGGTCATGAGAAGGTACTTATTCATACTTGCAGTTATATCTTTAAAAAATACTTCATGTTAATCTTTATGTTTAAATTTTTACATTGCTTAATAATTTACCAATATAGGTTTTGAAGAGACAGCTGTTTGTGGATCAATTTTGTGAAAAGCAACAGTACAGTTTTCTGGATTACATTTCCAGTGGATTTGAGCTTAACTTTATGGTTGCCGTTGACTTTACAGGTAAAATAGATCACATTCTAGGGGAGTTATATAGTTTTTTATTTTATTTTTTGGGTTCTCTTTTTCCTAGTTCAAAATGTTCTGGCTAATGACTGATTTATGCTTTGAATATTCAATATCTCTTTCTTTAGCCTCAAATGGAAATCCTCAGAATCCAGATTCTTTACACTACATTGATCCTTCTGGCCGGTTGAATTCTTATCAACGGGTAAGGCTGTGCATCCTCTGGTGCTCCCAATAGGGTAGTTGCTTTTCTTTGGCACTTGTGTGTGTGCATGTGTGTGTGTTTTCTAAAGATTAGATACAACAGATCCTTCCCCCCCCCCCCCCCCCCATACAAATTTAATCCTGTATGGTCATGAGTTGTATTTTCCTAACACACACACCAAAAGAAGAAGAAAAGACACAAAATAACATGGAAATTGCTTGTAGAATAAGCAAAAATAGCTTTTACATTGAATTGGTCCAAAAAAAGGTGCACAAAAACATCCTGGGAAAGAAAAAATGACTTTTTCATTGAATTCGTCAATAGCAATGTCTGTAAATTGCTATCTTTTGTTTGTCATGACTCAATATGATCAAGCAGCTTGTTTTTCATATCAAATTTAGGTTGCTGGTTCTTTTTCTCTCAACTAACGCAGAAAATGTTAGAGAGAGAGAGAGAGAGAGAGAGAGAGAGAGAGAGAAAAAACCATATATGGAACATGTCTGAGATTGTGGATTGTGTAAAAAACGTTTCTTTGTTTTGAAATTTTTGTTAGGGTTCTTCTGTTTGCATATACTTAATTAAAATAAATCTTAATTGATTGATGAAGTCATTGTATACTTAATTAAGAAAACTTGCAGGCTATAATGGAGGTTGGGGAGTTCATTCAGTTTTATGATTCTCATAGGCGCTTTCCTGCTTGGGGCTTTGGAGGAAGAACAATTTATGGTACCACATCACATTGTTTTAACTTGAATGGAAGTACAGGTGCCTTTGAGGTGAGAGGAGCTGACTTTGTAATGCTTTGTTTTGCTTAATCTTTGAAGAATCTGACATGGCTGGCATATTGCCTAGCTGTTTTCACACAGCTCTCTCTCTTTCTCTGTAATCCTCTTGCAATTTTTATTGGAAACCCCTTAATTTTTATAAAAGTGAAACCTATGCTTATTCATGTCTTCTTATTCTTACTGTTATTATCTCATATTTCCTTTCTTTTTCTCAAATATAATTTATTTATTTATTTATGATTCTGTTGAATAGAATCTGAAACCTGCTTCTGTCACCATTGATGTTTTACCTTCTTCTATTACTTCTAAATCACAAACATTTTCAACCAAAAACAAAAAGTTCTAAACCCTATTTACAACTAACAAAAATACATTCAAAATCCCCAAATACATTAATTTTATCATCAAAAGGTTTGAGAAAGTCTCAAATGCCCTTCAAACAAAGTCCACGAGAACAGTGCAAATTAAATAGATTGAGTTATCTCACCTAATAAAATTTGGAACATTATATGTTTTGTATCATAAGATTAGATGTCTATTGTAAAGGATTACAAGTAAATGGTACCATAGGATTCATATCATTCTTTGTAAGTTAAGAACTATTGAGTATTAGTTGTTCATATATTTCTGAACACTGCATTTCATACTCTTATGTAACATCCAGTTTCTTTCTTTGTTTCTTTCTTTTGGAATTATTAATCAAATTATTTTATTTATTAATAGGTTGAAGGAGTTGAAGGCATCATGGCTGCTTATGTTTGGCCCAGTGATTAACACAGCTGCACAAATTGCTGGCCAGTCCGTCTCGTACAAAAGCAACAAATACTTTGTCTTGCTCATTATTACGGTAAAGAGAAAGTCAAATTAAATTTATTTTGTTTGTGATAAGTTACTACTTTTATTGAAGCAGATGAGACACTTTATGTACACAGGATTTATACTCAAAGCTCTCATAAAGTTAATTTTGTCTTTATTTGATACCTCTTTAAATCAATTTTTTAATTAATCACTCAATAAAAATTGTCGTGTTTATAGGATAGACCTGCAAGAAACAAAAGACGCTTTAGTCAGGGCATCCGATCTGCCTCTATCTATCCTTATAGTCGGAGTGGGAGGTGCAGATTTTAGAGAAATGGAGGTATTATGTTTTCCTAATTTGATGTCCTTTATTCTCTTTTACACTTTATTTAATTGTCAGTAAAAATGTTGGAATTTTAGCTTTTAGAATTTTCGCTTGAATGACTGTAATGTATTCTCATTTTTGGGCGGGTTCTTGATGCTGACAATGGAAGACGGTTAGAGAGCTCTACAGGTCGTGTGGCTACACGTGACATCGTGCAGTTTGTTCCAATGCGAGAAGTGCATAGTGAGTACATAATGGCACTTATCTTTACAAAATTTGTGTGGTTACATCTAAAAGAATCCACTAACTGTAATTTTGCATTCACAACTATCCCAGTTAGATAATTATTCTAGAAAAAATGGAATGAACATTTGGTTAGTTCTGCCAGCTAGATAACAATTGATGGGTGGAGTGACGAAAGGACAAAAGGGTGTGTTTGAATGTATTTAACAAAAACGTTGCATGATTGCTGTTGCCACTGTTGTTTTGATCCTGTCTTTGGCTAGATTGTTTGTACCCATAGACATGTTATAGGTAGAAAATGAGATCATGATTTTAATCTAGTGTGAATGTGTGCTCAGCAAGCTGATCTGTTGAGCCTGACCAAGCTCTACAAATTCTAAAACTGCTTGGCTCCCTTACAACCTTAAAACCATTTCAATGATCTTCCCTCTTGACTTTTTTATCATCTGTTTGAGTCTATTATCTGTTGTATCAATTGGAATTGATTATTTCCTTTTTGTTCAACTTTTTGTACTTGTTCTTTATTTGGCCTAAGCTTCTACATTGTGTTTCATCTAACAAATTAGTTGTGGTCTATACAGGTGGGCAGATTTTTGTGGTCCAGGCTCTATTGGAAGAGCTACCTGGACAGTTTTTGACATACATGCGTAGTAGAGATATCAAGCCAAGCCCTCTCCATGCAGCCTCAAGCCCTCAACTTCTGCTTGACTAACATTTACCATGTACACAAGATTTATAAATATACTGATTCTGATCCCATCAACTGAAAAATTTTTAGGTATGAACCAATCACAAGCTAACTTACCTGAAAGGAGCTCTTTATTAACAAATTTTTTAGGTTTAAACCACTAACAAATTGAATTTCCTGAAAGAATTTCTTAATATCATCCTAAAAGAAAAAGTACAGTTTTTTTTTTTAACCAAAAAAAAAAAAAATCTTTATCTTGTATAGGTAGAATTTAAAATTTATGCAACCTGTATTTAAAGTAAACAAACCAGTGAAAAAGAAGTTACTTTTGGTCTATGAGCTAGTTCCATGGAGTAGGCCTCTCACAAGGATTTGTAGCACCCATCCATAAGGAAGGTGTTGTTATCACGTTGTGGGCCCACATGTATGTGACCTGGCGATAATTTTTGGTGTAGCAATTTTTGGCCCTAAATAAGGATCTAGGTTCACTCATCCTTATGGAATGTCATTGCATTGTGTGCTGTACAAACATTTTTAGATTAAATCAATATCTAATTGAGAAGCTATTAGCAAAAGGAATGATGCGCTGTGGTTAAAGTATTTCACTATTTGTGTTGTATGAGCATTGAATAGTGACATTCCTCCAAAAAACCTTGTTACATTGTATTATTATGTTTTAAGAAATGCTTCAATTTTCATATTACAAAGGATGTAAAGGATTCTTTTTTGAATGATTTAAAATGTTTTGTGAATTCCACAATGTAAACCATGGGATGACTCTCTTGAGTGCTACTCGATGTGAATATTGTTACACATAAATATGATAATATGTCACTAGATCATGGTTAGGGCAAAGATGGGAGCTAGCCGTCACTTGAGTTGGGTCTAAGAACTGTTTTTTTTTTATGCCTATGTAGAGGTTAAATCACCAAACTTTAAGTTTTATGAAGTTAGAATACGAACCTGGGAATGTGTTAAGAAACCATGCACACCTAACTTAAAGTACTAGTGTCCGCTTGTACTGCTTAGCCATTTTCTAACAAGGTTCCACTAAGTTGGTTCCCTTCTAATAATGTAAAATTCACACACACACACACACACACATGGGATTAAATACATAAACCACAGGCTCAAAGATCAATCACTTATAGCATGTTTGGGAGTTAAAAAAAAGAGGGGGAGTAGAGTAGAGGGAGGGAGAGTAATTCAATTACCTTGTTTGGAACTTTTTTAAGGAAGGAAGGGGAGGAATTTGGAGGGGTTTCAACTACCTCTAATCCCTCATTTTTAATTCCTCCAAATTGGAGAGATTTGGAGGGAGAGTAAAGTAGAAAAGTTATTAGCCAAATGAATTCTCTAATTTACCCTTTCTAAATTAACAAAATTACCCTTTCTAAAGGGCTAATTACTCCATTCCCCCTCCCTAATTTTAAAAACATCCAAACAATGTAGAGAGGATTTATTCCCCTCTACTTTCCTCTCCACTACTCTCCTTCCCTCTACTCCCCTCTACTCTCCTCCCTTTCTAAACTTCCAAACAAGTCATTAGAAGTGGGTGTCCAAATTTTAGGCCTTCATTTATAAAAACCCTAATTGGAAATTTTCAATTTCAAAGTTGCTCAGACATCACCTTGACCAGCACCACATGTGAATCACTTTTATTGAAAGAAAACCAATGAAAGAAAGCAGAAATTTAGGGTTTCTCGGAGGCATATGCTTAGGTAGGGACTAGAGCAGTGTACACACTACACAATGCTTCAAGATGCATATACAATGGAGGGCTACGTGCACGCATCTGTAACTCTAATTTCTACATCTCCACCATCTTAACATGCAATTACTTCTAAACTAGGAACGAAAAGAAAGCAGAGAAATAAAAATAAATTAAACCTACGATTTCAAAGTAAAGAAAGAAAACAAAGTACAGGATTTTTTTTAATTAAAAGAAAAAAAAAAAAAGGAACTTACATTAACTGCTTGAGGATCCTCTTGATCATTTGAGCAAAGCCAAGTCGTACAAAATGGGGTTACAGATGAATATCAAATAACGACATTCTTGTTGTTTTGAAAGCTTCAATTTTAAGATTTCTTTTATAAATAAAAAGTACTTTGACATTTCAGATTGTATAATACTCATAAAATCAAGGATGTAGAACAAAGCCCAAGGGACAAGGGGACCTTAATTATTTAATTACATTAATTAAAAGCTTAGTTGGTTCTGTCTACTGATTTCAGGTAAACAAAACGAGAAGTAATAGGCATCCCATGCAAATTATTCATGACTAATCATGCCATATAGTTTGAATTGATAAGACTTTTTTTTGGCGGAGTGATTGATACGTGCATTGTTGCTGGTGCCTAAAGCTCTCTTGTATATATATGCGGGGAAAAGTCATGGTTTGATTTTCATTTTAAGCCCAGTCAACTCACGACTGACGGCTCAAAGTTCAAACCCCAGACTTAAGCATGGGCAATGTTTATTGAAGATGCACCTAAAATGCTGCCTACAAATTAAAAAAAAAGAAAAAAAAAAACAGAAATATACTACAAATTTTATTACATAAAACTACAAATTGATGTGACACTTAAATTTGTAACATATCAGTTTGTAAGTCAATTTAGTAAAATTTATAGTACATTTAACATTATACTCAAGTATATTTAGCACTTTATTGTTGCCAAACAAGATGCGATCCAAGTGCTCTTATTTTTCTTTCTGAAAATTGTGAATTCACACAACTTCACGATTTCACATGTCAATTTATACGACAGTACATGTATGGTGAGTGTGCAGCAAAAAGTGTGTGATTATCATTACTTTTTTTACTTTATGGATACTATATGTTTTTTTCGAATACTTTATGGATACTATAGGACTTGAGCTTATGCGTTAGTTTTATGATAATTAATGTTTATTACTAGGCCAAAATATTAATATTTTTTTTAGTGTATTATTAAGGGTAAAAAATTGTCATATATATATATATATATTTTTTTTTTTTGGATAATTCAGTAGTTTTAAAATTATAATAGGAAAGGGAAGATTTTGGACCCTAAATGTCATCAACATAGATGATCGAATCAGTGGAAAATTATTAGGTACTCCCGGAGTACTATAAATGCGTATTCCCTTCTCTCATATGAATGGTAGGTCCCACCATGAATTTAATTAATGGGACCCACCATTCATATGAGAAGAGAGAGTACACATTTATGGTACTCCGAGAGTAAACAATAATTTCCTTCCAACCAGTTGAATTACAAGACTCTTGACAAAAATTCGTTAATTGAATGAGTTGGAACCCAATACACTTCTAAAAGAACTTTTTATTATTATCATATATGTGGTGACAAAACCAATTGGAAGGAATCCTTTTCCAAAAATGTAATTCTATTATATTTTCTTTTTTTTTTTTCTTTTTTTTTTTTCGGTAAACCAATTCTATTATATTTTCAATTCAAAGAAAACCGGAGAAGTGGAGACAAAACCAACTCCAGAAATTATCCGGCACTTGCAAAATATTAATATAGCTCTGACAAAATAGCTGCCAGGATTGGACTTGTATTACAATTCTTTTTTTTTTTTTTTTAAATTATATCTTGAGTTGTATTTTTTTAATAGAAAAATTCTCTTTTAAAACTAGTAGATAATAATTTGTTATTTGGGATTGTAGATGTCATCATAAATTCATATTATGTTGTATATCTTTCATGTCACTTAATAATTATGGACATTCTATAATAAAAAATTATAGATATAAAACCACTTAATTATTATATTATAGTTACAACTTACAAACATTCGAACATTGTAACATTGTATTTACAGATATATCTCTCTTTCTCTCTCTCTCTCTCACACACACACACACACACACACACACACACATATTACGAATAAAGATATCAACAAATGTGAGATTGAGATTTCTTCATAATTCGTAAAAGAAATATTATGGAAATAGTATTGATATTTTATGTAATTTATGGTGAATCACTATAAGTGAGCTACATAAATTAAATTAATATTTTATTAATTTTACATTTGTACAATTCTTTATGAAAAAAGTGTCAATCAAGAAACATAGTAGAATCTTATATAAATAATACACATGGATAGAATCTTATAAATCGTCACGTAATGATGAGTTAAAAAAGACAGCTTTAAATTAGTTTGAAGCCAAACTTTATTCATGCAATAGTTGGTCGTTTTGCTTATTTTAGTGCATTTATAGATTCTTTTACCTATAATGATGCTTGTTTATTTTGTGGATGATCCTTATATATGACATATGAGATTATGACACACTTATAATAATAAAATGATTTTTTAAAAGACAATGGGATAATACATCAACTTACTAGTTGTAATAGGGGTTTAAGTTATAACTAAATAGTATCGGCATTATTATAGTTCCCTCATATATGCGGTTCGAACCCTACATATCTTTCCCCCACTTTCTACCTACTATAATAATAATAATAATAATATACTAAAAGGTACACTTCACAACAAATGAGTCGTTGAAAAATCCATTGTTATCCAAACACTATTTATTTTGATTCCCTATCTCTCCCATTTATCTAATTATATATATTTGTTATCTTTTTTTTTCCGGTATATATATGTTATTTTATTTTTGGAGAGTACAGTAATTTTTGCTTCACCTTCACATACCTCCCTGAAATGCGTTCCACAATTCTTTCTCTGTATTTATTAAAGTGCTAATGTCTTAGTTGCCTCGATCAACAAAATTAGTCACAACTTTCTTTGCCGTTGCCTTTACTTCTACGTAGCTCTCTGCAATATATTCCTTGCTAAATAGCCATGCATTTCTTATGAATTTAACAAAGCCTGCATCATAGCAAGTTTTGTTATACCTCACATGTACGTAAGCTTCATGGCAATGCCAAATTTTTTCATAAAAATTTTTTGTTCTAACTTTACGATGAAACCCTCAAATTAAACCCAACTATAAGAAGATTGACACTTTTCTCTCCTTGCTTCTTCTCAGCTAGCTATTAGAATTTATAAACGATCAATAAACTTAGCAATCAATCTCAGATTTTAAAACTTATAATGTTGGTTGTTATTTTTTGTACTTTGGAATGTGTAATATAACACACTATTATATTGAAATATAGATCTTGACTCGTCATACGTAGTTGCTGGAGTTATGATATAGAATGACTTCAAAGAAGAGAAAAGGGAAAAATATGTTTACTTTAATTGTTGTATTACTTGTTCACTCAACTGACTTGGCTTAATAAAAAAAAAATAAATAAATAAAAAGAAGAAGAAGACTGACTTGGCTCTGTTTCCCTTAAAAAAAAAAAAAACAAAGAAAAGAATAAAAAGACTTGGCCCTTCTGGTCCAAATTCCTCTAATGTGCTATCTTGCTAAGACTTTTCTTTTGGAATAATTAAATAGTTATAAGATCACAAGGAGAAATTCAAATCATGGTTCTTTTAATAAAAGAGACCAGATTATGTTATTAAATTATAAGACTTTTGACACTAAAATATGACTATTAAATTTATTAGAAAATGTATAATAAGAAAAGACATTTGAAAACTTCTATTTGATGCAACAAACAAAATTAAAATTATTGATTCCCAAATGCATTAGAAAATATATATACTTTTTAATAATTTTTTTTTTAAAAATTTGGGGTGGCATCCATCCGTCATTCAGTCTACACTTGGGTCCTGGGCCTCCTGTCACCTTTCCTGTCTCCGTTATCATCCCTATACTGCTATATCAGACACCCCTTTACTTATCCAAAAAAAAAAATATATATGAAATATAATAAATAGTATAGGACATTAACAATATAATAAATACATTTTAAATAAACAAATTTTTTATAGTATCTTAACATTAATTTTTTTCCTATAAAAATAAAATGTTCCATTAACGGATACCTTTAAAGCATTTACACTAGTCTTTCTAGAATTTTAGCTAAACTAAAGCCCAAAAGCTCCACTTTTACTATTTTAATAAATAGACACATACATCAGCCTCAATATTTATTTTTCTACTTCTTTTTTAGACCCACCAACCACACATCAAATACCACCAAAGCAAAACCCATCACTGGTCAAAACCAACTTCAAGTTCACACCTCCAAGCATCACCCACCCAATCACAAGCGAAACGGCGAAACCCATCTTCAAGCACCAAACCTAGGAATCACCGGCCACCGTTGAAACCCATCCACCACCATTAATGAACAAATCATATCAAACCTAAGCTACCACAAACCACCATGGTACCCCATCTTCGTCAATATGTGCATGAGAGAGAGATGAGAGAGAAGGAAATAGAACAAAACCCAACAACTACTTCCCAACATCCACCCTACAAAACCCCAAAACCTCATGCAACCACCCATCAACGTTGATGAAAACCCAGCCATATATTGTCACCAACCACCACATTCACCATAGCCAACCACCAATTGATGTTGATCAATTCATTAGACAAAGAAAATAAATGGTAGTTTGTTGAGATTGATGCGTGAATTTTTTGTGGGGTTTTAATTATATTTTTAACCTTAGACTAGTTTGTTGAGACTGATGCGAATGCTTCTCAAAACGGTTGATAACAAACAATTTTTTAAAATTTTTGTGTGAAATATAAAAAAATCATCAAAACAATTAAATATTTTTTACAAAATATATCCTAAACCAACTCTATCACCATATATATATATATATATATATAATTGAGCCTTTGAAACTCTCATAATTTCTCACGTTAGCACAATATTTAAATAAAATTATCATTTTTTTTTAAATAAAATTATTTTTGTTTAGTCCAAACTTAACAAGGAGTGAAGCTCTATCTTTCTAACAAGTCCAACTTAAACTCAAACTAATTATTATCATTTTTTTAACAAAATTATTTTGTTTAATCAAAACTTAGACTCAAAAGGAGTGAAACTCAATCTTTCTAATAAGTCCAACTTAAACTCAAACTCAAATGTTGATAATCTATATAAAAACAAAAATTCTAATAGGACTCAAAAAAGAAAAAAAAAGAGACTTGCGTTGAAAATAGGACTCAAAAAAGAAGAAGAAAAAAAGACTCACGTTGAAAAAAAAAAAAAAAAAAAAAGACTCGCGTTTGATTAAGAAAAAGAGAGAAAGAGAGAGAGACTCCTGTTAGGACTCTCTCTCCCCTCCTCAAAATTCTAATAATTACCACTTCAAAACCCTAAACTTAACTTCACTTTAGGATTCAAAAAAAAAAAAAAAAAAAAAGAGACTCACGTAACAAAAAAACGGTAGGATTAAGGAAAAAAAAAAAAAAAGAGAGAAGGACTCTCTTTAGGAGCCTCTTTTCCCTCCTCAAAATCTTAGCAATTACCACCTTAAAACCCTAAACTTAACTTCACTTTAGGATTAAAAAAAAAAAAAAAAAACAGAGACTAATGTAAAAATAAAATAAAATAAAATAAAAACGCAAGCAATCTGATTCAACTTTCTTCTTTGATTAATGAATTTTATGTTGAATTTGTTTATGTTTTTATTATTAATAAAATTTCAATTCAACATATGTGGATATTTGTTTATATTGTTATTAATGAATTTTATCTTTTATGTCGAATTTTTTATTTGCTCTCATATGTGCTTGAGATTTTCTTTCTATCTTATTCTTTTGTTATGTTTAGAATTGATTTTCTTTTGAGTATTTGGGTTAATCTCCGTATTTATATTGACATTTTTTTCGTGGGTTTGGCTTTTGGGTTGAAATTTCTACTAATTTTTTTTTATTGTATATGGTAGATAAAGCTTCTATGTTTTTTTTGGAGAAAAATCAAAGCTGCAACCTATGTCTTCCAGCCTAAGGAATGATAAATTTTTATTTAGTATGTTATATATAAATTTGTTGAATTTGGTTTGGTTTTGAAGTAAAATTTGGGAATTCTATAAATTTTGAAATTTTAAGTCTTGGGGTTTTTGGTATTGGTGTCTCAGTAGGTTGATCTTAATTCTTCACCTTAAATGCTTTTTATTTAGGTTCATGTGATTTTTGGTTTTCTTATTAAAAACTATGTTTTTTTGGTTAATTAATTATTTGTTTGGATTAATTTCAATTAATTATTTGTTTGGATTCAACATAAAAGATAATGGAATTAGGTATTATAATTTTGATATTGTTTTATGTTTTGAATTGTCTATATTGTTATTACTACGAGAAAGTCATATTACTACTCAAATTTAAAACTTGATGTGTCTTCCTCATATCATGGTATTTATTTATATATTTGCAATTTATATTAGTTTTGGGGGGTTTTTGGTATTTTCTTCTTAGTAGGTTAATCTTAATTCTTTACCTTAAATATTTTTTATTTAGGTTCATGTCATTTTTTTTTCTTATGAAAAGCTATGGTTTTTGGTTGATTAATTATTTGTTTGGATTAATTTCAATTAATTATTTGTTTGGATTCATTCAACGTAAAAGATAATGGGATCAGGTATTTTAATTTTGATATTGTTCCATTTTTTGAAGTGTCTATATTGTTATTACTATAAGAAAGTCATAATGCTACTTAAATTTGAAACTTGGTGTGTCTTCCTCGTATCATGGTTTTGGTTTATATATTTACAGTTTATATTAGTTTTGAGTGTGTGTATATAACTATTGAAAGTTTTGCTTTATTAGACTGGGTTTGGATTGAAATGAAAAGGCCATATATGCGCGTTTGTGTTTTTTTTAGTGGATCTCGTGCACTGTTCACAGGACCTGCAAGTACTTTTCTTAGCAAAAATAACTTTAAAACTAAGTCTTACAGTAATATTCACACATTTAAAAATTATTTTGCTACATTGCTTTCAGTTTTTAGCAATAAGCGATATTCAAATAGACCCTTAATTTAAGAATTGTAAACTACTTTATAAGTTTTGGGTAACTATGCACTTACAACTCAATAATGTTCAATGTTAGACAATACTCCTAAATTATGAAAAAGTATAAAAGTTAAATATATATATATATATATATGTATATTTAAAGTCAATACCTTTTCGTGCATAAATAAACTAAAAGAAAAGAATGGTATTCAAACACATATTCCGTTTAGGATTAGAATGGCTCAATATATTTACCAATCCAAATGGTACACGACTACACGAGGTGAGTGATGAGATGGATACTCTATATCATCAGCATATGCCACGCACACACCCACGCGTAATATGCCTCTTGGTCTTTCAAGAATACTTATTAATGAATTTTACCAAAGTCTTTATTAGCAATTTCTCATCTTTCATTTTCTATTCCGTTTATATTAGCATTTATATCTCTCGCCTTTCCCGTAAATTCTTGTTTTTTGTTTTTGAGAAAAACTCTTCCCCGATTTCAAATTCCAACATCATAAGCATACGCTTCTCCCATAAATAGAAATTAAGGAAAAGGAGTCCCACCTTCATAATTTCTATTTTTAACAACACGCGTTGTTGATTTCACTGCGCGAAATAAGACCCTGTGAATAAATTGTATGCTTTCAACTAAAAAACTACTACTACAAAACCAAAAACTCCTTTTCCTGAAATTTCCTTTAAATTTCCAAATTTCCAATCAAAAAGTAAAGACAGTTACTCTCTCCCCTATATATATATCGATATACATATAACAATCAGAAATCAGAATCCGTAACCTACAAACGCTTAAAATCTTTCACCTTTTTATTGTGACACACACACGGGCTGCGTGACATAAAATTGCTCTTGAATTTTTATAGAGACTCAGAGAGAGAAAAAAAAAAAAAAGAGAATTAGAAAAGTTTCAGTTTTTAGGGTTTGACAGAAGAGAGAATGGGACATTGCTTTTCAGATTTGGAGGGAGGAAAGCAGGCAGTGGGTGGGGCCCAACAGAGGCCCACTAGTGCCAACGATGGGGGTCACAACGACGCCGTTGACTTCTTCTACAAGTCCCGTGGCCTTCAACCTCTATTCACTCAAATTGAGGTATTATATATAAAGTGTAAAACTAAACAATGCCAGAAAATTTATCAATATTTGATGTGTATGTGTACCAATTGTGTTATTCTTTATTCTGTACCCCACACTGGGTCAGGGGCAGTCCAATTTAGTCAATTCCCTGAATTATTTATTTTACTTTTTTTTTAAATGTTACTTAGATTTATTAGTGCTTATTGTATTTGTAATAACTGTGTCAATTTTAATGTTTAGTGTAATGCTTTGTAGTACACACTCTGCCACATGGACTGTAATCATGTTTATTTTAAACTGGGTTATAATCATGAAAAAATGTGTATGAAATATGCAGTAGCAATAGCAATAGCAAGTGTGTAATAAGATTTTCGGATAACAAGGGGAACGGTTTTTAACGTGTATTTTGTTCTAGCTTGCTTCTAAGGGGCTGAAAAAAAACCTAAAAGAGAATGTACTCATTTTTAAAATCTCACTATTTTTATTTAGGTAGGAATAGGATCATGCTTATTTTTTTTAAGCAAAATAAACCAATAGAACAAGTTAGTTTAGTATGTTATTAGATTATTATGTATGGTAATTAATTGCTATTAGAATTTCGATACTGAAGGAACAAGATTTACAGGGCTTGAGATTGTTTTCAATTTCCTACAAATTATAGGTGGACTGAAATTTTAATATACAATACTTTTGATTTGAATATCTTGAATGATGGTTTATTTAATGCCACAGTGAAATAGAGCATGAGACACTGCTTTGACATGTGGTGGAAGTTGCATCTTGGGGATTTCTTTGGCTGATATTTGGCTGATAGTTTCATACTTAAGAGCATGAAAAATCTTTGGGAGAGAACTACACTGCATTCTTGTTGTAGAACTCGGTCTCTTTCATCATGATAATTTTTTGACTCATGAATTATATACATGTTACCTGATTTTTAACGAGAATAATTTGATTCATGAATTAGATACATTGTTACCTGATTATTAATTTATTACATTGGATGTTGCTTTGAAAACAATAGTATTGAGAACAAGAATAACATAAATATGGTTATTCTTATAAGTGAAATATTTCTTGTTCAAGAAAAGTTCTCTAGTGATACAGCTTTGTTGCTATCATTGTTGCTCAAATAAATGCGAGGCGTGTAACTGAATCATAAAAGATTTTTGGTATGTCTGCTGTTGGACCTAACAAAGAAATAATAATATTAATTTTCTATAAATTTGAGTGTTTTGTGTTGTACACAGACATATCTAATTAATTATCATCGCATAGTGGAGGAGATTTTTCTTATTTCAATGGTGTTAAAGTTTCACTTATCTTAGAGCACATTTGGTACACTGTAATAGACCCTATAATAGAATAGCTATTCATTAGGAATAACCATTCAATTGTTTGGTTTTTTTTATTTTTTATTATAAGGAATAGTTATTCATTTGGATTGGCTATTCTTTAAACAAAGAATAATTTTTCCTTACCAAAATGAGTGTAATTGCTATTCCTTAACTTAATAATTATGAAATAAAAATTTCCCAAAAAGCCCCAAGCAACTGTGCTCTTCCTCACTGATCGCCATGTATCCTTTCTCCATTTCCTCTTTCTCTCTACCATTGTTTTTCATGGTTTTGTTCTTTAGTCTTGATTAATAAGCGTTTTTCCCCCTTTTCCCATTGTTCTACCAGAATCGCACTTCATGAGGTTTTATTGTTTTCAATTTCTGAGAAATTCATTGTTTTTAATTTATTTTAATTCTCCATTTCAACTAGGAAGAATGCTAGCACCAATCACAACTATTCCTAGAAAAGCAACACACTCTCCCAGTCTCCCCCTCTCTCTTTGGTGCGAACATGGAAATATTATCTTTTTTATTTATAAAAATATTAAGTTTGACAATAAACAGAAATATTTATTCGATATTATTTTTACAGTTATAGATAATAGAATGTGGAGCAAGATTCAGAAGTTACTAAAAAAAAAAAAGGAAAGCAAGATTCACAAAAAGTGTAAATATATAATTAATTCAAAAAAGGGTACTTTAGGAAAGTTTTCTGATACGATGCCATTCCACATTTCTATTCCTATGTTATTTCCAAACTGATGAATATGAATAATCATTACATTTCATCTACTTTTATTCCTTGTAATGGTTATTCCTTTTACAATGTAATCATTGTTACAGTATACCAAACGTGTCTTTAGTTCTTGTCAAGCTTGGAGTTTATGTACTGCAGGGCATGCAGGCCAGGGAAATGTTATTAAAATGGTGATCCATTATGTACTGCCCTTTAGCATATCATCTATGAACAATTTCTCAGAATTTGAGAATAAATAGTGTAGTTAGGTTTCCACTGTGTTCCATTGCTTCACAGCAACAGATCCTTTTTCATACATGTTAATTTTTTTGAAGATGTTGGTGTCTGCATGTTCTTTATATGGTTGAGTTACTGTGTTGCTACTTTAGGTCCACATTAATGAGCCCACCTGAACTTTATTTAAAGTTGCACTACAAAATGCTCCCCCAAGGGGAACATTAAGATTCCCTTTTTGTGGTGCCAGTTCAAAGATGGAGCATCAGAAAAAAGCAGTAATTCCAAAATTTTGTTTGTTGTGTGTAATATTGTATATTTATATTCATTTGCTTGTATTGAAGTTCCTTTATGCTATCTCCAACTAATGGACATTGCTGAGTGTGTTGGTTCACCCCTTCACCATACATGAGTGACATTTTATAAAGCTTCTAAGCAATCATGCATCTTGAAATAATTTAACTCAAGATAGGATCATTAGTATTGTGTATTTTGACATTGGAATTGTTATTCACTTTACGTCAATGGCTCTTTTGTTTTGTCAATTATTTTCATATTATTCTATACATTAGCCCTTTGTGGTTTCTCATTATGTATTTATGCATTCTTGTGTTTCAATTCTATGCTGCAGTTATCTCTATCAGCATCTAACTTGCTTGATCGTGACATCACTTCAAAGGTATTCATCTCTATAGATAACATCATTTGATAGTGAGATAATTACAGGGTTATGCAATAATTTCCCAATGTGCTAAATAATTTGGTAATTTACTCTAGGGTCTGTTTGTTTTTACTTTAAAATGCTAGCATATTATTTCCATCAGTTTATGTACAACCTTTTAAAACTTCACTATTTTTTAGATTCAATTGTACTTTTACACAACCTTTAAAAAAAAAAATTGTCAACAAAAATAAGCTCATTTAAACACAGTGGACCTTCCTTTTGTTTTAGTGTGATGTTTGAGTTGGTTTGTCTTCATTTGCCCTTCATATTTCCTGTACTCGACTAGGTTTGGGAAGTAATGATTTGAATCACACTTTGTTGAGATTTTTCATAGTGGAAGTTTTTAAGAATACTAATTTTGCACTCAGGAATAATGTATCTTATCAAATATTATGTAATAAGTCTTCATTTGCTACACACACCATGCCACTCTTCACTTTCTCTTTTGTTTCTTATTTTACATGCATTTTTGTACCCTTGCAATTGATGGGAGTCCTTATATAGAATGAAATACCAACCAATACTAGAATTCAAAACTAAGGTAACAAGCAATAGAAGCCTATCACCTATGAGTAAAACAAAGACACGTTACATACACCTTTCAAGCCAACTTGTTTCATCTTTTGATAATCAAAGACAACAACTCACCTACTAAAGTGAGAAATTGTTCCGTTCTTATTTGTAGCCCACCATTCAACCTAAGCTAGTAAGGATATGCCATACTAAATAACTCATGCAAAATGCTTTAGAACAAATGGCTACTGCTAGACTGGGAGGTTTTTTTTTGCAGTGAGTACATTTCTAATTACTAAATAACACATGGAAACTTACTATAATTTGTGGGTTCAAGTTTGGAGTTCAGCTTCTCCAAAAAAATTGGCTGCCTACCAATCACCTCTCTCAAATGATATTTTCTTATGGGGACAGTCCCATACTTAAGGAGGTTGGCTGTTTCTGATAAATGTTCTCATGTATCTAGAGGTCTTAAGTTTGACAATCCTTGGTAGTTTGTTTATGTGCTTGTATGACATGCATGCATGCCATGGTTTTACTATGGTTTTTTCTAATATATACTTTATTTCATTCAGAGTGACCCCATGGCTGTGGTGTATGCAAAGAAAATAGATGGTAAACTAGAGGAGTTAGGTCGCACTGAGGTTGTACTGAATAGTTTGAATCCTGCATGGATAGAAAAAGTTACAGTTGCATTCCAGTTCGAGATCGTGCAGCCATTGGTGTAAGCTTTACAAATTTCTTTAAGTGCTTATCTTTGTTTAGATATATCTTGATTTACTATAAGTGATGTTTTAATTTGATTGGTTGGCTCATGTTTGCCTTTTTTTTTTTTTTTTTTTGGGCTCCAGATTTCATGTGTATGATGTGGATACAAAATATCATAATATACCGGTGAAGGTATATATATATCAGTTTCTGCACTTTAAGTATCCCTTACTTTAATTCATGTTTTTTAGGTTGTGTTTGTTCAATTATTTTGCTCCGTTAATAAATTACATACATAAAGTGTACATGCTAAGTTTTCTTGTGGCATCTCTGCCAATCTTCAAGTTCTGAATAATGCAATTTGCAAGATAAAACTTTTAACCACATTTTTGAGTTTTAACGTAAGAAATGTGTGTTCACAAGATCACACTATATTTTTTATGGGTCTGCTAAACACTAAATTTGTCAATCCATGTTCAAAAACACTGAGGTGGAAACAAAATTTATTAGTGAACAATTATAAACGAATATTTGATACCAAATGTGTTATATATCTTAGACAATCTTAGAGAAAGTCAATTTGACAATAGGCATAGATGTGACTGTGCATGGTATTGTTTGGGAGAGCACTTGCTCTAAATTATTATGAAATGATTTTTTTTGCGTGTTGCATTTACCACTTTCAAAATAATTAAACTGGATTTATTGCTGGTGTCAATTTGTCCCTGATACAGTAAAGAGGTTATATAACAAATAAGAAATGAAAGTAACCCCTCCAAGTAATATTAGTGATGTTTATATATTTTTTTTAATAATTGTTAACTCCATGGTTGTAATTATGGTAATTTGTACCAAGCATGGAATGCATATTTTATCATGCTAGATATGCTATTTACTAGGAGCAATTATACAAAAAAGCCAAATTTGGTTGGTTAACCATATCCATTATGAATTGATAGATACTTTTAAAGATTGCTACAATTTAACCATATTCAGATATGAGAAAATAAGGCAGCAACTGAAAACGGATTATATAAATTTTAATTTGTTATCACTCATCCAGAATAATCTAACAGATGTAGTTGATGATGTAGTTTTTTGTTTGAAATTTTATTTCTGTTGCCTTGCAGACGCTAAAATTGAAGGATCAAGAATTTCTTGGAGAGGCCACTTGTGTTCTATCAGAGGTATATCCCCTTGTCTTTAGTTGGGCTCATTGAAATTATCTAATGTATATCCCTCAAGTTGGTGAAATTTGAGTATAAAGTTGTTTTAATTTTCAGTATATTCTTCTTAAAAATTTCAAAGGCATAAAGAAAATTGGGAGAGCTACTTCACTATGTTAATGTTATTTTAAGATTTTGAACATCGTATTTTAGACCACCACTGATGCAATTAAAAAGTATATTTCAAATGTAATTAGTGGCTTAATTCTTTCAGAGTAATTTGGTTTCCATATACTAAAACTTTGCTATTTTTTTTTCCTCCTATTCTTTCTTTCTATTCTCATGGCAGATAGTGACGAAACAAACTCGGAGCTTAACCCTAAATCTCCATATCAAAAATAGGCATACGG
Organism: Lithocarpus polystachyus; assembly: GCA_033629205.1. Lineage (NCBI taxonomy): Eukaryota > Viridiplantae > Streptophyta > Magnoliopsida > Fagales > Fagaceae > Lithocarpus > Lithocarpus polystachyus. The sequence continues at coordinate 22,443,135 of CM066164.1, read as the reverse complement.
GCTTGAGGAACTTTGGGGCACTCACTATCCATGGAGAGGAATCAATTGCTTCAAGGAGCTGTGTTGAGATGATAGTCCATTGTTCCCACTTGGATAACAAGGACCTATTCTCTAAAAGTGTATGTATTTGCAAAGCAGATACCTTAATGTTTAATGTTACTTAAGCATACATATTCTTAATTGTGTTTATTTCATAAATTTCTTCATTTATTTTAGGATCCTTTTTTAAGAATATCTAGAATTGTTGAGACCGGAGGTTCCGTTCCAATATTCAAGACTGAAGTGGTGAACAACAATTTGAATCCAATTTGGAAACCCCTATGCCTGAGTGTACAGCAGTTTGGAAGTAAGGTAAGCTTGTCGATTTATAATTCTTGGTTTCCTATTAGATTATAATTATAGGATGTTTTGTTATTTTGATAATTACTGAAGATTCACATGACATATGCAATTTGACTTGCTACAGGATAACCCATTAATTATTGAGTGCTTTGATTTCAATAGCAGTGGCAATCATGTGCTTATTGGGTAAGTTAAATTTATCGATGTTCATATTTGTTTTGTATTATTCACTTTTCACCTTTTGTTTGTTTTCAGTTTTCACGATTTAGTCTCTGTTACTAAAAGACAATATTGATCTTAAAATAATCAGTAAACTCCAAAAGTCAGTGGCAGACCTAGAAAAACTTCATAAAGAAAGAAGTGGTGCAAATCTCACCTTACCATCTTCTCATCATGGTCGTGATAAGGTACTTATTCACACTTGTAATTATTATTTTTATTTTTAAATAAAATACTTTTAGTCTTTGTGTTTAAATTTTGATTTCCTTTCTAATTGATTAATATAGGTTTTGAAGGGACAGCTGTTTGTGGATCAATTTTGTGAAAAGCAACAGTACAGCTTTTTGGATTACATTTCTAGTGGATTTGAGCTTAACTTTATGGTTGCTGTTGACTTTACAGGTAAATTATTTCACATTCTAGAGGAGTTATATAGTTTTATTTTATATGTGTGGATTTTTTTGGTTCTCTTTTTCCTCGGTTTAAATGTTTTGGCTGATGACTTATTTATACATTGAATATTTAATATATTTTTTAGCCTCAAATGGAAATCCTCAGAATCCAGATTCTTTACACTACATTGATCCTTCTAGTCGGTTGAATTCTTATCAACGGGTAAGGCTATGCATCCTCTGCTGCTCCCAAGAGGGTGGTTGCTTTTCTCTAGCACTTGTATGTTTGTATTTTTCTAAACATTAGGTGCAAGAGATCCTTGGACTGAATGGCATCTCTTCCCCCATGTAGTTTTAATCCTGTATGGGTTCTTGAGGCACAAAACAACTTGGGAAATTGCTTTTAGAATGAGAAAACTTGGCTTTTACATTGAATTGGTCAATGCAAATGTTTGTAAATTGTTGTCTTCTATGTCTGTCATGACCTAATATGATCAAGTTGATTGTTTTACATATCAAACTTCGCCTGCTGGTGCGTTTACTCCCAGCTAAAGCATAACATAAGCATTTAGGTGATTGCTTAGTGGTAATGGCTTCCTTTATGGTGCCTCATATCTATGGTTCAAAGCTCACCCTCATCCTCCACCTCTCACTATCTACTTTTCCAAAAAAAAAAAAAAAGCTTTAATGCAGAACATGTAAGAACTATATAATAGAGAAAAAACCATATATGGAACATGTCTTAGAAAGTGACATTTGTATAAGTAAGTTCTGTATTTCTGAAATTTTTGTTAGGGGGTCTTCTATTAGCATATACTTCAAAGAAATCATCATTGATTGATGAAGTAATAGTCTACTCAATATATTAAACTTGCAGGCTATATTGGAGGTTGGGGAGGTCATTCAGTTTTATGATTCTGATAGGCGCTTTTCTGCTTGGGGCTTTGGAGGAAGAACATGTGATGGGACCACATCGCATTGTTTTAACTTGAATGGAAGTGCAGGTGCCTTTGAGGTGAGAGGAACTGATTTTATAATGCTTTGATTTGCTTAATCTTTGAAGAATTTGGCTGTCATATTGTCTGAAAATATTTATCTTCTTTATAACACACACGTCTCTCTCTCTCTCTCTCTCTCTCTCTCTCTCTCTCTCTCTCTCTCTCTCCTTTTACTACATTTAATAGATTGTTTGCTTAGGATTTCCCATTTTCTACATCACCATCATTTTCAACCAATCTCTTTTTTTTTTTTTTTTTTGAAAGTTCAAAAACCCCACTTACAATTAACAACACATTCAAAAACCCCAAATACTGAGTTTAGTCCTCAAAAGATTTGAGAAAGTTCAGAGGCCCTTGATGCAAATTAAATGGATTGGGTTATCACCTAATACACTCTGGAACATCATATGTTTTGCATCATAACCAGAAGATTAGATATCTTAGAAAATGACTGATGGTACCATAAGATGCATCTCTCATGTGTTGTAAGTTAACAACTGTCAAGTATAAGTTGATAAGATTCTAAACACTGCATTAAATTCTTTAAGTAACCGCAAGTTTTTCTTTGGGATGAATTATTTAATTTCTTTTATTTATCAATAGGTTGAAGGAGTTGAAGGCATCATGGCTGCTTATTCAAGTGCTTTACATAATGTTGCTCTGGCAGGACCCACTTTATTTGGCCAAGTGATCAACAAAGCTGCACAAATTGCTGGCCAGTCCATCTCATACAACAGCAACAAGTACTTTGTTTTGCTCATTATTACGGTAAAGAGAATGTCTACTTTTTTTTTTTTCAAAGGAAATGATTGTAGACTTTATTTATTGAAATTCATGTTGTACAATGGGAAAGAGAAAAATAGGCATGTTCTAACCAAACAGAGGCTGACTCTCATTCTCTTTTGCAACACTAGCAAGAGCTAGAGCAGCACAATTACATTCTAAAGGAACACTAACAAAAAAGATATAGTACGAAAGCTTTAATAAATAATGGAAATATCCTCTAAAATCCAAGCAATTCTAGAGGACAGCTTAGGCGAAGAACTTTCATGGAGGGTAGTAAGGTTGAAGAACAGCCTCAATAGTGGAAATTTGAGCTTTTGTATTGCACACCTTCACAAATCTCTTTTTTGCAGTCACTGGATCATCTTTGTCAATACCAGTTTGAGTTTGGAATGTTATCAACAACTTACATCTCACAATTTTCATCTTCTATATTAGTTACTTTTGATGAGGCAATCCAATTCCCATCAGCTAGTTCCAAATTTTGTAAAGTTATGGACTGACCCCAATCCACTACAAAAGTCTTATCATTATCTCTACCCGTATCACAACTCTCTTGTAAAGTTGACTTCTCCAAAAATTCCCAGTCTTATCTTTATCGATGCACTTCTCTGAGTCAGTTACAAGGTTTGAATTTGAATTAGGTGGTCTTACTTTCAAATCAGATGAGTTGTTATCCCCATGAGCGTAGGGATCAACCTCCGAAGCCATTGTACCCTTGTCATCCTAAAAAACCTGGTGGACAATTACCTGTGCTGCTGGGACCACAGCTTCGTGTGTTTCTAGCAGGTTCAACTTAGTCATTGACAAAACCAGTTCCAAATCGTCCCCAGAAACAATGGCATCTTTGTCTACCACCCGATTGTTTGGCATTGTGGTTTCACATCGGGAATGAAGATTATGTCGTGCAGAGCCTTGGATTTTTTGTCTCAGTGCCACTGCTTGCAGCCAACGTTTGGTTTGAATATTAAAAACACGAATTTAAAACTAAGCATTGTGGAATTTCACATCACTGGGACGTATCAGGATGTAGAAGAAGATGTCATAGTTTCTGGAACCTTTTTAGAAGGATGAGATGTTTATTAAAAGACTAGGGGCCTTTAGCTATAATCTCCTCCATATCATTCTCCTTCTCAAAATTGACCACAAACGTCTGTTAGTAGCTTTAAAAGCTTCCTTATTGTAATCCTTATTGATCTGAAGTTTTGCTAGCACATCAAATTGAGCTTGCTTATAGGAGTAAACCACTTCCTTTGATTTAACCACCATTTCACCCCCCTCCTCTTGCAATAACGAAACATCTTCCACATTTCCTCCAATTCTGATTCCATCAAATAACACCAGAAGAAAACTATCCACCAAAATAAATTACCCCAGATGCAGAGAAGGACTCAAAAGAAATCAATAGAAAGGAAAAAAAGAAAAACCCATACCACAGTGACTGACCAGACCCGGAAAGGTTAGAATCTCGTAGGCAAACAACAAGCTTGAGGCTTCTACGTGCACTAGGCTACAGAGAGACCCAGAGGAAACGAGAAGTTTTAATAACATGGTTAATAAAAGGAAAAGAAAAAGGAGAGGTTTTAAGTACAAAGGATCTATACACGAAGCTCTCTCGAATAAATATGTTACTTTATTTGATCTCTCTTTCCATCAATTTTTCATTTGTTAATTAAATAAAATGTCATCTTTCTAGGATGGAGTCCTTACAGACCTACAAGAAACAAAAGACGCTCTGGTCAGGGCATCTGATCTTCCACTATCAATTCTCATAGTAGGAGTGGGAGGTGCTGATTTTACACAAATGGAGGTATACTCTTGTTTTCCTAATATAATGGCCTTTTAGCCGTTAAGACTCTTTTGATTGCTTTATTTCAATTATTTTGTACAATGAATGGTGGAAATTTAGCTTTTAGAATTTCCACTTGAATGACTGTAATATTTCTTAATTTTTGGCAGGTGCTTGATGCTGACGATGGAAGACGATTAGAGAGCTCTACAGGTCGTGTGGCAACACGTGACATTGTACAATTTGTTCCAATGCGAGAAGTACATAGTGAGTACAAAATGACACGTGTTTGTCTCAATAAAGCTTTTGTTATTACATCTAAAAGCATCCACTAACTGTAATTTTGCATTCACAAGTTTCTCCCTGTTGGTAATATGTCCTAAAAGCATGCTAATTTTGTTGTAGCCAATAAATTTTGGACAAAATGACACTTTTTCCCTCCTTATGCATGGGATGGTGGGAAAGTATGGGTTTGAATTCCCCTAGCAAAAAAGGCTTTAGATGACTGCTTACTCATATTGTAGAAAAGCCCAAATGGGTGTGTGCAAACTTTGAAAATGTATTAAACAAAGACGTTGCATGGATTGCCGTTGCCACTGCTGTCTTGATCCTGTCTTTGTCTATATTGTTGTTAACAGTCTAATACACTTTGCAGCCACCTTTTTCTAGATGTTATAGGCAGAAAATGGGGTCATGGTTTCAATCTAGTGTGAATGCGTACTCAGCAAGCTGATTTCTATGTATCTTAGCTCTTGATGTTTTTTATCATCTATTTGAGCCTCTTATTTGTTTTATCAATTGGAATTTGATGATTTCCTTATTTGCTCTATTATCTGTTTTATCAATTGGAATTGATGATTTCCTTATTTGTTCATTTCGTTGTACTTCTTGTATTTTTTTTTTTAAATGAGCTTCTTCATTCTATTTCATCTAATAAATTAGTTATGGTCTGTACAGGTGGGCAGATTTCTGTGGTTCAGGCTCTATTGGAAGAGCTACCTGGACAATTTTTGACATACATGCAGGGTAGAGATATCAAGCCACGCCCTCTCCATGTAGCCCCAAGGTCTGCTTGAGAACATTTTCTAGGTCCACAAGATGTACAAATATGCTGATTTTGCTCACAACAACTGAAAGTTTTAAAAGGTCTGATTTTGCTCCTTACCTGAAAGGAGCTTGTTATTAACAATTTTTTTTAGGCTTGAAGACTGAACCACTAACGGGTTGACTTTCCTCTTAAGATCTCTTTATTTCATCCTAATAGAAAAAGTACCGTTGTTTTTTTTTTCTTTGAACTTTATCTTGTTTAGGGATAATTATACTTTTATTCAGCTTTTCATTTTTAAGTAAAATAAATCATTGAACAAAGTTATAATAAACAATTTAGTCTTGTAAATGTGAAAGTATCCCTTGGGCTGTCTGTAGCTTGTTTCATAGAGTAGGTCTCACACAAGGATGTGGGGTCTATACTTGTGAAGTTCACATATTTGTGACTATGAGATGCCTATTTTATATAGAAATGCTATTGGTCTTGCTAGGGGCCTTAATGGGGATTTGGGTTCACTCATCCTTAAGGAAGCTGTCAATGTCATGGTGTGGGCCTTCATATTTGTGAGAGGCCCACTACTAAGAGTTGAGTTTTAGTGTGAGAGAGCCTAAATAGGGATTTGGGTTTGGCTATTCTTATGGAAGGTGTTATTTCATTATGGAGGTACAGACATAAAACATTAAATTGATATATAGTTGGGTTGTTGTTGGCAGAAGGGAAAGTGTGTAATGTGAAGACCAATTGTTTAAGTAAGAAGATTGGGTAAAAACTTGGGATGGTGTTAGGCACCTAAGCCTACCTAATATGATGGGTTGGCCTCTACTTGTACTAATTCATTTTTTAATATGGGTCTCATTGACTTGGTTCCCTCTTAAGCATGTTTAATTAAAATTTAAAATTAAATCCATACAACACAGCTTAAAGAGTTGTTATTTATAGGGTGAATGTCCTAATTTTATTTTTGAATCTTAGGTCCTACGTACAAAGTTATCAAACTCAAGATTTCTTATTTTGATACCATTGGTAGTTTATCATAGTTTCAAAGTAAAAGGTTTTTATTTGTTTATTGTTCTTCGCTCCTTAGATATGAGTTAGAGATCCTACTGTATGTTCTTCACTCCTTAAATATGAGCAAGGATGAGTAAAAAATGCATAATTTGTCTACAAAACTACAAGATTCACTAATAAAACTTCATATGATTTCTTGGACTATAGAATAGCCTTGTCTTAGCTCCAAAGCCCCATGACAAAGCTAGTATGAGTCTATATATGAGTCTCAACCTTATCCATAACACACCGATACATTCTGGCAAACTTTTTAGTCCAATCCAATAAAGTCTACATCACACCCCCAAAAAAAAAAGACTACATCACACGTTCGACAGTAGAACCTACATTGGACAACTTCAATATAAATTATTTATATGTTCTAGAATTGAATCATTAATAAATTAAAAGATCAGTCTTCCTTTGAGTCATCCTCCAAGTCATCAACACCATTTTCCTACAATAAAAGATTAGTTCAAAGTAATGGCCCAAATGAAAAATTAATCCAAAAGCATGAGATGAAAGAAAATTAATCCCAAAACAACACAACACTACTTCATAATCAAATAAACAATAACATTCTTAATTTCTTATCTACCAAATATATATGCAATTGACACCTAAGTCAGAAGATCAACAAGCAAAAAAACAAATATCACTGCTTTTCAAACCAAATTCCTTAAAAGCAAAAATATGAAAATAAGGAGATTAAATTTGAGTTTTTATATCAGTGATTTAGTGATATAAGTGAATGATATAATGCTTATGTAAAAAAATATTGTCATTTTGTGATTACTTATAGGAGAGATGAGCACTTTCATCACCATAGAAGAAATATAAGTTCATACATAAAATGGAAATTTATATAAGTCAGCTTTTTTTTTTTTGGAGGGAATTATATAAGTCAACTAATTGGTAAATTTGAAAGGAAAAAGAAAAAAGAAAAAAGAAAAAAAAAAGGCCAAAGTGGCGTGTGTATTTGTCATTTATTATTTATATATTTTTGAAGCCAAACTTAAGACTAAGTTAAACTCACTGTTCAAATTTAATATATAAAGCAATCCAATATCAAACAAACTCTGATTAAATTAGGTTTGATGTTCTCTTAATAAATTTTAATTAAATTAGCTATATTCTTTTATAAAAATTCTGTAATTTAATTTTTTATTTAATACTTAAAAATTAAATACTTAAAAATTCTGTAATACTTAATAATTAAATATATATCATATTTTTTTTTATAAAAATATTTACTGTTCTAGTGCATTGAAACTATTAGCGACCATTAATGACAAACCATATTAACAATTGCAAGTGTTACGCATATATTTAACAACCTTATGTTACCTTGGAAATTAGGATAATGACCATTGGGTCCACATCGCATACCAATTTCCTTGTGTCTACTCCAACAAAAATGCTTTTAAAAATTACATAAAATAAAAGCGTTACAACATTACCTTCTCAGTGAATAGTTGTTGCACGCATGCATCATAGTTTTCCTCCCAATTTCTTTTTATGATGCTATTCGCATCTTCCTCTGCCTAGTCGAACTCGTATTTTCTTCGGCATGCTTAGGACTCCATTAGAGAAGATCTTCATTTCCGGGCATCCGATCACACATAGATATTCCAGTGATGGGAATTTGATGTTGCGATTACCTAAGTGAAAGCTTCTCAGACTGGGTAAATCATCAATCCACAATTCTTTCAATTGATTGAAACAAATCTCAGCTCCTTCTTCACCTTCTCCCTCGTTTGTGACTATTTCTCTCATTCTTTTGCATTCATATAAATACAATTCTTTGAGTTGGACCAAACTTTTGACTGTTGAGGAAGTTGCTAAACTAATCAACCCATAACATTTCCGCACTCTCAAAATGTTTAAATTTCGGAAATGCATTGAGGATGGCACTAAATTTTTTAATCTGCCACTGCATTCTGATACTCTCAGAATCTCCAAATTTTGAAATGCCCTACCTTGTTCAGAGTTTTCCTTCCACAAAAGCATCAACTTGGGCATTTTATATAGATTCAACTCTGTCAATCGTTCAAACGTCCCAGCATATTGTCCTTTGTTATCGAAGAAAAGATTAGTGACGAAAAGAGACTTAGGATAGCGTAATCCTTCAACAAATACCAAAGGGATTGCTATTAATTTATCATCTTTGCCGTACAATCTGAGAACTTCTAGTTTGCAAAAGAACTCTCCAAAAAGTCAACCATTTGTCTGATTCATGGTTTCATTCCAATCCAAATTCAATTCTTTCAAGTTAGGGAATATATCCTGGGAAAGATCGAAGTATTGAACAAAAGAAAGCAGAAGTTAGTGTTCTCTAAGCAAGTTTGGGATAATATTCCTAACAATTTCAAGTGGGACTGAATGTATGTAAATCAAGTGGCTATCTAGAGAGGGAGAGCAACGTGCATCGATGCATCTCCATTTATTATCCTATGTTATAATTATATATGACATTTTCTCAGGTGGATGTGAATTCCCATCTCCCCCGTAAAGGTAACCCATTCCTATACAGTTGTTGTACAAGATACTACCTCTTACATGTTTTATAGTTTCTTTTTAAGGGATTTGCTTCCAAACAAGATAACTCAAGCACAAAAGTATGAGTACATGAATGCGCACAATTTTTTATTTTTAAAATTATTTTTTGGAAAAATAAAATATAAAAAAGGGTCCCATTGATCAATTCAAGATACTAAATTGATTTTTAGTGTAAATAGATTCAAGCTTAAATCTCTTATTTAAGAACAAAATATTTTACCAATTAAACTAATTGGAATCTACTAGAGAAATTCTAATTTGAAGACATTAATAACCACATATGAAATCCTAATTAGTTTGAAAGAAAATCTTTTTATATAAAGTTTTATCATTGGACATCTCAATTAAGTCTTCCATAAATTTTCCAAAAAAGAAATCTAAAAATTATTGGTTTTTTGGCAAAACAATATCAAATATATATATATATATATATATATATAATATTAAGTGGTCATGGACTCACCCAATACATATCTAATTTCTTGTTCCAAGCATTTACTTAATGTAGCCTTTTTTTATTTTTTATTTTGTTTGGAGGTTGGCTAAATGTAGCTATGTTTGTTTGAGCAAGAATTGCTCAGTTAAAAGTTAGTATGTAATAGCGTCAACACAACTATGGTACAACTGGAAATTAGGCTCCTATAATCCAACTACTTATATGTAGTCTGACTAGTCTTTTGGTTTTTTTTTTTAAGTATTAACAAATTGTTATTAATTTTAATTTCTTGGATATCCATGTTAAGAGAGAAACAAGTACAAATCCATACCTTCTGAATAAGAAAGAGGGGTTGCTGAACTGGAACATGATGGTCCAACCCATCTGTATTTGGGAAGCTTAATTCATTCAAAGAAACAATCCTCACTTTGTTGCATTTTTGTATCCTCAAAATTTTCAATGATGGCCACTCTAAAGTGTGCTTTCCAGGATAGAAATACTTGAGTTCAGGCAACAATTGAAGACTTAGAGAGGTTATTCATGGGAACACAAACTTAGTCGTTGTTTCCAATCCTTCTTCCAAAGCAACAATTTCCTCCATTAATCCACAATCAATTACACGTAGACTGTCAAGTTGTTCAAGACTTTTGATCACCAAGATTGAAAATAGACTTTTCAGAGTTTTACACTGAAAAACTTCAACTTCATGCAGATTTTGAAATGTTACAATTGCTTCTGGATCTGAAGTCCATACATGCTTAAGACATAAAGACAAACATGGGAAAAGTTAATTCCAAAAAACCACGAAGCAAGTAGAACATGGAAGAAACTAATAAAAGAAATGGGGAAAAGAAACACAAATTAACCATCCTTTAATGAAGAGAGATTGAGTGGCAGACAGTAGGATCATTTTTTTGAGTTCTTTCTAAAATGTGATGTTGCGTTCACGAAATTTAGATAACAATATTGCTTACAAAGATTTTTTTTTATAAATTGAATTTCTTAAGTAAAATCTCGTTTTGGGCAAAATCTCATCTACCCATTTTGATGTTTTCTAAATGAAGATTGGAATAAACCCATTGCACGCTTATCTACGATTAAGGCATTACAAGCATCATATAAAAGCTATGTTTTCTAGAGAGAGAGAGAGAGAGAGAACACGACTAGCAGATTAAACCAAAGGGCAAAACTTAGATATAGTTCTTTAGATTCCTCTCTTAAAAATCTGCCACTTGTCTAATTGAATAACTAAACTAACACCGTTCAAGTACCTTAGATTTCTAGTGTTGTATTTTTTTCCTTGTTTGTGAGAAAAGAAAACCCATTGGCTTTAGATCTGATTTCTCACACACAATCGCTTGGGTCTAACTAGGGGAGAACGATGACACGAAGGAGATTATAGAGGTGGTTGTAGCATGTAGAGGATTGGGTTTGGGTAGAGTTGTAGTAGAGTAGGTCTTGATGGGAAGGGTAGTTTCCCCATCCCCTCCCCCCCTTTGTTTCTCTAATTTGTGTTTATTGGGAATGAATGGATGGATCTACTATTACTGTTCTAATGGCTATTTGTTCCAAACTTATGAGAATTAGATTTATCCAAGCAGTGCGTTGCTATGGCGGTCTTCATCTTCTTTTTTTCTTTCTTTTCTTTTTCATTATTGAAAAAGCCATTTGTCTAGCATACAAAGTATGAACAAATCAATAATCTTCTAATGAAAATAATGGGATTAATGGAGAAGATCATTCCAGGCTTGTCCTTCTGAAGCCAGATTTTATTTTCTGATATTGTTTGGGAGAATTTGAGAGATTTGCAGTTGGGTTTTCTCACATGCGCAGGTGAAAAAAAAAAAAAAACAAAGAGAGAGAGAGAGAGAGAGAGAGAGAGAGAGAGAGAGAGAGAGGCGTTAAAATTGTGTTAGTTTAGTTGTTCAATTAGACAAGTGTCAGATTTTTAATAGAAAAACCTAAGGAACAGTATATAAAAAACTGTATTTAAGTTTTGCCCTAAACCAAATATGGTTTTGTAACTTTTTTTAATATATATATATATATATATATATATTTTTGATAAGCATAACTTTTTTCAAATTAAGAACTTGTGGGAGGCATTGAAGTATGGGCACGGGTTGGGTATGGGGTGGGTTTCCCCCAACCCAAACCTTTTTTTTTTTTAAGCGAGATTTAGAGGTGAAAATGGGGGCAGTTTAAGTTGTAGCGAAGCTCAAAACGGCAATTTAAAAAAAATTTAAATTTCCCTCTAGTTTTCTATGGCAAACAAACTTAGTTTGGACCCTAACATTAGTAATTAAACAAACTAATTTAAACTTTCTAAATATACTACAAATGATCGAATAAGTTAATTAAGAAAATAAAAAGGATATGATTGGCATAATTTGACGATCACAAAGAAAATTATTTAGTGACTAATAGGAAGATTGGTGTGATATGTGCTATTGTGTTTGTCTAACATATTCTCTTACAAGGAAATTTGTGAGCAAATTATGTCAATCTAGCATTCCATCAAAGTGAAAGTCATAATCATTATATATAATATTTGACTTTACACAGAATGAATAACTAGCAATAATATTAATACTTTCCATACAAGTGAAAGTCAAATTCATGTTATAATCACAAACCAAAATTCAATTAGGCAACATGCATCTATATAATTACGATATTAATTCAAGGATTTTTTTTCATTAATTAATTTATTGGAAATGATAACAGATGCTCTAAGGGCATGGTTTGGGAGCTATTTTTAGAAACTTTTTATGGAAAAATGATAAACTAACTAATTTTTTAACGGCTTTTTATTTTTTTCTATAAAAGTGATATTAAAATTTTCCTAATATAATTTATTAATAATTGTTCTAAAGGCATCTGTTAACATGACCCTAAATTTATTAGAGGAATAAGAACGTCCATTAGACATAAACCTTAAGCCTGTCCTAGAATCATGGGATTAAAGCAATTCTTATTAATTATGGCAACATTTATTGGATTAGTTTGCTTCTTTTCTCTCTTCACAAAAAGAAAAAATAATAAAAAAATAAAAAGGAAGAGGACTGTTTCTTTTCTTGTATGTTATGACTCTAAAAATTAGTAACCAATAGAACTTGTGGGTTAGCTAGGGAAAATTATTGAATACTTTCGGAGTACCATAAATGCGTATTCCTCCCCTCTTATATGAATTGTGTGTCTCACCATAAATTTAATTAGTGAGACTCACTGTTATGTGAGAGGAGAGAATACACATTTATGGTACTCTGAGAATACCCAATAATTATCCATTAACTCGTATTCCTAATCTAAACATTTTAAACATTTATTAACCTAATCTAAGCTATCATAAAAGTTCAATAATCAATATTAAATTTTATCTTTGATTTAGATTATTTACTACTAAAAAAAATGTTATATATATATATATATATAAGAAACAAAAAGAATCATTGGGTTGGGCTAGGTAATACCAGCACCCGACCCTATACTCGAATCCCCTATTGGGTTGAATAAAATTTGTGTCCGTTGGGTTGGGTACCCACCCCCGAATAGGTTGTTTCCATCCTTGCACTATATCAAGAGTTGTGTATCAACAACATAGTACTCCTAAAATTTAGGAGGTAAAATCCAAACTCTGAAACAGCAAAGTGTAAAATCCAAACACGCCGAAACTTTAGGATGTAAAATTCAAATTTTGAAACTTCAGGGTGTAAAATCCAAACATTATCAAACTTTAGGAGTGTAATATGCAATTTACCCTTAAAGATATTAATAACCAAATACGAAATCTTGAAAGAAAATCATTTTATATCTAAAACAGAAATCTAAATTTTTTTTTTCTGCGAATCAATATATATATATATATAATATAATAAATGGTCATGGACCTAATATATATCTAATTTCTTGTTCCAATTAAGCATTTACTTAATATAGCCTTTTTATTATTACTGGAGGTTGGCTAAATGTAGCTCTCTTTGTTTAAGCAAGAATTGCTCAACTAAAAGTTAGTATGTATAGCTTCAACACAACTATGGTATAGCTAGAAATTAGGCTCCTATAATCCAACTAAGTATAGGTAGTCCGACTGATCTTTTTTTTTTTTTTTTTATATAAGCAAACTAGTTTTTTAAATATTAAAAAAATTATTAATTTTAATTTTTTTGGATTATTTTAGGATAATTACACTGCCATATCCATGTTAAGAGAGAAATAAGTACAAATCCATACCTTTTCAATAAGAAAGAGGGGTTGTTGAACTGGAACATCATGGCCCAACCCATCTGTATTTGAAGCTTAATTCATTTGAAGCAACATTCTTCACTTTGTCGCATTAATTTGCATATCGTCAATCTTTTCAGTGATGGCCACTTTGAAGTGTGCTTTCCGGAATAGAAACACTTGAGTTCAAGCAGCGATTCAAGATGTAGATAGGTTATTCGTGGGAACACAAACTTAGTCGTTGATTCCAATCCTTCTTTCAAAGCAACAATTTCCTCCATTAATTCACAATTATTTATATGTAGACTCTCAAGTTGTTCAAAACTTTTGGCCACTGAGATTGGAAAAAGACTTTTCAGAGTTTTACATTTAGAAACTTTAACTTGACGCAGATTTTGAAATGTTAAAATTGCTTCAGGATCCGAAGTCCATACATGCTTAAGTTTTGGAAGATTGAATAAATTCAGGACTCTCAACTGAGTGGATCCCTTCTCATATATTTCATCAACATTTTCCCGTCTAACCTCAAATACCTCTTCTACTGAGTTGCAATTACTTATCTTCAAGTCTTCAAGATTCTGGAGTCTTCTCAACATATTTGGCAGAAAAATGTTCATTAGATTTTCACATTGATCAACACGCAATAGGTTTAGTTTGCAAAAGGAATTTGGAACGAGTTGGTTGTGCCCTAACATCTCCAGGCTATTTATGCGATTGATGAATAATTTCTCCAAGTTAGAAAAGGCAACCTACAAGTCACATATATTGACAAGTTAGAAAAGGCAACCTACAAGTCACATATACTTACTGAGTCAATTAGCATATCTTTATATTGCCTAACATAGTCAAGAAAAATAAGAAGATAGAGGTAGTTTAAATGGGAAAAGTTAATTAAATCAGATTAATGGTGGGGATATGACATTACATAGACAAATATGCTAAAAGTTAATTAAATTATATTCTAAAAAACAAAGCTACTAGAATATGAAGCAGGCTAATAAAAGAAAGGAGCATTAAAAAATAAATAAATAAACTTGCCTTATAATTGAAGATAGATTGTGTGGCGATACAAAAGTTTATTTCTTAAAGTTGTTTCTAAAATGCGGTGTCTGTGCTCACGAAATAAAGATAATATTGCTTTCAGGGATAAAAAAAATCATTTGAAATCTTAAGTAAATTCTGGTTTTGGCGAAAATTGTAACTCAAAGATCCTGTGTGTGTGTATATATATTACAAATATATTATGAATTGGGTTTAAGTCAAATAATGAGAAATTATTAAATTGTTGTGCACTAATTTTGGAATATTGCATTGTAGGGAAAACACATGTGAGTTAAATCATTGTGCACTAATGATAAAAAAAATGAGTTGTTAATATAATATAGTTAAACTTATACTCATGGGTTATACCTTTTGGGTTAAACGTGTTTTTATATGTTATATTAACTACTCAGTTGAAGACTCTCCCTAACATGTTTATCAAATGATCAATATTATCACATTTATTCCAAAAAATTATCTCTAACTTCTGATATCCATCAATTATCTCTAACTAGCGTTTAACCCGCGCAATGCGCGGGATCATTTTATGAATTAAAAAACAATCAGCTTAATATATTATACTTAATGTGATGGTAAATTATGGAAGGGGGTGGATGGTTAGTTGTTCAGATAATGATGCTATGTGCAGGTGTTCTTCTAAAAAACAGACACAACCTGGCATCAACACATGATCTAGAAAAATGTTAATCGAAATCCCATAAGTTATAACTAATTGGTTCGAGGTTTTTTTAAAGGTTGTGGTTTCGAGAGAATATAGTTATTGAAGTATGAAATAAGTAGAAAAGAAATTTGGCTAATAAAATCAATCTATAAAGAAAAAATCTGTTGCAAAGTGTATAAGATACGTTAGTTATCAATCTATTTGTTTATTATTCTAAAATGTAATAATTAACCCATAAAAATTCCATAATTCCATTTACAAAAAAATTATTATTACTATGCATTCTAAAGTATGTATGTTGAAATCTAGTTACGAACACAAAGATTTGCATGATCAATAAAAATTTTCCTTTTATATTAATAGATGTCCTACAACATTTATTTGAAACTTAAATATGAACAAAATAACATACTTCTTTGTGATAAGCTTGAGGGGAGAGAGCTAGAGGAGAGAGAGAGAGAGATCAACACTTTTTCTCTCTTGCTATTTTGCTTGAGAAAGGACTAAGAACATATAGAAAACATAGTGAAGTTAGTTGTCACAATTATGATTACAGTAGTTTTTGGTGAGTCTGACCAATGCCAAATTCTAGTTGGTTCATTAGTCCAATTGTGGGTTACATTTTTTTAGAGCTTCACATCAAGATTCCTAGAATTTCCTGATCAGTTGTAGAGTTTTTATTAGTCACACTTCTGCATTTGTGAATAATAATAATAATACCTTCAGGACTAATTGAACTAACTTTTACTTTGCTACAATTTTTTCCCCAATTTAGTACCCAAACAGATTCTCAACTAAAATAGAATACAACATGCAAAATCTATAAAAATCCAATACGACATCCAATATAGCCACTTGTAATAAGCACTCTGAAGAGCAAATATACAACAAAAGACCATTAAATTACATAACTCATCCTCATAAGGAATATATCCACTTCTCTTTATACACAAATGCTAATGCAAGTTGTAATAAATTGAAACAAACAAAAAAGATCAATAACTAAAATATAAATTGACCTTCTTATATTAGAAGGAAACTCCCACTCCTTTACTGCGATAACATACAAAGCCTAAGAGGCTTGAGAGAGCTGATATTGATTGACTTCATGTTTCAAATTGCAGAAATATTTGTAGCTTTCATAAGGTATTTTTTGCCCCATGTAAAACATATGATCATAGAAATTATCTCCTATCAGTTTTGTTAATTAACTCTTTAAATTATAAAACTTATACAACAAATGCAATAAAGATGCATTGGTACTGAAAATTTCTTATAAAAGTATTGTTTATACATAAAAGCTTTCTAACTTTACATGAACTATCTTAATTTTAATAATAATTGTAAAAAAATTAAAAAAAGTGAATATTCTACATTGTATGAATACTATATTCAAAAAGTTATATAACATGTTATAATTCCAAAGGTTGAAAAAGAGCACTTGAGTTAATTATTTCAATGATTGTTTTGGCTTTTTCCATCACGCGATAGATAATAATGTGTTACCAAGGACAATAAAAGAGATGAAAAATAAGATTCATTCCTTCACAAAATCATTGCTAAATGATTTAGCAACAAACACAGAAATTTTTAAAAACTCTTCCAAGCTATTGCTTTCAAGTCAATAACAATTTGCCAAGGACAATAAAAGAGATGAAAAATAAGATTCATGCCTTTACAAAATCATTGCTAAATGATTTAGCAACAAACATAACAGTTTTAAAGAAGAAACTCTTCCAAATTATTGCATTTAAGTCAAGAACAATTTGTTTGTGAAAGCAAAAGAACATGTACATAACAAATAAAATATTAAACACTTTGCTGCATATGCACATCACACAATAATCAACCACGAATGACTAATGTCAGTTCGTTTAGACCCCTTAAACCCAACAGATTAACCTAGTGAATTAGCCAAGTGATTAACTTAGGTAATTTAATTAAATCTAGGTTAACACAAATATATCAAAAACAATAAAGCAGCGGAAAATTAAATAACACAAAGATATGATGACCCAGGAAACCACACCGGTAAAAACCTGGGGAGGATTTGACCTAGCTATCCTCAAGGTAAACTGAATCCACTATGAAAGAATCGAAGTTTACACAACAAGACTTAGACCACTAACATCTTATTGCTACCCAAGTGTAGGAAACTTACTACCATGACCCCATGATAGCTCCGAGATCCACGGACTCCTTCTTTCTTGAATTCTTCAGCAAATTCACAAGCGCACCTGCTTGTATATCTTTGTGCTCTTTTGATTCTGCAACTGTATTGATCTACACAACTCTTGACATGAATCTCAAGTTTGTAAACCCTAAGTGTATGTGAAGGTAAACACCTCTAGATCTCACAATGAGATTCACAAACACAGCAAAACAGAACTCTAAAAACGTGGCTAGGGTTTTCCCTTATATACTTAGGGCAAAACATAAAACCCTATACATTAAATGGACTAGGGCTGAGTTGGAAAATTCTGCAGAAAAAACGTTCTGTACGATTTTCGATCGATCGAGTATAATTTTCGATCGATTGAGTCTTACAGAAAGTTAATAGTAATTCTGCATAAAAACTCGATTCCAACTTTACATTAAATACCATAATTTGAGCAAGTCTAACACACAACTAAACATTGTTTTGATCATGGTTTGCCAACATACAAATTGAAGTTCTAAATACATTAGATCCTAATCCTTAGAACCTAACAAACTCCCCCTTTGGCAATCCGTGACAAAACACAGACTTAAAAAGCTCAAAGTTACAAATTGAAACAGCCCATTACAATAAAAAACCACTTAATCATTCAACCTAGACTACTATCTAACAGTTGCAAAGTAGACAGCAGCTCGACTAAAAATAACCTGAATATTCCTGTAACACTTAACAAACACATAAACGCATGTGTGTAAAGGAAAAACAATAAAACAACAAATATGCAAACTAACTCTCCCCCTAAGTTAGATACATCAAAATAATTTCAACTCCCCCTAAACAGAACAATCATGTTTCTTCCACACATATTCCACATTCAACTCCCCCTTTTTGTCACGTATTGACAAATATAACTCAAACAAAGAGTAACAACTCAACAGAGAACAAGAGGAAATAGAGAAATAAGGGAACACAAACAAATCAACTCTATAGAAAATAGAGACAACTCCCCCTATGAAGAGCAACAACTTTTCTCCCCCTATAAAAATAGGAAAAACAAAACAAGTTTTGGGAAAAACAGTTTTGGGGAAAATTTAGGAGGTAGGGATAAATAAAAACACACAAACCCAAAAAAAATGAGTTGAGGATACACATGAAGAAAAATATTCTCTCTTTCAATAAATGCAAACTTGACACTATGTGACCCATAAATAGTTGCATGAGTAGAGAAAATATTTGCACATTATTATCCATCATATCTCTTAAGAAAAATATTTTCTGCAATTCACACATTAAGAAAAATAGCATATACTAAAATGTACAAAGGACTCAAAAATTAATCAATCAATTTTTAATTCAAGTTAAGTACCCAATTTAGCAAAGTGTATGCATGTTATGTGTGAAAACAATGAGAGATATGACTGCAAAACTGCAAGATGGATACAAAAACAATGCAACTCATGTGAATCCTAACCATAAATGATGCATGAAAAAATTTGGTCAAAACTCTAAAAACTGAAACTTTTTCAGTTTCGATCGATCGAGCATCGATCGAATACCAATCGAGTCAGACAGAATCAAACCAAAAATTTTAATCGCAATTTCGATCGGTCGAAAAACAGCTTCGATTGGTCGAAATTCTGGAAAACTCAAATTTTTGAAAAACAGAGCAATTTAATGCAGTAACTCCTCAAAGCATATTGATTCATGAATGAAATGCATGAGTATGAGACTGAAAGTTTTTCAAAAACATATGAATACAACCCAGATCTTCCAGAATTAAGATTTTCAATCAATTTGTCCTTAAAACTCAAATTTTGCATCAAAATCAAGGAACATATAATCTTGGATGGCCACAACAAGATCACACACACAATAACATGTACAAAGTTTAGCAAAGAGTAACTTTGTGTAGTGTGTGCAACTAGCAAAAGCTTGAGAGACATGTGAGGTGATATGTGAATAGTAATCGATCACAAAGTCTACAAAATTCATCACATAAATTTGAAAGAGACTATCACCTAAAGAGTTACATCATATAACTCTCACATCTCCTAGAATAAAAGCTTGCAATCATGTAAGTTTCTTGATTTGCCTCATTTATTCAATTTAATTGATTAGAAACTTAATAAAAGCCGGGATAATGTACACACCAATTTTATGAATTGTGAAATTATTATAGCCCAATAATGTACACACCAATTTTAATAGAGGCTACACCTTATGGTCTTTTTGTGCATGTGCTACACTTTCTCGAGCACAAAATCTTATGATATGCACTAAGGTGTTCATGATTGGCTAGTAAACAGTGGTGAGATGGTTATTTATGCCTTTCTCAATAAGTTCATGTCCAACAATCAAAGGCATGTGACTTCAAGATCAAGACAAAGTGATCAAAAACTATAAACATCTTCCCACACAACATGCACTACAAAGCTTAAACTAGTAAAGTGCAATAAAATAAGCCCATCCAAGCTAAACAAAGTACATAAACATGTTATGTAAAGATAAATATGGCCAACCTTAATTATAAATCCAAGATATATAATACAAAACACATAAAAATATTTTTGGTTTAAAAAAAATTTTATGACCAAAAACAAAAGGCACACATTAAGCTAAATGATTAAAAATGCAAATGCAATGCATGACAGTGATTAACTAAGCTATAGAGGGTACACAAACAAGAAATATCAATTTCTTAATTAATCTATGAGTACATGTACAAACTAGTACATACTCAAACAAAATAAAATAGCTTATCACTTATAGAACACATGCTATTCAAGTTTCTCCACAATGTCAAGCATGTTTTAAATCAAAAGAGATATATCATAATTCATGTAATCCTCAAGAAAAAAAAACAAAAAAACAACCTAAAAAAAAAAACAACCAAAAACAGAAACAAAACATGTCCACAAATACTTGAAAGAATTAAATCAGGGACAAGTCAGCAACACTCACCTTAGAGAATCTTTTCTTACCCATATAGCACGAGTCTTCGGCTTTGTAGGTGAAAATCCATGTGAAGCAGAGTGTATTTGAGGAATTACACCAATCTTCTGAGAAAGACTGAAATCCAGCAATTTCCTTTCACAAGCCAACAAGCTTAAATTTTTCAAGAGAATATGAAACAATTTATTTGGACTTATGGCAGGAGAAATATCATCACATGTCCTAGATTGAAATACAGAATGCTTAAATTTCAATTTATGACAATTAGGACGTATGTGACCAGAGACACCACAAAAGTGACAAACAGGAACAAATTTAGGAACATCAGTATTCCTAACAGTAAATCTAGTCTCAGATTTTGGTTTTTGCCTCAACAAAGAACAATTTGGCCTAATATGACCAACAACACCACAAAGGTGACAAGTAGGCACAAAAACAGATATATTATGCTCTCTAACAGTAGGTTTAGACTTGGGTGTAGAAACTTCAGCATCTATATCAGAACTTTTACTTTTGTCTAACCTAGCAAAATAAGCCTTTTCTTTATTATTCCTCTTGAAAGGAGGGATATAAACTTTTTCAGCTTTAGGCTTAAGAGAAACAGAAACACTTCTATTATCATCAGCAGGCTTGGTACTAGTCAAATTTTCAATTTTAGCTTTAGATTCAACTAACTCTTGTTCCAAGCTTTTCATCTTCTCATCTTGAGAGGAAATTTGATTTCTCAAAAATTCATTCTTTTTATTAGATTCATCTAATCTCACAATCAATTCCTCTTTTTCAAGATTAGCCAATTTTAACTCTTCTTTAAATTTCTTAGCAATTTTCAAAGACTTAGATAATTCCTTACGAAGAGTTTCAAAGGCATCAATAAAATCAACAGAAACAACAGTGTCCTTTTTATTCAAATCATCACAAACATGAGCAGAAAGACACTTCAAATTATCCATGATAACAGGGATCAAGGATCAGCTCTTAGATCAAAAGATCTAACAACAGAAGAGCTACCCGCTCTGATACCACTTGTCAGTTCGTTTAGACCCCTTAAACCCAACAGATTAACCTAGTGAATTAGCCAAGTGATTAACTTAGGTAATTTAATTAAATCTAGGTTAACACAAATATATCAAAAACAATAAAGCAGCGGAAAATTAAATAACACAAAGATATGATGACCCAGGAAACCACACCGGTAAAAACCTGGGGAGGATTTGACCTAGCTATCCTCAAGGTAAACTGAATCCACTATGAAAGAATCGAAGTTTACACAACAAGACTTAGACCACTAACATCTTATTGCTACCCAAGTGTAGGAAACTTACTACCATGACCCCATGATAGCTCCGAGATCCACGGACTCCTTCTTTCTTAAATTCTTCAGCAAATTCACAAGCGCACCTGCTTGTATATCTTTGTGCTCTTTTGATTCTGCAACTGTATTGATCTACACAACTCTTGACATGAATCTCAAGTTTGTAAACCCTAAGTGTATGTGAAGGTAAACACCTCTAGATCTCACAATGAGATTCACAAACACAGCAAAACAGAACTCTAAAAACGTGGCTAGGGTTTTCCCTTATATACTTAGGGCAAAACATAAAACCCTATACATTAAATGGACTAGGCCTGAGTTGGAAAATTCTGCAGAAAAAACGTTCTGCACGATTTTCGATTGATCGAGTATAATTTTCGATCGATCGAGTCTTACAGAAAGTTAATAGTAATTCTGCATAAAAACTCGATTCCAACTTTACATTAAATACCATACTTTGAGCAAGTCTAACACACGACTAAACATTGTTTTGATCATGGTTTGCCAACATACAAATTGAAGTTCTAAATACATTAGATCCTAATCCTTAGAACCTAACAACTAACCTATGCACTTTTACTTGCTATCTTTCCTTTTGCATATCCATTGTCCAGTTGATATTTGGCCCCAAAAGAAAACAACACCACCAACAAAAAAAATAAATCAACTACAACTACACCACACTCTCTCTATTGATACTTATTAGTTGTTACTTGCCCACACTGTTACAGATTTTTGGCTTCAATCTTCTTGGAACCAAATCCCTCAGGCATAACCACCATCAACCAAAGGCTTATTTAACATCAAGTTACTACAGCAGGCCACAACCTAGTTCCAAAGTAAAAAAAAATAGCAATCATAAGTACTAAGTATTAATGTTTGGTCTATCTTTTACTAAATGCTAACATAGAGATATTTAAGGAAACATTTAAACTTATTGGAATATGCAATAACAACTAACTAAAATCAAACCAAAAGAACCAAAGAAAATTGACGGTATAAAGAGTTCTATAGCCTAAAAATTATGGCAGAAAAAAATGATAGTAAACTCTATACTCTTATGAAAGTAAGATAGAAATAATAAAGATGAAACAAATCAGCCTCTAATTATGAAGAAAATAATAACACAGGGAAACATCAAGTAAAATTGTATCTATACTCAACTGTTCGATGTGTCTTACAGCAAAACACCAAAGTGTCGTATCTGGTAAAGAACGTTAGAAATCTGTGTTTAAACAAAAGGACAGATCACAAAGCATAGCAAAAGAAGAATGCACTATATTAAAGAGACTACAAAAAGAAGCTGAAACAATCATTGCAAGGAATTTGATCACAAAGAGTAGCAAAAAAAAAAAAAAACAGTTTTACAGTTCAGTTGAATACAAAATAAGAATTCATTGAATTAAAAAAATGAAAAAAAAAAGTAGATTAAAATATGCAATTCAGAGCCAAATCAAAACCAAATAGATAAATGAACAAAATTTAATTCAAATTATGAGATAAATAGAGGGAAAATCAAGCTATCCTAACCTCATAGTTTGATGCAGCAACTCTTCTTGCAAAATACCCATATTGTACCTGGCAAAGAACTCAATTCAAAAGTGTGTCAACACAAAAACCATCACCTATTCATGTATCTTTACATTTGATATTTACAAACTTTTTTCAGGGAGAGAGGAAGAATACAAACTTTGAGAAGAAGAAAACTCACATTAATATTATAGGGAACATGCATTTTTATTTTTTCATTGTGGTAAAGAAAGTACTAAGAAGAGCACTGGGATTAACAGTGCAAGAAAAATTCTATATGATTAGTATTACATGTAACATTTATTGTCTTTGACTCTGCCAAGGCAGAAAGCCTCATACTTATAAACATATCCCTACACCTTTATTGCTAATCTTGTCCAATTGACATTTAGCCACAAAAGCAAACACCCTCCAAATAAATCTGCAATTACTCCACAATCCACACCATTGATTATTCTATAAGATGTCACCCTAACCACACTTTTACATAATTGTGGCTTCAGTCTTCCTAGAACCAAATCCTTCTTACATAACCACCATCAACAAAGTCTTGCTTAACATCAAATTATTATAGCAGGTAACAGCCTAGTACTAAAATAAATTAAATAAATCTGCATAGCCTCTAAATAGAAACCAAATTGAACCAATTTCCATTTTATAGTTTTGCAAAAAAAATCATGTTTGCACAACTTCTAAGCAAATGTCAACAATTTTTCTAAGTTTTTTTTGTTAACTTTGTAATAACTATAAAAAACCTAGCAGACTTCAATCACCATTCACACATTATAGATATTGCAGCTTATACATGTTATCATGTGATATTCAAAATTAGGGAAATAGATGTGGCTGCCAAAAATTCAATTGGAAAGACTTCTATGACATAATGATGCAGCAACCAATATATAAATATACTCTATAACAACATTTAAGAAGAACAATTTTTTTTTTTTAAATGTACATTTGAACTATCTGAATTCTAAATTAGAATACAACCTAAATTTAGTAAAATGGTTTTCATATAAATACAGCTTTATATATAAAATGTTAGTTGAATTCTAATTCAAACCATCTAAATGCAATGCAAATCAATTTAAAAAATCAAATGCAAATCAACTGTAAGTGCAAATCAATTTAAAAGTTTGTAGTTGAATGTCACTGAAATGCAATAGTAAAAATAAAAGCACTCAATGGAATCAACCCACCTTTTGCAGAGACAACCAACCATTTAGTCAAACTTGGAAAGGATGCTTCAACTCACCCAAATAAATAAGTGGAGCACGATCTAATATACCTAGATTAACTTCACAAACAAAACAAACACAATCAGAACTGATTGAGATCAAATACTCTTTGCCCTCCCAAATCACTCTTAAACATGCAACTTTAGAATAAGATACGAATTTTCACTTTGTAGAAATACCGGAGCAATTAGAAATGTTTCTAATTTCCTGTAACTTGCAACTTGTTGACTATACAAACAAAACAAACACAATCAGAACTGATTGAGATCAAATACTCTTTGCCCTCCCAAATCACTCTTAAACATGCAACTTTTAGAATAAGATACGAATTTTCACTTTGTAGAAATACCGGAGCAATTAGAAATGTTTCTAATTTCCTGTAACTTGCAACTTGTTGACTATATTTTAAAACTAAGATAACCACACGGTGAAATTATGTTGAGCAATTTTATTACTCAAATTTGCACGCAAGCACGACCCACACACACAAAAACAAAAAAGGACCTGATGAGAAAAGATGAAAATAAACGCAAACCTTCAATGTAAGCCCTCAGAGTTCCACTGTAAAGTGGAGAAAAATAAAACAGAGGACATTAAGACTATAACAGGTGAGATTGGAGATCAATATTTCACATCATCATCACAATAAAACTCAACACTATAGCACACAACACCATTCTCCATGCTTATAACTTCAACCACATGTTGTGCATGAGTGACAACCATACCAACAGATCAATGTGCAGAAAGATAGAATATATACTAAATACTTTTATGCTATGAGAACCTTGTAAGGCATGCATTAGAGCAATATTTGGAGGACAAATTCGAGAAAATTTGATCATTGGCAATATTTGATCATTGGGTTTAGGTTTTGTGAGAAGAAAATAAAAGAGGGGGAGGTAAATTGTTGCGCGTACATTGAAGTTGTGGTTGAATGGAGCCGGAGATGGGTGGTACTGGACCAAAAACGTAACCCTTAACCAAAATCAAGTCTTTTAAAAGAATAAATCATATTTAAAATTGAGAAAAAAAAATGTTTTGACAGAGAATCCAAAGACCCAAAACAAAAACGAATCAAATCTAAACCTATCAAACAAAAAAACTCAATCAAAAATAACATTTCATACCCAAATCTAAAAAATGGGGGGGGGGGGGAAACAATATACGGTGCCCAATCGATGCAGTGTTAACCATTTTGCCTCTTTCTCTATTTCTTTCTCCGTGTCCCAGGCCTCATCCTCTCCCTATTTCATCGCTTCTCTCTTTCTCGGCCTCTCTCTGTTTCATCGCCTCTCTCTATTTCTGACCCAAAATACCAATCTATTAATCAAAACCAAATTTGACCCAAAATACCAATCTAAATCATAATTAACACCCAATTGATTCTCCAAATAAAAACCAAAAACCCTAAATTTTTAAATTTAAAACAGAACCTTACCTAGCAATTCCGATAGTCGGGTAGTGAGTGGAGAATTACGGTGATGGCAGAAGATCTGGATGGAACCATTACGGTGATGGCAGAGGCGCCGTTACAGTGATGGCTGAGGCGCCCTTCTCTCTATCTCTGACTCTCAATTTCTCTGTCTCTCTTTTCTCTCGATCTCTTTCTCCTTTCTTCGTAGCAATCTTTCTTTCTTTTCTTTTCTTTTTTTTAAGCGGTTACTTTCCTTTTATACTAAGGGCTCTAAACAGTGTTTTAACATAGTGAAGCATTATAATTTATTGCTTTTAAACCGTTTGTAGCCGTCCCAAAAAATAGAGACTATACCGGTGGAGGGTACAATGGTTTGATGGTGGCAAAGGCCTGACTGTCTTCTCAAATTTTTCTCTCTCCCCTGCTCTACGACAGACCACATCTCTCTCTCTCTCTACGTTCTCTTTCTCCCTGTCTCTCTGCATTGTATCTCTCTCTAAACCGTATTTTGGGTTTTTATGTTTTTGGGATCTCTCGCTCTTGCTCTCGGTCTCTCTGTGTGGTCTTTGGCCATTTTTCTCACAATCAGTATTGACCACTAAATGGATAAAATTCATATAAAAATTATATATGGAAACAGATACTAAATCAGAATATTGAAACCAAAGAATTCCTAAAATATACACAATCACATTGAAGCTATCACAAAGGAAGAATTGTAAGGGAATCAAATCAAACAAACTTAAATTAGCAAGTTAAAAAGAAAAAATGAAAGAAATTCAAACAGAAACTGAATATGAATTATTGAAACCGAAAAATTCCTAAAATATACATATATTTTAGCCAGCAAATTCAAAAAAAGAGATGAAAAAAAAAATAGCAACCAAAAAAATAGCAACAGTACGGTTAAGAAAAAAGGACCTTGAGATGACTCTTCGCCAATGACTTTGGATCCTTTCTCTGTTCCTTGGTTAACGATGATCTTATCGGGTCTGTGAATCTTGAAGACAAAACGCCATCCTGTAAAACAAACCACCGCGGCCTCCATCCTTTGCCGTAATTCACCCACTTGTACAGTATTCCGGAGATCCCGTTCCCTACTATGTCGTTTATCTTCATTTCCACCGGCTCACGCGCCTGACTCAGCCGCACCCCACACTCGCCGTTGTTGTTGTTGTTGTTGTTGTTGTTGTTGTTGTTGTTGTTGTGATCGGATCTGGCTGCCGTGGTAGCCGGTAGATGCGCTATGTGGTGGACTTCCAAATAAGGCGGCGGCGATGAGGGTTTCGTCCTCAAATGGTTCGACACGGTGGGCGACGACCCTAACGGCCGATCCCTATCTCCATATCTCAATACCTCTAGGACGAACGTTTGATCGCACGATTCTCCACAGGATTGCAAGCTTTTTTTTTTCTCCTTCAATATCGCTTGTTTTTCTTTTGTTTAGAGAGAGATGTTAATAATGTTATGCAGACTGATGAAAAGAAATCGGTAGGGTATTTTTTTTTTATTGCAACGTTTTCTTTTAGCCGGTTATTTAATTTATATTATTTTTTGATTGCAAGCGTGGTAGAGTTTTGGAAAAAGTAAAATGTGCGCATGAGGTAATCCTCTCTTTTGATATTCAACAGTGTAGACAACTGTCAGCAAAACAGTAAGTTAAATTAATTTAGATTAATTATTAATCCAAGTAAAGAAGAAGGGAAAAATGTTTAAAATATAAAGTTTTGAATACCTGCAATTACTTTCCCAAAATGTTGACCATGTTTTAAATCAATTAGAAGTTGATCAAGCTTTATCTTAAACACTCTTGCAATCACATCAGGCCGATCTTCAACTTTCTGTCCAGGTTTCCTAGATAGGAAAAGATCAATTTCTGGCCATTTTGAGTTGCAAGTGAAAGTAATAAATAGGTCCGGATAACCTGCCCATCTACAGATCGCCATTGCATCTTGATAGTTTTCAATCATATACCTTGGACTTCCAGTGAAACTTGAAGGTAGAATAAATCTTTTCCCAGAAGATGCTGGGGTGGTATCTCCTCTCATAACTGCATCTTTCAGTCCTTTATACAATTCTATCCTTAATTTGTCTTGGTTCTGTTTTACCCACATAAGCCGGATCTCTTCAATACATGTGTAGGCATCTACACCAAATTGTTGAAACAATCTACCACCATATGCCAAAGTATGACCCTCATGTTCACGTTCTTGCAATCGGTAAGCATAGTACTCTCTCATTGTAACATAATCAATTGTATCAGATCTGATTCCATCTATATTACTATACAAAATCCCAAGTCTAAAACCATCCTCGCCATATGGGAACAAAAGGGGATATTGTAATGCCATGTATGAAGGATGCAACACATTTATACGTTGTAACCCTCCTCCTCTTAACTCAACAATAATATCACGATGGGCATTCTCAGCACCAATATCACCAACGATAATTGCTGCAATTTCTGAACATGTAGGCAGGTTATATTCTCTTCCATCTGAAGTTTGAGAACCAATAAGGCGTAATCTTAAGTTGTGAATATCAGTATCAATGAAACGGTCTCTAAACATCCGAAATGTCTTCACCAGACTGTTTGATTCATCAAACATTTGGACCAATGCATCAACAATAGATGGATCAAGGTCACTATTAATTTTACTATTACTAAAGACGTTCATTCTGTGTTGAACTTCATTTTCAGTATCATAAAAATATAATTGTGCAAACTGTGGATCTTGACCATCATTAGGAAGAAGAGTTCCAATTCTATGGTGGTTTTGGCCATTAAGTTTGAAAATGTAAGGGCCACGTCCATTATTAATTCTGCTATCGACTTTACCACCCATAGATGTCATAGCGAACATTGCATTATAACTTCTAATTAAAGCTTTGAATGTTTTAGATCGTTGACTACCAAGAGGATCTAAAAGCTCATCAAGAAGAGGAGGTGCTTTCTTAAGCAAAGGCAACTTAACCTTACCCTCCATACAACAGAGAGAAAATTTTGGATTCTTAGGTCTTTTAGATTTGACTGTTCTCTCTTCATACCATAAAATTGAACTGCAATGTATGCATACATAAGAAGGCGGGCCAAAATTCCAAGGTTCAACAATTTTTCCTATATGAATATTTAAATATGAGAACAACAATAATGATGTCAACAAAAATGAAGATCTAATTTTTTCCCTTACAAATTTAAATTGAATCACTTGGAAATTCTTCACAGTCACTCTCATTTTCTGATTCAGAGATTTCTTGAAGTACATCAGAATCATTGAATCTATCTTCTACCAAAGCATCATCTGTACTTATGTTCAATGTAGTTTCTTCATAGGAATGATCCATGTCAACATCAATATCTGATAATCAAATGTGAATCAAAAGTTTTATTCTCAAATTTTTATGAAGCAATGTTTAAAGAATTCACAAACACAAAGTAACAGAAAGAGAAACGAACCTTTTGATGCATAAAAGTCCAGATTTGTACCAGGTGAATGCAACATAAAGCAGTCATGAGTTAATGCCGTTGTATCCCTCCTTTTTTTATTCCTCTTTTCAGCAATAACCATTTTTCTGGATTTCCTAGCCTGAGTAAATTTCTTTTTTAAACTGTTTTTTCTTTCATGCCATTTTCTTTTGGATCGTTTCTCAAACATTAGCATCCTTTTTTTTAGATGCGCTTGTCTTGCATTTTCCATTTTTTTTATAAATCAGAAATCACTGAGCTGTATTAACATGTAGGGGAAAAAATGTCATTATAAATACAAAATTTCTGCTAAGAGTCAATATAAATGAGCTATTACAAACTGAATTCAAATAAAACATGTGATTGTGTGTTATTTAATTAATTATGACTATTTAAAATTCAGAAAACATGCTAGGTTAATATAAATGAAACATTACATATTTTGAATCAACACCAAACAAACACTGGTAGGGAAGAATGCAAGAGACCAAAATACATATTTAAACAATGCTGTCCCAGCCTGCAAGTATGTTTTGTAATCTTAGTCACAGTTAATTTATGAAGTTTTTTACTAAATGGTTGATACCCCTTTTTCAATTTCAACTTTGCGGTCACACCAGATTGGCTGCTACATACTCAATCTTTGAACGTATTCTGCAGTGTGAAACTCAAGGAATAAAAAGTGTTCTCCAACCAAACATGATCTACTACTCATACATAAGCTAGTGCATTTTTCATTAACTTTTGTATCTATTTATTTCTAATTTCAACACTGATGAAAATCTGTTATAATGTCATCAAAGGATAAATATGATTAACATAATTATCACTAATAGTAATGCAAAAGTTTCAAAACTGACACAATGCAATCATTGAGCTATATTGAATAGTAAAATTGCACAAAAACAAATAAGCCTAATCAATTGTAAAACAGGTCGAACATAATAATAAAGACCCATGGAGAATATGACTTTTTAGCACCAACATTAAAAAAACTGGATTATGAAAAATTAAGAAGAAAACATCAAAATAAAGTATAACACATCAAGTAACAAAATGTTGATCTTGAGTATAAGTGCTACAGGAAAAAAGCAAAACAGAGAAGGTGTCAAATAAATAATTGGAAAGAAGTAGAAGTTTTATTTTGCCTTTTTTTCTTTTTACCAACTGCCTATTATGCACTATTGTGTAGTATTATTTCTATTTTTTTTATTTCAAAAAAGGCAGTAAATAATCTAAAAATATAATAATTCCAATTTGGAAAAGATTATAATGTTAGTAAAGCAAGAAATACTAAAATTATAATCCAAGGTCAAAACATTGAAAGAAAATAAATAAACGTCTGGATTTTAATTCAAATTCAAATAACAAAAAGTAGTGGTGAAGATGCGAAATAAGAAGAGGGGAGAATTGGTTGAAGAAATCAATGCATAAAAAAAGAAGCTGGCTAAAACATGCAAATCAAAACCAATTGAAACAGGAATACTGAAATTACAAAATCATAAATGCGCATAATACAGAAACAAACATCAACTGATTTGATCTATTTGTAATAAAAATAGAATGAAGTATTTACGTCTATACAATGTTCTATTTAAATCTAGAATAGCATTAACATGTTGCTCATAACATTTATTTATTTGTAGCATAAGTTCTTGGTTTAAGTCCCAAACATACGAAATAAAAACCCACAATTATTCAGAATTTGATTTAGAGCATCTAAATCTATAGTTGGCGATGTCTGAAGCAGCAAATGCTTGCATTTTGAGAAGATGGTCATCTCTTACAAATGCTTGCATTTTGAATTTCTCAACTCCAAATGTTTTTCTTATTCATGGCAGTCAGGTGTTATTTGTCTAATAACAATTTGCACCTCAATTTTCTTCAATTAAGCAAGACTTATCTAAAAAACCCCTAACCATAACTACAATTAAACAAAAACACATTTGGTCCAGATCCTAAAACAAAACCGAAAATTTAATACATCTAAGGAAAGAGAATGAACATCCAAATTGCAATTCAAATTTGAACGCAGGAATTTGATACGCACCTTTCGTTTGGCTATGTCTAAAGCCGATTATGTTGGTCACAGAGTTGCGCCGATCGCTATGTCCGCACCTGAAATCCCCAATTTGATAGCAAACCTAAAGAAAATAATAGGCTAAGAGATTAAACCAAGTCTAATCCATCTATTTACTTTAATTAAACAAAGCTACTCCTAACCCAAAAACGTAAATCATAACCAACCAAACCAAAATACCTGAATAAAAAAAAAAGCCCAAATGGATCTCCCAATTTAAAACCCTTCTTCCTAAAATTAAAGCAGAACATATGGAAAGTTGCTAGTCTCACATCAAGAAATTTAGGATTATGAACATAATGTTGTGACAATGTACTAAAAAGAAGAATTATGAAAATGAAGATAGACGATTGCATAGCAAATTATCTGCTGAATTCTGTTTAAAAAAATAACTTTAAAAATGCCAACATTAAGATCTAATCAGGGCACAACTAACAGAAAATATATATTAATAATTAAAATATAAATATGTATATATATAGGCAAAAATTCCCTTAGGAAAAATCATTACAGCCCAACACAGGGGAAAAAAACCTCATCTATTATTACCTCCAAATCATGTAATTCCACACTCTGCAGGCACTTATGTAAAAATGAAAGCAGAATTTGGCTTTTCAAATTAAGTCAATAACTCTTATTGAAGTATAAGAATTGTTCTTATCAGTAACCCATCAAGAAATCAACCCTTAATGGACACTTATATTAAATATAACCTCTGTTAGCTGAGAAAGTAAAATCTAATATATGACCCCTTATTTTGATTCAAAAGCAGTCCACTACCTTTTTTTAATCTGTTCATTAGGTTGCACGTACATATGAAAACACATATTCAGAACAGCCCAAAACACCAAAAACTACAAACTCTGGTAAAAATTAAATGCTAAGAAATCAAGAAGAAGAAGAACTCAAGAAATTGAAAAAATCAATGGAAAATTAGAGGAAAAGGTAGCCTAAACTTAAACCTTATTGAGTAATGCAGTAAAACAATATTTAATATGCAGTAAATAACTCTAGGGAAATCATTTTAAAAAAACAACGTCGAACTTAGGCTTTTTTTTTTAAAATGCTGATCTACAGCTTTTCTTAATTCTTGAAAAGCTGGTCATCTCTTACAAATGCCTGCATTTTGAATTTCTCAACTCCAAATGTTTTCCTTGTTCATGGCAGCCAGCTGTTATTTTTCTAATAACAATCTGCACTTAAATTTTTTTCAATTAAGCAAGACTTACAAAAAAAACCCCTAACCATAGCTACAATTAAGCAAAAGCACATTTGGTATAAATCTTAGGATACTCAGAATATCCTATGCCAAAACCGAAAATTTAATGAAAAATATTGTATAAATAAACTTAAGCAAAATCCTCAAACAATTTCTATTGCATACATTCAAACTTAAATAAAGTAGTATATTTAGACATATAGTATCCAATATTCCCAAAAAATGTTAAAACATTAGTATCTTTGAATCACGTCATGTGTGTCATTCCCTTCTCAAAGGGGCTACTTGGAGGAACACATGAAATGAGTTTGAGCAAAGGGAATTCTCCATAATGCTCTTAATGCAATATCTTCAAAAACATTTAATATTTCCTGTCAAAGAATATTTTCATTTTTGTGAGCTTCCACACCTAAGGGAAAATAGCGTTTATTTAAAAAAATAAATTTCTCTTCAAGAAAATAAAACTTAACTTACATTTGAGCATCATGTCAAGCTTTTGCAGTGCAAGAAGTTTGACATAAAAACCTGAACTTGGTACATATTTACAATGAGTTATTTGCCTGTAAGCCTCCTTTAACAACCATCTATTCTAGGAAAAAAAAATTTCTTGTTTGTTATAACCAAATATGAACATCAATATTTATGCCAAATCAATATCTAATTTTTTGTTTCTATTGAAATGAAATTATTATTTAACAGGGAAATAAAAAACATGAGATAACTTTCAAAAATTATTATCTATTTAAACAACATATAAAGTGAAGAAATTGCACCCTAGAACTACATGCATATTTAGTGGAGGACCACAATCAAACGTTATTATGATCGTTCATAAATTTTAAAAAATTGCTCAAAGAAAGCTCCTAAATAAACCACTATAGGCAATATTTATCACAAAGATAGACACCTTCTAAATGTGTACATTCTGCAAATATCAAAAGTATGCATTCAATAAGTACTGTGCCATTAATCCAAGGATTTGTATACAAATATTTTCTACATTAGATACTCCATCCATATACTTAGCTTAAATTTAGAAATACCTTTTCCCCAACTCATTGTAGGTAATTCGTAAGAGGGGGAAAAGTGAGTTATTTAACCAAATAAATTTAAGTGTCATATTGTATAGCCGTTGCCCTCAGCCTCATCAATAATAGATAGATAACCAAAACCAACCTAGCCCAGATACCCAAAATGGCATAAGTTTCATGAAAATGGCAATGACTCATTATAACATTTATCCCCAACTCCAAAATCCGTCTAGTTACTTAAATTAAACAAAACTACTCCTAACCCAAAAACGTAAATCATAAACAACCAAACCTAAAAATCCAAATCAAAAATAAAACCCAAATGTATCGCCCAATTTAAAACCCTACTTTCTAAAATTTAAAGCGGTACATATGAACAGCGGCCCTAACGGCCGATCTCTATCTCTGTATCTCAATACCTTCGAGACGCTCGATTGCCGTATGAAACTCCGCTGGGCCGCAATTTTTTTTTTCTTTTTTCTCCTTCCCTTTCTCTATATCGCAGTGCCGCTGGTTTTTTTTCGGAGGAATATATTGTTAAGCGGAGGCTGAAAAGATGAGTTTTCGGAACAAACCCTTGTTCTGGATGGTGGATTGAGGAAATAGTAGCATCACAGGATCGGTAGGTTTTCCTCTGGATCGAGACGTTCGATCGCCGTATGGATCTCCACTGGATCGCAATTTTTTTCCTCTTTTCTCCTTCCCTTTCTCTGGATCGGAGTGTCGGTGTTTTTTCTTTTTGAAGAAAGATATTGTTAGGCGGAGGCGGATAAGTTGAGGTCGCAAGGTTTTTTGTTCTCCTTCCCTTTCTCCGTCGGTAAGGTCTTTTAATTCTAGGGTTTTTTTTTTTCTTTTTAACTGTGTTTTTTTTACCCGGTTCTGTTTTTTTCTTTCTTTTAAAAGCTTGGACCGAAAACGTGGCAGAGATTTGGAAACGTTGTGACGTGCGAGTGTGCTGCTTCAAAACAGTACACGTGACAGCATTTGAGGGTGCCTTTTTTCCTATTTGTCAGCACCTCCTTAAATGTAGGACCTAACTTTCTCTGAGCTTCTGCTATTATATATAGTATATGATATGATATGATATGATATGATATGATATGATATGATATGATATGATATGATATGATATGATATGATATGATATGATATGATATGATACAGCCTTCGTAAGTAATATTGTGTATAACAAATAGCCATTTTAATTTTTCCTAAACGATCATTTGTGGCGGTATGCCACCCCTCCAGCATAAACCCCTTGCACTCTTATCTATGATTAAGGCATTACAAACAACACATAAAAGCTGCGTTTTCTGAGGAAAAAAATAAATAACTTAAATATTACCAAAAAAGAAAAAGCCAAATAGGAGTAGAGAATGGCTAAAAATGATAGTTTTGATCTAGCCTTGTTTTCAAAAATGAATCTATCACTTAAATAAATCTTGTTATACTTACTGAAATTTAAACATATTTACGAGACACTTACTAACAAAGCAGTGAAATTTCGGTTTCATGCTCAACTTAAAATATGTGCATGTGTGAAGATTACCAAATTCATTAAAATATATCAAATCATAATGATACCTTTTCGCTGAAAAGTAGTTGAGAATCAACATCAGAATAGAAACCCATCAAGTTTGGTAAATCTTGTAGATTCAAAGATCGCAATTGAGAGAAGTCCACTATATTTGTTTTGAAGTCGTCAGTGATGTTGTTGACTTGTACCTCATGTTTTCTTTCTTTTGCAACAATTGCGCTCATCACCTTGCAATTCCTATTCACTATTTCTTGAAGTTGCGAAAAGCATCCAAGCATGGTTAAGGAGAAGACAAATTTCATCTCATCACAATTGCTCACTTCTAACTTTTTCAAGCTACGGAAAGACCCCATGGCAAGTTGGTCATGGCCATGGCATATCTTTTCCAAATTTGTCATATTGTCTAGAGAAAGAAACTCCAAGAGAGGAAAGACAACACGTTGATACCCCATCAAGTTAATGATGTCTTGAATCTCAGTGCTGTTTCGAACATAGAGATGCTTCGATTGTGGAAAACCTTCCTTGTCAACTTCATAGAGAATATTTTTAATACCCTCCCTAGGAGCCAGATCAAGATATTCACACCTTTTCAATAAAATTTTAATCCCTTCCTCTACTTGAAAGCTTTTATCAAGTTCAAGCTTCACCATTCTTGAGATTTCAAACTCATCGTCATTGGCACTCTCACTATCCCAATCCCAATCATTACCTATTAATATTTCATATCTTTCCAATTTCTCAAAAAACAAGGCTTTTGGTAGAATCTTAGCATTGGGAATATGTATACATAATGTGGTCAAGAGTGACAAATGATCCAACTCGAAGTTAGACTTTGTCCAGCAACTAGCAGATGGTTCTGTTAGACTTAATTTTGACAAACCTAGATTTAGATCACCCTTAGATGATTATAGGCCTAGATCCCCAATAGATCTCAGCCGATTTCCTTTATCTAGCAAGCAACCACCCTTTCTCCCAAGCTAGTTCCTCTAGACCTCTAGCACCATTCCCTAGATCTAGAAGAGACCTAGGACCAGAGTTTCAAGGAATTAAAACCAGATCCCAAGTTAGTACACCTTGTTACACAGCCAAACAAGACTCAGTTGTTGATCGAGATGACAGCAACAGTTAGAAAGAAGGATCACCTTCAGGAACTGATATGGAAGACCCATATCAAGATAACATTGAGGATTATGATCTTAAGGTTTTGAAAAAGGATTTCAAACCAGACATGGATTACTTAGGTAAAGAATATGACTTAGAAGAGAACCGGGTCAAAAGAGAAGCCTATAGAGCCAACCACACCAAAGAACAAAAGACTGAAGTTCTTCGTGCTTGGAAAGAATTCATGAAAGAGGTATCAGAAAATATCCCTTTCTTTGTCTACTTTGAAAAATATTTCAGGTGGCACAAAAAGACTTGTGTCCTCACCAAGACCGATTGGGTTAAGGAAGACACCAAGGAAGTTGTCAGATCTAGCCACCCACTAGTAGCAGCCATTACCTTTAAGTATAAAAACCAGAATGTCTCTGCCACACCCTTTAGGTTTCCTTCAGAAGAAGAGAAAATAGTCAAAAAGATTATCGAGCAGAACAATTACACAAACTAGTGCTTAAATGTCATAGGAAAATAACTAGATAGAGTTGAAGACAAGTTAGAATACAAGGTCATCCTCCAGCCAGGAAGCTCAAGTAAACCTATCATAGAAAAACCCTTAGTAAAACTTCCGACATCCAAGCAGCCTAGTGTCAAACCTAGAGATGTCACAGCCTTAGAAATAGTCACCCAGAAACTAGAAGAACTCCAGAAGCTAGTAAAGAAAGAACCAAGCACCTCTTCACCTAGCAAAGGACTCCAGCTTACCACTTTAAAAGGCCACAAAACCTCTAGTTGTAGCAGAACCTCCTCAGATGATGATAAGGAGATAGAACACGTACAAAACCAGTTCCAGGATTTAAATGTTAAAAGGCTTTACCAACCACCCTCGACTAGTTTAACCAAGAATTGGTATCCTAGGCCTACACCCCCAGACCTCCAGTATGAGGAAAGGAATGTTATCAACCAGTTCTCAGTTTCTTCAGGAAAACTTTATGAATGGAATATTGAAGGTCTATCAGAAAAAGAAATTCTGAATAAGATCCAACATATAGCGATGGTCGCCAACAATTACCTTAATGAAGGAAAGACTCATCCTGAGGTAATTGATCTCATAGTTTTAGGCTTTACAGGAAAGTTACTCCAATGGTGGAATAACTGTCTCACTGAAAGTTTCAAAGTAGACATAAAAATTACTGTCCAAAAGAATGAGGAAGGTCTCTCCATTTTTGAGGATCCCCCAGGAAGAGGAATTCCCGATGGAGTTAATACCTTGATTTATACAATCATAAATCACTTCATAGGAAAACCTAGTAATATCACATCTAGGATTTACGACCAGTTGAGTAACCTTAGATGCAGGACACTAGGAGATTATAGGTGGTACGAAGATGTGTTTACCACTAGAGTCATGAATAGAAGTGATTGTAACTCCCCATTTTGGAAAGAAAAGTTTATTAATGGTTTACCCACATTATTTGGTGAGAAAGTGAAAGAAACACTTTGCAACTCACTAGGAGAAATTGATTATGACAATCTGACTTATGGTGATATCTCTAGTACCATCAGAAGTGTAGGAATGAAAATGTGTAGAGACTTCAAAATCCATAGCAAAGCCAGCAAAAGCAAAGCTGAATATGAGCTAGGAACCTTTTGCACACAATATGGCTTACCACCAATAGCCCCTTCTAAAAGAAAGTCAAAACACAGGAGGCCAGAATCCCCTGAGAAACCATATAGGAAAAGGATTAAAGCCAGGTATTATAGAAAGCAAGGTTACAGCAAAGATGCTGATTACTACAAAAAAGGAAAACCCTCTAAGTCCAAGTCCACGGGTAGATATGAGAAAATCCCAAAAGCATCAGGAAAATGCTTTAATTGTGGGAAAAAGGGACATTTTAGAAATGAGTGTAAGGAAGAAGCAAAAACACTCATAAACACCCTTATTAATGACCAACCCAGTAAAGACAAGATCTTTCAACTCCTAGAACTTGATCATATAGAACACTAGTCGCTAACCTGTGCGATACACAGGAAATAAATTGAATATAATATATGATTTAATCTTACTAAATAACAGTATATAGCTAAAACATATACTGATAGTTATAAAATGAAGGAAAAAAATGACTTGTACAGTTGTTATTATTATTATTATTATTTACAGTGCATTAAAATAAAAACTTATGCAACATAAAAAAAAATGTCACTATAAATTAACAGAATCACCTGTGCAATGCACAAGGAAGCTACTGAGTATGAGGTATGATTTAATCTTAGTTTAATTTACTACAATCATCATATCAGTATAGTTTAACAGGAAAACTTAGTTTGTATAAATGCATAGTATACTTAGAAACATGAGATAACATTAATTAAATACAAATTGTAGTGATTTTGCAAGATGATATCTAAATAAAATTGAACATATATAATAAATTAGAACATAAAATCATGGATTCCAGTTAGCTCAAAAGGTAAAATTGTGTACTATCCAACAACATTATAACTCTTTTGGGAATGAACCTTAAATGAGCACAATGTTTAGCAAATTTATTTATTTTTCTATGATATATATGAATATTTTGCAAACATAAATTTGATAGATTTTTGTAAAGATTTAAAAAATTCTTCGTTCCTTCTTCTTTGATTACACATTGAGATTCTAATTTAAAAAATCCCTAACCACAATATGAAATATTCAAAAAACAAAAATTTAAATAAACATTAGGATTCCAATTATCTTGCATGCAGACCTACTCCCTTCTCTTGAACAATGTACCTCATAACTATTCAAGAGACTATTTATTGATGATTATTATATAAAAGAAAAAGGAAAAAGAACAATAGTAATAAACTGAAACAAAAAATACTATTCTATCCAATAGATGTTATAAGACCATTTTTTCTAAGTATTTGATATTTGAAAATTATTTTTGTTACAAAGACTCTATCAGGACTTATTTAGGTATATAACTTCTTTTTGGTACCTGATTTTTAAAGTCAAGTTCCAATGTGAAACTCAGTTTTTCCAAAGTGTATGAAATTCAGTAGTACGTAGAACTCAAGTTTCAAAAAATTGAGTTCCACATTTGTCACATATCATTGAATTGCATAGAATTTGACTTTGGTGAAATTAATTTCTACTTTGAACTTGATTTTGAGAAAATCAAGTTCCAAAAGATGCTACATAACAAAATAAGTTGCAATAGAAACTTTTTAACAAAACAATTTGCATAAACCAAACATTTAACAAAGAAAACACCGACATTGCAATGTTAAAAGAAAATTTTGTAATAAATTGAAAGACAAATATAGTTTTTCTAAAATTATTGTGATTTTTTTGTAACTTTTCAAATTTGCCAATCAGTTTCAAAAAACCACCTAGTCCATAAAAGAATGATACGGAGTATCTAAAATCAAATAAATGTCAATTTAAATGTCTTAAAGACTAAGTTTATCAAAATGTATGACTACAAAACAACACAAATCAACCAACAATAATTTGGAATTTCAATACTTTGCAGGAAACAGTCAAACCCATTAAGCCAAGAGTTTAAATAATATTTTTGACATTCGAAATTCAGGGTCTTCCTCTTTCAAACATTTTGTGGCTTGAATGTGTACTTACTCGGACGTGGTCATAGAATAAGTCCCACCCTTTCTATGTAATAGTGGTTAATCTATGAATGAAACTTTGGTAGACTTTTCTCTTGAAAAAAAAATGGAAAAATAAAAAGTAAAATAAAGAAAGGCTGCATGTTATTCATATTGTGCATGGGACTTGTTTACCTGGCATTCAATGAGAGTGCCAGATTGAACCAAATAAAATAAAAATAAAAATAAAAATAAAGAAGAAAAAAAGATATAATAGAAAAAGAAAATGAATTCACAAAAAAAAAAAAATACAGGTATCAAGATAGAAGTTAAAAACATATATTGTAGCATTCCTATTCCTCCCCCAACTCCTTAAGTCAAAGTTTAATGAACCAAACATTCAATAAAGCCAAAATTTAAAAAACCCAACTTACAGGAAGAAGCGAAGGAGAAAGAAAGGGCAGTAAAGCCAGTGAAGAAGACTTGTTTGTTGAAGAGGCTGTGTTTGTTTTCTATATCTTTGCTATGTTCAGACTTCAAAGGCTTTCGCATAGGGTTTACACATTTTTGCAAAAACGTGTTGAAATTGGGTCTTTGGGTTTTAAAGAGAAATTCCTATATAGTTGAAACTTGGGGCTGGAATGAATGAATGAAGGAGAGAGGCGAAGGGTGTGGCTTAGAGTCTGAGATAAAAAAGAAGAGAAAAATGGATTAGTTTGCGATCACTTGCTGTATTGGCGTTGAGATTGTCAGCAATTTTTTTAAAGACAGAGGTGTGTTGTTGGAAAAGAGAAACTGCTTGCAAATCGCAGTTGTTTTGCAGTCCGGTTATATTTATATGTATCAAGGCGAAAACACTTGTATGATACAGTGTAACGACTCGTTTCTTTTGGTTGTCGTTAGTTATTTAAAATCTCAAAAGACACAATTTTTCAATGTCTTATTCTACAAAATGAAAAGACACAATTGTTCGGTTTTTAAATGTAGGCGTGTGGCATAAATTTATGTAGCCACGTGGCGCAATGAGATGCGGTCAACAAAAAGTCAAACGTTTCGACTATTAGTTATTATATAGATGAGTCAACCAACAGTTCTAGTGACCATGAGATCTATCAACCTTCATCCTTTGAACCATCCAGAAACTATAGTTCTTCTAGCGAACCCAGAATTGATTTAGCTTGCAAAAACAATTGCTGCAGAAACAAAAGTCTTAATGTTCTCAGCAAAAAGGAAGAATCCATTCTCAATCTCATAGAACAGATTAAAGACCCAGTTATCAAAACCCAAAAACTTATCCAGTTCCATAAAGTTACAACCCAGCATAAAACTAAGGACAGAACCCTTAGGCAAGATCTAAATGTATCCAAAGTTCAAGGAGGAATCCTCATTGATCCAAAACACCATGGAACCAATCCAGGGTATTGACCATCATTCCCTCCAGAAAGAATCAGGCAAAGAATCCTGCGTCTATTTCTCACTCAGTAAATACTCCCCACAAAGCATGCATATTGCATAAAAGTATTTTTGCAAAACATCTATTGATTTAAAGAAAAATGTTTTCTCAAGCAAATGCATAACAAGAAATTATCTTGCTTGTCCAGAAAAACCAAAGCAAAAACCCCTAAGCCCCACTAACCAGTGGAAGATGGCAGAAAACAAGGATAAAGGAAAGGCTCCTATTCAGGACTATCCTCAGTTCACAAGGTTCACAGAACAACCTTATGAAATGCATGAAGGCGCTTCTTCAAACCCAAAAGTAGTATCCCTTCAAGAATATGCCACAGTGGCACATTCCAGTGGAAACACAGTCATAACCCTCCAAGAAACCCCCACACCAATACCATCTAGTGGAAACATGGTAAAAGATACTTTGAGGTATACCTTAGAAGAAAATTTGGCTAAAGATTCTTATGGTATAAACTCAAATTTCCCATACCCAACCAAAACAATCCTTGATCTTTTCCATTGAGCATATATTCTCCGCAATACTGTTCTTTTCCAAAGAACCCTCAAAACTCTAAAAAATCATTTGCAGAATCTTGAGGAAAGAAATGATCACATCACCAGTCTACTCTCTGGCAAAGAGGAAATCCATTGGATAAGACTGCTTTAATGGGCACATGTTTTGCTAGGCTAAGTCTTAAGACCCAAGCCTCAGTAAGAAATGCATTTGCCAACTTACCTTCTGAAATACAAGTTCGTATTTTAGAAAGTAAGGCTATGTCCGAATCACTTGATCTATGGTTCAGACATTTCAGAGTTTTGATCACCACCA
This sequence comes from Lithocarpus polystachyus, assembly GCA_033629205.1. Classification (NCBI taxonomy): domain Eukaryota; kingdom Viridiplantae; phylum Streptophyta; class Magnoliopsida; order Fagales; family Fagaceae; genus Lithocarpus; species Lithocarpus polystachyus. The sequence goes on along the minus strand of CM066164.1, from coordinate 22,400,668 downwards.
GGTATTATGATCCAGATGACCTAGATCTTGATTATACTACCAATCTGAATTATACAGCTGAGAATGCTTTCACAACATCCAGATGGGAAGCATATTTTGGTAGCTGTCTCAGAGTTTATGAAAGGACCAAGCATCCCTTTCCAGGATTATTAATTAATTACAACGATCTTTCAGAAGATGAGGAAGAGGATAACCAAATGAACCCTCATTGGCTGTCACAAATGTTTGAAAATGGTTTTGTCAGACTTATAAGGCTAACCAATCACAACCAAGTCAGCCAGCTTCCTTCCATCATCAAGGATACAGTTACCAGAGTCTCAAGCCCTTATGTCACTCTCAGATGTTAGAGTACCATTCCAGAGTGAGAAATGAATGAATGGGCAACAGTCCACCCATCAAAGCACCTAGTTCTCATTGGAGGATATTCTCACCAAGGACTTTGGATGGAAGGCAATACATTCCTTTCCTACAGGAATCCTAAAGCCCTATCTAATTGTTGGAGAAACTTCTTCAGCAATGAAATCAGGATAGTCACCAAAGAACTATGGAAAAATTACCACTTTGTTGGTAATACAGGAAGGATTTCAGTCTCCACTGGCAGACCATACTATGAATCTATTCCCCTCCTCCCATGGATCTCCGATTGTGATCCCAGACAGTTCTTGACTCCCGGTAAGAGTCCAGATTTTGAATCATTAATCTATTACAGTCTTTGCGAAAAGTTCACTACATTCCATGAGCACCCCTGCAATGATGATCCCCCTTGGGAAAACCAGGATGATGACTCTAGTTGGTATGATGCCTATAATGGCAACTGGTAATTCTGGATAGCACCAGTCACTATTCAAAAACAGTATTTTCAGACAAGCTACTATTCATCTATAGCATCAGTCACTGTTGATGAACAGGAACCAGCACTCAGCCGATACTAAAGACATGGGACAGAATACTATTCATGAACAGTAAAAAGTCACTATTCATGAACAGTAAAAAGTCACTATTCATGAACAGTACCGGGCACAATCATTCAAAATTAATATTGCTTTCGGTGGAAAAAGTTTTCTCCCCAGTTAAAGCAATTCACCCTCCAGCCACTGTCTTACAATTGTAACTAAATGGCCCCAATCGGCCTCCAGTTTGTAATAGAAATCAAATAGCCACAGTCGGCATCTGACAGTTTCCGCTTAGCCTATATATATATATATATATATATATATATAACCAAAGCTGAAAGAAAATCTAATTAGATTTTAATTGAGGTCCAATTTTGTGCCACATATCCAATTTAAGATTTTTAATTTTTCTGTAAAGTTAATTATTTATAAAAAAAAATACAAAGAATTCAATATTAAATGAACCATATATAAAATAAATAAATAAAAACCAATCAAACAGCTAATGTAATCCTTTTCTTTCTTTCTTTCTTTTTGTATAAGTACCTATAGTTGTGCCATTTTGGTAGGTAAGTTCAAACACACTTTTGAGCATTTTAAACATACTTACACACATTTTCACTCACACGTATATCAAAAACACTCAAACAACATTACTCAAACTCCTCTACCAAACACCCCAAAATGAGTAACTACGTGTAACTAATGATTGCACTACGTATAACTAATAAGTTTCAATTTAGTATCCAACAAAATGATAAATATTTTTTATTGACCAAAGTTTAAGTATATACTAGTTAATCAGGATAAAAAAATCTCCTTCAAACTATATGATTAAAAATTTAAAATACGTGCTAACAAAAAATTAGATGAAATTATCATAGTTTAAGTTATATAGAAGTTACAGTAAAAAAAAATTAAACTAAAAAAACACAGCCTAAAAATATTATAATACTACAATTAAACATACGATCTATAAATCTTTTTTTTATTTTTTGAGGTAAAGGATCTACAAATCTTAAAGTGTATGTAGAATTATAGATAATGCAGGTTACATGCTAGTTTTCTTTTTAAGAGCAGCTATTGTGACCATCATTAAGCATCAAATTAGGAACAGTTATTAGAACCACAATTACTTAGCCAAAAAAAAAAAAAGTGATTATAACCACAACAAAGCAAGAACCATGTCAAAGGATGAATGCGAAAAGAGAAATAAGAAGGTACTTATCTCTTTAGGATATCAAATTATTCCAGAGCAGCTTGTTTTGTTTTCCACTTGGACAGTCACTCTGCTAAGTAGCAGTAACCGTGAACAGTTGGCTATACCTTCTTCTTTTCCCTTCGTTACAAGTCTTGATAAGTAAAACAGAGCAAACAAACTGCAACAAAAAATCAAATTGAGGAATGAAAGCATAGCATAAGCGAAGAAAAAAAATATAAAAGTAAGAAACTAAAAGGAAGTACCTCTCTCCTTCACGCCACAATTTTTGTAGGTTTCTCTTCTATGACTTCACAGATCAAGGACAATTGCTATAGTAAATGAGAGCAGGGGATGAGAAGCTTAAAATACTTAACTAATTTTTTTTCTTTTTTCTTTTTTGGAAAAGTGGTGAAGAGTACAACTAAAATGATATGATACTAACACAAAAAACTGCAACGAAAATTAAGGTAAAAGGTTTGATTTTTTTTTTCTTTCTTAAAAAAAGAACTGGGTCGAGCAAAGCAGAACCAAACTAAGAGATGACTACAACGAAAATTAATGGCGTAAAGTAGAAAGTATCAAACTCTTTCTTTCTTTTTGTTTTGAGAAGTGGAGCAAAATAAAACCAAAATGAGAGGGTGAAGAGTGACTACACAGAAGCTGCTGCAAAAATCAATTCAGAGGACCAATTAAATGAAGGCAAGTAGAGTAGGAAAAGTCTTTCAACCGGACCTCAACTGAAGATATTTTTTTTTTTTACAGGTTTCAATTTATGAATCTGTTTTATTATAATTATTTTAAAAATTAAGTTAAAAAATTAATTAATTTTTTATATAGACTAATTTAAAACATAAATTTCTTGTTCAACAATAGAATTTTTTACCAATTGATGTTCTATAGTCCAATAAATAATAAAAATCATTCTCCAAAAAATTATTTTGTTCTTTTTTGTGTTTTAGTTTTTTTTTAAAAGATAATGCATTAAAGAAACCAAAGATTAACAATTGTCTCGAGAGTAACTAAAATAAATAAAAGTTGATATTTTGAAACGTGAGAGAAATAATAAAAATAAAAAAATAAAAATATTTTCATGCAATTGAGAATCAAATATAAATATTTTGAAAAGTACTTAGCTAAAATACAAAACATACATTCTCAAAAAAAACAAAAATACAAAATGTAAGTTTACATCCAAAAATTGAGAGAAAATTTTAGGAAATTTAATGTGAATCTTCTGATGGCAGAACATTTAAAAGAGCACCTTTTTTTTAGATCGAAAATAAAATTAGGATGATAATATATAAAAGCACTTGTATAAAAGCACGGAAGTCTTTGTCCCGTTACCTTATTTATTCATAATATTGGTGATCAATCAATGCTACTCGATTCGTTCGCTTTACAATTATTTTATTGTTTTGCTTTTTGAAAATTTTGGATACACAATGTGGAACGAATCTTTTGAATTCTTAGAGTAACCACATTAACTCGTGCAAAAGATTCCGTCTATTTTGCACAAAAAACCTACTTTTTCTATTTTACACTATTATTTTTACAAAACACCCACATCAGTTTATCTATTTTACAATACTTTTCAATAAAATATTCATTCTTTATCAATTTTATTATTATTATTATTATTATTATTATTATTATTATTATTATTACCCATTCTCTCACTCTCTCTCACCGGTTCCTCTATTTTTTTTTCAGCGCTCTCATCGTTCCTCTCCTTCCCTTACTCTCTCCCTCACAGCCGCCGCACCCAACCCGCAGTCGCTGCCGATCCAGCTCGCCGCCTCAGCCCTCCATCGATTTGGCCTCCCTTTTTCCATCACCCTTCCCTCTCTCCTCCACCACCGACCCTTTGCCTCCCACTCCTAATCGACGATCCTTTGCCTCCCACCCCCAATTGACGACCCTTCGCCTCCCACCCCCAACTGATGACAGCAATGGAAGATCCGGCGGTAGCAATGGAAGACCCGACGGCAGCAGATAGGCGACAGATCCAGCTCCGTTGGGCAGTTCACGTGAGTTTTCCGGTGGGTTTGGACTATTTTTTGTGCTAGGATGCGGTGTTTGGTGGTGGCGCTGGGTTTGGTGGTTGGGTTGTTATTTTATTCTTCCTTCTTCTTATTCTAGCATGCTTGGTTGTTGGTTTGGGAAGAGCTGGGTTGTTGGTTTGGGAAGAGAAGGAGTCAGAGAGAGAGAAAAAAAAAAGAATAAAAAAATCTTTTGCACATGAACAATAATCGTGGATATATGCATGGTTACTATTCATAGGTGCATATTTACAAGTTTTTACACCCACTAATGTGGGCGTTTTTTTGGCTCATATTGTGCAAATTTTGTCACTTTTTGCATTTTAGAAGGACTGGTGTGGATGCTCTTACTAGGAAAATGCCAAAGGGTCATCAGTCGTCCGACTATGGAGAAATTATAAGGTCTTTATAGTGGACAAGTGATGTGGTCCACCATTTAAGTAAAAGACTTTCATTTGTTTAAAATTGTGGAGTTTTAAATAAAAACTGAATACTGACTCAATAATTTTAAATAAATATGAGTCTTTTACTGAAATAGTGGATAAATAACATAATCCACTATGAAGACCGTATAATTTCTCCCGAATATGGGAGTGGGAGTGAGTAAGACAGCAGCCATGAAAGATAAGGAGTTTGTAACTTTTTCTTTGTCTTTTGCTTTGCTTTTTTTCACAATATTGGATAGTGGGAGGCAGAATTATTGAATTGATTGAAGTGTACTATTTTCTTTTCTATTCTTTAATCTTTTCCCTTTGCTTTTCTCGATTTCTTCACCGTAGTCATTGGTTGGTGCCATAGAGGGAGACTGAATTTTTGAGTTGATTAAAGTAAACTGTTGATTAAAGCTGGGTCCGGCTTCTGTACATTGGATTTGTTGTGATCATAACATGTGTCTGAAAATAGATATATGTTATAATCGCAATGATTTCAATGCAGCAGAGGTATTGGATAAAAACTGAGCCCATCAAAGCCTATGTTTGCGTTTGATAAGATTAATGTAGACAGATTTCTAAATTATGATATAATATATTAAAATGCAACTTTTGTACATCAAGTTTTTGTTATTTTATATTTCAAAATTTTTATTCTTCATTTTGATTTTGTTTCGTATTGGCATATTGTTTATTTTACTTGTAATTTTGTAATCTGGTAACATTTATCATTGTAGTTATTTTATTTAAGGAATCAAAAAGGCAGCCTAGACTTTTAAAGTTCCTGAGTTGGAGGGCCAAAATTGTGTATACTGGGGAGGTGGATTTGTGACAAATGAGTGACTCTGATTACTTGTTTTTAATCGGTAAGAATTTCAAAGGAAATCCTACTACAATTAAAATCCCACTTTCCCAAGTGGAGGATTGAACTCCAACTCAATAAGAGGACCGGCAAAAATTTTCCTTAAAAATTCATAAGGAAGCCAGTTGTCAAACCAAAATAAAATTTTCCTTAGTGGCTAATTTCCAGGAAAGTAAAGTGAGCATGTCTTCGGCAATTAGAGTCCCCTTAGAGCCAAGACCTGTGACTTTTTGTTAATCCGCTCACATGTTGGGCTAAAGAGAAGGATGGTTTGTACTATATACATAGGTATTGTCAAGAAAACATAGTTAATAAGAGTGAGACGCGTTGCCATAGAGAGGAGTTAAAAGTTGGACATGGGCTGCAACTATGCATTCCATTTGAGGAAAAGTATCTCGTAAAACTGTCTCGTAGAATGTTTCTCTCATATTTGATTGATCCTATACATATGTAGTACCCACAAGTTACGTGAAGGAACACTACATGAGACAAGCTTATAAGAGAATTTTTCACATTTGAGACCCAAGAGAATATCTGTTTTATTTGATCCCAAGTTTCTTTCGGTTGGCTCATGTTACTTCCTAAAGTTCAGAGTCTACTAAGCCCAATTGTCAAAATCTTCAAAAGCATAGATCTTTTTGTTATTATTATTATTATTATTTACTTAAAAAGTTTTGCTAGGACTTAATTAGAGTCCTATAAGGTTTTTAGCATGACTCTAATTTGAAATTTATAATATCTTATCCATCTATTTTGAGGTGAATTAAATTTTACTAGGTTTTTTTTTTTCCTTTTTTAATAAACTAAGGTTGTTAATATATAAACAAACCTTAGCTACCATTCTTTTAATATCTGTTTAAATTAATAATGATGCGATAATTTATTTTTTTTTTTTGAGAAGAATGTAAGCGAAATATTATTAAGAACCAACACCAAAACAAAATAAGCTCAAGGTAAATCCGATTGAAATACGTCTTCCACATCTTTGGGTAGAGTTTCTACCCATACATCAGTGTCTGTAGATAAAACTGCATTTTTAGCTAAACTATGAGCTAGCCTATTTCCCTCTCGCCGAACATGCTGGAACATACAGCTCCTCAACATTCCTCCAAATTGCTTGGTTTCATTAATGATGTGGCCAAACAGCGTCCAACGCGATAAAATTTAATCCATTCATTACAAAATTTACAGATAACACTTTTGGAATATATATATATATATATATATATATATAGAGAGAGAGAGAGAGAGAGAGAGAGAGAGAGAGAGAGAGAGAGAGAGAGAGATGGGTTCAAGTTACACCTTTTTTAAACCATTGGATTTAAGTAGATTCAACAGTAAAAAAAGACCCTCAAATATGCTGATATTCTAATTGATATAATTTATTATTCCTTATTTAATACATTCTATATATACTTCTAAATTTCTCTATGCACATTTCTCTCTCTATCTCCTTCGCGGCTAGGTTGTTGGCAGCAAAAAAAGAAAAAAAGAAAAAAAAAAAAGAGAAGCCACAACTTGCCTAACTTTGATTAATAACAAAACTATTGCTATGCCGTTTTGCTGTTATGGATGAGAACCAATTATGCACGAATACACATGGTTTTGCTATGCTGTTTTATTGTTTGATCCTTTGACATGTAGATGATAATTATAGTTGGAAAGCATTACAATTTGACTCCCTTGATGGTGTAATGCTTTCAAGAGGCAAGGTCCACAACCCAACCTTGCTGTAGAACATCTGCATACGCCAACAAAAATCCCTTTAGCAATGGAAAATCAAGGATTCGACAATATATCTAACATGTATTACTTCTAGATGACAGCCAATTCTATCTTGTCAACAAGCCCACGGAACTGCAAGCAATGTGCCTGCATCAGCAATTCTAGCCAACAACAATTTAACAATAGTTGCAAGGGAACAACTGAAATTAAGCATTGCACAACTGATGGAATTTCATCTAAATCACTAACTATTTTTCTAATACAAGAATTTAAATTAAAAACTTTATTCTACAGAACCATAATGAATGTCCACTAATCATACCAATAGTATCTGAAACAACATAATTAGCAGGCCACAATGGGATTTATACATCAACTATTACTATCTTTGAACAATCATGGAACTTCTTTTTTCTCAAAGGGCTTCCTTAGTTCCTTTTCTAGAATCATCCAGCATGAGTTTTGAGGAATTAGAATGGGCTAATTAGGCATTGCTGACAATTTCTTTTTCTACTGAGCAACAACAAAGATAAGACCTAAACTACAACCAACAAAACATACACATTATCAGCCAACATGCTATGAGGCTCAAAAAGACAATGTGAGACCTTTCACCAAGGATTTATAAAGCTTTTGTGTGGACTTGAGCAACACACGAACCTAATAAAATTTGAAATAGAGGGGGGCCATCCATTACTAGTGTTTGAAGTCATCTATAAATTTGAGGTTCTGGTTGTATACCCCTTTGGATAGTTATTTAATCTTTTTATTTTCTACTTGAGCAGCACAACAATAAGATCACTATCTGTATGATAGACAGGACCAAGCAATAAAACGGCATAGCAGAACCATGTGTATTTGTGCATAATTGGTTCTCACCCATAACAGCAAAATGCATAGCAATAGTTTTGTCATTAATCAAAGTTAGGCAGGTTGTGGCTTTTCTTTTTTTCTTTTTCTTTTTTTGCCAGCGACCTACCCATGGTGGTGGAAGAGCCGTGTAGGAGATAGAGAGAGAAACGTGCAAAGAGAAAGAGAGAGAGAGAGACGTGCAATGGAGAGAGAAACAGTCAGATGTATAAATTTTTTTTTTTTTTTTGATTTAGAAATAAGTATAGAATGTGTTAAATAAGAAATAATAAATGCGATCAATTAGAATATTAACAATAATGATTTTTTTTAACTATTGGATCTATTTAAATCCAATGATTTAAAAAATGTGTAACTTGAACCCATCTCATATATATATATATATATATAGGGAGAGAGAGAGAGAGAGTGAGAGAGTGAGAGAGAACTTGTTCACATGTAAAATTCATATTATATAATTAATTATATAAAAATGAAAGCAAAAAATTACTTTTTAAATTAAATCTCAGCCAATTTAAGTAGAATAATGTTGTCTTTGGGATTTAATGTGGGTCGGGGGTATATTTGGTTAAATTTTCAAAGCTCAAGATTTAATTTATTACTTTTGAAATTATACTATGAATTATTTTGTTATACATTCTAAATTATAGAGTTTGTTTTTACTTTAATCCCAAATTTCTTTTGGTTGGGTTCACATCATGTATTTCTCAGTTTTTAGCCTACACACATGTATTAGACCCATTGTCTAATAATAAGGTCTTCCATCAAAAGTAACCACTTTAATAGGTTGTAAAAAGTGTTAAAAATTTATGGGTTTATGATTATATCCGAAGAGAAAATATAATTTAACCTATGGGCCATATTATAAGCCCATATTCTTTAATGAAAAAAAATTATGAATTTTTTTTTTAAGAAACAAGCTAACTATTAAATACAGACTTAATTACACTCTTTCACAAAACTCAAATACATTATTTAACTCAAAATACCACTACAAAAAGGGAAAAGACAGTTAAGTTTTTCTTTTTTATTTTATAAAGTACATATGTATAAAATGTCTATTTGAATCAGAATCCACAATCCTATTTGAATGTCATTTGAGTCCAATTTTTTTTTTTTTAAGAAGATGAGTCAAGATTTATTGGCTACAAAGTGTAGTGTTGCTGTTCACATCATTCTCACCTTAATTTGAAAACAAAATGATCACTATACGATCTTTACAAAAGTTGTAAAATTTAAGGATCAATGTGACTAGATTAATATTAATTATTATTGATATCATAAGTCGTAATAATAAGATTTTTCTCATTGGCATTGAACATCTCCAAGGTTATTTTCACCTAATACTATTTATTAAATTAATACATTCATGTTAAATTTTACATGTATATATATCTTGCCAAAAAGTATGTATGGGGTGCATAATCACATATAACTCAAAAGGTTGAGTATACAACTATATATGTAAGATTTATAATATGCTTCCAATTTAAGTTAAAAATCTCAAAAGATTGTTACAATAGTTTTCCGACTTCTTAAGATTCATGAAGTTCTAGATTTAAATATTTAAGCAACATATTAAGATCACTCATAAGAGATTCATCTTTGCAATCCCCTAATGTATATTAGATTAAAGACTCATAAGAGATTCATCTTTGTAATTAATTAAGGCACGTTTGGTAGACTGTAATAGACACTATAATGTAATAGATATTTTTATGGCATAACTATTCGGTTGTTTGATTATGTTTTTATTACAATGAATAGTTATTCCTTATGAATAGCTATTCTTCAAAATGAGGAATAACTATTCTTTATCAAATTAAAGTACTGAATATCTATTCCTTCACCTTATGTAATAACTTTTTAAAAAATTTTCCTAAAAAGCCATTACATACCACATCTTCAAAAGGAAAGAAAATAAATTTTCTTTGTTGTTAATTATTTTCTCTATTTTGAACACCCTAAAATAAGTGTATTTTAAAAAATTTGACTTAAAAATGATGTAATTGCACCTTCTTTTTATACTCTACTAAATTGTAGATGCATATTCAGGATTCTATTCCTAAATGGTCACCAAACTAATGAATAGTAATATTAATTACATTCCAAATTAATGTATTCCTTGTAATACTTATTCCTATTCCCATTTAATAATTATTACAGTGTACCAAATGTACCCCTAGTGTCCGCTAATTATAACCTCAGTCTACAACTACAAATGTTAGGTTTTTTTGTAGTTGTACTCTGATTATGTAATGTATTATAATCCCAGTTTAAAATGCTATTATTATTTTTTTTTTTTGTATTCTAATAAGTATTACTATTTACTTAAAAAAATATTCGAAAAATTCTAAACACTTAATAACCTCAGTCTACAACTACAAAGGTTAGGTTTTTTTGTAGTTGTACTCTAATTATGTAATGTATTATAATCTCAGTTTAAAATGCTATTATTATTATTATTTTTTTGTGTTCTAATAAGTATTACTATTTACTCAAAAAAATATTCGAAAAATTCTAAACACTTACATGAGCAATATAGTTTCTCAAAAAAAAAAAAAAAGAACAAAATAAATAAATAAAATAAACATAGAAGTCTTTGTTCGGTTACCCTTTTTTATTCATAATATGGGTGACCATTCAATGCTAAACAATTCGTTCACTATACAATTACCATTGTTTTGCTTTTTGAAAAATCTGGATCCACATTGTGGAACGAATCTTTTGAATTCTTACTAGCTAGGAAAATGCCAATGAATCACGGGATTATGAGAGTGGGACAGCAGCTATCAAAGTCAAAGATAAGAAGCTTGTAACTTTTTTTTCCCTTGTCTTTTTCCTTTCTTTCCCATTGCTTTTGTTCACCATATTGGATAGTGAGAGGCAGAATTATTGAGTTCATTCAAAAGTACGCTATTTTTCTTGGTTGGAGCATCTGGAAGTTGATCAAAACATACGTTTGCGTTTGATAAGATTACTGTAAATAGGTTTTTAAATTATAATATATATATATATATATGTATTAAAATAAAACTTTTGTACTTAAATTTTTTTTATTTATTTTAGTCTTTTATAATTCAAAATTGTTATTTTTCATATTTGATTTTGTTTTATATTGGACATGTCGTTTATTTCTAATCTACTAACACTTGTCCTTGGGGCTATTTTATTTATGGAATCAAAAGGCAGCCTAGACTAAAAAATTACCTTTTTTATTATTATTTTTTTTAATCTCGAGGAGGTGGATTTGTGACAAATTAGTGGCTTGGATTACTTGTTTCTAGTAGTTAGGAATTTTAAAGGAAATCCTACTACATTTGAAATCCCACTTTCTCGAGCGGAGAGATTGTCCACCACCTTAAGATTGAACTCCAACTCAATAAGAGGACCTGCAAGAATTTTCCTTACGAGTCCACAAGAAAGCCAATAATTGTCAAACCAAAATAAAATTTTCCTTAGCGACTACTTTACAAGAAAGTAAAGTGAGCATGTCTTTGGCAATCAAAGTTCTATGAGGTTTTTATCAAAAAAAAAAAAAAAAAGTTCTATGAGGTAAGACCTGTGACTTTTTATCAATTTGTTCACTCACTGGACTAGGGAAAAGAGTGAGGCACCTTGCCATGGACAGGAGTTAAAACTTGAACGTGGATTGCAACAATTCCCTCCATTTGAGAAGCATTTCCTAAGACTGCGTCGTGGAATGTTTCTCTCATATTTGATGGATCTCACATATCTATGATACTCACAAGTTATGCAAAAGAAAATTACAAGAAACAATCTTATAAGATTTTTTTTTGCATTTGAGATTTAAGAGGGTATGTGTTTTTTTTAATCTTAAGTTTCTTTCTGTTGGTCTCATGTTACTTCCCAATGTTTAGAATTAAAAAGGCTTATTGTCAACATCTTCAAAAGCATAAATCCTTTTTTTTATTATTATTTATTTAAAAAAGAGCAAGATTTAGGTACAATACTTAAGTGCTGTTCCTTAGGTTCCCCTTTTAAGATTTTGTCGTATGGATTTTTTCTCATAGGATAGACGTGTATTTTTTAGTTAAGTAACCACATGTCTGAATCTTAAGAAGAGAACTTATGGGATAGAAACTAAAGTACTGTACCTAAGTTTTGTCATCTAAAAAGACGTGCAGGAACTTAATTAGAGTCCTTTAAACTTTTTAGGATGACTCTAACTTGAAATTTATGAAATCCTATTTATCTATTTTGAATTAAGTGAATTAAAATTTTACCCATTGTTAATATATAAACAAATGTTGACTATCATTGTTTTAATATAGTATTTGCTTAAATTATTAATGATGTAATAAAATTCAATTATTCATTACAAAATTTATGGATAAGGGAATATAGAATTTATATTATAAAATTCATATTATAAGAATTAATTATATAAAATTGAAAGAGAAAATTACATTTTAAAATCTGTAATTTGGGAGTGTAATAAATTTAATCTAAGCCAATTTAACTAGAATAACGTTGTCTTTGGGGTTTAATATGGGTGACCACCGCGCATCCTTGGTGCGTTGGTCATTCCACAAATATAAATGCTTATGGAGTGTGGAGGATAAAGGCCGGGGTTCAAGTCTCTAAGAGGGAGTTTCACACAAATATACACTTAGATTAGGTTAAAGTAGAAATTCTATCTTATATAAAATAAAAAAATAAAAAATTTTATGGGTGGGGGTATATTGTGTTAACTTCAAATCTCAAGATTTAATTATTACTTATAAAATTATATTATTTAATTTGTTACACATTCTAAATTATAGAGTTTGTATTTCCTTCAACCCCAAATTTCTTTTCTTTTCTTTTTCTTTTTCTTTTTCTTTTTCTTTTTTGAGAATCAACCCCAAATTTCATTGGTTGGGCTAACTTTATGTAATTTTTCAATTTTCAGCCTACACAAATGAGTTAGACAAACACATTGTCTAATACTGAGTTCTTCAAATCAAAACTAACAACTTTAATAAGTTATGAAAAATGTTTTAAAAAAATATGGGTTTATGAAATTGAAGAGGCCCAAATAGGTCTACCTGGGCTTCACAATTATAGAAGTATAGAACCTCTGGGCCAATATCATAAGCCATATTCTTTAACCAAAAAGTTAGTGAATTTTTTTTGTTTAGCATTACAAAATATCCTTAATTATTAAACTTTATATTATTTACATGATGTGTTATGGCCACTTCTAACCAATTTTACTCTACTTTCACTCCCCTTGATCTAAAGATTCTAAACTGGCCATTAAGGCTCTGCATTGTAATTAGAAATATATAGAACTTTTTATTTTTTTGGAGAAACGTATTGAACCTTTTTTTTTTTTTTTTTGGAGAAAAAACATATAAAACTTGTTCATACGTAAAATTCATATTGTCGAATTGATTATGTAAAAATAATACTTTTCCGTGCCCACCATGCAGCACTGGGGAGCTTGCACCTACCGGACTTAGAATTTTAAAATATTTATGTCCTATTACAAATGCAGCACCGAGTCCAGATCGAATTGCTTAGCATTCAAGATTTTTTATCCAATGCTTCAATTACAAAACCAAGTAAAGATATCTTTTCTAGAGAGTAATTTAATTTACCATATCAGCTAATTATCAACTTTTGGTATGCAATCAAGGGGCCATAGCCACAGATTACAGTTCTAATAATATGTAAAAGCAAATAAAGCTTCTCTTTAACAATCTTCCGTCCCTCGGAGTTCTCTGGCCAGCCATCTACAAATCAAAATTGGAGGAACAGCAATTCAGCCATACTTTGATTTGGTTTATTTGAAAAAATAAATCTTCCATTGGCTCTCCATTTGCTTTATCAAGGCTTTCCTTCCGCACTCATCCCATTGGTACTTGTTTCTAAGCTACCTTAAATCACGCTGATTTCATATTTCATTCTCTTCTATTTTGTAAAATCCAAATGCCAATTAGATTTTGTTCCAAGCAATTTCTTTTATAAGTGCTGTTCTTCAGAGAACAAGCAGAAGTTGTGATCAGCATGAAGAGGATTGCATGCTGATGGTATTTGTGTGACATAGCTTGGCATCGTAGCTAAATTAAGAAACCCGCCAATAAATTAAAGTGAAACCATTGCAAGAAGCAGCATAAGAAGTATTTGTATGTTGTCCAACAACCACTGTTAAAAAGAAGAAAACAAAAACAATTAAGGACAAAGTCATAATGAAAAGAGACGAACTAAAGTAAATAAAAGCCATGTACTATGTAGCATAGAAAGAGTAGATACATCGACATTTTTTTAAAGCCTATTCCCTATGCATAGAAAAAGAATTAGTCACACTATCTTAAATGGCTCCAAGTAGTCAAGGAGTAGTACACCGACACCAACAGTACAACAAGCTTGTACACCTGCAAGAAGATATGAAGTCTAAGAAAATTTAGGATAGAATTATGCTGAAATAATACAATAACAGAATAAGAGAGTCAGTAGGCTCCTTCCTACGTACCTGTGCTGCTGTGCACTCCACATGGATAATAGCCAGGTATACATATAGTTTAAGGAAGACTTTTCAATAAAGTAATACCCTATCAGTTTCCCCCAATTGTTGCAATGTATACGATCAGCAATGAAACAGAGAAGTTAAATATAAGAAACACAATTATTTCAGGTGTTTTGATACATTCTTTTTTTGAGGTGTCTTCAGATTACAAGAATAATATCCCATCCACCACATTCTGCATTACTCAAAAGAACCCCCAGCCATTGGCTGTCCTACAGTGGAATTAAAAGAACTTGGAAACATGAGACTGGAAAAATCTAGGCATTCATTTCAGAATACTCAAGTTTAACTGATCAGGTCATGGGGTTGAGTGACTTCAAGTTTGATACAGTGGTTCAAATCCAACAATAGAAGGTGATTCAATTGCACTATTTCTTATGGTAACTATTTTATGGTGTACCCTACAAGGCTAGGAACTTTCAAGAATTCCCCAATCATAGTTTTGTTGTTCAAGTCATAACCACCTAAGTACCACATTTTAAGCTTGTGAAGGGGGAAAAATGATGAAGTTGTGGAAGACATAATATTAGAAGGCCTTGGGGAAATTGTCAAATATGAGATTACTGTAGTTGTGGTTGGAATTGCATTGTCTTGCATTGATTTTAGTGAGCTTTCTGAAAGATTGAAATATCCACAACTTGAGAGTTCGTTTTCTTGTTCGGTTCCGTTGATATTCTTAAGCAAAATTTTGTGAGTTTTGAGGAAGTTATTCAGGTAAGAGATTCTAAATGTACTACAAATTTTATTGAATTGTGCTCCGACCATATAATCTAAAATGGGTAAACTATAAAGTTGGTCCGTATCCATTACATCATATATTAATTTGATTGTTAACCTTTTAGTTGTGTTAATTTGGTTTCTAACATTTTCAGTATTATGTCAATTTGTTACCTACCATTAGGTTTTAGATGGAAAATATTAACGTAGCTAACTGCTCTAAAAAAATATTTTTTGCCATGTCATATTACATTAAAATCAAAAATTAATATAAATAAACAATCAATATTACTCGGCACGTGATGATCAAAATCTAATACACAAATTCCTTCTTTTTTTTTTTTCTTTTTTGAGAAGCGGTAACTTTTCATTAATCAAAAGAATAAGAAAACTTTACAAAAACTCTTAAGAATAATATCAGAAATGTAGGCAATTTCTTCTATTAGGAAAAAAGACATTAAAATTACATTTCGAGCTAACAAACTAATAATGAATTGTCCATCAATTTCTTAAATTCAAGTGGGTAACTATAAAACAAATCCAATCTTTATCCCAAAAATTTTAAAACAAAAAAAAAAAAAATACCCAGATCAACAGCAACAATGAAGACTTGGATGAAGAACAAAAAAGGGATTTTTTCTTTTCTTTTATTATTATTATTATTATTATTATTATTATTTAAGTTTCTTTTCAAGGTCCATCTTAGCCACTCCCTAGCCACCAAAACCAATCTTAGCCTTATTCTCAAGAAATGGTATTTTACATGGTGGAGTTTGATTCGCTTCAAACTGCCATAGAACTTAACCCAACATTGAATTTCAAGAAGAAATGGCCCTGAAACCCACCAATTGAAAAGAGATTGGCTTGCTTCAACGGCGGAGATCTTTATTGAGGTTGGAAGACTCAAGAGGTGTGGAGATCAGCATAGACCTAGTCGTCATCGGAGAGGATGACATATGAGCAGAGATAGAAGAGAGAGAGAGGGACGGTACCAAACTGGTTTCTTTTTTTTTTTTCGGATTTAATTTTTAAAAACTTTTTTATGAATATTTAAACTATATCTGATGTGTAATTTTTAAAAATATTTTTTAAGTTTAGGCTGAACTGGTAGTTAACGTGGAATGAAAATATTTTTTTTTTTTTTCATTATTTTCATTGCACATGTATCTAGTTTAATATTTGAGACCATTTATATTAACTCATTAATCACCACAATTAAAAAGAACAAAATAGTCTATTTTTTTTTCAATGTGAGATTAAACATTTTCATTAATTCTTTATCTTTCGTATTCACTCCCACATCTTTATATTTATGTTATAATATTTATTCATTTTAATTAATTAATATTAAAATGCACTGGTAATAGGTTAAAGTTCATCTTATTCATAAATAAATAAGGGGGAATGGGGGACAAAGAGGAAAAGAGAGATTCTTGTTAAAACCTTCCTTTTCAATGAGATGGTTTTGAAAAATACAAACTTAAAAGTAAATTGTACAATTACTTGAATTAGCCACACACACGCACAATGATTGATCTTTTTCCAAGCAACCAAACAACAATGATCAAGTAAAAGAAACATGGGAGAAACCAAAAAAAGAAAAGAAAGAGAATTAAACAGCAACATAGAAAAAGAATATATAAACAAGATATAGCTATGTCGAACATATCATTAAAATATAGTTAATTTGTTTCATACGCCAAAAACATTAGAACATTGCATAATGATAATAGTAATAAAAATAAAGCATGGGGCTTTCTTATGAATGTCATGGCGAAGTTCGGTTTTAATGAAAAGTTTATTAATTCGATTCACCAATGCATATCCACAGTGTACATTACTATACTTATTAATAGAAGCTTGGTTTTAAAAAAAAGTTCCCATCAAGGGAACTCATACAATAGATATAATAATTATTTAAACACAACACAATTCATATTAATTAAGTTATTTATGATTTCACTGGTTGGACTAAAAAACTAGTAGTTACTCCCTTTTATGGTTTTTTGACATAGATCTATTTTTTACAAAACTTTAGGAGTAATTCTTAGGTACTCTCAGAGTATAGAGAATGGTGTTCTCTGCTCTCACATTCATGGTAGGGTCCGTTCATTAATTTCATAGTGGAGTCTACTAATTATGAATGTGAGAAAAGAGAACACCATTTCTCCGTGCTCCGGGAATACTTAAGAATTTTCTTAATTTTGGAGCTTTATTTATTTATTTATTTTATAAGTACTATAGTGTTTCTCATAAAGTTATACTAGGAAATAACAAAAAGATCCAAAACAATCTGTATTCTAAATTACAACAATCAATTGGTTTTTAGGAACCTGCATCCCATTCCATTGGCCCCTTTCACCCTCGCTTTCCATCTTTTGGCTGGGATAAGTGAGAGAGCAATTCACGTGCTTGAGTTAAGTTCTTGGATTCTCAAAGAAATATTATAATCCTTTATTTTTATGAATATCCAAATTATAAATTTGGATTCACCAAATAAAAGAAACCATTTGAAAAGATGTAGTGTTTACGGTAAGAATTCAAAGCACTCAAACGATGCCGTTTCCACAAGTCTAAATTAATGGTAAGAATTCATAGCACTCAAATGATGCCATTTCCACAAGTCCACCCTTTAGAGAAAAGGATCAAACAGTGTCGTTCTATCCTCACACGTGAGAAAATTCTGAAGCAGTTACGGATTCTATTACGGAGAACGTGAGAAAATTCTGAGTTTGTTACAGTGATCTAATTATGGTGTAAATGATTGTATCAATGACTGAGTGCGAGTGTTTTGTACTTTTGATGAACTGTGAGTGTTTTGTACTTACATTGAGAAGTGTATCTGATCTAAAATTAATGAAAAAGATAAAATTTTCAGTCCAATTCTAATCTCTTTCTCTCTTCTCTCTGTTACACTTCTGATATTTTGATATTTTCTCTTGCTTATTTTTCTTGCTCATCTGTGACATAGAGTTGGTTAGATTCAATCTTTGTCTTTTCTCAAAGATCAAAGATTCTTTCATATAGGACATGTTCCATAGTTGATTCTATTGATGGTCAAGCCATTTTGGAGAAGCCCACACAAGAGCGCTATAGCAGCTTGGAGAGCTGAACTTGACGCAATAAAAGTTTCTAGTTGTACTACCACCATAAAGAGATTACAAAACATGAAGCTTGTTCATTTTAAAATTAAAATTAAACAAAAAAACCACTTTGACTAGTTTGCATGAAACCTCCAATGCTACTTTTATTTTTTTAGGTAGAACCAAGCTACTATTAAGTGCTACCATTAAAACAAAATAAATCTTTCTTTTCTAGAGAGTTTTCCATGAGTAGATCAAAATTTGCATAGTGCAGCGACATGACATGACACTTCTTTCCTATCACATAACAGTGAATTTCAATAATTAAATTTATGATGAGATTTTCTGTATTTCACTACCATCAATTTTTAGCATGCAATGGACCATAGCCATAGATTATAGTTCCAATGATAAGTAATGCAGAAAAAAGCTTCTCATTTATAATCGTCCCTCTGAGCTCTTTAGCCAGCCATCTACAAATCAGCAATTTCAGGAACAGGCTAACCAAGCCACCAAAGCATCTTAAGAAAACCCAGCCAAGCAAAAGAGTAAAGGCAATTCAGCCCGACTTTGATTTAGATTGCAGAAATGAGGATCTCATTGAGGGGGAAAGATGATCTCATGAAGATTGTGAAAAAATCCTTTATCATAATTTTTAACAAACTGCACATCCTCCAATGGGGATTTTCGAAAGAAGGCTCTCCATTTGCTTTCTGGAGGCTTTCCTTCAGTACTCATCCCATTGATACTCGCTTTGAGGGCTGCAGCAGTTGCCTTTGCTTCATTTATCTTCCCCTGCCAACTTATGTACTCTTTGCCACTTGAAAGTCTGCAGTTCCAAGGAAAAAGTGCTACAGTGAGTTTCAGGGCTTCAAGAGAATGTGATTACAATAGCATCTAAATCACAACAAATTAGTTTATAAAATATTACAAAACCACAACTTAGCAGAACTGACGGTTCCCGCTATTTTGCCTCTACTAATGATTAATCGCAGGAACAACCCAATTGGGTGAAACAATGAGAAAATGATATCACAACAGCAAATGGTATTCATCTCTTGTAGGAATCTTTGTTTCCAAGCTACCTTCTTAATCAAGCTGATTTCCTTCCTTCTCCTTTCTTTAGTATTATTAATATTATTATGTTTTTGTAAAATCCAAATATGTCAACTAGGTTTGTTCCTAGGAATTCTTCTTACAAATTAAGTGATGTTCTTCAGAGATCAAGCAAAAGTCATGATCAAAATGAAGAAAATTGCATGTCTAACCACAGCTATAACAATTTGAAGCATCCTCAAGCCACCCAAGCCATGGGTAGTGATTCTGTAGCAGCAATGCAGCCTCACGAGCTTATCCTATATGATTACTTATTCCCCACATCCTTCCCCTTCCATGATTTTATCAAAAGAAAATAAATAAAATTATTGAGAAACATCTGGGTTGAAAAATAAAACCTCATTTGTGGTAGTATTCGTGAGACAAAGCTTCGCATGATAGCTAAAGAAACCCGCCAATAGCAGTGAAACAATTGCAAGAAACACCATAAGAAGTATTTGTGTATTGTAGGAGGCCAACAACCACTGTTAAAAAGAAGAAAACATTTAAGCAAAAAATCATAATGAAAAGAGACAAACAAAAGCAATGAACTATGTAGCATAATTAAAGACTTAATGAAAAATGGTAATTTGATTAAAAAAGAGTAGATTTTTTTAAAGCCCGCCCTGATGCACAGAAAAAGGTTAAGCACACTATTATAAATGGCTCAAGTATTGAACTTCAACAATGTCCAGCTGTATTATTGAACGCTCAATTTAGCAGGATGGAAAAGTGGGAAGGAATATAAAAGTGAGAAGATGTAGAAGATATCAGCTTTCCATCATGTGTGTTTAGTAGAGGGATGAAAATTAATATAAAATTCCATTGTTCTATTAAAATGAAAAAAATCGGTCCCTTGTGCAATGCTAGGTTGATCTTTCTTCTGGAGAATTATCTAAAGTCATGCATTGATATTCTTGGAAGTTAATGGGAAAAGAACGGAAAACACAGCTGCTGTTTGATGTGTGATGCTCTAGAACCCTTGTGCAATGCTAGGTTGATCCTTCTTTTTTTGGTTTCTGTAATCCAGACCCTTAAGTCAGATTATTATTTATTCCAGCCCTATACCAATATGCCAGCCCCAAACTCAACCAACAAACCTAATCTGTACAGATCTGCACCAGATCAATCGGTTTCCTCTCAACCATTACCAGCCACAAAATTCTTAGATTCTCCTTAGATTGTTAAGTCTGAGATCCTGCATCATGCAGCCTTAAAAGAAAGGCTATTTGACTCACACCAGAAACATGTTAATAGCTAAGAGTATGGTTATGATAAATCTGCTTCACACACACACACACACACACATATATATATATAAATATATATATATATATATATATGTTGCATAACATGTTGAAAGTTATATGATGATCAGCATGAAAAACTAAAATATTGAAACTAATAATCAAGTTATCTATTACAGAGAAGAATTCAAAAATGCCTTTAAAGTTTATTCTCCCTTTAAGTTGCTCCAACACAGACCATTAGTTGAGGAACAAAAAGATATCAAGTGACAGAAGAACAAGGAAAAAGAAAGCACTCATCTATACAACATGTGGAGCTAAACTATGAAAAAGAATTTTCTATGCCATTAATCATCAATCATCAGCATGACAAACAGTAAACTTTTACTAAAACCATTTTTTTTTTATTACACCCAGTGGGTCTTGAACCCATGACCTCACCCTCCACCAAGAACTTATAAGGGAGGAGGTGCTAGGTGGCTAGAGAAGAATTCAAATATGCCCTTAAAGCAGTTGAAGATTATTCTTCCTTTAAGTTTCTTCATAGCGGACCTTCAGTTGAGGAGGAATCTAAAGATATCAAATCATGACAGAAAAAGTAGGGAAATAAAGCACTCACGTGTACGACATGTGGAGCTAAACTTAAAAAAGAATTTTCTACACCATAATAAACTGCAACAAATAAACGGGGAAAAAGATGTCACATTTAGGCTCAGATGCAACTGATCCATAAACTTGAAATTATACAATGCAAATCAGAATCTTTCCAGTTAGAATATATATAACTCTTAATTCTTTTAATCGTCCAACAAGAATCAGCCCAACGGTAACTGCTCCATATATGCGGAGAAGGAAATGCCTGCAAATCGTTAAAGAAGCATGTAAAATAAACAGAACCTGAAAAACAATCTTAATATAAAAATCAGAGAAGAACAAACAGATACAACATATTGCCTAACATCTCAAATAAAGTTATAATAATTTATACAAAAATATAGAAGAAACATCGAGGACACTTCTCACAGATTGACGCTATTTAAAACTTGGAACGAAAGTTAAGAAAATAGTTTGGAACTTCTCCACTACTGTGCCATGAATTTCAAGGGTTTTATATGGCATAGAAAGTATGTCTTCTTTTTCCTAATCACCTCACAATCTTGGACATGAGGATTAAATGGTCAAATTTCCAAACAGAAGAAAACTAAAACTTTGCTCAAAGGCCGATCTCATAACATTAGCTGTAGAGATAGATTTGCTACCCCTCATTATCAACATCTTCTAAGAAGGAGGCACTAACTAATATAATGAACTATTTTATGTAGCCAGAGAAGGCTATTTACCATAGCATATATCTAGAAAGCATAAACTCTGTTGCAAATCAGATATTACTCACCACAAAAGAAAAGCCATAAAGTAGCCCGTGTTTCTCTCCCCTATACAATTATTCTGAACCAATGAAGAGCTAAGTAGAAATTGAAAGTAATATTTAACAATTAAAAAACAAACCATCTCACTACAGAAGATTAAAAAATAACAAACAAAATAGTTTGAGATTTTACCATCCATCCACAATGATGGTCAAAGCGAGCAACACAGCGATCACAAATGCTGCAGTGCTTGGACCTGGCAGGTCTGAACCAAAGGAGGAAGCAATCATTATTGAAAGAATTAAATGAAATTTTCCAAAGGAATCTCACCAGGTAAAAACTCACTTTGGTAAGTTGAACATTCTTTCTCAGAATAAATAACATTATCGTAGGGATAGGCGGAGATATATTGAGAAACATTCTCAGCCTTCACCGTATTTGGATCAGAAAAGCTAGTCAATAGAAAGAGTAGTACACCAATACCAACAGCCAACAAGCTTGTATACCTGCAAGAACGTATAAAGTCTGAGAAAATTTAGGATGGAATGTCAAAAAGATTGCTCGTATATTTTATTTTATTTTATTTACAGAGACAAGTATTGTTATATAGCAATACAAAGAGAAGGATCTAGAAGCTAAACTAGGCTATACATAAATTACGGCTACTATAATGGTTGACCCTTAAGAGAAGGGATTCTAAACAATCTTGCCTATTATTTCTCCAATCACTAACAGCTCACGCCAACACTCCCCCTCAAGTTGATGCATATATATCTTTCATACGCAACTTGTCAAGTGATCACTTTACTGGAAATCGAAGACTTTACTGTAGAAGACTTTACTGGAAATAGCCTTTGTAAGAATGTCTGCCGGTTGATCTTCAGACCTAACAAGTGGAAATCGAATTATCTTTTCTTCAAGATTCTGTTTGATGAAATTTCTATCCACTTCCACATGTTTAGTGCGGTCATGTTGGACTGGATTGTGGGCAATGTCAATGGCTGCTTTGTTGTCACAAAACAGGTCCATTTCGGAACTAGGAGCAAAGCCAATCTCAGTTAGCAACCTTTTAAGCCAAAGAAGTTCACAGATGTTCTTGACCATTCCTCTGAACTCAGCTTCAGCACTGGATAATGCCACCACCTTTTGATTCTTGCTTCTCCATGTAACAAGATTTCCTCCTACGAAAGTAAAGTAGCCTTATGTGGATTTCCTATCAGAAATATTTCCTGCCCAATCTACATCTGTGTAACCCTTAATGTCTAGATGATTATTTTTTGAGAACATAAGCCCTTTTCCAGGAGAGGACTTTAGGTAGCGAAGAATCGGTATTACTGCATCCATATGATCTTCATTAGGACAATGCATAAATTGACTCACTATGCTTACAACATAGGCTATATCTGGGTGAGTATGAGATAAATAGATTAGCTTACCCACTAATCTTTGATATCTCTCTTTATTTGTTGGCACATGATTTGAATACTCTCCAAGTTTATGATTCTGAACAATTAGGGTATCAGTCTAGTAGTCCCACTTCAGACAACAAATCTAACACATATTTCCTTTGAGAAAGAAATATACCTTGTTTCGATTTGGTTACCTCAATTCCCAAAAAATATTTGAGTCCTCTGAGGTTCTTCATTTCAAATTCAGTTGCCAGTTGCCCTTGAAGTCTAGAGATCTCTTCAATGTCATCACCTATAATAATCATGTCATCTACATATATAATTAGAGCTGTTACCTTTCCTAGTCGGTGTTTCAAGAATAGAGTATGATCTGAATTGCTTTGGGTAAAACCATACTTTCTCATAGCCAAGCTAAACCGACCAAACCATGCACGGGGTGATTGTTTTAGCCCGTACAGTACCTTTTGTAGCTTACACAAAACCTCAATCTTTGAAGATGTCATGTATCTTGGTGGGATATCCATGTAAACTTCCTCCTCTAGATCACCATGAAGAAATGCATTCTTTACGTCAAACTGATGTAATGGCCAGTTCAAATTTGCTGCAAGAGATAACAGAACTCTAACCGTTTTCAGCTTTGCCATAGGTGAGAAGGTTTCTTGATAGTCTATGCCATATTTTTGTTTATAGCCCTTTGCCACAAGCCTTGCCTTGTACCGTTCAATGGATCCATTCACCTTGTGTTTAATGGAGAAAACCCATCTGCACCCCACGGTCTTCTTTCCTTTCGGTAATGGAACAAGTGCCCATGTTTCACTCTTCTCCAGAGCTTCCATTTTTGCTTTTATGGCTTGAGACCACTTTGGATCTAATAAGGCTTCTTATACTGTGCTGGGAACATGATGTGAGGATAGCCTATGCACAAACTCTTTGAGCGGTTTTGGTAATCTCTGAGTAGACACATAATTGGCAATCGGGTATCTTGATCTTCTTTCCTCAGAATCTAGAGTGTACCGATGTGGTGGCTTGCCACGATTGTGTCTGAAAGGTAAAGTATAACCAACAAAGTTATCCGAGTCATTAATAGGGGTGATGGGAGAGATTACCTCAAGAGTATTCTCAAGAGAAGGGTCTTCGGGTACTAAGGAGTGGGGTTCTTCATTTTCAGGTTCAGATGACTCGAATGCAACTTCTGAAATAATATCAGGATTATCTCTCCTTTCTTCACTAACCACTGCCTCATTGCCGTCACTCATCTATACTGGGTTGTCTTCAAATCCTGGCCAATTCCACCAATTCAGCTCTTCATCTCGTATCTCCCCCTGAAGAGATGAAGTGGATACCAATGAAGGGAAGAAAGTTTTTGATTCTAAGAAAGTAACATCCATAGTGCCATAGGTGCGCTTGGTGGCAGGGTGGTAGCAACGATATCCCTTTTGGTGTGTAGCATACCCCAAAAAAATACAACGAATGGCACACGGATCAAGCTTGGTTCTTTGATTTTTATGGAGATGGACAAAAGCGACACAACCAAAGATTCGTGGTGGAAGTAGCAAAATAGTAGGCAAGGAAACATGTTTAGAAAGAACCTGCAATGGGGTCTTGAACTGCAGCACTTTTGAAGGCATACGGTTTAATAGATATATTGTCGTGGCAATAGCATCATCCCAATACCTACTTGGCACATGTGCCCCAAGCAAGAGAGCACGAGTTGTTTCTAAGATAAGCCAATTCTTCCTTTTAGCAACCCCATTTTGTTGGGGTGTTTGAGCATATGACGTTTCGTGAAGAAGGCCATGGGTCGCAAAGTAATCCTGAACTTTCTTATTGACATATTCACCACCATTGTCAGAGCGAAGAATCTGAATTTTAGCTGAAAATTGAGTTTGAATCATTGTATGAAAAGATTGAAACACACTAAACACATCATCCTTATGTTTCAACAGATATAGCCAAGTCATACCAGTACAATCATCGATGAATGTCACAAACCAAAGAATGCCAGAAGAAGTGGTAATTGGAGAAGGTCCCCAAACATCTAAATGAATTAAAGCAAAAGGAATATCACTTTTATTCAAACTTGTGGAATAAGAAACACGATGACTTTTGGCTAGAATGCAAGTATCACATTTAAAGCCAGAGTCAGGTAATTTGGAAAATAAATCTGGAAACAAGTATTTCATATAGCTGAATGACGGATGCCCTAAGCGTCGATGCCATAGCCAAATCTGTCTCTCCTTAATGCTTGCGTGGTAGAAATATAATGAGCCTAACCAGAGCTGAAATCCTCCATGTAATATAAACCCCCCTTCTTAGTACCACGCCAAATGATCTCCTTGGTCAGAATATCCTAAAGAAGACAAAAAGTAGGATACATTAGTGCAACAAAATTTAGTTCCTCAGTAACTTGTCCTACAGACATCAATTTATTTGAAAGGGATGGAACTAATAAAGTATTAGATAAAGAAAGAGATGGTGATAAGGCAACAGTTCCAGCCCCTGTAACTGGATATGTAACCCCATTAGCATTCGCAATATCTGTTCGCCTTGGTTGGGTAACTTCAATAAAATCATCTGAATTGAATGTCATATGATCCGTGGCCTCGGAGTCAATTATCCAGCCATTGTCACCATTCTGGATAGAACTAAGAAGGGCATAACCATAGTTACCTTGATCATTGAGATGAGTTTCATCACTTGATGACTCTATTTGTGAGGTAAGAGATAACTGAGCTGTTGTAGTTACTAGGGCAGCCTGACTAGGCCCTTCATTAGAGGTAGCATCACGATTTTTCCGGGCCTTGTACTCATTCCACCAATCTGGGTACCCATGTAACTTGAAACACGTTTCACGGGTATGTTTTATGCTCCTGCAATGAGTACAGCCTCCTCCTTCCAATTGAACCTTGGCTCTAGTGTTGGTATTCAGTTTCCCACCACCCGTAGAGCCTTTTTTGGATAACTGAAGAAAGGGTGGTTGTTGTTGTCCTATCTTGACTCCTTTTGATGCCATAACAGCTCCAGTCGTGTCTGTACCCGTGAGCATCATTGCCTGCCGGATCTCCTCCCGTCGAACATGAGCATAAGCCTGTTCTACGGTAGGGAAAGGATGTATCTGTAGCACATCACTTCGAATCTTGTCCAGCCGATCGTTCAATCCATCAAGAAAGATATAGACTCTGTCTTCTTGTAGGATTGTATTATATTTTTGTATATCAGTGGCACAGTTCATCGGGTTAGGATGCCGAAAATCAATTTCTCTCCACAAGCCTTGAAGATCATTGTAATATTTTTCAATGCATCCTCCGGCTTGTCTCATTTTAGTCACCCGTCTTTTTATATACTTGTGAAGTATCAGTTTCATCAAAGTAAGTAGTTGCAACAGAATCCCATACCAGTTTTGCAGTTAGGAAGCGAATGAAATTACTAATCAAGGACGGGTCCATAGAATTGATCAGCCACCCTTTGACAATTGCATTCTCAGTTCACCATTGCCGGAAAGTCGGATTTGTAGGTTCAGGTTGCAGAAAGTCACCATTAATATATCCCAAGTTGTCTTTGCCCAAGATATACATCTCAACAACTTGGGACCAGAAAGCATAATTGGTGCCATCCAACTTAATGCGATTTGTGCAGCGGAAGCATCATAGGTCGGTAGGTGGGTTTGGGTTTGATTTTTGGTCAAGACTTCAATCATTCTTGCCGTCAAATCTTCTAGGATAGAGTCTGTGGAATTGCCGTCAGTTTGTACCACATCAGTTGGGTTCACCATGGCTACAGATTAGTGTTTAAGGTTGGGTTTGGTTGTAGAGCAAGTCCTAGGATTTTGCTCTAATACCATGTCAAAAAGATTGCTCGTATATTTTTATTTATTTATTTACAGAGACAAGTATTGTTATATAGCAATACAAAGAGAAGGATCTAGAAGCTAAACTAGGCTATACATAAATTATGGCTACTATAATGGTTAACCCTTAAGAGAAGGGATTCTAAACAATCTCGCCTATTATTTCTCCAATCACTAACAGCTCACACCAACATGGAATTATGCTGAAAGAATACAAAAAGAGAATAAGAGAGCGAGTATGCAAGCTCCTTCCTACATACCTATGCACTCGACTTAGATAATAGCCAGGAATATAGCTGAAGGAAGACTTTGCAACAGAGTAATAGGTTCCTCCAAGTATTGCAAGATATATGATCTGAAATGAAACAGAATATATAAATAAATATTAATAAATATTAATTCCCAACTGAAAAAGAAAGGGGCAATCTGGGTAACATGTCTTAATGGACAACATTTATTTAGCACTTAACAGTCAGATTACTAACATAAATTGACTTATATGAGTGACGTCTTAATAGACAATATTTATTTGGCAGTTAAAGGTCAAGTTACTAACAAATATAATCATCATGGTTAATATAAAAACGAAACCAGATGTGATGAGCTAAAATGAAAATTTAAAAAATGTAAATAGCAAAACAAAAATAACTTTAATCTTTTTTTCTTAGAACAAATATAAAAGCCATTAGCTTAATCAACATGTATATCTAAATTTAGACAGCTAGATAGGAGTGATGGAACATCTTCTAGCCAAACCTGTTGGCCATCTACTAGTCTAGGATAAATAGCTAAATACTGAGTGACACTTTTTTTACTTACCAGTGTGAGAAATTACTTGGTCCATCGGAAATTGCAGCAACTGTAGAAGTGGTCTTCTAGGGTTCTTTTAAGTCCCAACTAATAAAACTTTGCCACTTATGCAAATATAACATCACCTATTGATTTATGATTTTTTTTTCTTATGTTGATTAGGAAACTGACTCACATTTGCATAAGTGGCATCATCTCATTAATTAGGAGGACCACTCTAGGAGTCTCTCAGTAGACCTAATAATCTCTCGGTATGAGAAGGACACAACGCGCAAAAGATTAGTCATACTCCTTGCTGTTAACTTGTACAAATGTAGGAGAACGAAAAAGGTGGAGTAGAGGAGTGTTGGCTGGAAATTAGGCTAATTTTCGGCCAACTCTCTCCTACTCCTCTTCCATCCTCCATCCAAACTGGAATCCAAATCTTCTGTCTCATTTTTTCTACTCCACTCTATACTTCACCAATAAATGCTTGCCACGTGTTAACTTAATTAATTAAATACTATCATTATTGACTTATTAATATTACCATTATTAATTAATGGTAGTATTTAATTAATTAAGTTAACACATGACAAGCATTTATTGGTGGAGCATAAAGTAAAGCAAGAAAAGTGGGACAGAAGATTTGTACTCTCCAAACTGGCGATCAGTGCTTTATAAAAAATACAAAAGCCTAAGGCCTCTAGTGCTTCCGCATCCTTTGCATCTAATCCAATTGCTTCCAACGAACACATTGCCCCATAAATTCTCCATGCTCATTGCTAATAACAAAAATATCACTAAAAGAGTCTGATTGGTTTGAGTGAAAAGTGGGAGGATGAAAAATAGAGGAGAGAATATGAAAGAAAATAATTTGTGGGGTTGTTTGGTAATAGTGAAAAATAGAAGGGATTTTGGTGGGACCTATGCATTTTCTCTTGTGCTATCAAAAAGATATCTCCAAATTGGAGTGATTAAGGGACAAAAAATGGCAGAGAGGAGAGGGGTAGATGGGAAATTACTAAATGTGCCCTTCCCTTCACTGTGTTTGTGTTGTGTTTTAGGTTTGGTTCATTTTCCTTTCTTCTTCTTTTTTTTTCAACATGCATTCTTTTGTTTCTCAAACAGTGACTTTTTTTTTTTTTGTTAATAATTGGTCTTTCTATTTTCTTTCTTTTATCAAACAATAGGATTTTTTTTTTCTTTCAACGTGTTTTCTTTCTTTTATCAAACTGTGGCTTTTTTTTTTTTTTTAAATCAAGTCTCGACGGTTGTTTTTGTGTTTAACAATAGCTTCTTCTTTTTTTCTTTAAACTTTTTTGAATCTGATGATGCCGAGAATCACCCTCAGTGAATTGTATTGTCTTCGCGCGTTCTGGGTATACCTGCACAAGTAGGAAGAACCTCAAAGGGAAGTACCGGTGTGGTACCGGCCAACGACCCTCCGACGGTCAAGTTAGTATTGCTCACAACTCCAGAGTGCTAGAGTCGGGGTAGAGAACATGCGTACCTTTTTGATGAGGGTCGGGGGTATTTATAGTGGTGTAGAACCGGGACCTTGGCGTGTCCGAGGAGATAACCTCTGATCGGAGCCATCCCCTATTGCGTGGTCTTTACGGAATCCTCTCCTCACCGGAGCCATTCCCTATTGCGTGGAGTGCACGATATCTAACTCGGCGCCCGGCGTGCATGACGAGCCATGTCGGTCCGGTTAGATCCGTCCCGTCACCCATTCACCCCGTCAGTGTGTAGATAGCGGCGTCGAGGCAGCCTGGAGAGACGATCCGGGACTTAGAGAAACGGTACCGTCACCCTTACAGTGCCGTCACCTAGGAGGAGGGTGACGGCACCTTCACTTGGTATTTTCCCCATCAGTTGCCCCCTACTCCTTAATCCCGTCGGTCCAGCCTAACGGATTGGGGAGTACAGCGTGTGGCGGACAAGGCATTAATGGCTAGTCATCTCGAGCAGACTTAATGTCGGAACACGTGTCGTAGAGGGACTGGAATGTAGCTGGACGGGAAGGTCGCTTCGTCTTCCGCGCTCCCAGCTCCCTATATATACATCTCCGTTTCCCCTCATTTCTCTTCTTTTATTCTGATTTTGCTAGTGAGAGAGAAACCGTCACCTCAAGGAGATTATACCTGCGTTCCGGTTCTCGCTTGCTGTCTGATACCGTCAGCTTCCCTTGCACTTCCTCCGTTACTTGGTGAGTTACTCTCCCCATTTTTTTCTTTTTCTTTATTCCTTCGATCTAGCTACATACTGGGCTTTTAGGTTTTTTGGGAAGGCCGTCACTCAGGCTCTTAGATCGACCCCGTCGCTTGTAGGTAGTAAGATGCCTGAGGAGACGTCAAGCGAACAGTCGTCAGTCCGCGACGGAGCGGGCTACGACGAGGTTCATCAGCGGGGCCACAAGTCAGGGGATGACTCCTCCCTGTCGTCAGAGGATGAATCGCTGATTCAGTCGTGCGACGAGGAGGGAGGGGACTATGACGGAGTAATAAGGAAAGGCGGAGGTGACGACGTGAGGGAGAGCAGGAGTAATAGGGACTCGTCAGGGGATGAAAACTCGGAGAGCACGTCGGGAGGCCCGGGGGACGACCGTCCGTTCATCCTTCCTAAAGAATGGACGGTTAATCATTTTCTTCCTTCGATGACGGACAAGGTCTTCAACTTGCTGCGGGCCCGTTACCAAATTCCGGACGATATCCCAATCCGTCTTCCCTTAGAGAAGGAGAGGTGTTACTCTGGGAAGACCGCGGACGTGGGTATGTATGACGCCATGTTCGCGGCAGGATTGAGGCTGCCCCTGACGGCGCTCCACCGTCAGCTGGCAAACTATCTTGGGATATCCGTCAGCCAGATCGCCCCCAACGCCTGGAAGGTGTTCATCGGCTCCGAGATATTGTGGGGGAGTCTAGGTGGCGGGCACCGTCAGCTAACCCTTGACGAGTTCTTTTGGTGTTACCGTCCACACCAAATTGCCTCGTCTAAGGGGATTTACCATTTTTCTTCGAGGGAGAAAGAGTTGAAGTTAGTGTCAGACATGCCCGACTCCAACAGGAAATGGAAGGGCAGGTACTTTTTTGTAGAGGGGACCAATTGGGTATGCCGTCAGGAAGAGTGGGGGTCAATTCCTCTTGGCTTTGATAACACCTGGGCTCACGTCAGGGAATCAGGTCGTCACCGTCGGCCTTGCATGTAAGTTTGTTTATGCCAAGGTTCTAACCCGCTCGTTCTCCTTTTCTTTTTCAGCTTTTTCTCGTCCGGCGATTACAGGGGAGCAGAAAGCCTTCATTCTCAAGGTGACGGGGATTCCATTAGAGGAGAGGAAGTGCCGTGACCTGATTACGCCTGACGCCCTCTACGCCTACTGTGGGGGACCCGAGCCGACGGAAGAGGCACGCCGTTTGAACAATCTGTCCCGTCAACGTAAGTACGACCGAACCATCCTCTCCGTCACTTTCACTTGTATTCTCACATTGTGTCTTCGTCTTGTAGAGATGGAATCAGCCAAGCTGAGGGCTCAGATCCGGGCTGTCGCCGCCCGTAAGAAGGAGGAGGGAAAGGGCAAGGAAGGAGTGTCTGCGTCCGTTTCAAAGGGCGCGCCAAAAAGGAAAAGTGACGGGGCTGAAGACCGCCCGTCGAAGAAGGTGGCAGTCGCCCCTGGGGACCACTCCTCGAGGCCCCCGTCACCCAAGCACGGTGTCGGCAAGGGGTTGATGTCGGCACGGGGTCCCGTCATCCCGGAGGAGGGGCGCTGCGTCCTCACCCACAAGGGGTATGCTTTGGAGCAGTTGGACTCCATACTCGGGAAGGAGGAGGTTGATTCCTGTGCCAATCAGTCCGTGCAGGAGCTGGGAGACTCGGGCCTTTTTGATCTTGCCAGGGTATGCACTTCCCTTGTTATTTATGCCGTCATCATTTTTTATATGCTGACGGGAACTCTGTGTTTCAGGCCGTGGTCCGCATGAGGGCCATTCAAGTCAAGGGGTCCAAGAACGAGGAACTTCTGGCCCGTCAGAAGAAGCGCATCGCCAATTTGACCGACGGGCTAGAACAGTACAAGGATGCCTCTCGAACCCTGAATGGGGAGATCAAAGAGCTGAGAGAGAAGCTCGAGGAGGAAACCCGTCAGGCTGAGCGGGAACGAGAAGCAAAGGAGACGGCTGAGAAGGAGCTGACGTCTCTTCTAGGGCAGGTAGAGACGGCAAAAAGTGACGCTGTGGCGGAATTCAAGACGTCTCAGGAGTTCATCGATTCCTGTGCCGTGTACTATGGTGACGGGTTTGAGGACTTCCTTAAGCAGGTAAAGTCTCTCTTCCCTCACCTTGACCTGTCAAGGGTTTCGATGGACGACCCTGTGCCGCCGACGCCCGTGGTCGACACCGTCTTTGTAGAAGATGACGACCTTGGTGAGTCCGAGGCCCCTGGCGGAGGTAACGGTGTCGTTCTTGCTCAGCCTGCCGTGGACAAGCCTGCAGTCCTGAAGATCCCGTCATCCGATCCTTCCGTTCCCGACGAGTTTCCTGCCAACAAGGTCTGAGATCCCGAGGGTGACGAGGACGCGCCGAACGCCCCGGCTCCTTGACTTAGTTATCTTTGTAAAACTGATCTTCATTGTGTATTTGACGCCCCGTCGTTTTGAGGGCTTTTTGTAAAGACACTTATAATACACTGATCTCATTTATTTAATTTGCAACGTGTTGTTTTTATTAACCATGTATGACTTTCCTCTTGTTGTTTGACGGTGCCCCGTCATGACCTTCCAACGGGGTCGTCAGCTTTGAATCATGCCTTGGAGATATTTTAGAATGCGATTGCTAATTTTTGCATACGACGAGCTCGCGCCTTATTAGATTAGGGTAGAATCCTTTTCGAGCCGTCACCTTATAACCCGTCAGTTTGAAGGCCTGACTTGTTTCTCGCACTTGGAATATAACCTTTTAGGGTGGCGCCGTCGTTTTGAGGCCTTTTATTTTCGCGCCTGACGGGCTTCTAAGCCGTCTGCTTTGGCGTTTGACGCTTATGCGCCTCATAGACTTTAGATTAGCTTTTGAGCCGTCAGCTGGGGCGCTGAACGCTCTTACGCCTTGTAGATCAGGTTAGCTTTTGAGCCGTCGGCTTGGGCGCCTGACGCTATTACGCCTTGTAGCTTTTAGGTTGGCTTTTGAGCCGTCGGCTCGGGCGCCTGACGCTCTTACGCCTTGTAGCTTTTAGGTTGGCTTTTGAGCCGTCGGCTTGGGCGCCTGACGCTCTTATGCCTCGTAGCTTTTAGGTTGGCTTTTGAGCCGTCGGCTTGGGCGCCTGACGCTCTTATGCCTACAGCTTTTAGGTTGGCTTTTGAGCCGTCGGCTTGGGTGCCTGACGCTCTTATGCCTTGTAGCTTTTAGGTTGGCTTTTGAGCCGTCGGCTTGGGCGCCTGACGCTCTTATGCCTCGTAGCTTTTAGGTTGGCTTTTGAGCCGTCGGCTTGGGCGCCTGACGCTCTTATGCCTCGTAGCTTTTAGGTTGGCTTTTGAGCCGTCGGCTTGGGCGCCTGACGCTCTTACGCCTTGTAGCTTTTAGGTTGGCTTTTGAGCCGTCGGCTTGGGCGCCTAACGCTCTTATGCCTTGTAGCTTTTAGGTTGGCTTTTGAGCCGTCGGCTTGGGCGCCTGACGCTCTTATGCCTTGTAGCTTTTAGGTTGGCTTTTGAGCCGTCGGCTTGGGCGCCTGACGCTCTTATGCCTCGTAGCTTTTAGGTTGGCTTTTGAGCCGTCGGCTTGGGCGCCTGACGCTCTTATGCCTTGTTATACCTGTTTTAAGAGCCAAGCACAGTATAAGAGAGATTTAATAAACTTCTGAAACATGTATCAATTTCAAGGAGAAAGGTGCCCGTTGGGCCCTATACATTTTGGCAAATACAGATTGGAGCTGCTGCTTTCTTTATTGGTAGTACTTTCGTAGGTGCTCGGCGTTCCATGGATGGGGTAGTGTCTGTCCTTCCAGCGTTTCCAAGTGGTAGGTGCCTCTTCGATGCCACGACATGACTCGGTAGGGTCCTTCCTAGTTGGGGCCAAGCTTTCCTTGGGCAGGGTCTCTGGCGGCGCCCATGACTCTTCTAAGAACAAGGTCTCCGACTTGGAAGTCCCTGTGCTTGACCCGGGAGTTGTAATGCTTGGCCATACGATCTTGGTACCGTGCGAGTCTTTGTTCAGCTACTGCTCTGTCTTCGTCAATTAGGTCCAGCCGTAGGCGCAATGCCTCATCATTCCTGCCTTCGTCGTGAGTGTTCACCCGGTAGGTAGAGAGTCCTATTTCGGCCGGGATGACTGCTTCGCTTCCGTAGGTTAGCCGGAATGGGGTTTCTCCTGTTGGGGTCCTTGCCGTCGTCCTGTACGCCCAAAGTACGCTGGGTAGCTCCTCAGGCCATATCCCCTTTGCCCCCTCAAGCCGAGTCTTGATAATCTTCAGCAAGGATCGGTTTGTAACTTCGACCTGTCCATTGGCTTGCGGGTGGGCGGGGGAGGAGTAGTGGTTTTTTATCCCCAGCTGGGAGCAGAACTCTCGAAAGGGGCCGTTGTCGAATTGTTTACCATTGTCCGAGACTAGGACCCTAGGGATTCCGAATCTGCATATGATGGACTTCCAGACAAAGCTCCGCACGTTCTTCTCCGTGATGGTGGCCAGAGCCTCAGCTTCTACCCACTTTGTGAAGTAGTCAATGCCTACTACCATGAACTTCAGCTGCCGCATAGCCGTCGGAAATGGACCCATAATGTCTAGTCCCCACTGAGCAAAAGGCCACGGGGCTGTCATGGGAGTTAGCTCTGCGGGCGGCTGTCGGATAACGTTGCTGAACCTTTGGCATTTGTCGCAAGCTTTGACGTAGGCTTGGGCATCCTTCTGCATGGTGGGCCAGTAGTATCCGGCCCGAATCAACTTATGCGCTAGTGATCGAGATCCCGAGTGATTTCCGCAAACTCCCTCGTGGATTTCCCTCATGACGTAGTCGGCTTCTCCGGGGCTCAGACACCTCAAGTACGGGCGAGAGAAGGCCCTCTTGTACAGGACGCCTTCCATCAGTACGAACCTCGCGGCTCGGACTTTCATCCTTCTGGCGGTTTCCTTCTCATCTGGCAGAGCGCCATCCTTAAGGTAGGAGACTAATGGCGTGGTCCAGTCACCTTCGGAGCATATTTCCTGCACGCTGACGAT
The DNA here is from genome assembly GCA_033629205.1 of Lithocarpus polystachyus. NCBI lineage: Eukaryota > Viridiplantae > Streptophyta > Magnoliopsida > Fagales > Fagaceae > Lithocarpus > Lithocarpus polystachyus. The sequence continues at coordinate 22,365,355 of CM066164.1, read as the reverse complement.
GTCTATTAGTGGCGTCGTTTGTACAAAAGAAAGCACATTGTCCGGGGCAGCCACGTGCTCTGAAGATGCGGCTTTGGCAAGGCGGTCGGCCTGCTCATTTTCTTCTCTAGGTATTTGGATCACGTCAGCCCTGAGGTCATCCACCCTTCTCTTCGCTTGGTCTAGATACTTCCTCATTTTGTCGCCTCTACACTCATAGTCTCCGCTCACCTGGTTAACGACGACTTGGGAATCGCAGTAGGCTACCACTTTGGTGGCCCCCGCTGCTTTGGCGAGGTCGATCCCTGCTATCAACGCTTCATACTCCGCCTCATTGTTTGTAGTGGGGAAATCTAGACGAATCATGCACTCGATCTGATCTCCTTCGGGGGAGCGAAGTACGACACCTATCCCTCCGGCCTGTCTTGTCGACGATCCATCCGAATGTACGGTCCACGAAGGGTCCTCGTCTGCCCCCCGGTCCTCGCCGCTTGTGAATTCGGCGATGAAGTCAGCGACGGCCTGCCCCTTCATGGCGGCGCGCGGGCGGTATCTGACGTCGAACTCGGTCAATTCGATCGCCCACAAGGCCAGACGACCGGCCGCTTCGGGATTGTGCATCGCTCGTCGTAGAGGTTTGTCGGTTAAGACAACTATGGTATGAGCTTGGAAGTATGGCTTAAGCTTGCGGGCCGCGGTGATCAAGGCGAAGGCAAGCTTCTCCATTGGCGGGTACCTCTCTTCTGCTCCGCGGAACGCCCGGCTGATGTAATACACAGGCTTTTGGACCTTGTCTTCTTCTCTAATCAAGGCCGCGCTGACAGCGGCCGAGGAGACGGCCAGGTAAAGGAAGAGCTCCTCCCCTGGTCGCGAGGGGCTCAGTAGCGGGGGCGAGGAGAGGTAGGCTTTCAGTTCCTCGAACGCCTTTTGGCATTCGCCCGTCCACTCAAATGACTTCTTCAGCGTGCGGAAAAAGGGTAGACACTTATCTGTCGCCCTCGATACAAACCGGTTCATGGCGGCTACCTTCCCATTCAAGCTTTGTACCTCCTTAGCGTTCTTCGGGGGCGCCATTCCCACTATGGCCCGAATCTTATCAGGGTTGGCCTCGATACCCCTTTGGGACACCATGAAGCCTAGGAATTTTCCCGCTGCCACTCCAAATGCGCACTTCGCCGGATTGAGCTTCATGTTATAGGAACGGAGCGTGTCGAACGTCTCTTCTAGGTCCCTCAGGTGGTCTTCCTTCCTTCTGCTTTTCACCAACATGTCATCGACATATACCTGAACGTTCCTCCCTATTTGGCGGGCGAACATTTTGTTCATGAGTCTCTGGTATGTGGCGCCCGCATTTTTCAGTCCGAATGGCATTACCTTGTAACAGAAGAGACCCTGGCTGGTGACGAATGAAGTTTTCTCTTGGTCAACCACGTCCATCCGGATCTGATTATACCCTGAAAAGGCGTCCATGAAGCTTAGCAGCTGGTGTTGAGCTGTAGAGTCCACCAGCGTGTCGACCCGCGGGAGGGGGTAGCTATCTTTGGGGCACGCCTTGTTCAGGTCGGTGAAGTCTACACACATGCGCCACTTCCCGCTTGCCTTCTTGACCATCACCACATTGGCCAACCAGTCGGGATAGTAAACTTCTCGGATGAAATCCGCTTCTAGCAGCTTGCCGACTTCTTCTGCCACCGCCCGGTCTCGTTCCGGGGCGAACACCCGCTTCTTCTGACGGACTGGCCGGAAAGTGGGCGACACGTTCAGCTTGTGCACCATGACTGAAGGGTCAATTCCTGGCATGTCTTCGTGACTCCACGCGAACACATCCTGGTTTTTCCGGAGGAAAGTCACGAGCGCCTGACGGGCCACCGGGCTGGTGAGGGCTCCAATTCTGGTGGTCCTTTCTGGCTTGGACTCGTCGAGTGCTATCTCCTCGAGCTCTTCTGCGGGTTCTGCCCCCACCCGCTGCTCTATATTGAGTGCTGGCAAGTGGCTGTCCGCTTCTACCATCGCTACGTAGCACTCTCGCGCAGCGACCTGGTCTCCCCATAACTCCCCCACACCATACTCGGTGGGGAACTTGACCATCAGGTGGTAGGTTGACGTCACAGCCTTCCAAGCGTTAAGGGTGGGCCGCCCTATGATAGCATTGTAGGCGGACGAACAGTCGACAACGAGGAAAGTGACGTCTTTAGTGACCTGCCGAGGATACTCTCCTATCGTGACTGGCAGGGTGACGGCGCCGAGGGGTTGAACTCTCATCCCTCCAAACCCAACAAGTGGGGCATTGGTAGGGACCAAGCGCTCCCTGCCGATCCGCATCTGTTGAAATGCCGGGTAGTAGAGGATGTCCGCGGAACTACCATTATCGATCAGGACCCGGTAAGTGTTATAGTCTCCCACCCGGATGTTGACAACAAGGGCATCATCGTGCGGATGATGAAGGCGTTGGGCGTCTTCCTCAGTGAACTCAATAGTGGGGCCGCTGAAGCGCGACTTCTTCTGGGCGGCGTCCGCTGCCTGAACGTTTTGCACTGCCCTGAGATAGGCTTTCCGGGCTTTCTTTATCGATCCGACGGCTGCCGCACTCCCGACAATCATCCTTATATCTCCTATGGGCGGTCTAGGGCGCTCATTATCCCGGCGGGGGGCCTGTTCCTGCCGAGGTGCCCCTGTCCTTTCCCGGCTGACGAACCTCTGCAACTTTCCCTGTCTGATCAGGGCCTCAATCTGTTGCTTCAAGTCGTAACAATCGGCGGTGTCGTGGCCGTGGTCTCGGTGGAAGCGGCAATACTTATCTTTGGGTCGTTTATCGGGGTTCCCCTTCAGTTTTCCCGGAAACGTCAAGGACCCCTCGTCTTTGATATCCATCAGGACTTGGTCGACCGGGACCGTCAGCGGGGTGAAGCTTGTGAACTTACCGGCAGGGGGTTGCGGTCGCCTGTTGTCTCGTCCTTCCGTCCGCGGTTTCTTTCGCCCCTTATCCTACTTGACGTCCTCCTGCCTTTCCCGCCTCCTGGGAGGTCTTTCCCCCCGAGCCTGTAATGCGTCTTCCGCATTCATATACTTCGTCGCCCTGTAAAACACCTCCGACATTGTCTTCGGGTCGTTCTTGTATAAAGAGAACAAGAATTTGCCCTCCTTCAGACCATTGGTGAACGCGGCGACCTGTATCTTATCGTCCGCCTCATCGATCGAAAGCGCCTCTCTGTTGAAGCGGGCTATATAGGATCTGAGTGTCTCGTCCTCCCGCTGTCTGATGTTCATCAAACACGCGGTGGACTTCTTGTATCTATGGCCTCCAATGAAGTGCGTAGCGAACTGAGCACTCAGCTCTCTGAAGGTACCGATAGAGCCGGGTGTCAGCCTGCCGAACCACGTCCTTGCCGCCCCCTTCAGCGTCGCCGGGAATGCCCGGCACATAATTTCGTCCGGCACGCCATGCAGGTACATCAGCGTCTTGAAGGACTCCAGGTGGTCTAGTGGATCTTTGGATCCATCGTAGCTTTCTATTTGTGGCATGCGGAACTTTGGCGGTGTTGGGAACATGATGACGTGCGTGGTGAAGGGAGAGTCCGTACGGTGGACGAGGTCGTCGAGGTCACTGGATACTCGTCCCTTAAGGGCGTTCATCATAAGATCCATACGCTCCTTCATCAACCGCAGCTCCTCGGCAGTGCTGGGCGGATCATTGTTAGCCGCCGATGGATGGCTCGTCCCCTGCCCTTCGGGTTGGGTCAATGCGTTGCTCCCCTCCGGGCCTCCGCGATCCCTCTCCCGAGCGCTGCCTTCCTCATTCTCTCCATGGTTGCCTGCCGTCGCGTCCCTTCGCAATAGTTGTTCTTCCAAGTCATTGTTGCGCTTCGTGAGGTGCTCCACCGCGGCCACCAGAGTTTGGACTTGTCTCTCGAGGGCCGTGGTGCGTTGTCCGTTGCCTTGATCATTCATGGTGGTAATCCTCGAACGCGTGAGTACCATACAACTCTTTGTCCGGAAAGCGCAGAACACAGCCTAAGTACGTGCTCGTCGTCCTTCCCACAGACGGCGCCAACTGATGATGCCGAGAATCACCCTCAGTGAATCGTATTGTCTTCGCGCGTTCTGGGTATACCTGCACAAGTAGGAAGAACCTCAAAGGGAAGTACCGGTGTGGTACCGGCCAACGACCCTCCGACGGTCAAGTTAGTATTGCTCACAACTCTAGAGTGCTAGAGTCGGGGTAGAGAACATGCGTACCTTTTTGATGAGGGTCGGGGGTATTTATAGTGGTGTAGAACCGGGACCTTGGCGTGTCCGAGGAGATAACCTCTGATCGGAGCCATCCCCTATTGCGTGGTCTTTACGGAATCCTCTCCTCACCGGAGCCATTCCCTATTGCGTGGAGTGCACGATATCTAACTCGGCGCCCGGCGTGCATGACGAGCCATGTCGGTCCGGTTAGATCCGTCCCGTCACCCATTCACCCCGTCAGTGTGTGGATAGCGGCGTCGAGGCAGCCTGGAGAGACGATCCGGGACTTAGAGAAACGGTACCGTCACCCTTACAGTGCCGTCACCTAGGAGGAGGGTGACGGCACCTTCACTTGGTATTTTCCCCATCAGAATCAATGGTGGTTTTTATTTTTTAACCAAATGATGGATGGCTCCTCTATATTTGTCATATATAATACTATAATGTAATGTAACAATAAAGAAAAATAAAACAAATTGCCGGATTATAAGAGTAAATTTATATATATTACTTTTTTTATCCCCACTTTTCTGCTCAACTAAATAAATTTTTTTTCCCTTTACTTTTCCATCATTCTAACTCTTTTTTATCTTCTCACTTTTTCTTCTCCTCAACCCAATAGACCCTAACTCTTTGAATATCAGAAAATATAGCCCCATCCATTATTTACTGTAAACCAGCAATCACGTGAGTAGGGCTATCCATTAGCAGTGATGTACCCCAACATTAAAACATTTAATTTAAGTTTGAAGGCTTAATGATAGGACGGGAAGTTGTTAAAAACAAGCATATTTATAAAATGTAAAATAAAATTAAGGACACATATATTCCAAAAACATTCAAAAGAAAAAAAGAAAAGAAAAAAAAGAATGACTAATGAAAATTAAGAAATCAAACAACATATCTATATTTATGACAAAGGACGATGCAAACAGTAGAAGTGAAGACAAAGCATGAGCTATAAGGCAATATGATCTATCAAAGTCACACCCCAATCACACCACATTGGCAAATATTTTTCAGCCCTACAATTTTCAAAAGTTACATCTTAAACCACAAAGCATGGAGGCAAATGTTTTAGTTCTCTGATATTTATTAATTAAGATCAAATTATATTATTTAGTATAATATATGCAAGACCTTAGACTTTAAATTTTTTTAAAAATTAACTTAATTTTCTCATTGTCAAGAACTATATTATATAGGTTAAAAAATAAATAAATAAAACTTTTGCTCCATAACGTTTACATAATGAGTGCTTTTATAGTTCCTAATATTTTAAATGAGCGCTTTTAACCACTAAATTTTCAAAATGAGTATAATTGGTTCCTTTGTCTAGTCTCTTTTGTTTTCTTGTCTCTATGTGCCTAATGTGTGCACTACCCAACCCAAATGATATGGATCCTCTTCCCCATTTGAAACCCAAATTGGTAATGAGTGCCCTTCAACATCACTACCATTGAACCTTAAACTCAAATTCGAATGATTTTGCTCCTCTCAATTTCATGACACAAGACAAGTTCAAGATAACCCTTCAAAACTAAAATCCTAAAATCTTCATTGATTCTTCGTTTTAACTTTCATTTAATTTGACTGACCAACAAGTTTTTATGGTCGCTATTTTTGGAAGAACATGAAGCTGCCAGTGATCTCTACTTCAAGGTGAAATTACCCCATCAGTACTTGTTTTTAAGGGCTACTGCTAGAACGCACCTTTGCTTCATTTTTATCTTCCAGGCTTCCACTGAATTAGAACATAAAAACAGTGAAGCACTAATGGTTTAAGGAAGGGGCTAAATAGGAATTTGGGTGCACTCATTCTTAAGGAAAGTGTCGTTGTCATGATGTAAAGCCCATACAGGAACAGAGTCAGAACTTGAAGTTAGGGAGCGGCTCTGCTGCTCACTGTATGCAACGTCTCCGGCCTTTGACTCTATTGCTTTACCACTAAGGATTTTTGTTTAAAACTTTTCAAGGGGCCAAGTTATTTGTTTTGGGTAAAATAAGTTGATTGGGCTTCATTTTTTTTAGCTTTATTATTGGTAATTTTTGTTGTTGGGCTAATTTTTTTGGGCTTGTATATTTTGTTTTAGATTTAATATATTAATTTTGTATGGCTTTTAAGTGGAAAATGATAAAACTACAAAATTTTTACAAATTGCTAATGTGGTAAGTGGTTATTGTTAAGTAAAAAGTGATCCAAGTGTGCAAATCAACAAAAATTTGCTACCTCAATAATTTGTAAAAATGTTGTAAAAAAGTTTGCGGATATAACATTACTCTTAAAAGAATTGATGGCATTGTTAAGAGAGGGCAAAGTGTAATTTTATTGAACAAAATTGCCCAAATTAGTACCTATTAGAGCATTAGTATTGGTGGTGCTAAAAAACTAAATTGTTATTTTTAGCACTACCATAAACAAAAAGTGTGCAACATTGATGGTGGTATAGGCAAAAATTTTACCTACTCAGCTACAGTGCACAGCCATTTAATATTTTTTATTCTCACCTCTCATTAAAATAAAAAAAATTTTCTTTTCTTTTTTTCCTCCGTTTCACTCATTCACTCATTCTCAATAAAAAAATAAAAATAAAAAACTCTTGCCTCTCTTTTTCCATCGACGTCGTGGCCATGCCGTGGGTGTGGAAGCTACCAAATGGCCATAACGAAATGGTCTGTAGTGGAGCTAACCAAGCTTGCCTCAAAGAAAAGAATATATAGCACTTGGTGATTTTACAAAAGTTTGTCGGACATTGAAGAAGGTTAAATTCTAGATGCTTGGTTGGGAGATCTACAACCTACCACAATGGGGATTATAATTAAGGTTCTAAAATGAATTTTAAGTGATGAAGATTGCTCTATATGCCTCACTCGGGGCAGGGTTGTGAATTCCCTTTGTGATCAGCAAATTGGTTGGATCGCTAAAACTTGTTATTTTTTATGGCTGACAATTCAATGTTATTTGCTGGGTTTGTGTTTGTGTTGCGGCTAATTTGGGGTGGGGTTGCTAGCTTTTTAGTTCTTCTTCCTATAGGAGTTCCACACTGGTTGTGGTGGTTAGGGATGGCAATGGGGCGAGGTGGGTCCGAAGGATGGGGTCTACGCCCCCACCTGCACGGTTTTGTCTTACTCCATCCCCGCACCGTCTTGCATGACATGGAAAATTTCCTTGCCCCATCCCCGCCCCTTGGGGCCTCGCAAGTCCTCACCCCACCTATAAAACTCTGCTTTATGTTAATTTGCCTTCAACTATTACAATTGTTTTTAATAAAACCTAATTTGTTAATAAAAATGTACTTGAAATTACAAATAAATTTATCCCATTAAATCAAACTAATTTTTAGCAAAAATTAAATAATATTATTAAAGTGTTTAACAGGACAATATCACAACAAAAACAAAAAAAAAAAACTCATAATACAAAATCAAATGATTCAATATATATAAATTTGTTTATAATAAAGACAAAAGAAAATGTTAAAATTGGTACCTTAATTTCCAACCTTGCTAGAGAAAAAAAAAGAGGCAGAAAGCCTTGTTGCGTAGAATAAAATAAGCTGATGATATGTTTGTTTAAATAGTAGGGTTTTAGGGTATGAAAAATTTACAATTTATCCCTTATCAATGCAGGTCGGGGTGGGGATGAGGTGGGTTGGGTCTAAAAAGTCTAAACCCATCCCCATCCCGCCTCGTGGTGCGATGCTAAAATCTTGTCCCATCCTCACCCCACCACATTTGCGGAGCAGGAAAAACCTGCGTGGGGCGAAGTGGGGAGGGGTGAACCAAAATTGCCATCCCCAATGGTAGTGCTTGAAGACAGTGAAGAATAGAGAGAAAAAATAATTAAAAAAATGAATTATTTATTGTATTAGATTTATTATTTTATTTTATTGTATTGTTTATACTATTTTATTGTGTTAAAAGCTAAAATAAAACCATTAATATTGGTGTTTTGTAAAATAAGAAGTTAAAATAGCTAAAGTAGCTTTTGGTGGAGCCAAATAGCTAAAATTATGGTTCCACCAATGTAGATGCTCTTAATATACTAATATTAAAAAAAAAAAAAAAAACACACACACACACACACACACACACTTTAGGAGGCCATTACCCCACCTAGTCCATATATAGCTCCATCCATGAGCCCACATATTTGTGAGAGGACCAGCCCACTAAGAGATAAATTTCGGGGTTGAGTGGCATATAAATAGGGATTTGGGTTTGCCTATTTTTATAGAAGGTCTCATTGCATTGTGTAAGTACAAATATAAACACATATTTAATATATAGCTAGGTTGTTAGTAAAAGGTAAAATGTGTTGCAAGTAAGTGTTTCACTATTTGTGTTGTATCAGCATGAGTAACGAGATGCTGATATGCCTACTAAAGGCCTTGTTACATTGTATTCATATTTGGCACTCTTCTATGTCATTTAAAACATTATGTTCTTAGAAATTTTGCAATTTTCATAGTGATTAAGAGTGTAAAGACCAATGATTTAAGTAATAAGAAGATAGTGTACAAACTTGGGATAGAGTTGGGCATCTAAACCCACTTAATTGAATGAGCCAACCTCTACTTGTACAACTTAGCCATTTTTTAACATGGGTTTCATTGAGACCAATGATTAAATTCACATCCTAACAGCTTAATCTCAATTCTCACACTTGTTTTTTTGGCCTAACAGCACCTTAACCTTTGTTGTGTCTCAATGTCTAAGGTATGATCCCCAGTAACTTCATCTAAAATAAATAAACATAAACATACTAAGCAAGATCATTAGCAAGGCAAATGTAGGATAACTTAGAACCTCACCAACCCAAACTAAACGGTATGCTAGTATTTGCTTTTCACTTCTGTCTTCTTCTTTTTTTTTTCTTTTTTTTTTTTTGGTGCTGAATATGTATTTTTCACTCCTTAGATATGAGCTAGGGATCCTATTATATGGTTTTCACCTCTTAAAGCACTTGTAGCAGTCAAGCTAAATAGCTATATAGCTATCTTAGCTCCATCAAAACACAAAAATCAATCATGCAGCAGTGGAGCTAAAAGTATTTTTTTTTAGCTTCATTGCTACAGTGCACATCTAAAGATAGATGAGCATTGTAGCTCAAAGGTAAAAAAAATAAAAAATAAAAAAAAAAATATTTATTTGTGTTCACACTATGGTTAGAATTTTTTAATAGATATATTATTTTATTGTGATGTTTATATTATTTTATTATATTGAAAGCTAAAATAAATCCATTGTTGCAGCATGTGTATAGGTAAAATAAAAAAAGTAACTTTTTGTGGTGCCAAATAGCTAAATTTTTAGCTCTATTGCTGCGGATGCTTTGAGATGAGCAAGGATGAGTACAAAATTCACTACTTGATTAAAGCAATCCATCAATTTGTCTACAAGACTACATTTTCACTAATAAAAAATCATATGATTTCTTGGACTATATAATAGCCTTGTCTTAGCTCCAAAGCCCCATGACAAAGCTACTATGAGTCTATGAGTCTCATCCTTATCTGTAACACACTAATACATTGAGGCGAACTTTTTGATCCATCCAAAAATGTCTACAACTCTAACATCACAACCAAAAACAAAAAGCACTACATCACTCATTCAAAAATAAAAGTTATATTGGTCTAGTAATAAATCATTAATAAATTAAAAGATCAATCTTCCTTTGAGTCATTCTCGAAGTCATTTTAAGTATTTTTCTCTCCATTTTCACTTGAATCTTAATGAGTCGTCCTCCAAAGCTATCATCAGCGTTTTCCTATCTCCTCTTACTTGAATCTTACGTTGAGTCATCCTCCAAGTCATCAACATCATTTTCCTCTCCGGACTCACTTGTGCTTGCATTGGTCTACAAGAAAAGAGGTTCAAATTAATGCCTCAAACGAAAACTAATCCAAAAAAATAAAGAGATGAAAGAGAAAATTAATCCCAAACAACATTACACTAGACAACATAACACTAGATCATGATCTAATCAAACAATCTCATTCTTATATACAATAATAAATGCAATTGATACTTAAGTCAGAAGATCTAACAAGCACAAGAACAAATATCAAGTCTTTTCTAACCAAATTCCTCAAGAACAAAAATAAGAAGATTTTTTTTTTTCAAACCCAAAAAAAAAAAAAAAAGATTAAATAAGTGTTTCTATATCAGTGTAAACGAGTGAGATATGCTTGTGTAAAAAAAAAAAATCTTATCATTTTGCAATTATATAGGAGAAATGAACACTTCATCACAGTAGAAGAAAAATGAGTTCATATATAAAATGTAAATTTACTTACGTCAGCTAGATGGTAAATATGAGAACAAAACTCCCACACTTATTAAATAAAGAAAAAAAAAATGTATACCATATGTGCATGTCTGTAGATAAATATATGAAAAATAAATGTTTAGCTTATTTATTTGGCTTCATCTTGCCAAGAAACCAAAAGCATAATACATGGCAGCGGAAGCAAATTATTCCACCAAAAGCCTTCTAAAAATAGGGAAATTCTTAGCTAGCTCAGGACTACAAAGTCATGCTGACCTTGTAGTCCCAACCAATAAAAAGAAGACAGATCATTAAAATTGATGACATAAGCTTTCCTGCCATGTCACCATACACATGTGACTTACTCTAACGTCGGTTTAAATCCGTCAATGCTGAGAGCAAATTCAAAATTAAGATGGGAATGGGCGGGTCCCTGAAAATTTTTAGCATCCAAAAAGTTCTCAAATTTGTTTTAAAGAATATGAAATACAACTTGGGATGGGTCATTTTTTCCCAACCCTGAACTCACCGTCTCCAACTCATCGCCGCAGGACTCCTCTGCGTTTCCTCGTCCTGATGAAGAGTATGTTTTTCTCTCTCATTCATCCATCTTGTTTCTTTGAGCACGAATTTGGGCAATCCAAACCTTCTAGATCTGAGAACCAATGCATTGGATTTCAATTGTAGTTTCTTGTTCTTTTTGTTTCAAAATTTCATTTTGGTTCTTGTTTTTGTTCTAAAAATTTTATGTCTTTGGCCTGGTTGAACTATTAAGTTTTTTAATTTTTATTTCTATTACCAATATGTGAATCCGAGCTTTGCCTTGAATGAGGTCTTTGTGAGAGCATTACTCTATTTTTTCCTATTTAAACTTGTTCATGTGTTTGATAATTTTGCATATAAGCTGTTTGAGAAAATGTAACTTAATTATAACTATGGAACAGTCACTCAAATCTTTAATTTTAAATAGGTTCTTTGCAACAATACACGAATCTAATAATATATTTTTGGCTAGTTCTGAAGCATGTTATGGTATTATAATTTCCAAAAGCTATGGGATTTATAGGTCGTTTTGATACCACACCCAAATTTCATGTACATGAGACCTGTGTAGTCTTATGTTTTTGCTATTGCAACAATGACTAGAGGGAAAAGAAAAAGCAAGTATTTGTTCATTAATTGGGTGTATCTCATTTTCACCTTTTGAATCTTTCTTTGATGAGACCATTTGAAGTGGGTCATTGCCATAGAAGCCAGATTCATAATTTTTAGATATACTGATCATGTTTGTGTTTACTTCATTTCTATAGTTCTACTGATCATAATTTTTACTTCATTTGGTATCAGGATTTGTAAGAAATTTTTGCCACATTACTTGGTTTGTTGGAATTTAGCTCTGAATTAGTGTGGTGGGGAGTGGCATTCTGAAATTGGTGCTCAATTACTATTTTTGGTTCAATGAAATTGATGTTCAATTGCAAAACCCTGATACCAAATTTTAAGGATTGATTTTTTTGCATATTAGGAGGGTGTTTGGTGAAGTAGTTTGAAAATTGTTGTTTATTGTTTTTTGAAATACGTGTGGGTGAAAAAGTGTGCGGGAATACGTAAAATGTTATTTAAAAACTGAAAATTGCTGTTTAAAAACACAAACCAAACAGGGCCTAGGCTTGCTCAAGTTTTTTATTTTGTGCTTTGCTTATTTCCATTCCTTTGCTTTTGCAACAATAGACTGAGCCAACTAATGAAGCTATTCAAGGGCTTGGAAGGTGCTCTTGTGTTAGTCAAGAACTTGACTTACAAGATTTTAATATTGAATGTGCTTAGCTATTGGTGTATTCAATTCTACTCAACCAAATTCAATACTTACAGCTTTGGTCATCTATTACAAGATGTCAAAGATGATACAAAGCCTTTTTGTAGTGTTGAGTTTAAACTTGTACTGAAGAAAGGTTGTACAAGTGCTTAGTATTCTCGGCATGGTTATAGGTAGAGCATTTGGACAAAAGTGGGTGGCACTTATCCATTTGAGATCGACAAAGCAATTGATCTTGAAGCACACTTTTGTTATTTTGTCCTTGTAATCAAATTATAAGTCTTGTAATATAAGTCTATATGTCAATAGAGCTTTTGTTATTTTGTCCTTGTAATCAAATTATACATTTCAAATTATACTCATATCTTCTATGACATGACCAATAGTTGAGAATGATATTTGCATTTGTCACTAAATTGATTATTAAATTATGTGTTTTCTACTAATTTTGATAACATTTCAAAAGATAAGTCACAAACATCATTATAGAAATTGAAATATCATGAAAAGAATAACTACATTTTATTACATTCTCTTGGTTTGTACTATACAGACTTGTAATGGTTTTGTATAATAAACAAAGATGCTGAAGTGTCAAAATTGGACAATACAACATAATACTCAATTCTTTCTACCACATTACTTGTTTCAAACTAAAAAGAAGTTAACACTTAACATATATCAAATCTAAAACTTCAATAACTTCAAGATACGTGACCTCAATCACTCATGAATTTGAGTTTTAATTTTCTGCTTCCATTTTTATTAATTTGTTTCCCTTTTTAAATAGCATTCAATGCACAACATATGTGCAGTACAAGTTATGATAAGCATCAACTATTAACATAAACTTGATAACAACTAGCTAGCCAACAACCTAATCCTATCCTCTACACTTCCAAAAGTCTAGGAAATAAGTTATTAATAATTTCTATCTCTAACTAACAAATCCTATTGTTTAAGGAGACCAGCCAGACTTCAATCTTGGAACTTCATCACTTATCCATCTCATCTTGTCATCCAAGCCAATAATGACAGCTCCTTCACATTCAACTTGTTGATCCTCATCCTTGGCCTATTGCTAATCCTCATCTTTATCCTTGGCAAGCCGAGGCTCCCTTTGCTCCAAGTTTTTCTGAAACACTGCAAAGAATCATTATGTTATTGTTCATCAAGAAAATCTATCGTATAACCACCTCAAGGTAATATCTATCTAGGATTCACCATTGCATCATTAACTGTATTCAAATGTGTATTAAAATGCACATTAGTTTGCTAACACAAAAGCTCGTCAATCTAATGATTCGTAATTTCTATCCTTATTTAATGAAACTTAATAGCAAAGCAGGCAACGTAGAACTGTAGAAGGCATAACATGAATGATTTATCCTATCAATTATTAACTTTAGTTGTGAAAATAAGATTTTGTTCATGGTAAGGATAACTTAAACTTCAAACAAGGCATTAGAGCCAATATCAAAATAGCTAGAAGAAGTTCAAAATATTTTTGCCTATCCAAATTTTCACTATAACTGTTGAAGTTGGCAAACCATAATGCACACTTAACTTCATTTCATGGAATTTGATTCTCCCTTGCTTTGTTGTTGACATTCATTCCATGGGATTGGATTCTTTCATATTCCCTCAATTTCTTAGTAGCCAAACAGGGCACAGAGTAAAACTGAATTAAGAAATAGTTTCACAAGACTTGGGAATCATGTCAGTAAGAAATATATTTCTTATTTGTTTACAAAACTGGTCCTCAATTGATGATATGACTAAACACCACTGCTCGTTCATAAGCAAAGTAAAACTGAGAGCGTGGTAATAGCACTAATCTTGATCTAGTGCATATAGCATTGCACCTCAAATCTAGAAGCTAAAAATGACTTGCAAATCATAGTAACATGTTTATGTCTTGTTCGTGAAACTCAAGAGTTCACATGATAATATGTCCAAGAATGAGTCTTGATAATTGAACTAAGCTTTTCTCATGGAAATAAACAAATTTCATGAAAGGTATAAACCCAAATTCTTTAAATATTGACAAAGTCTTTACATTGGGCATTTTATCAAACACGTGGAGTACAGAAGGAGTGAACATAAGTTTTGATATCCATTGGCCATGAATTCCTAAATACCCAAAACAAAAATTATTCAAGAAACATCATTTATTATAGAATAACCATAATTGTGAAAAAGATCTACATGGGTATCAAAGGAAGCTAAAAATAAAAATCATCATGAACGCCTATGGCAAAAAATTTCATCGGCTAGAAAATCCAGGAATTTCATCTTACCAAAAGAAAGGGAAAGTAGACTCACCCTATTCATTGCTTGAAAGGATATGTGATTGCTTGAATCTTGGAGCAAGCATTCTCATCCTTTGTTAGGGGAACAACTACCTCTTAGATTTAAAAGTTTGGATTGCTCATCAAAGCATTTGAATATCCGGATCAAGAAGCGAGGGATTAAAAGGAGGAAACATGAAGGAGGCGTGTGGCGATGAGCAGAGCAGTGCCGAGTGAGAAGTTGGAGACAATGACCCAGCTTTAGTAGAAAAAGCATTTTGTTTGGCGTTGGGGAAATGACCCATGATACGTAAAACAAATTTTGAAAAGGATTTCAGATACAAAATTTTCAATACCCTCCCATTCACATCTTAAATTTGAATTTGCTATTTTGAATCTGCTTTCAACAGGTTATTCAGACGTTAGAGAATAATAAGCTGGAGTGGGGTGATGTGGCAAGTAAGCTTATGTTGTCAATTTTGGTGATCTGTCTTCTTCTTATTGGTTGGGACTACAAGGTCAGCATGCTGACCTTGTAGTCTCGGACTAGCTAAGAATTTCCCAATGAGACCCATTACATTAGTGGTACCTGTTGTATGCTGACCTTGTAGTCTCGGACTAGCTAAGAATTTCCCAATGAGACCCATTACATTAGTGGTACCTGTTGTACCATATTATGGCTAAACGCGGGCTGTAGAAACTTGTGATTTATTTGATTGCTTTTTGTAAGCTATTCCATCTTCTGTTTTGTCAGCATATTTTTCATGAGAAGTTGATTGATCCCTATTATAGATTTTAATGGTGTGTGACTTTGTAAGAATGAGCTATCTTGATTGATTGACAGTGCATCTGTCAAAAGATAATAATTTGTTTGGTAGTCACTCTAAGAACAAGCATCAATGAAAAATAAAAGGAATTTTTCTTTCTAGTGGTAGTGGTGGGGCTATTATATAATTGTAGTCTCTTTGCAGAACTAGGGAAGAAGTGCAAAATTGTATCTAATTCATGGATAGATGTGGTGGTACTTTAATACGAGTAAGAAAAGGAATTGAGAATTTGATTAGTGGATATTACTATGAAGGAGTTTCAGAGAACTTGAAAGTTGGTCTGGGTGTTGTAGTTGGATGAAGATGAGATATTGTTAGCAGGTTGATGATATGTATGCCTATTTGGAGCTATAAATGATTGGCCTTAGCCTATTTTATTTTTATTAAAAATGGGCTTTGAAGACAAAACCTTCCTTTTTCTTTCTCTGTGCTTTTCAGTTTTATAAACTGGGGATGAACCCCCTCTGCTACTCTTTTTTTCCTAGCATGCGCATTTGGTGCACTATTGAATAAGATTCCTGTAAGCGGTTAAAGTATCTTCCCATCTCATCGCAGTTTGCTTCAAGTTTCTGACTTTCTAATTTCGATTCTGTTTGTTTTTGTTTCGGTTTCATTTTATTGTAGCTATTTAATCCTATTTTTTCTGGTAATCTGCAAACAAAGAAAAATTATTTTCACTTGCAATGTGCTTGCAGGGGTACATCTTGGTTGGGAAACCTGGGTGGTTTGTAGAGTATGGAACAAGAAAATAACAAGGAAGCAGAGACTACTGTGAAGACATTACCAGATTCTAACATGAACAAACAAGAAGAAAACAAAGAGGCAGTGGAGGCACCTGAAGAGGCATCTAGTAAACCAGATTCTAACAAGAACAAAGCAGGGACATCAAGAAATAAAACTCCAAGATCATTAAAGGCCAAATCCAAAATTTCAAAGAAGCCTCTTGCTAGTAACTCGTTGAACACAGGATAAGATAATGTTGGTGCACATGTTCAGAGAAGACAAAGGAGGAGGAAGAAGAAGCAAATATGGAAGGGCAACAAAGAAAGTAGCTACAATGAGGAACAAGATGTTAATAAGCCAAAGTCTAGAGAAGAAAGCAAAGAGAAGAATATTGTTATTGGAGAGCGTAATGATAAGAGGCAATGGCCTCGAAAGAACCAAGAGAAGATCTCTGAGTTGGAAAAACTTGGTGGCTTGATCTTCATGCGCAATTCAAAGACAAAGCCAGATTGGTTCCGCTATTCTGTAATGGGTGTTTCAACAAGTAAAAAAGATCTTGTGATGAGTATCAAACCCGGGCTTAAACTATTTCTCTTTGATTTTAATCTGAAGCTTCTGTATGGGATTTATAAGGCCTCGTTTTCTAGGGGCATGAAACTTGAGCCAAGAGCTTTTGGTGAGGCTTTTCCTGTTCAGGTCAGATTTTCTTGTGGCTGACTTCTCTTGATAATTTTTGTGTTATTCTTCATCTTTCTAGTCACACGTGCTGATGAATTTTTAATTTTCAGGTGCGGTTCACAGTTGAGAAAAATTGTTTCCCACTATCTGAGGCTGTTTTTAATAAGGCAATCAAGGAAATTTATAATGAAAAGAACAAATTCAAAACAGAATTTACTGTTAGACAAGTAAGATTTACTTGTTTCTTCAATAGTTTGGGGTCATTGTTTCGGATAGTATTTTTAGCATTCATAATATTCCAATAGTTTGGGGCCCATAATTACCACCCGTGAGGAGAGAGGAAGTCCCTTCCGGTTCTTATTCTGTTGATGGAACGTTTCCAGGAGAGACTGCACATTTACGCAGGATAGAGAGTGATCAAGGAGCGGATAGGTTATACTCCACATATGCTGCTGATGACCTACTGCGTTATAACCAGACAGAGAACCGTCAGGTTGCCCAGCCTGAAGCTGTATCTGTGACAGTTTCATCTCGGTACTCTTTTGCGGGTCCATCATTCTCGTTCCGCTGACTGAATTTGCATCATTAATCCCCCTTCCCCCCTCCCTAAAACCCTCTTTAATTTTTTCTCTCACTTTCCTTTTGTTATAAATGATATTCAGATATCAGAATTAGTTGATTACCCCATGATGGTATTTAGGCTCCGTAATTTATTGGCAGTATGTTATGTTATATCTTTGTTAGTTGTCTCCAAGTGCCTTGCAAATGTAGCGAATGGCAAACTCATATTGCATAGGGTGGCACTGGACTCTAGGCCAATAAATAGGCACTTGGGTTTCTGCTTGTGGGCTGGTGACATGGGTAGGTACATTTTTCACTAGCATTTTGTATGGATGATAGATTTGGGCTTCAGATCCGATGCAAGCTGATTTTGAGCCCACATGATGTTACCTGAATCAAAATTCTATGTTGGTATAAAACTATTGCTGCTATATAAATTTACAAATATCATAACTATTGCTGCTTTATAAATTTACAAATCAGGGGCGGGGGTTAGGAAAAAAAAAGATTTGAGGAAATTCTTTTGGTTTTTCTTCTTATCCCAATATTTGCTTTTATGCCTTCGTTTTTGGAAAAAAAAAATTTCTTTTTTTTAGCAAAAAAATATCGTTATATAAAGTAGTGGACGACTATTTGACCATAAGTCAATTGGTCTTTAAATTGTTGAAGTAACTTCTGAGATGATCGGATACAATTGGACTAGCAATTCTGTACTCTGAATCTACATCTGAATTGCAAGGAAGAAACTTAGAAGTCAGGTTCATCGTTCATGTTGGTTTGTGTGCTTGTTAATGAGTCCTGATACATTTGGTTAGAATAAGCAAATTGTTTTTGGGTTACTGATTGAATTTTCTATGAAATTACGCCTATATTGCTAGGAAGAAACCTAGAATTCGGGTGCAAATTGGTTTGTGAGCACTCAAATTTAGAAGATTCAAGTAGCTATTGTGCTTGTTTATCACAAGGAAAAAAGAAAGACCAATCCACTAACGATTAATATTCGTTCAAGACTTCTTTTAAGGTCCATAATCGTGCAAATTCAATTTTAAAGTGAGCCCTACTGAAGATCAAATTGCTAGAAATGTTTATAACTGAAGGGATAAACTTTTTGGGTGTAATGACCTTTAAAATTCTTTTGGAAAGTCTTTACTAAAATTTCCTGAAAGAAAATTATATTGCATTTTCAGAGTAAGACGATATAGTGCTATCTTTTTTCACATATTTGAAAATTATATAGCTGTGCCTAATACCTTTGAATATATAATTAAATTCTTATATATGCTTAGATTAGGCAAATTGGTTCATTTTGTTTTAAAAATAATTTGGTAAAAATATAGGTGTGCCTTAGAAAATGTCAATTTTATGAAGTCATGCTTGCCGGAGTTTCTTTTCATCCTCTTTAGCTTATTTATTTATTTTTTTCCCTTTTTTGATATTGAAAAATGTCAATTTTTATCCTTGTTTCTTAAAAATTTAATTTAGATATCAATTGGTTCATTTTTTCTTTAATTTTTTATAGTCATGTCAATTTTGTGGAAAAATATAAATGTACCTTACAAATTGGTTTTTCCTTTTTTTCGATATTGTAAAATGATTAATATCCTTAGTTAAAAAGATAAAGGCTAATATCAAATTATCAATGTCCTTGCCCCACGACCGGGCCTTGCAGCCTAGTGGTACTTGATTTCGTTGTAACCATTAGCTCGAGGGTTCTATCCCCTGCATTTATCCAAAATAAAAAAGAAAAAGAAAAAAAAAAAGTCCTTTTTCCTAACCCAGACTCTGCTCTTAGCTGACTCCATTATGGTCAAAGGTTGACTAACACTACAAAAAGATTTTCCTTATTCTAACCCATTATGGTCAAAGGTTGAAACAAACACTATGGGTATGTTTGGTATACTGAATGAGGATTACAACATGAATTATAATTTTTATTACTAGTAATAAAATGTGTTGTAATGTAATAACTAAACCTATTCATTAGTTTGGTTGTGAGTTATGACATTAGAATGAAACTTAACATTTATTTTCTCATAAAAAAAAAAACTTAACATTTATTTTAGGAAATATCTTTCTCATCTAATTATATTTACTTAAAAATTGTTATTTTTAAATTTAAGAGAGATATGTGTTATTTTTTATGATTTTTTATTCTTATAATTATTAGATGTATATGGAAAGTTTGTTTATTTGAAAATATATTAAGTTTTGAAATTAATGCACTTACTAAGGAATAGCTAATACAACCTTTTAAAAATGAATAATTATTCCTCATTTTGAAGAATAGCTAATCATAAGGAATTACTATTCCTTGTAATAAAAACATAACCAAATTAAAGTATAACTAAACCATAGGAATAACTATTTCATTACAACACCTATTACAGTCTACCAAACATGCCCTAACAAATTAGTTCGTACCCTTTTTTTTTTAGGTAGCTTTATTGCAAAAGTCACTAATAACCCTCCAAATAAACTAATGTAATTTTCCTTATAATTTATATATATATATATATATATATATATATGAGATGGGTTTAAGTTACACCTGATGTAACTTCACAAGAGTTACACTTTTTATGGACCATTGATTACTATTAGATCTAAAGGGAAAAAAATACTCATAGTTATGTCATTATTACTCCCTAAAAATTAGCGATTTAGGCATTAACTCTTATTATTAAAGGGAAAAAAAAACCACAGCAATAACTTTTTTTTTTCTTCTTCCAAATCATTATCTTCTTCCTCCGTATTTCTTTTTGCACTATACTTTCAGGCCTCCACCATTCCTAAAATGCTCAAGATTAAATTGTTAATACAAGTTATCTTTATTTTGTTTTAATAAACAAAATAACAATCGGTTCTCTAAAACAATTGTGACTTTGGCCATATACTTCTAAAATTTTCCATACCTCAAGACAAAATACTGTTAAGAAATCAATGGTGATGGCCTAAAAGCACATAGTGCAAGAAGAAAGACGTGAGAGAGGATGAGAGGAAGAAATTGGAAATGGGCCAGTTTTAGCTAGTGGAAGGGGGAGGTACTACCCATGTGGTTCTTCTATTATCATTTTATTCACCAACAAATTGGAAATTGCAATTTTCCCATTATTATTTTTTTCTTTTTAATATTGAGAATTAATTGATTAATATCTCAACTTAATTAGCCAAAAGAAAGAAAGAAAAAAAAAGAGAGGCTAATATCGACAACCTTTGCCCCCAACCCCAAGCGTATTCTTAGTTGTCACCATTACGGTCAAAGGATGACTAACCAATTCTTATAATTTGGTTTGAATTATCTAATTTGTGAAGGAAATTTACAAATTTAGTATTAGAATTTTGCTGTATTAAAAATCTATAGAATGACTTGCATTACTATTTTTTCACCAAAAATTCAAAACTTTCAATTTTCTCATTAGTCTTTCCTCTTCTTTTTTTTTTTTTTAAATTTTTTTATTGAAACTAATTAATATCTTTACGAGACAAAAAGAAGAAGACAATATTAATGCACTTTGCCCCTAACCCCAAGTCTGTTCTCACTTCCTACTTGTTACCATTACAGTGAAAGGTTGATTGACCAATATCTTGAGTCTCCCTATAGTTTTGTTTGAATTGTCTAATTTTATGAAAATTTACGAATTTGGTATCATAATTTTTTAGTGGCAAGAGTCTATAGAAAAACTCTTCTATTACTGGTTTTTCCACAAAGAAAAAAAAAATTGAACTTTCAGATTTCCCATTAGTTTTTCCTTTTTCTAATATTGGAAAATGATTAATATCTTTACTTAGTTAAAAAGAAAAAGGCTATAATCAGTGCCCTTAAATTTGCCCCCAACTTTAAGTCTATCTTAGTTGGCACCATTATGGTTAAATTGACATTCACGACAGTTCATTCTATCGACATTGACCCAATGGTAGTCTTTTCTCTTTTGGCGTAAATGCACTTTTGGTCCCTACATTTTGCACATTTTTCTATTTTCGTACCTATATTTTATTTTTACTACTTTTAGTCCCTAAACCAATTAACGCGTGAAATTTAAGTTTTTACTGTCAGCCAACTAACGGGGAAAGCTGATGTGGCTGACGGAGAGAATTAAAAATCATTTAAAAACATTAAAAATCCACCATGGCCAAGTCTGCCATGCCACGTGGCCTTCCCGCCCAAAAAACAGTCACGTGTTTATCACATGAGTCAACCACCCACTAAACATGGCGCATATACACTAAAAATCCCCAAATCAACCACGAATCCCCAAAATCACCATCAACCTCTCTCTGAAACCACCATCATCCAGCTCTGTCACTTGAAACCACCATTATCAACCGTTATCAACCAGCTCTGTCACTTGAAACCACCATCATCAACCAGTTCTGTCACTTAAAGCCACCATCACCATCAAAACCCATCTCTGCCACCTTAAGGCAGTATTTTTTTTTCTCCCTCTCTCTGTATGTGAAAAGGTATTTGCTCTCTCTATCTATGTCCTTATTTATAACTTTACAATATGCTTGTTGGTTGGTTTTGGTAGTAAGGGCCACAATGTATTTGTATGCCTTTGTATGTTACTTTTGATTGTGGTCCATGTGTTCCCTATGTTCTCTGTGTTCCCTATGTGCCCCTGTTGAAGAGAGTTAAATAAGCCTAACAGTATTGTATGAGGGTTTTTGGTGTAATTTGATAACTATGCATGTCTATTTTAGTACGACAAAACTATTGAAGTCAGTGCTGTGTTGTGAAAAATTATTTGATTAGTGTTGTGTTGGTAAATACTTTATTGAGTGTTGTGTTGTCTGCATGCAGAATGAAATATTTTATTAGGTGTTGTGTTGGTAAATCAGTTTTGTATTGTTCTTGCATTGTTTAATTGGTATTGAGGGTATGTTGCATGTAGAGTGAACTACTTTATTTAGTGTTGTGTTGGTAAATGAGCAGTGTTTTCTTAAAAAAGAGTTGTTTTGTTCTTTTTCTTTAACTAGCATTGTTTAATTGGTTTTGAGTGTATGGAATGCAGAATGGATGACCTATTCAGTATATCTGTGCATCATGGTGGCTATTTTACTAAGAACCCTAAAATATATGTGGGAGGTGAAGTAGATGTAGTTGATAATTGTGACCCTAATAAGTGGTCCAAGGTTGAGATAGAGGGTATATGTAGAGACTTTGGGTACACATCTGTTAGCAGGCTGTGGTATACAATGCCTGGAATTGACCAAGAAATGGCAAAATTCCATTTGGTTGTTGATGATGATGATGCTATGTACATGACAGAATTAGTGAAGGGTCATGAAGAGATTCATGTGTATGTGGAGCACCCAATAGATGATCCTATACTAGTTGATGAAGGAGAGAATGTTAGTGAGGGTGTGCAGCTATTGGCAGTGGAGCAAGGCCCTATGGGTTATTATAGTGATTATAGTGATGACAGTGATGATGATGACCATGATGGGGGTGAATTTTACAGTTTTTATGATAGTGATGACATGTATGCTAATGATCAAACTTTTAACAATAAGGATGAGCCAACTGAGGTGGATGGTGAACAGGTGTATGTTAGGAGAGTAGGTGCAGAACCTGTTATTAATGAGGTTAATGCTGATGTTCCCATTGAGGTTGCTGCTTCTCATGTGGGTTCAAGAAGAGTAGGTAAGAACCTATCATTGAGCACCCACCTGAGGTTTTTATTGTAAGTGATGGCAGTAATAGTGGGGGAAGTGGTGGTGGGGGAAGTAGGCTAGATGATGAGGTAAAGTTGAACCATGGTGTTAAAGACTTTGTTGAAGACAGTAGTGATAGTTGGCATGGTAAGGATGATGATAATGTTGTTGAACCAGGCCAAATGGGTGCTAGTGTAATGAACTCTGATTATGAGAGTGAGGAATTGCACAATCCGGTGGAATCATCATCTGATGATAAGCTTGGGTATGACAGTGATGATATTTTTGAGGATAATAGAAGTACACATGTGAGAAATGGTAAAGGACAAAAAAATGAGGAAGTGAAGAAGTTCCCTGTGTTTTAGCCAGTGGATATGGCAAAGCATATTTCTTTTGAAAAAGATATGATATTTACAACACCGAAGGAATTCAAGGAAGTTATAACAGAATATGTAGTTCATGGTAGATGGGGGATCAGATTTGTAAAAAATGACCTGCAAAGGGTAAGCTATCTGCCAAGAAAATTGCAAGTTTGTTGCCTATCTAACAAAGGTGCCAAGGGAGAGGAGCTACCAACTAAGGACGTTGACTTTAGAACATACATGCTTTAGAAGTTTTAAGAACCCTATGTGTACTTCATCATACATTAGGAAGAAGTTGATAAAGAAGGTGAAAAGACAGCCTAACTTCAATCTGAGAAACATCCAAGATGATGTCCATGAGAAGTATACCCTAAACATAAGAGCAGGAAAAACAAGTAGGGCTAGGGATAAGGCTAGAGAATATGTGGATGGGGGCTTATACACAACAGTACAACTTGGTGTGGGAGTCCTGTGAGGAATTAAGGAGGTCTAGTCCTAACAGTACAATACTTATGAAGGTACATACCTTCAATGATGGTGATTTAGCAGCTCAGATTGACTTAGTGTGTGGAGTGCCTTATTTTGAGAGGCTATACATATGTTTGGAGGGATGTAAGAAGGGGTTTCTGGCTGGATGCAGGCCATTCATTGGTTTGGATGCCTACCATTTGAAAAACAAGTCAGAGGAGCAATTGATTACTACAGTATGCAGAGATCCTAATGCAGAGTATTTCCTACTTGCATATGCAGTGGTAGAGGCTGAAACCAAGGACTCTTGGACTTGGTTCATCAACCTGTTACTTGCAGACATAGATCAGAATAAGAGATGGGTGTTTATGTCAGACCAGCAAAAGGTGTGTAGTTGATTCTCCATTTGGTTGTTTTAATCTGTATTTAGTCATTGTACTTTTGGTCCACTATCTTCACATACTTGCCTGTAACATTGTTTGTGGCAGGGGTTGGTGTAAACATTCATTGAAAACTGGCCACAGTATGAACACAAGATTTGTTGTAGGCACCTCTATAACAACTTTAGGAAGAACCATCCTGGTGTTTTGATTAGAGATATGTACTGGAAGGCAGCCAAGGCAACTTACAAACAAGAGTTTAATAGAGTGATGGATGAGCTGAAGGAGTTTGATGCTGATGCACACAGTTGGTTGGATGCTCACTTAACAACAAAATGGGCCAGACACATGTTTAATGGGGATGGCTTGACTGACACCATACTCAATAATATGTGTGAGAGCTTCAATAGCAGGATTCTTAAATTCAGATCTAAGCCCTTAATTAGCATGGTATGAGTATTTATGATCACCTACAGTTAATTATAGTGATTGTTTGGTACTGTTTTTAATAGTTGTTGCAATTAATATCTAATGTTTCATTGTACTTGTATGTGATTGTAGCTTGAGTGTATCAAGCTATATCTGATGACTAGGTTCTGAAAGAATAGAAAGAAGGGTGTGAGGCTAGAGTTAGATATTTGTGCCAAGGTGATGAAGAGGTTGCACAAGGAAAAGCTGGCAGTCAATAGGTGGTTAGCTTGCTGGGCTGGACAGACACAGTTTGAAGTGAAAAATGGTCTGTAGAGTTTCACTGTTGACTTGGCCACAGCACACTGCAGTTGTAGGAAGTGGAACATAACTGGCATACCATGTGCTCATGCAATCACCTGTGTATTTTTCCACTAGATAAGATGCTGAGCAGTATGTTCACCCCTGTTACCATGTCTCTACATATAGAGCATGCTATGAGCCAATCATAGCACCAATCAATGGGCAGAATATGTAGAGACCAAGTGGTGTGACCCCAGTTCAGCCCCCTATCAAAAGAAGACCACCTAGCAGGCCTAAGAAGAAGAGAGCAAGGGAATTTAATGAGCTAACAAGAAAGAGAGTTGGCATCTCTAAGCTGTGCAAGGCCTATGGTAAGTTAGGGCACAATAGGAGAAGTTGCAAGGGTGAGATTGGAGGAAACTCTTCACTGCTAGGCACCACAAACAAAATAGCACATATAATAAGGTAATAAAGTGACATTAGAGTGAAACAGTTGCTGTTCAATACTCACTATTAATGTTTGTGAATTTCTTGTTTGTAGACCAGCAGAACCACAAGTGCACCATCACAGGCCAGGACAGCCTCAGCCACACCATTTGCACCACACCAGGCCAACATGCATAGCTTCAGTCCAAGTGCACCACCACAGTTTAGTATGCATAGCCCATCCACTCTAAGTGCACCATACCAATTCAGACTAGGTGCTCCATCCCAGTCCAGGACAAGGTCAGCCACTCAGTTTGCACCATATCAAACTAGTATGCCCTAATCCAATCCATTTAAAGCAAGTAGAGGGACATTCATCCACTCTTATACACAGCAGCATAGCTTTACCCCAAATGCACCACACCAGTCAGGTGCACATCACAACTCCAATAGTAGCAACCCAACTTCAAGGTAGAAAAAGAAAAGGGTGGTCACATCAGAGACTCTGAAGGCTTCTAAGAATGCATCCAGATACATGGAAGCAATTAGACATGCTGAGAGTCAATCATCTGTGCAGGGTCCAAGGAAATGAAGAGAGCTAGAAGTTGATTTTTCCTTTTGTTGATGAGGGTCACTTGTTTTGTGTATTTATGTCAATTGTTTTGTGTTTTTATGGTGATAGGGTTAACTATGGAACAATGCCCTTTTTTGGCTTAACTATGTAATTATGGTGACTGTGTACCAACTGGTGTTTTGGGTTAACTGTGGTAGTTAGTGTTATAGTTGAACAATGCCAGCGTGTTTTGTGCAATTTTGGTGATGATAGCAAGTGTTGTTTTGTTTAGAAATGTACCCTTTGTCCTACTTTAATACTCAGACCAATGAGTAGCAGTTAATGATAAGTTGAAGATGTATTTCTATTCAATTTGTGTTGTTTAGTTTAATATTGAATCTTGTGTCTTGTTTTGGAATACACAGCAATAGTATAATTGACCCTTGTGTGAACTTTATTGTAAGTGATGGTAGTGATAGTAGTGAGGCAGTTATTGTACTTGATGGCAATGATAGCAGGTGTTGAACATATATATCTTAGCATACTTTTGGTACTCACATCAATGAGAGGCAGTTAATGTATTTGTATTCAAAATAGATCTTGTTTTGGTTAATATTGAGTCTGTTATTTTCAGCAGTTAATGAATTTGTAATGCAGTTATTTTCTGCAATAGGTGTATTCATTTCATTCACATTGTGGAATCCATAGGTAAATGCATTCAAATCAGAATTTACATTTACATGGGCACAAAAAGTTTATTCATTCCATAGGAAAGTAGGTTACATTGCTAATAACTGACAGGAGCACAAAATTATCAGGAGGTAATACATGGCTAAACACATTTCATACAAAAATTGTACACACTGCCAACCCAACATAAATTAACACTGCCTTACATACATTACCACTACCAGCCCTAATAATGCCCATAACAATCACTACCCTACATACATTTAAACCGACAGCCTTACTAATGCCCTGTTAACAATATTGATTACAATAGCGGCATCAGCAGCAGCAGCACACAACATCAGCAGTAGTAGCACACACCAGCAGCAGCACTGGTTGCTTGCACACAACAAATGGTGCTCAAACACAGCAACAATTTACTCACCCCTATCTCATTAACATTGCCAACCCTACATACATTAACACTGCCAACACTACATACATTACCTAACTAAACATAAGCTACACACATCACCACTAACAATGCCACAGCCATAACTAAAAACTTCTCCCTTTTCTTGCAGCTTGCAACCTCAGCCTCCAGTGTGATGATCCTCTACCTTTGTTGTGGGATAAGCACCTTACCCCGATCACATATCTCATCATCACGCCATTGGAAGAACCTACACTTACGCCCCACCTAAAATGCAAATAATGCTCTAAAAATGAAAACCCATAAACTATTGTAGAAACAAATTGAAACAAAATACTAAAATTAATTAATGTAGTAAAGTCCACTTAAACAATTTACCTAGTAGTTTGGACCACTGTAGAATCTTCTACCAGGATTGTCTGATGTCCATGACACAACTAGGACAGGTTTTTTATTACAGTAGCGCCTTATTGGTGCTCTCCTCCTCACGCTAGAACTTGTTGAAGAGCTTGCTTCCATTCTGGTCTAGGCTTCAAGGAATAGCTGTGTGGATGGAGGTGAGGAATTTTTTTGTTGTTAGGGTTTTTGGTACTAATTTGGGGGATTTTGGGTTTTTTGGTACTGATTTGGGAGATTAATGCGGTACTGGTGGTCACGTGAGGGACATGTGCGAAGTAAATTGGGCGACAAGGCCACGTGGCATGGCAAACTTGGCCATGGTGGATTTTTAATGTTTTAAAATGATTTTTAATTCTCTCTGTTAGCCACATCAACTTTCCTCGTTAGTTGGCTGACGGTAAGGACTTAAATGTCACACGTTAATTGGTTTAGGGACTAAAAATGGTAAAAATAAAATGTAGGGATCAAAATAGAAAAATGTGCAAAATGTAAGGACCAAAAGTGCATTTACACCTTCTCTTTTTGGCGGTTCCACTCACCTATCAGTTATTTTAATTTAGCCTCTAGGTTGCCTTATTCGAGATCTAACCACAAACCCTCAACTCATTTAATCTTATACTTAATGAGTTAAGTTTGATTACTCGGCGTGTTGGTGGACTCTAATACCAAATGATACAAATCTATGCGTAGAACTCATCCTTGAAAACTAGCTTGTAAGGACAGAGTGCCCAAGAGCTTATATATACATGATTAAACTTACTCTTTTTCCATGTGAAACACTAGGATCATAATAGTTTCTGATGTCCCTATAATTTGGCTTAAATGATTTAATTGTGAAGGAAATTTATAAATCTGGTATCAAAACTTCAAAGTGGAAAAAGATCTATTGAATAAATCTTGAAAAGAGAAAAGAAAATAAAAAAGTTATAATGTTGCAATTTTTCTTTTCAAAAGTTGACTTGGCCACCATTTCAATCCAGTTGTCATACTTGGCCTTGATTCCAAAAGTATGAGAATTGAGAGGTTAGGTCGTCTAGTTCAATTTTTGATGAAGCAAGGTCCGCATAGACTTCTCATATGAATTTCCACTTGAATGGGGTGGAAGGTGAGGTCGAGAATTTAAGTATTCATTTGGTATTGTAAGAAGTAGATTTTAATTGTAGAGTTTTTGTGATATATACTCTTGAACTAAAAAGTTATATGGCGTTTTTGAGTGTTTGGTAAAATTACAAAGAATAATGGTTGAAAGTTTTTGATTTATAAGCATGAATAATGAATCCTAGATTTCTTTCCAAAAAGTTCTAAATTTTATTATTAACCTTAAAGTTGAAAGCACTTTAACGATATTTTGCCAATTTCTACTTAGAGCTTTAAGCCTCTTAAAGTATTTTAACATTTATTGAAAAGCACTTAAAGTCTTGTAGCTCAGTAACATGATGTGGTCCAATTATTTATAAATTATTTATTGCAATAATTAAATTATATATAAAAAAACCTTGAATAGCAACACTAAACGGACTCTAAGACTCAATGGATGTATGAATAATTTAATAAGTAAAAAAATGAGGCCAAGCTGTTTCCAAATCAATATCCTAATTAAAAAAAAAAAAAGAGAGTAAAAGCAGGATAAGTTGAACCTCTTTTTTTTTGTTTGTTTTGTTTTGTTTTTGTTTTTTTTTTTGTTTTTTTTCTGTTTATAAAAGAAGGAGATTTTAAGATGGAATGGCCATATAGGTATATTGACGAAACGGTCCCAACTGTTAGCTATTTATGGAACGTGAAAGTAAATTAAAAAAAAAAAAAAGGGGAAATTACACTTTGCTCACCTGCAGTTTGCCCCAATAACACTTTGCTTACCTGTGGTTTAAAAATTGACACTTTACTCACCTGAGGTTAGCTTCGTTTATCTCCCGTTACCCACCTTTGTTAAAAATAGGGGTAAATTAGTATTTTTATTACCCTTTTATGTCTCTCTCATCTCAAAACATAAAAAACTAAAAAAATCAAGAGAAAAGAAGATCTAAAAGCTAGGTTTTATAAAAATTAAAACCTAACTTTTACATTTTATTTTCACCTACTAACTTTTAAATCTTCTATTTTAACACATTAAAAAAAAAAGTGTTAGCAAACAAAAAGTTAATCCCTGGCAAATACCTCAGGTCAGGATAATACTTTACTGACCCCACGCATAATATATTAATGAAAAATCCAACTAAATCGCTACAGTAATACCATACAAGGGTTTATCAAATTCCAACAAAATAGCTGCTGAATTTATATCCATCATGTCGATTACTGGCATTCAAAACCAAATTCTTGAGGTCACTGGTAATAGTTTCTATGGCCTTTCTTCAATCCCTTTTTTCTTGTAGCTTTAAACTCTAATGAAGATAACAACCACAACGACAACAAAAATAATGCCCAATCACATCTATCTCCATGTATGTCACTCTTGTTCAATGTCGTTTTTGGTTTGGTGCAGTTGTTGGGTGCCAGGTATTGCACTAAAACTTGTACTGGTTTGTACCAAATTCTTTGTCGGATCTCAATTCAAACTCAAAGATTTTTTTTTTTGACATTTTTTTGGTTTTATTTGTATATAGATGGTGGTAAGAATCCGACATTCAATCACAAATTTAAGTTGCAGTTAATTGAAGGTTATGTATAGATAAAAATCATGGTTTGGAACGAGAATAAGCTACTTCCAACACATTCATGGGCAGTGGAAGGTAATTTGTTTTTGTAGTTTTTATGAAATGATTTTTGCATTCTTTTGAGACCCTTTTGGCTTAATTTTAATTGGGTGATTTTTGCTAACACTTTTTTTAATGTGTTAAAATAGAAATCTAAAAGTTGATATATGAAAAGAAGATGTAAAAGTTAAGTTTTAATTTTTACAAAACCTAGCTTTTAGATCTTCTTTTTCCTTGATTTTTTAATTTTTATGTTTTGAAAGGAGAGAGACATAAAGGGTAACAAAAATACAAATTTACCCATGTTTTTAATAGAGGTGGGTAACGGGAGACAAACAAAGTAACCTCAGATGGGTAAAGTGACAATTTTAAAATCACAGGTAAGCAAATTGTTTTTTGGACAAACCACAGGTGGGTAAAGTGTAATTTTCAAAAAAAAAAAAAATGCAAAGAGTAATAATAGTCCCATGCTTTTTATTATACACTCATTGACATTGTATATATATGTCCTTAGTAAACAATAAAATTTTATAAAAAATAATGTTTAAAAACGTGATTTCAAAAGGTATGTGGTATTGCCATTTTAAACGTGACACAAATGTATATAATTTCTGTATAGATGTAGATCTCAAATTCTCAACCCACATACAAAGAATACTTTGACTTTTCGGATGACTATAACACTCATAAAATCATTGGTGTAAGAACAATGCCAAAGGGAAAAGGAGTCCTTAATTAGATTTGTGTTTGAGATGAGCTAAATTTTTCAGTTTAATTATCTCTATTTTCAGCTTATTTTTTTTTTTATTCATAGATCTCATTGCACTTTTTGATATTATTCATAGGTCCTACTACATTTTTTGATATTATTCATAGGTCTGTACTACTCAGCTTATTTTTTAACATTTTTTATACATTTTCGATAAAATTTTTAATTTTAACTAAATAAACTGTTCCAAACCGGTTATATATATATATATATATATATATATATATTTGTATATATATATGTATGTATTTATGGGTCTGGCTTACCTCTAGTGAAAATTTAACTGGATATCTCCTTTTGTTTTAAACAAAAGCTGCCACATCACTCACTAATAAACTAACGGTAGAGATTAAAAACTCAATGCCACCTCATTAAATTTTAAGCAAAAACTAGCAGAGCCACCAAAAACTAACGTTGCTGCTTCTTCTCACATTAACAACGTTAACGTTTTCACTAACGTTTTTTTTTTTCCTTCTCGCGTTAACAGTGCCCGCCCAAGTTCTCCCTCTTTTTTTTTTTTCTTTTTTTTTTTTTTTTTGTTTTTTCTAGCCTGCCAAACAGGGACGGAACCAGGATTTGAAGTTGGGGGCGGGGGGGGGGGGGGGCAAAGTATAAACACAAAAAAGTTTATGAAAATCAAAACTAACATCTACTCAAGCTTTGTCGAATTCCATCCCATTTATTAACATTATAATCTCATATTTTCACAATTTGGATTGATACTAATTTAATTGGTGGTAATTTTTTGGAATTTTTTTTGAAAATTTTCATGAATTGGGACATCAACACTAAAGGCAATGCTGCATTATCAACTTCAAATTATTTGTAATTTTTTCTCTTTAAAAAAATCAAATATTATAGATAATTTTCCCATCATCAACCATTCAAATAAAAGTTTCATTATTTACATATTATATAGCCCTATAGTTTCAAAATTTAGTCCAAAAATAAACCAAACAAACATACCCTGCTGCAACAACATTAATGTTAATAAACTATTTTCTAAAAATAGTTAATAATTCATAAAATAAACCAACAAACAAGCATTATCAATTAATAACATTTATTACTAACCACTGCACAAATATGATTCATAGTTCCCAGTCCCACAGGCTTTACTTTTTGATTGCCAATTTCTAGTTTTTTTTTTTATTCTTTTTATATTTATTTTTTATCTCATTTGTCCTTATCTGACCATCTTTTTTTTTTTTTTTTTTTTTCAAATTCAAGAGTCAAGACTCCATATACAAAGGATGACTTCTTAGAGCATTCTTATCAAACCTTTCAAATGCTAAAAATCTTATTTTTTTAGCATTTTTAACCCAAAAGCTTGCTCCATCAAAGCTTCTAAATGCTATAATTTTTGCAATTGATGAACAGTGCAATCTCATATTTGAGACCGCACTGTTTATCAATCGTAAAACGGATATTATTTTTTTATTCCTTTTCTCTTATCCCTCTCTTCTCATTTCCGTTTCTTCCTCACCATTTCTCTGCTTTCTCTCTCCTTCAGCTCGACGTCTCTGCCTCCCTTTCTGACGAAACCTAGGCCGGAGCATCAAGCCAAGCCGGTTTATCTTTTTTTTTTACTCACTCAACGCTCTCTCTCTGCTCTATCTTTCTCTTTCCTCTCTCACTTCTTTCTTCTCTCTTCTCTCTCTGTGCTTCGCCAATGAGTGGGCGCCACCGATGATTGTGCTCTGGCGATTGTGGGATGCCGATGGCTGTGGTTCGGTGATTGTGGTCATGGATCATGGGTTCGATGGCTGTGGTTCGGTGGCGGCGATGGAAGTTTCTTCTTTTTCTCTCTCTCTCTTTTTTTTTTTTTTTGGGGTTCTACGTGGTTCTTCTTGGGTCCGATTAGGTCTTGATTTGATTTATAGGTGTGAAGGAGGACGTCAAGCCGCGCTGTGGAAGAAGATGATGACGGGGAGGGAAGTGGTGTTCGTGTCCTGTGGGTTTTGGTTTGGCGTGATGGGTCTGCTGGTGGCGGCGATGGTGGAGGTTTCTTTTCTTTCTTTCTTTC
Source organism: Lithocarpus polystachyus (assembly GCA_033629205.1). Lineage (NCBI taxonomy): Eukaryota > Viridiplantae > Streptophyta > Magnoliopsida > Fagales > Fagaceae > Lithocarpus > Lithocarpus polystachyus. Next base: position 22,332,432 of record CM066164.1, on the reverse strand, counting down.
TTTTTTTCTGCTATGGTTGGTGGTGGTGAATGGATATGGTGGTTGTGGGTGGATGTGGAGGTGTGGTGCCGGCGGTGCTGTGAGAAAGAGAGAGGGACAGAGGAGAGAGAGGAAAAATAAATTATTGAAAAATAAAAAAAAAATATTATTTAAATGGAATGGTAAAAAAAATAGAAGTTTTGATATAGATGGTATTGTAAAGTGGTGTGGTATATGTTATAAAAATAGGTTTTAAGAGGCTAAATGCTATATTTTTTGACATTCTTGATGAGAATGCTCTTAAAGTATATAGTGCTATAATTTTTCCAAAATTTTGGGGGGGGGGGGGGGGGGGTGGGGCCATGGCCCCCCTCTACCCTAACGTGGGTTCATCCCTGCTGCCAAATCAGATTTTAGAACTGGGCTAAAGCATATGTGAAAATGTCATTTCTGCAAGAATGACTACAACTCAATTGAGTGAGAGTAGAAACTCTGATTTGAAGGATTATTTACATAAATTTCTGAACTTTTCACCTATCAAAATAAAGAGGATTATTTACAGTAATTTTGAATGGACAGTCTTGTAATTTTGTTGTTTTTCATGATTACTACCTTAATTGTTTGTAATGAGGAGGCGTACTCTTTGAATGGATAGTTTTTATTTTGGGTTTAAAAAACCGCATGCCAAGTGCTTGAGAAAAGTTCCCAAAGAATTTCATATAGGGCCAGGGCCAACTAGCATATATTGTGAAGGAAGCATTGTATTTGAAGGAATCATGCTAAGGCCAAGTAGCAAACTGAAGCAGCCACAGCACTGCATCAGTTATGCAGCAGCCACAGCACTGCACCAGTTATGCAGCAGCTATAGCACTGCACCAGTTTTGCAGCAGCTACAGCACTGCACTAGGCACCTATTAGAGATTTTATAACTGCAAAAACATAGATTTATATATATATTCTTCCTGCAAGCCAATAGCACATCAACATACTATTCTTCTAATTTGCATAAATTGTTTGCTAAAAATGTACAAAGTAGCATTAAAGATAAAAAGAACTTTGACCATTACAAACTTTGAGCTCCAACAAAATAGCATAAACTGTGAGTTCCACAATGACATTCTTCAAGCTCCAAAAAAAAAAAAAAAAAAAACATAAATCATGAGCTCTAACAATTACAAACTTTGAGCTCCAAAAAGTAGTATAAATTGCTAGCTCCAACACTTAAAAACAATGTGTTAGGTTCTAAAAGTTTAAAACAATTGGCAAATCGTGAGCACACAAGAACATGTAAGCTGCAGAAAGAAGAATTCAGAAATTGCCTGATTCGACTGATTGAAAAACAGGCTCGATGGATCGAAAGTCGTATCTGCAGAATTTTAAGTTGGCCCAAACAGCAGTTCTAGCCCATTAAGGATTAGGGTTTCAAATCTACTTCTCCCACTATATAAAGGAAACTCTAAGCACGTTTTTACAAGGCTTTTTAGAGAGAGAGAAGAGTGTGCCTCTTTTGTATTTAGGGTTTTGTTCCTAAAACCTCTCTTATAACTTCTACCGATGTTGTTCCTTGAAGAATCTCAAGATCCGGTATTGCTAAAGTTGCCGCCTTCTTTTGTCATCAAAGGTGCTGATGATCTAAACCTTCAAGGGTGGTCTTGGAGTCACAAATAGGAGAGTTTGTGTTGCTAAACCTTTGAGTGGGATCTCAAAGTCACAAACGGTAGTGTTTGTGTTTTGCAAAGATTAGAGAAAGAAGGAGTCCGTGGATCTCGGAGCTGTCACGTGGTCGTGGTAGTAAGTTTCCTACACTGGGTAGCAATAGGATGTTAGTGGTCTAAGTCGTTATTGTGTAAACTTCAATTCTTTCTAGTGGATTTGCTATTTTACCTTGAGGATAGCTAGGTTAAATCCTCCCCAGGTTTTTTACAGGTTTAGTTTTCCTGGGTCATCATATCTTTGTGTTCTTTATTTTTCGCTGCTTTACTTGATATGATTGTTATTGTTTTAACCTAGATCTGAATAATAAACCTAAGTATTCACTTGGTTAATTAATTAGGTTAAACAATCTAGTTTTACAGGGGTCTAAACGAACTTACAAGTGGTATCAGAGCGGGTAGCTCTTTTGTGTTAGATCTTTTGATCTAAGAGCTGATCCTTGATCCCTGTTATCATGGATAATTTTAAGTGTCTTACTGTTTTTGATTGTGATGATTTGAATAAAAAGGACACTGTTGTTTCTGTTGATTTTATTGATGTCTGTGAAACTCTTCGTAAGGAATTATCTAAGTCTTTGAAAATTACTAAGAAATTTAAAGAAGAGTTAAAATTGGCTAATCTTGAAAAAGAGGAATTGCTTGTTAGATTAGATGAATCTAATAAGAAGAATGAATTTTTGAGAAATTAAATTTCCTCTCAAGATGAGAAGATGAAAAGCTTGGAACAAGATTTAGTTGAGTCTAAAGCTGAAATTGAAAATTTGACTAGTACCAAGCTTGCTGCTGATAACAGAAGTGTTTCTGTTTCTCTTAAGCCTAAAGCTGAAAAAGTTTATATCCCTCCTTTCAAGAGGAATAATAAAGAAAAGGCTTGTTTTGCTAGGTTAGACAAAGGTAAAAGTTCTGATGTAGACGCTGAAGTTTCTAAACCTAAGTCTAAACCTATTGTTAGAGAGCATAATAAATCTGTTTTTGTGCCTACCTGTCACCTTTGTGGTGTTGTTGGCCATATTAGACCAAATTGTTCTTTGTTGAGGCAAAAACCAAAATCTGAGACTAGATTTGCTGTTAGGAATACTAATGTTCCTAAATTTGTTTCTGTTTGTCACTATTGTGGTGTTTCCGGTCACATTCGTCCTAATTGTCATAAATTGAAATTTAAAAATTCTGTATTTCAATCTAGGATATGTGATGATGTTTCTTCTGCCAGAATTCCATATAAATTATTTCATATTCTTTTGAAAAATTTAAGCTTGTTGGCTTGTGAAAGGAATTTGTAGGATTTTAGTCTTTCTTAGAAGATTGATGTAATCCCTCAAACACACTCTGTTTCACATGGATTTTCACCTACAAAGCCGAAGACTCGTGCTATATGGGTGAGAAAAGATTCTCTAAGGTGATTGTTGTTGACTTGTCCTTGATTTAATTCTTTCAATTATTTGTGGACATGTTTTGTTTCTGTTTTTGGTTGTTTTTTTTAGGTTGTTATTTAAAAAAAAAAAATCCAAAAACATTGAGAAATTTCAAAAAGACAAAAATATTTTATTTTGTGTCTAGTTTTAATTTTTCTTGAGGATTACATGGATTATGATATCTCTCTCTTGATTTAGAACATGCTTGACATTGTGGAGAAACTTGAATAGCATGTGTTCTATAAGTGCTAAGCTTTTTTTATTTTGTGTGAGTATGTACTAGTTTGTACATATACTCAAGGGTTAATTAAGAAATTGATATTTCTTGTTTGTGTACCCTCTATAGCTTGGTTAAGCACTGGCATGCATTGCATTTGCATTTTTTTTAATCATTTAGCATAATGTGTGCTTTTTTGTTTTTGGTCATAAAATTTAAAAAAAAAAAACCAAAAATATTATTATGTGTTTTGTATTATATATCTTGGATTTATAATTGAGGTTGACCATATTATTTTTACATAATATGTTTATGTACTTTGTTTAGCTTGGATAAGCTTCTTTATTGCACTTTACTAGTTGAAGTCTTTGTAGTGCATGTTGTGTGGGAAAGATGTTTATAGTTTTTGATCACATGATCTTGATCTTGAAGTCACATGCCTTTGATTGTCGGACTTGGTCTTATTGAGAAAGGCATAAATAACCATCTCACCACTATTTACTAGCCAATCATGAACACCTTAGTGCATATCATAAGATTTTGTGCTCGAGAAAGTGTAGCACATGCACAAAAAGAACATAAGGTGTAGCCTCGGATTAAATTGTTAAAATTGGTGTGTACATTATTGGGCTATAATAAGTTTCTAATCAATTAAAATTGGTGTGTATATTATGAGGCAAATCAAGAAACTTACATGATTGCAAGTTTTTATTCTAGGAGATGTGAGAGTTATATGATGTAACTCTTTAGGTGATAGTCTCTTTCAAATTTATGTGATGAATTTTGTAGACTTTGTGATTGATTACTATTCACATATCACCTCACATGTATTTCAAGCTTTTGCTAGTTGCACACACTACACAAGTTACTCTTTGCTAAACTTTGTACATGTTATTGTGCGTGATTTTGTTGTGGCCATCCAAGATTATATGTTCCTTGATTTTGATACAAAATTTGTGTTTTTAAGGACAAATTGATTGAAAATCTTAATTTTGGAAGATCTGGGCTATATTCATGTGTTTTTGAAAAACTTTTAGTTTCATACTCATGCATTTCATTCATGAAATATTGTGCTTTGAGGAGTTTCGGCATAAAATTGCTTTGTTTTTCAAAAATTTAAGTTTTCTAGATTTTCGATTGATCAAGGGTGTTTTTCGACCGATCGAAATTGCGATAAAAATTTTGGTTTGATTATATCTAACTCGATTGGTATTCGATCGATCGAAACTGAAAAATTTTCAGTTTTTAGAGTTTTTGACCAAATATTTTTTCATGCATCATTTATGTTTAGGATTCACATGAGTTGTATTATTTTTCTATATCCATCTTGCAGTTTTGCAGTCATATCTCTCATTGTTTTCACACATAACATGCATACACTTTGCTAAATTGGGTACTCAACTTGAATTAAAAATTGATTGATTAATTTTTGAGTCCTTTGTACATTTTAGTATATGCTATTTCTTAATGTGTGAACTGCAGAAAATATTTTTCTTAAGAGATATGATGGATAATCAATGTGCAAATATTTTCTCTACTCATGCAACTATTTATGGGTCACATAGTGTCCAGTTTGCATTTATTGAAAGAGAGAAGATTTTTCTTCATGTGTATCCTCAACACATTTTTTTTAGGTTTGTGTGTTTTTTATTTATCCCCACCTCCTAAATTTTCCCCAAAACTGTTTTTCCCAAAACTTGTTTTGTTTTTCCTATCTATATATATATAATAGCAGAAGCCTTTTAAGCAGGTGCTGCCACGTTAGAAAAAATGCCTATTTAAAATTTAGACACGTATACACCTTTAAGTTAAAGACCCGCACGACGCATTGTTTCACAATGAAAAAAAAAAGGGCCACGTTAGGAAAAATACCTTTCGAAGCCTTAATACCGTTCGATAGTATGTGCGTATATATAAACAAAAAACACGGTTAAAGCAAAAAAAAAAAAAAAAAAAAAAAAGAGTTGCAACTAAAAAAAACCTAGCGATACAGACAGGGAAGGAGAAAGATCCCGATCGAAAAGTTTAGACTCGACCTCACTTCCACCTCTTTGGTGCAAATCCATATAAACACAGATCAGAATAGCGTGTTCCAAATCAACAAACATATGAAGAAAAAAAATCCAAAGGAAGCCGAAAAAAAAAAAAAAAAAGAAGAGAAACCTGAAAACCTCTGTTCGTGATCTGCAACAGCGAAAATTGTAAAACTTTGTTCGTCATCTGCAACGGCAGGCGATTCAGAAGGTAGGCATGTTTTTTTTTTCCCTTTTCCTGTTTTTAATTCAATTACCATTTCTAGGGTTTTCAAAAATATATGGGTTTAGTAGAAGGTAGGCATTTTTTTTTTTGACCCTCTGTTTTTTTCCCATTCAATTAGAGTTTCAAATTGTTTTTTTTTTTCGTTTTACCCTATTAAAGTTTCACTGATTACTAACCGTTTGGCATTTTTTTTTTGATCCTCTGTTTTTTTCCCATTCAATTACCGTTTCAAATTGTTTTTTTTTTCGTTTAACCCTGTTAAAGTTTCGCTGATTACTAACCGTTTGGCATAAGGTATATATTAAAAAAAAAAAAAAAACTAAACTAAACTGCCAGAGAAAGAGATCTAAACGGAGATATATCAATAGAGAAAGAGAAATGGGCGGACATATCGATGATTAGAGGAGTATTTGTGAGACAGAGAAAGAAATCTCATAAGATGCAGAGATTGTTGGAGAGAGAGATATGAGGGAGGCCTCTTCGCTTTTGTTAGACCATTCTCCCTCCATCTTCCGGTTCCTCACAGTTGTGGGTAAGTTTTATTTTCTTAATATCATCTTCCAGTTCCTCATAGTTCCTCCTCTCTCTTCTCTGTAGTTGTCTCATCTTTTATATTAATTTTGAGTGTTTAATATTATTTAGGTTTGGCTATTATGTTTGGTTTTGATTTTGTTTTGATTTAGAATTGGTTTTTGTCAATACTTGAACCGTAATATAGGTGCTTCCTCAATTTTGGTTCCTTTCAATATTCGACCCTCTAAATACATTCAGCCTATGGCAAATCATTAGAAAGTGAATACCAAGTCAATCCTGTAGTAAAATATGATACTATACATGACAAATAGATCATTATTGATTGAAAGAAATTTATAAGTATTGGAAGTTTATTGTGTTTTGTTTTTTGTTTTTATTCACAGAGAAACTGAAATTTAATGGAAAGTTATAGTAACAGTAAATAGTCAATAGCCTATAGCAAAATCATTAGATTATGACTAAATAAACTTCATGATGTTAGCAAACGTATGCATAGAATCAACCAAAGTTGTCTTTCATGATCAATGTGAGCCACAATCGCTGTCACTTCTCCTCATAACTGACTGTTCCCTAATAAGCCACAACACATTAAAAGAATGAACCCCTCTCCATCTCTCTTCTTTTTAAATAACTGTATTCCAAATGACCATAAACTTGCATTAGAAATTTTTAGGATAATTAGAAAACTTTCCGTCCTTACTAAAAGTTATTTTGAATCTTAACTTCAATGTGAAGGGTTTCACTACATTTTTTTAGATAAGCTTTTGCTTTGAGGAAAATTTTTCCTATTAATATAGCAGTCCTATTGGTAAGTGCTTTGCTTATAATACTTTTTGAGATTGCTTTATGGGGATATTTAGATTTGCTTAGGAATTTTGATTCATGGGAACTATTTTTGTTAAGGTGGTGTTGTCTTTGTTACAAAAAAGAGGAAAAGAAGTTTATAAGAGGCCTAAACCTGGGATAAAGAAAGAGTATTTCTTTCCCCATTGTTAGGAAGTTTGAATTTGCAAAATATTGATATTCTAAATTTTTGTCAGTGATGTTGTTGCTTTTGTTGGTGTCATCAACCCAAAAGGTATAAGGTACAGTGATTGATGATCTAAAGTGCTTCTTACTTCCCATAAATGCCAAAATTTGAATTGTTTAAGCACTTTGTATGTCTGAAGCAATTCAGTAATAATTTTTATACATTTTTTTTATCCTACTTAGTTTCTGAAGATTTTTATCATCTATTCTTTGTTTGCCAATATTTGTTTATTTCTATTGGTCAAGGTTTCAGTGAGTTTACTTCTTTGTTCTATCAATGTTGAAGTTGTTCTCTATATACAGGTGTTAAAGGTATTATTGGGGCTGCTGCTTCTAAAGATAGCATCCTAAGGCTGTGGTCTGCCAAACTTATAATTCAAAGGCTACAATATTTACATTGTTTTAATAGTTGGGCTTCTAATTGATATGCAGCAGATTTATCTTAACTGCATTAATGGTGTTTGCATGATTGTTGGCTGAGTTTTATAGCATGATAGGTATTTGACAAAATGTCTTATGGACCTGCATTTTATTCCTTTTTTATTATGTTGTTCAGAAAATATATACCTGTAAAACGAATCTTTTGACTTTTAATACCATTAAGATGATTGCACTATTGACTAATAAAATAGATGCCTACAAAAGAGAAGGCAAATGATAGCCCATAGGTATATGATGCCAATTACTATCTATTCGATCCATGGATCTTCTTCTTTGTTTTATTTTTTTGGTAATATGTTTGAAATATTTCTAGAGGAATACCCCCAGACCACAACCACCACCTTATACTCTAAAGGCTAGAGCTGCCGTTGTACACAAAGGTACACTACAGTGACGTGCTTATTTACTTTGATTTCCAGGAAACATTTAAAATATAAATGAAAACATGGAAAAGTGTACTAACAGAAATTTTACATAAATAACTCTTTAGAGTAAACTTACTTGAATTAAGATAAGATGCTTACTTCTAGATATACCTTATTGTGCATCTTTGATTTTTGTAGAGAATTTTCATGTTGATGATCAAGACATATATTGGTTTGGGGAAAAAAAATAGTTTCACTTTTAATGGTTTTCAACTTATTATGAATATAAATTAGTATAAATGTCTCCACATCTTTATTCATTTAATCTTCAGTTGCATAAGAAAGTTAAGCTTAAAGCATGTGATTTGGATATATTTTACATATTTTGTAAAATGTAAATATATGTTACCAACGGTTGACAATGAGTTTCACTCATGATTTGCATGTTCTAAACTACAGAGAATGATGAAGCTATTGATGTACTACACTATATTACTTTTGAAATGGTGTGCGCTTAATGACACTATGTATGCTTTCCCTATGGAGTTTAAAAATTGCACCACTGCTATGTTCCCGCAATTGGTGTACAAGTCTACCATATTAGATTGTTGCATTGTTCAAAAGCTACTGTAGCATTAAGACTGCATCAGTTAAGTGTAGCATTAAGGCTGCATCAGTTAAGTATTGTTGTTGTATTTAGTGATAAAATACTTATTGACGTACTGTAATAATTAATCAGTAGTTGAAATTTACAAGAGATGTGAAATGATTCTTCTTTTTTCTTTTTCTTTTTTTCTTTCTACACATTGTATAATACATTTGATTAGTCAAATTTATAATTATTCTCTTTTTTTTCTTATTATTTCTTCCTTCTCTCTGGTTAAGTTACTTTTTTAGGAAAACATTTAAAGAATATAAGTTGCTTTGTAAGGAGTACAATTAAAGATAAAACATAACAAATAAAAAAAATTCCCGCGCATTGCGCGGGTTAAAAGCTAGTATATATAACAGCAGAAGCTGAGAGAAAATGGATTCCTACAATTAAGGAGGGACTGACAAATAGGAAAAGTACCAATCTAAAAAACAGACACGTTTCACTTAAAAAGTGATACATTATATTGTTTGGTAACGCTACGACACCATATGAAAGCGATAAATTATAATTTTTCACTACGTTAAACACTGTTTGGAGCCCTCTTGGCATAAAAGAAAACTAACCGGTTAAGACAAAAAAAAAAAAAAAAAAAAAATTGCTACACGGAGAAAGAGAGATCGAGAGAAAAGAGAGACAGAAATAGAAATAGAGAGGCAGAGAACGGAGGAGAGAGAGAGACCGAGCGAAAAGAGAGATAGAGAAATAGAGAGGCAAAGAACGGAGAAGGAGAGAGAGATCGAGAGATCAAAAACTGCAATTTGCAATCAAAAATGAAAAGATGTCTCTCACTCCCTGTCAGATTTCTTCATCTAACTGTCCACTAATTTCTTTCCCCGGAATAAGAAGAAGTAAGGAAGATGAAGCGTCAAAAACGAAGAGGAGTCTACCCCGATCTTTTGCCATCACCGTAAGGCCGCCTTCCATTTCTCCTATTCGGATACTTTCTTTTCGCTTGCTTTTCAATTTTCTTAACAGTGATGCTTGCGATCCAGAGATAGAGAAGGAGGAAAAAATAAACCTCGCAATACAGAGATGAGAAGGAGACAGACATTGAGAGAACTACCACCGGTAAGTTTTTCTTTTTTTCATTCTTTCTTAGATCTGGGTATGGGTATGAAATATGAATTAGTTTTGAGAAATTTGGTTGTATTGATTTTTATTTAGGTATTAGGGTAACATTAGGTTTTGATTTGATTTTTTGAAATTTGGGTTACATTTGGTTTCAATTTTAAAAGAGAAGAGAAATATTACTGAAAGGATGCATTATTAACGCACAGGGGAGAAAGACAGACATCTCAGGGCCAGCACTACCGTCGGCTTCCAACCACAGGGAAACTTCTTCTGTCGTCGCACCGCCAGAGCCATTATTGGGTAAGTTCCTTTGACTCTCTGTTGATTCGATTTTAATATCATTTATCATCGATTTATTTCAAGTATAGATTCCCTATAAGATCTCGACTGCACTCTTTGTTAATGTTTCTTTGTTAACGTGTTTTAGAAAAGCAATATCTGCCATAGATTGGTCAAAGAGTTTAGAAACACAGTTCAGGAAGAAGGTATTTGACAAACAAATTGCACTGAACCGTGTGTGGGTTTTATGCAGTCCGAGTGTCCGTAATTGTTTGTGTTATTATGGTTTCAGATTGACACATTATCGAAAGTTAACCACAAGAATTTTGTCAACCTTTTGGATATTGTGAGGAAGAGGAGCCTTTCACTAGAATCATAGTTTTTGAATATGCTCCAAATGGGATACTCTTTGAGCAGAGCATTTACACGGTAAGTACTTACAACAAAGTTATTTTTTGTGTTTGATTTACTTAAAAGATATGTAACTATAAACCTCTATTATTTATTTATTTTTTTTTTATGAACTATAAACCTCTATAATAAAAGTTCAGTGGTTTGTCATGCACATTAGAATGTCTAATTATCAAGAATTAGGTAGAGTGGAAAGAGTTAATCACCATGTAGTTTGCATTGCTCTATACTAGAAGAAGGATTTCAATTTGGTTATATACATGTTGCTTTAGAGAATATAAGTTGCAATCAAATTTTTGTTGAATGGTTATGATCTGCATGATCACTTTAATAATGATATCTTGATTGTGGATGCAAGCTAATGATAATTTGGTATTGCATGCTTTCTTGACATTTGGTTTTGATCGATGCTAATTTCTATGTTCATTAATTCTTGAGCATATTATTTACAACCTAATCTTTGAATGGTGTATCTTGAATACTTGGACTACTATGTTCTAGGAGTTTAGAGATCTTTTATGATTTAAGGTTCTACTGTTGCATATATTTTACTCCTTTTACAAGGTGGGCAAAAGTCACTTCCATGCAACTTTGAAGGCATCATGCATGAGAGACTATATAATATTCCAATTGAATCTTAACATAAAACTTCAGATGAAAGTGCAGTAAAAGTGAGTTATTATTTTCAACCACTCTTTTTTTTTTATTATCATTTGCCATCTGCTCTTTGCGACTTTGCACACTGTTCTGTTTCTTCTCTGCAAAACCTTCCCAATGCTAGCATAGCTTTACCATGGTTGCTTTTTTTAATTCAAATTACCATCTTACCTTTTCAATGTGTCTATATTTTTTTAAAAAACTGCTGAATCAGCGAGGGTTCTTTTTGGATTATTATTATTAATTGATGGGTCGATTATTCTCTTTCTTGGATGCTTTTGTTTTAATTACTGTGGCCCTATCCCTTCTCTGCAACAGTGATATCAAAAATAAAATTGAAACGCCACACCCAAAGAAACAAAACCAGTCATTCTGCCATTTTTTTCTACTATTTGGAGAGGAATGTAAGAACAAAAACATCTCATGCAGGGGAAGATAAGTGACATCTCAGGCTAGCACCACCAACAAACTAACTGTACTGCTAGAATTGTCACCAGGTGAATCTTTTTTTTAATTGTTTTCTTTGTATTTTGATTTTTTATAATTAAATAACCAAAACTTGCAATAGCTATTGTTTATGTTTACGTATTTTTTTGGTTTTGATTGAGCAGTTGGGCTAAATATGGTTTTGATAAAGGTATTTTGTTTATCTTAATTTTTTTTTTGGGAGAAAGATTGTTTATCATAATTGATTACGCCTTGAATTTTACATATGCTGTGATTATTAGATTACCTAAATCTTCAATTTTTTTTCAATTTGTTCTCTGATTTTTAGTTCAGTTACTTCTTCATTGTGCAGCATTTGAAATGATTTGGTTTTGCTTGGAATATTTGGGTTCTTTTTTTTAGGGTACTCCAAACTTATAATTCAAAGGCTATAATATTTACATTGTTTTAATAGTTGGGCTTCTAATTGATATATAGCAGATTTATCTTAATTGTATTAACAGTGTATACATGATTGTTGGCTGAGTTTTATAGCATGATACGTGTTTGACAAAATGTCTTATGGACTTGCATTTTATTCCCTTTGTATTTTGTTTTCAGAAAATATATACCTGTAAAACGAATCCTCTAACTTTTAATACCATTAAGATGATTGCACTATTGACTCATAAAATAGATGCCTACAAAAGAGAAGACAAAGGATAGCCCATAGTTGTATGATGCCAATTACTCTCTATTGATCCATGGATCTTCTTCTTTGTTTAATTTTTTTGGAAATATGTTTGATTTTGAGGGAACATTTAAAATATAAATGAAAACATGGAAAAGTGTACCAATGGAAGTTTTACATAATTAACTTTTTAAACTTACTTGAATTAAGATGCTTACTTCAAGATATACCTTATCGTGCATCTTTGATTTTTGTAGAGAATTTTCATGTTGATCAAGACATATATTGGTTTGGGGAAAAAAAATAGTTGCACTTTTAATGGTTTTCAACTTACTATGAATATGAATTAGTATAAATGCCTCCACATCTTTATTCATTTAATCTTCAGTTGCATAAGAAAGTTAAGCTTAAAGGTATGTAATTTGGATATATTTTACATATTTTGATGAATTGTTTGTCTTAAATGTCAAACATTGTAAGAAACAAAAGGTTTTGTTATAGGAAAACCAAAGGTTGACAACTCCATCAACAACCAAAAAATAGAAGTAGCAGAAACCTTAACTAAGAATTCTCCATTTGATTGATATTAACAAAATTGAAAGGCAACCAAAGATTCAAGTAGCAGAACTGATCATCCCACTTTAAATGTACATGGTGTTAGATAGAGTAATCTGGTCTAATGAATTAAATTATCTTTATACTCTTAGAGTGCTAAAAAATAAAGCTTGATGAAAAAGAGGATAGTGTAGTTCTAAGTTTGTATATATTATAATGTTTATGGGAAATTCTTTTTTTTTTTTTTCCATTGTGAATTTGTTGTTGAAGACTTGCAGCCATCAGATGGGATTATATATTTATGGTTAGGATAGTCCTTATTCATAACACAATATAATCCCCTGGCTAATATACTCCAAATCAGGTTTCAAACTATGACTAATGTAAATGTGCAGAAATTGTTATAATGTACAAATGTGTTCCTTTTTTTCATATTAATTTATTCACATTTATGCCTCAAAATTGGGTGTTGATATTACTTATATTAAAAAAAAAAGTTGGATGTTGATGTTGATTTTGCTGCTTCATATAGGTACTAAAAACAGCGTTGACTGTGTTGATGACTCTGTAGTTGACATCAAACGCTCTAATTTAGCTGATGTTACTGTTGAAAAGTCTTTTGATGGTTCACAAGATAGTGAATCTTCTTAGTGCTTTAAATACCCTTTTGACAAGGTAATTCTTTCATTCCTTCGGCATAAAGTGTCTATAAAGATGTGGTTTGTTGTGGTTTCTCACAACTCCAATATGTAAATGATATTAAAATTTCATTACTATCAAGTTTGCAACACAGCGGTTTACCAAGTAATATTTCTACAATAATTTGATACTTTTTAGCTACTCTTTTTATTTTAGTGACTATGACAACTAAAACAAGCCAGTATTTTAAGTTGTTGCCTCCTTTAAGTCCTTGGCAAACAATTATCAAATGTTATTGATTTATAATTAATATTTTTGGTCTCTTTTGTAGTAAAACCAAAATGTCTTCCAGGAAGCAATTTCATTAAATTATTTGTAGGTTATTCTAATAGAATTCGAAGTACCCCTCAAAGGTCTAATAGTTTTTAATATACTTTTAGGCTTTTATTTATGTCCTTCACAATGAGTTCCACTCATGATTTGCATGTCCTAAACTGCAGAGAATGATAAAGCTGTTGATGTACTACACTGTATTACTTTTGAAATGGTGTGCGCTTAATGGCACTATGTATGCTTTCTCCATGGAGTTTTAAGTTGCACCACTGCTATGCTCCTGCTACTGGTGTACACGTCTATCATATTGGATTGTTGCATTGTTCAAGAGCTACTGTTGCATTGAGGTTGCATCAATCAAGTATTGTTGTTGTATTTAGTGATGAAATACTCATTGCCGTACTGTAATAATTAATCAGTAATTGAAATTTACAAGAGATGTGAAATGATTCCACTTTTTTCTTTTTCTTTTTTTCTTTCTACACATTGTATAATATATTTCATTAATCAAATTTATAATTATTCTCTTTTTTTTTTCTATTTTTGTTATTATTTCTTCCTTCTCTCCAGTTAAGTTACTTTTTTAGGAAAACATTTGAAGAATATAAGTTGCTTTGTAAGGAATATAAGGAATACATTTAAAAATAAAATATAACAAATAAATAAAATAAAAAATTCCCGCGCATTGCGCGGGTTAAAAGCTAGTTTTTATAGGGGGAGAAGCTTGTTTTTAACCTTTTTTGTTCATAGGGGGAGTTGTTGCTCTTTATAGGGGGAGTTCTCTCTATTTTCTATAGAGCTAAATTGTTTTATGTTCCCTTAGTTCTCTTTTTCTCTCATGTTTACTGTCACTTAACTCTTTGTTTGAGTTGTATTTGTCAATACGTGACAAAAAGGGGGAGAAATAGATGTAATGTGAGAATCTTGTTTGTCTTGTTTAAGGGGAAATAAAATTGTTTTTGAATGGGGGAGAATATAAAAACTTTTTGATGTATCTAACTTAGGGGGAGAGTTAGAATTTATTTTTGTTTTTGTATTCTGTTTCATATTATTGTTTATATGTCTTTCTTTCCACACATGCGGTGATGTGTTTGTTGAGTGTTTCAGGAAAGACAGGTGCATTCTGATCAAGACCTTCTACCTCTTCTTGGCAACTTCTAGGTTAAGAGTCTTAGATTGGGATTTGTGATGTAATTGGGCATTTTATTTTATTGGATTCTTGTATTTTAACATTTCATTTTGTATGAAAGTTTTGTCACGAATTGCCAAAGGGGGAGATTGTTAGGTTCTAAAAGTTTAGAACAATTGGCAAATCGTGAGCATACAAGAACATGTAAGCTGCAAAAAGAAGAATTCAGAAATTGCCTGATTCGACAGATCGAAAAACAGGCTCGATCGATCGAAAGTCGTATTTGCAGAATTTTAAGTTGACCTAAACAGCAGTTCTAGCCCATTAAGGATTAGGGTTTCAAATCTACTTCTCCCACTATATAAAGGAAACCCTAAGCACGTTTTTACAAGGCTTTTTAGAGAGAGAAGAGTGTGCTTCTTTTGTATTTAGGGTTTTGTTCCTAAAACCTCTCTTATAACTTCTACCGGTGTTGTTCCTTGAAGAATCTCAAGATCCGGTATTGCTAAAGTTGCCGCCTTCTTTTGTCATCAAAGGTGCTGATGATCTAAACCTTCAAGGGTGGTCTTGGAGTCACAAATAGGAGAGTTTGTGTTGCTAAACCTTTGAGTGGGATCTCAAAGTCACAAACGGTGGTGTTTGTGTTTTGCAAAGATTAGAGAAAGAAGGAGTCCGTGGATCTCGGAGCTGTCACGTGGTCGTGGTAGTAAGTTTCCTACACTGGGTAGCAATAGGATGTTAGTGGTCTAAGTCGCTATTGTGTAAACTTCAATTCTTTCTAGTGGATTTGCTATTTTACCTTGAGGATAGCTAGGTTAAATCCTCCCCAGGTTTTTTACCGGTTTGGTTTTCCTGGGTCATCATATCTTTGTGTTCTTTATTTTCTGCTGCTTTACTTGATATAATTGTTATTGTTTTAACCTAGATCTGAATAATAAACCTAAGTATTCACTTGGTTAATTAATTAGGTTAAACAATCTAGTTTTACAGGGGTCTAAATGAACTTACACAATGGTTATTTACAATCATTCGAAACTAAGAATTTGCTGCATCCATTTGAAGATCAGGTCGAAAAAGCTTCAATTTTACCAGTTGTAAATTTTGTAAGCAATGAACTGATATCATCCCCTTCAAGATCACTAGGATTCTTATAACATGGAAGAGGAACATGAGGATTTGTCATTCCTGCTTGACACATTACAACTATTAGCCAAAAATTAACTATTAGAAAATCCACATAAGTCTCTTGAAAATTCTTCATTTCTTTTCTTACCATAAAAATTTACTAAATTCTCAAAAGTTCCAAATGAACTTTGTTCTTGATCATTTCTAATACTCTTTCCCTGTATATAGTAGAAACATACTAGTTAAAAATGATCATTAATCTTATAGTATAAAACTAGTTGTTATCAAATAAAATTCAAATAATTCTTATTTATGCACTCAAAGTAAACTCTAATACAATGGTGCCTGAGATAACGATGAAGGATTACAAGGTTCACCAACACTTGAAAAATGAGGAATGTACAAATCCTATATTTATTAGTGATCAATAATAGTGTACAATTTATGAAATCAAAATCACCTAAAATGAAAGGGGAAAAAAAAGATTAAACAACATGGATGAAGTTACCTGAACTGAATGATCTATGTATGGCAGAGGATTATAACTAATGGCGCCATTAACTTGCATAGATGAAGTTAAATGCTTATCCTACATAATGTGTAATGTTTAGTAAATTATTCTGTCATTAAATAAAGAACCTAGAATATTTGTGAAGCAGTATAAATGTTAAAAGTTATAATGGTGAGACTAATACCTGTAAACACTGATTTGTTTGTATGGGTTGATGGATGCTTCCTTTTTTCTTCTTTTTGGGCTTTTCAAGACAACTTTTAATCTGGCATCTTCCTTTACATCCTTGCTTCTTCTTGAGACCCTTAGTAGAAATGGTTGTCATCTCATCTGATGAATTTTCTTGGTTAATATCAACTTGACAGGGATTAGATTTTTTTCTAAGGATATCATCAATTTTTTTTCTCAACTCATTATAGCTTTCCAATGCTAGCTCGTATGCTTCCTCACATTCACTTGCTCTAGCGATAAGCTTGACATACATTGGACCCAAAAACTTATATCGAGTTGTAACTTCCAACTTGGTGTCAGCTTTGATATCACGTCCATTAAAGTCTTGCACAATCTCATTTTTTGCATCTTTTGTCCATCTCTTAAGGATGTATTTCTCTGGAAGAACCTTAATATCCATAACATCAAGAATTGTTAAAGCATGACTACACAAAATTCCACCTCTTTCAAACTTTCTACAACTACATGAAACAATCTTTTCAAAAGGATTCCAAATTACTCGACGATCTTTTGGCTTACCATATATTGAAACTATATACTCATGAGTTGCATTTCTTTCAACATGCTCCTTCACAAAAGCTCCTTGGAACTCTTCATATTGCTCTTGAAACTTCAAAAATAATTTAGGTGTATAAATCTGTGCTGCTTGAATCAGCATAGGTGACGTAATCTTAACTTTTGGCAACTTTTGCCTTAAATTGTACTCACCCTTCAACTCCTTGTAACGTTTAGCATCAAGTAGTCTCTCAAAATGTATGAAGAATTTTACAATATCATAGTCTGACTGTAAATAATCCTTCAAATCAGAGTTTATACTCTCACTCAATTGAGTTGTAGTCATTCCTGCAGAAAATGACATCTTGACATATGCTTTAGCCCATTTCTCTTTCACTTCAAATGCACTTTGAAGCCAAGAATTATCAAAAGCATTGTACTTATGAAGTATAGCATCCCAAGCACTAAGAAACTTTTCCTCCTCTTCCCAAATTTTAAAACATGCATCGAGATCACTTCTAAATTTATCCTCACCTCGTAATAGATGGTTGACACCCTTGAGAGCATTTTGCATTAAATGCCATTTACATAATCGATGATAAGTATTTGGCATCACCAATGAGATGGCTTTTGCCATTGCCGGATCTTGATCGGTAAAAATTGTTTTTGGTTTCTTCCCAGACATTGCTTCAAAAAATACGCTTCAAACAACCACTGAAATTTATCAATAGTTTCATCATATAAAAGGGCAGCCCCAAATATTGTACACTCTCTATGATGATTAAACCCAACAAACATTGCAAGGGGTCGATACTCCTTATTAGTTCTGTACGTTGTATCAAAAGAAACCACATCACCAAATAACTTATAATCAACAATCATTTGCGCATCTGCCCAAAAAATATTTGTTATTAGTTTTGAAGCATCTAACTGTACTGCATAGTAAAAGGAAGGATTCTCTTTCCTTTGTTTCTGGAAGTATTTAAATAAACTCCCTGCCTCACCACATTTCTGTTCTTTTGATCTTGCTTGGTGTAACCAAGAGCATCTCTACCACCAACTTTCCTGGCCATGAACTCATATGAATCCTTCAATTTTATACCACTATCATAAGCCAAATCAATTTCCATTGCTTGTGCTTTTGAGACCTTACGTTGGGATGGCATCATGTGAGCACATTGTGGAATATGGAGAATATGATTATGGTTGAGCTCAAGGCTATGTATAAAATATTTCCCCTTCTTTTTATCAAGCCGAATCATCATATGAGCATTGCTTCCTGTCCTTATTTTAGCCCGTTCATACTTATTTTCACAATCTCTCTCCCATGGGGTTTTATTTCCCTCTTTACAACAAGTAAACTTTCTTGAAGTCACCACGCCATCTTTTTTTCTTTTATTGCACCATTCTTTTCGAATACTAAATCCAGAATTTCTTCCACACTCATTATAAAAGTCATATGTCTCTTGTTCAGAACCAAATTCAATGCTAAGTTTTGGAATATAATCAGTATCCAATTTTTGACTATCATCATTGTTTTCCTCTTCCATGTAACTGGTAAATATAAATCAAAATGTACAAGAAACGTGAATTACCACTGAAAAATGAAAATAAATGAATGAATGATGGCAAAACTTTTGTAATCTCATACATTATTTGCCTAAATTTATTAAAAATGACAGAAAAACTCATAGATTTAATAATATTTAGTCTAAACTTAATCTTTTAATTATTTTGACATCTCATAAACATAGGATTGAATAAGAAATCAAAAGTAAAGATGGAAAGTAAAGATGGAAATACCTTCTTTGATACTCTGACAGTTTGCAAAGAAATTTCTTCTTCTTCTTCACTCTTTTTTCTAAAGATTATACCAAATTGTTCTAAAATCTGATTTGGTAGGCTGGAAAAAAGAAAAATAAATAAAAAGAGAGGGAGAACTTGGGCGGCAAAACATAGTTTTCTTATTGCTGTTTTTGTATTTTGGCGCTGAGTCTTGAAACTGAAGAGTCCATGAAGTTTAAAAAAAAAAAAAATGTTAACGTGAGAAGAAGCAGCAACGTTAGTTTGGGTGGGCTCTATTAGTTTTTGCTCAAAATTTAATGAGGTGGCATTTGGTTTTTAATCTCCACCGTTGGTTTATTAGTGAGTGATGTGGCAGCTTTTGTTTAAAACAAAATGAAATATCCAGTTAAATTTTCACTGGAGGTAAGCTAGACCATATATTTATATATATTTGTGGTTCTGTTCAATCTAATGTTTACGGGCTTTGCTTTTTTGAGTGAAGAAAACTAGAAGTAAGCATCCCAAATTTGAATTGTATATGCGGGGAAAGTCATTGACTATATGAATTGTTACACGCCATACGTGCATGCATCGCTAAAGGCCAGCCTAAGGCTATTTCTTGTATACGTGGCGAAAAGTCATTGACTGTCTTTATGAATTTTTTTGTAGGTTTGGTTCCAACCTACAATTTCCCAAAACTGATTATTTTTTTTAAAAGTCTTTTAGTTGTAAGGGAAAAATTAATTGATATTCTTAAGGACATTGGTTTAAGAAGTTGTTAGGGTACTTTTTTACACCTAATTTCATTTACTTTCAAATACACACCATTCTATTTAAAGCCCAAGAATACTTATGCTTGGCAATATTTGAAAAGTCCATGATTCAAGTCCATGGCAAAAAAATTTTATCAATGGAATTCAAATCCATAAATCAAAGCCCATGATTTAAACCCATGACAATTTATCTAAAAGCCCAATTCTCATTGGCAATATCAAAGCCCAATTCTCATTGGCAACATCAAAGCCCAATTTCCATTGGCAATATTAAAGCTCAATTCTCATTGGCAACATCAAAGCCCAATTCTCATTGGCACTACTTTATAAAAAAAAAACCCAAGATTATCAACACTTGGCAAAGAAAATATATATATATATATATATATATAGATATATATCATGGTAAAATGTTATTATGGCAAAAGAGACCATGGCGATCGTCTTGAGGATCATCCTCTCGTATTATAAAACCATGAAGTGCATAAACATCATTTGCATCACGACGTCCATAATATATACCTTCAACACTCGTGGTAAAACATTCAAACCTACAAGCTCATCAACATCAAAGCCCAATTTCCATTGGCAATATTAAAGCTCAATTCTCATTGGCAACATCAAAGCCCAATTCTCATTGGCAACATCAAAGCCCAATTTCCATTGGCATTATTAAAGCTAAATTCTCATTGGCAACATCAAAGCCTAATTCTCATTGGCACTACTTTATCAAAAAAAACCCAAGATTATCAACACTTGACAAAGAAAAAATATATATATATATATAGATATATATCATGGTAAAATGTTATTATGGCAAAAGAGACCATGGCGATCGTCTTGAGGATCATCCTCTCGTATTATAAACCCATGAAGTGCATAAACATCATTTGCATCACGACGTCCATAATATATACCTTCAACACTCGTGGTAAAACATTCAAACCTACAAGCTCATCATTCAAATTATGATGCGATTATTAGAAGCCATGAACATTGTTTTATGGAATTCATCATAGTAAATATTATTTACAAAAAAGTTCTGAAAAATTTGTCCTGTTATTTCAAATATTACAACTAATTGCCCAAAGGCCCATTGCAAGTATTTGTGAAAAACCCAAAAAATACTTACTAATAAAAATCCATGGCAACATGTGCACAACCCAGCCCAAGGGAACCAGCCCATGTGAGCAAGCCCAAGCAATAAATACCAGCAGGAGGCAAAAAATTAAGAGTAGGCTAAACAGCCCTTGTCCACCCCTAACCAAAAAGAGCAACTAAGGACTCATACAAGGGAACCAAGCCTTTGAGAATGGACCAAGGGATGTCCCATCAGCCTTCTGCCATCCTTTACCTGATGTGAACAGTACCCAAGGGTTTGTCATGTCAACTGAAGCCTTAAGGATGATAGAACTCCATCAGACTGCACCCTCA
This sequence comes from Lithocarpus polystachyus, assembly GCA_033629205.1. Classification (NCBI taxonomy): domain Eukaryota; kingdom Viridiplantae; phylum Streptophyta; class Magnoliopsida; order Fagales; family Fagaceae; genus Lithocarpus; species Lithocarpus polystachyus. The sequence continues at coordinate 22,311,284 of CM066164.1, read as the reverse complement.
GCGGAAGGAGAGCTAAAACCAAATTATTCAAACTCCAACAAATTGATGTTAAAAATGTTAACGTGATCAAGACGTGATTCATGTGCCAAGCCCATGAATCCTAAAGGAGAAAAATTGGGAACATGTAGTTTGGAGGGCATAAAGAGATCTCCAGCGGAACCCCTTGTAGTAGACTAGAACTTGACACCTGGCTTGGGGTGTTGAATCTTGCTTCTTGGGGGACCAAATCTCAGTTGCAGCATTAGGATTCTCTCTTGATACACACCCCAAACACAATAATCAAGCTCAGCCCAAAAATCCTGGCATTTAATGCAAAAAGCTCTAAAATCCCATCATTACTCAAAGAAGCAATGCAGCCCTTGAAATGGGTTTTCCTACTTCTGATCAAAAACCTCAGGAAGGCTTGACTTTGATTTTGTCACCTTTGAGACGTCATACGTTTTTGGATTCTTGTTAATCAATGCCTCCCTTCAGCTCCATTATAAATAGACAAGCAAATTAACCACAGAGACAAGCTGGCTACCCCTCTGAAACTTTGTAATTCGTTGGCCACTTTTTGTTGGTGGTTCAGCTCTCTTATAGCTCATCATCCATCATCTTTAACCTTCACCCATCTAATCCCAGATTTTCTTCACCCCCTTTACACTACCACAATTCATATATGTCTTCCAACTAGTCACAAACAGCCCATCACTCATAAAAGACTTCAATCTCAGAATCTGTCCCATACCACTCACTCAAAAAACAGACCTCATTCAACTTGTCCATACCTTATAAACACGCACTCATCGAAATTTTAGCTTAGTACTTGCTGCGTCGAGCTGGGGATTTTTCTCTCCCTTCACACCATGCCAATTAATCCCCTTTTTTTTCTTCCTACGGAACCTTTAATCTTTATTTTTTACTTTACTATTGACGGATATGATGTATTTTTAACAATCGAACTCTTCCCTCACATTGATGTAATGGTGGCTGAAAGTGCGATAAATTCCTCTTGAACAAGACACATAAGTACCTAAAATTTACCTAAATTTGTCTAAATATTGATTGCTGGACCATCTAATTCCATCCCTACTGTTGGACAATTTATCTTTTGGACTTAAATGTAACTTCACCCCTTACTGCTGGAGAATTTATTTACCTTGAACTATCAGAACAGGACCATTAATGTACTAACTAAGCATCATAAAGTATTTTTTTTTATTAGGCTTTTGTTGCTGTTTTGTTGAATGCAGCCATTGTTTCCTTGCTTGGATAGGCTTGTCATCACACCGATAGCCTTTGGGTGTCCTCTTAAGAGCCCATAGTGAGTGTCGGTTTGGTTCCCTAACATCTTATTCAGAGGCATCAATTTCCCCTCCAACATTTTGGTGACTCCATTGGGGAAGCCAATCAATAGGTGAAAGTCTATCATGCCTCCAAGGTTGCGCAATAGCCGGCAAGAAGCAAGCCAAGATAATGTTCATGCAGCAGCACAAAGCCACCCGAGCCCAATTGCACAAGATGATCAATCTGAGCAGCCTGGAGTTAACCATGAGAATTCTGATCATCCGTTCGCTTTTGTTCTTGAAATGTTACATGGAATGCAACAAGCTCAGTTTGAACTAGCTGAATCTGTCAGAGTTCTAAGAGAGGCTCAAGGTCATGGTGTCCAACTGCCACGTGTAGAACCAGACCCTCGCCAGCAACAAGAAAGGGGGTCAGCAACTGGGAATCATCAATCTGGTGATCAAAACACTCCTACATAGCAGTTTGTCATTTTATTAGATCTTACTTCTCTACTAGAGAGAGAAAGAGGCAGGCAGCGGAAGGAGCCTAGGCATTATATTCGCATACCCCCATATCCGACGGAGCTACTTAGCAAACCATATCCGGAGAAGTATGAAACACCTACCTTTGCCCTTTATGATGGGAGGAAAGGGAATGCAATGGAGCATGTCAGCAAATTTATGGATTCCATGGGACCATTTGTAGGAGACGGGGTGCTTTGTCTAAGGGAGTTCTCAAAATCCCTCACTGATCGTGCTTACACATGGTATTCTACTCTTCAACCTAATTCCATCCCCACGTGGGAAGATATGGTGGAAAGTTTCTATGCTAAATATTTCCATGGCGAGGAGGTCACCATCATCACTCTTCACAATTCAAAACAAAAGCCTTTCGAAGGGCTCCTTGATTTTATCCGACGGTTTAGGGATACCGCCCTTGACTATTATGGACAGTATAAAGAACAAGAGCTAGTGGAGATTTGCATCGACAACATGTTCCCGGAGTATCAAGCACACTTGGAAAACCTTAACATTTATCAATTTGCCCAGCTGCTCCAAAAGGCTTGTAAGACAGCCTTATCAATCAAGCCATCTGCCACTGACAAGCCTAGAGTAGAAAAAAGAAGTCCTCCTCAGGCTCTTGCCATCTCCAGCGGTGAGCCAGCAGTAGGGGTAAAACGCAAGAGGGATGACAGTGCTAAACAGCAAGAGTTGCCTCCCATTCCATGTACTTACGAAGAAATTAAGGTGATTGTTGAGAAGTGGGTAGCTGATGGAGTCCTTAGAGTCATCAAGCCAAGCCGGGAGCCCACTAAGGAAGATAAATAAAGCCCTCATTATTGTCACTATCATCAGTATGTGCATCATAAGACCAAGGATTGTAGGGCTCTCCGGAGGATGTTTCATAAAAAAATCGCAGACGGAACCCTTGATTTAACCCAAGAACAGGAAGTCCAGAGGAACCCATTGCCATAACATAACCGAGGAAAGGCTACAACTACAGTGGTGATTCATACTGGGAATAGCGAGGAGGATATGAGTAACAGTGGGGAACTACCACCCGCAGCTGTCTCAGCACTTCAAAGGAGCCCAGCCTTTCATGCCTTATTCAACCAGCTTGGATTCAATGAGGAAGCAATGAAGGCAGCAACCGAAGCACTAATATCCATTGCCTCTGACTCCGGTTTACACTGCCTTACTACCGAAGCTCATGCCAGCAGAGCTTTCTTAGAAACCACCAATGCCATCACCTTCACTAACGAAGATATGGAAGTGCAGCACCCTGATCATAGCAGGCCCTTATATGTCACTGCTCGAATCAACGATGTCCACATATGGAGGGCACTAGTTAATACCGGTGCATCCTTGAATCTCATCCCGACTAGTACACTCCAAGCAGCTGAAATTTCTCTTAATCAAGTCACTGGTGCTCCCGTAGAAGTGGCTAGTTTCGCAGGGATGCAAGAGCATACCATTGGGAGCATACAACTTGTCCTTAGAGTGGGACTTATTGTGGCGCTTACAAGGTTCCATGTGATTGATTCAGCTGTATCATACCATGCCTTACTTGGGCAGCCTTGGCTCCATAGACATAAGCTGGTCCCATCCACATATCACCAATGTGTTAAGAGGAGGTTCCTTGGCAAACCCATACGCATCCCAGCCAACCATACTCCATTTGACTTGTCAGAAGCCCATTACTTTGAAGCAAATTTTTATAATGAATTCACCCCGTTTGGGGAAGATGCCACGTCAAAGCCTACCGGGACCCCGTTGCCTGATTAGAAGGTTATTAAGGAAGAACCCGAGGTGGATCTGAGGGGAATCCTTGATCAAAAGAAAAAGAAGAGAGAGCGCAAGGAAGCATCTAGCAGTAGGTCACAACTAAGGTTTGTGCAAGTCCAACTATTAGATGGGCGTCAAGGTTACCGATTATGATGGTACACGAGGCCTAGCTGTCTCAAACAGAAAGGTCCCGGATTGAATGAAGCCAATACAACACCAACTTACTGTTGCACTCAAGAAACAGTAGCTCCAGTGAAGCATTCTGTTGAATACGTTGTTGAGCCGTGTGAAGAGTCATTACCGACACCCAATTCCAGCTGATGTGGAGCTAGAAGTTGTCAATCTTAGTGATGATAGTCAAAATTTCGCCAGTAAGCTGCAAAGTTCTCTTGTTCGCTTGATGCAACCTGCAAAACACAAAGCAACAAATACCTTGAAAGGGTACCGGTGTGGCACCGGCCAAGGACCCTCCGAAAGTTAAGTTAATAGATGCTCACAACCCTAGAGTGCCAGAGTTGGGGAATAGTATGCGTACCTCTTTTGTGAGAGCCTTTGGGGGTTTTTATAGTAGCGTAGAACCGACCTTCCTTCCTTGTTGAAGAAGTCTTTTCCATATAGAACTTGTCATTGATTGGGCAAACATTACGGAATTCCCCTTACACTTGGATTCTATTCCAAATGGGATTCTTCATACTCAATTATGCGTGGTCTGCAAGTTATTTCCAATAAAAAAGGGTTGACACGTGTACTTCAAACCCGTCAGCATTATGTCCATTCATTACCTATCCATCCACATCAAATACATTCATTTTCCTCCGTCATTAAATCCTGGCATGGAATTTTACCCTCTTCAGCTGCCCCCTCACTCCATGGGTCCGTGACATCATAGGGGACGGACGTATGGGGTGACGATTCAAAGGTATCTGATGAATTATTAGGACATGGGGTAATTAATACGGGTAATAAATGCTGTTGGATACGTGTCACTTTTCCAGTGGCTGTTTGGCAGGAACGAAGCTTCCCTTCGTCTTTCGTGTCGTTCCCCTATATAAGCTTGCCCTTTTCCTCCTCATTTCTCGCTTTTCACAGAAATCAATAGATCAGAGCGCATCCGTTCACTTTGTCAATCACTCGATCTGTCACGTTCATTGATTCGTCAGGTGCTACCAACCCGTCGCATTCATTCATCCGTCACTCAGATTTCCCAACTGCAATATAACTGGTAAGCACTTGCTCACTTTCATTCATTCTTTATTATCGTCAAATGCCTTTAGATTCGGTAGTCTTAGGGTTTACCGTCATGTGTAGGTGACAGATGTCTAGTGTATCGAGTAATCAGTCGTTTGTCCGCGACTGAGCGGGTTACGATGAAGTTCACCCATCGGGTTCAAGAGATCTCGACACTTCAAGTGAAGAGAGTTCATCTACCACCTCATCTTCCTCAAGTAGTGATAGGACAGAGAGTAACCTTAGTGACGATCTAGGGGAAACTGAACCACAAATTCAATCCATCATTGACTCTGATGGGATGAGGAAGTTCATAATGCTTTCGCTATGGACGGTAAATGACTTTACGTCCTCAATTAAGGAATCCCACTTTAAAACCCTAAGGAATAAGTACCAAATACCCGTCAACATACCCTTCAGTCTACTACATAAATCGGAGAAGTGCTATTATGACGACGACAAAGGTGTAGGGATTTATGAGCAAATGCTCAAGGCTGGGTTAAGGTTTCCGTTGAGTCGACTTCACCATCAACTCCTTCAATACTTAGGGTTGTCCATCAACCAAGTTTCCCCAAACGCGTGGAGAGTTTTCCTCAGCGTAGAAATCCTGTACGGAGTTATGTCCAAGGGGAAGAAAAGACTAACAGTGGAAGAATTCTTCCACTGTTACCATCCAGTTGAAATAACAAAATCCAAAGGAATGTATAATTTTGTGGCGAGAAGTCCATTGCTAAGACTTGTGAGTGACACTCTAGATTCTAATAGGGACTAGAAGTCTAGGTACTTCTTTATGGACGGTAGTGAGTGGATGTGTCGTCCTGGTGAGACTGAATTCATGCCGGTTGACACAACATGAGGTGTATTACCACTGTCTGGTTTGCACCCATTCTCTTCTTTGTATTTAAATAATATGCACCATTGATCTCTAACCGTCTTCTTTCTACAGCTCAAGACTGTCCATAAGTTACACTTGAGCAGTGGAGTTTTTTGGAGAAGATTTTCCAAAAAACTAAATTGGAAGAAAGGTCTTTTGCAAAGTTGGTGAGTCTAGAGACCATTCATTGACACTATGACAGACCCAAACCGTCTGAAGAAGCTATACGATACGAAAAACAAGTCCGTTCACGTAAGTCGCTTAAACATTACACTTAATTCTTTGCCTTTGTCCTATTTAACCTTTATACCGTCCTCCTTTGCAGAAATGGATGATGCCAAGCGAAGAGCTATTACTAAATAGCAGGCGGTTGCCAGGAAAAAGGGTGGCCAGATGGGTGGAATTGATGCCCCCAAGCTGCCCATCGCCAAAAGAAAACCTGTCCAAGAGACCGACCGTCATGCCAAAAAGGCAAAGGTCACGCCTGAGACCGTCGTGGGTCTTGAGGCGGAGGCAAGGAAGACAGCCCCCGTCAAACACGGAAAGGGAAAAGGCCTGATGACGGGTGGCTAGGTCCCTTTAGAGAAGCCACCCGTCCTCCTTCGCGAGGATTCCAAGTACGCTCTGGAGAAGCTGTCTTCGATCTTAACGTCAGATGATTATGAAGACCTTGGGCCATGCGACGGAGGCGATGGGTGAAACGGGTCTCTTCAACCTCGCCCAGGTGAATAGATTATCCGTCGTTACTTAGATTTTTTCTATACCGTCATATTTGACTTAACTTTTTCCTGTTGCAGGCCGTGCTTATGATGAAAGGGCTTATGGACCGTTGTGTCCATCATGAGACTTCTTTGGGCCGTATATGATCTAAAGTGGTAAAGACAGAGGACGAGCTAGCCCAATTTAAAGCCTGGAAGGTAGTTATAGAAAAGAAGCTAGCCCTGTCGGAGCAAGAAAGGGGCGAATTGGAGAAACAGACGGAGGTGCTGCAAAAAGTACTCAGTGATAAAGAGAAAGAAATTGAATCCGTCAAGGACCAACTCCGTCATGCCAAAGAGGATGCTATTAAGGAGTATCGCAACTCCAAAGTGTACTTGAAGGAGTTGGGCAGCACCTTCACTGATGGTTTTGATGACGCACTCCGTCAGGTGAAGGCTTCTCACCCTGAGCTGGACCTTTCGCATGTAAGCATTGATGAAGCTCAGGCCCAAACATCTGTCCTCCCTGTTGCCTCTGACAGCACTGATCTTTTATTCGCTGAAGATCGAGATGCTAGGGATGACAGGAATCATGATGATGAAGCTGAGACAACTGCCCAGGTTCAAGCTCAGGCAAAAGATACTGACAGTGAAGCGAAAATCAAAAATTCCCCCGTCCAGTAGCTTTTGATCTTTATTTTTGATTTGTAGAAAGTTTAATTTTGTACCGTCATGAACAATTTGACTTTGATGCATTTTTATTTAAGTACTTTGATTGTTTAAAACTTTATTTTGAATTTGTCTTTATATATATTTTTAGACGGTATTTCAACCCGTTCTTACTGTTATGCATCCTTAATGTATCCGTCCTTGTAGGTACTTGATAATATTTTTGAATTTTGATTGAGGCATCCGTCTCCTGAGAACTTTTTAATTTTTACAACCCCGTGGGATGTATTCGTCCTCTTAAGAAATTTGATTTTTACATCCTCTTGGGATGTATCCGTCCTCTTTAAAGACTTGGATTTTTACATCCTCCTGGGATGTATCCGTTCTCTTAAGGAATTTGATTTTTACATCCTCTTGGGATGTATCTGTCCTCTTAAGGACTTAGATTTTTACATCCTCTTGGGATGTATCCGTCCTTTTTAAGGACTTGGATTTTTACATCCTCCTGGGATGTATCCGTCCTCTTAAGGAATTTGATTTTTACATCCTTTTGGGATGTATTCGTCTTCTTAAGGACTTCGATTTTTACATTTTCTTGGGATGTATCCGTCCTCTTAAAGAACTTAGTAGTTTTTACACCCTCTTGGGATGTATTCGTCCATATTTATATGGTTGTAGAATTACCGTCACATCTAGTTCCGTCCATTATAAATGTATTGTAAGCAATGTTGAAAAATATCTGAATAAATTCCTCATGTATAAGTAGAAATTTGCCTCTTGGGCTTAAAAAGTATTATAGAAAAAAAGTAAATAATAATTAAAAACTAAGGAAAACTAGGAAACAAAAATTGATAATGGAGCATCCTTCTCTGCCTTCTCTTCTATTGGTAGTACTTCTTGAGGTGTTCGATGTTCCAAGGGTGAGACAGTCTTTGTCCGTCTAGGGTCTTTAGGTGGTAGGTGCCTTTTCTTACCCATGAAGTAATTCTGTAGGGGCCTTCCCAATTTGGACCAAGCTTACCTTGAGTTGGATCCCTAGTATTACCCATCACCTTTCTTAAGACGAGGTCCCCAACCTTGAAGTCTCTATGTTTGATCTTGGAGTTGTAGTACTTGGTCATGAGATCCTGATATCTTGCAAGCCTTTGTTCAGTTGTTGCTCTGACTTCGTCTATTAGGTCAAGCTAGAGACGAATAGCCTCATTGTTTCTTCCTTCGTCGTAGTTATTCACTCTGTAACTGGTGAGTCCAATTTTTGCTGGGATGACTGCTTCGCTACCATATGCCAATCAGAAAGGGTTTTCACCTATCGGGGTTCTTGCCGTCATCCTGTACACCCATAGCACGCTAGTAAGTTCTTCTGGCCATATACCCTTTGCCCTCTCAAGCCGAGTTTTGATGATCTTCAGCAAGGATCGGTTCGTAACTTCAACTTGGCCATTGGCTTGAGGGTGTGCTGGGGATAAGTAGTGGTTCTTGATCCCAAGTTCTGAGCAAAAACTTCTGAAAGAGTTGTTGTCGAATTGTTTCCCATTGTCCTAGACCAGAACTTTTGCTATACCGTACCTACAAATGATATTCCTCTATACAAAGTTGTGTATATTCGTTTTCGTGATTGTAGCCAATGCTTCTGTTTCTACCCATTTGGTGAAGTAGTCGATGCCAATGACTAGGAACTTCAACTGTTCGGCTACGGTCAGAAAAGGGCCTATTATGTCTAAACCCCATTAGGTGAATGGCCACGGGGCCGTCATCGGAGTGAGTTCTTCTGTGGGTTGTCTTATGAAATTGCCAAATCTCTAGCATTTGTCTCAAGCCCTGACGTATACCTAGGCGTCCTTTTGCATGGTAGGCCAGTAATATCTAGCCCAGATGAGCTTGTGAACTAACGACCGTGACCCTGAATGGTTCCCGCAGACCCCTTCATGTACTTCCCTCATTACGTAATCTGCTTCTTCGGGGCCCAGGCATCTCAAGTAGGGGCGTGAAAACCCTCTCTTAATGTGAACTGCGCTGCTTGGACCTTCAGCTTCCTAGCAGTTTCCTTGGCGTCCGGTAGCATGCCTTCCTTTAGGTAGGCGACTATTGGCGTGGTCCAATTACTTTCAGAACCTATCTCCTGTACGTCTATGTTATCAATAGCAGGTGAAAGTTGAACAAAGGAAAGTACCTTATTATGGACGGTCATATGGTCTGTTGATGCGACCTTGGCTAGCTGATCGGCCTGCTCGTTCTCCTATCTGTGAATCACAATGTACAACGGCATTGGCAGCACCAGCTGCTTTTGCAAGGTCCAATCCTGCGATCAAAGCTTCATACTCTGCTTCATTATTCGTCGTAGGAAAGTTGAGGCAAACCATGCATTCCACTTCGTCGCCTTCTGGAGATTGAAGTACGATGCTCGCTCCGCCAGCATGTTTATTGGACGAGCCGTCAGTGTAAACATTCCATAGATGCTGTTCTACCCTCTGGTCCTTTAGACTTGTAAATTCTGCAATGAAGTCGGCCACTGTTTATCCCTTCATGGCTATACGTGGGCAGTACTGTATATCAAACTCGCTCAACTCAATTGCCCATAATGCCATCCACCCGGCCGCTTCAGGATTGCTCAAGGCTCGTCTTAGTGGTTTGTCCGTCAGGACGATTATCGTGTGAGCCTGGAAGTAGGGCTTGAGTCTTCGAGCAGCTGTGATCAAGGCGAAGGCGAACTTTTCCATTGGCGGGTATCTTTCTTCTGCGCCACGAAATGCACGGCTAGCATAGTACACGGGTTTTTAAATTTTTGCCTTCCTCCCAGATCAAGGCTGTGCTGACCGCAGCTAGTGACACAGCTAAGTATAAGAACAACTCTTCTCCCTCTCTGGTTGGGCTCAGTAGTGGAGGGGAAGAAAGATAAATTTTAAGATCTTCGAACACTTGCTGACATTCTTCCGTCCACTCAAAGGATTTCTTCAACATGCGGAAGAATGGTAGGCATTTATCCGTCGCTCTTGATACGAATCTGTTCAACGCAGTGACCTTACCGTTTAGGCTTTGTATTTCCTTTACATTTTTAGGGGGCGTCATCTCTAATACCGCGCGGATCTTATCTGGGTTGGCTTCAATCCCCCTTTGGGACACCATGAACCCTAAGAACTTTCTGGCCGTCACCCCAAATGCGCATTTACTTAGGTTAAGCTTCATGTTGTACAATCGAAGGGTGTCGAAAGTTTCTTTGAGGTCATCCAAGTGGTCTCCTTCCTCTCGGCTCTTGACCAGCATATCGTCCACGTATACTTGAATGTTCCTTCCAATCTGTTTTGCGAACATTTTGTTCATAAGTCTCCGTAAGTCGCTCCGGCATTCTTGAGGCCAAACGGCATCACTCTATAACAGAAGAGGCCCTAACTTGTTACGAACGAGATCTTTTCCTGATCTGTCTCGTCCATCTTGATCTGATTGTACCCGGAAAAGGCGTCCATGAAACTTAGCAACTGATGTTGCGCAGTTGAATCGACTAGGGTGTCAATTCTTGGGAGAGGGTAGCTGTCTTTTGGACAAGCCTTATTTAAGTCCGTGAAATCTACACACATCCTCCATTTCCCATTGGCCTTCCTAACCATCACTAAGTTTGCCAGCCAATCGGGGTAGTAGACTTCTTTAATAAAGCTCGCTTCTTGCAACTTGCGGACTTCTTCCACTATAGCTTGGTCTCTTTCTCACGCGAAAACACGCTTCTTCTGACGAACCAGTGGAAAGGTGGGAGATACATTCAACTTGTGAACCATGACGGAGGGGTCAATCCCGGGCATATCTTCATAACTCCATGCAAAAACGTCCCGGTTTGCCTTAAGAAATGCCTCTAGTGCTCGCAGGATCGTTGGGCTGGCAAGGGTGCCAATTCGGGTCGTTCGCTCCGGCATTGAGTCGTCCAAGTGTATTTCCCTAAGCTTTTTAACAGGTTCGGCCACCGTCCGTTATTCTTCGATGCTCATTGTCTACATCTGGTCATCCATTTCCATCATCGTCACATAACATTCTTGCGCGGCAACTTGGTCCCCACGTAGTTCTCCTATCCCGTACTCAGTAGGGAACTTGACCATTAGATGGTAGGTCGAAGTTACGGCCTTCCATGAATTAAGAGTGGGACGTCCAATTATGCCATTGTATGCGGACGAACAATCGACTACGAGAAGCGTGACATCTTTTGTAGTTTGCTGTGGGTAATCACCAATTGTGACGGGCAACGTAATTGCGCCGAGGGGATACACCTTGGTTCCCCCGAACCCGACAAGGTGAGCATTTGTTGGAATCAACCACTTTTTACCAATCATCATTTGTTGGAAAGTCGGGTAGTAAAGGATATCAGCGGAGCTTCCGTTGTCAATCAGTATTCGGTTCATGTTATAATCTCCTACTTGTATGCTAACAACAAGTGCGTCGTCATGTGGGTGGTGAAGATGTCGAGCCTCGTTCTCTGAGAACCCAATGATGGGTGTTTCGTCCTGTTCTCTCCTAGGAACAAAGCTTGTCACTTGGATGTTCTAGACCGTTCTGAGGTAAGTCTTTCGAGCCTTTTTTGACGAGCCGGATGTCGTTGTGCCTCCTACAATCATCCTTATGTCGCCTATGGGCGGCCTTGGGCGCTCGTTTTCTTGTCCTGGAATCTGTTCTTGCTGCAGGTCCGTTCTCTCCCTGCTAACAAACCTCTGTAGCTTTCCTTGCCTTATAAGTGCTTCTATCTGCTGCTTCAAGTCATAGCAGTTTGCCGTGTCATGGCTGTGGTCTCTATGAAAGCAACAGTACTTGTCCCGAGGCCTTTTATTGGAATCTCCTTTCAGCTTTCCTGGAAAAGTAAGGGCCCCCTTGTCTTTAATCTGCATCAGGACTTGGTCTATCAGGGCTGTAAGCGGCGTGAAGTGTGTAAACTTCCTAGCTGGAGGTTTAGAGCGCCTCTCTTCCCTTTTGTCTCCTGTCCTCGCGGTCTTTCATCCCCTGTCTTGATGTACGTCGTCTTGCCTTTCTCTCTTCCTAGGAGGCTTTTCTTCTCGAGCCGAAAGTGCATCTTCCACATTCATGTACTTGGTTGCTCTGTATAGCACATCGAACATGGTCTTTGGGTCATTTTTATATAGTGAAAATAGGAATTTACCCTTTCGTAGTCCATTCGTAAATGCGGCTACCAATATTTTTTCGTCCGCTTCATCTATCGAAAGTGCTTCTTTGTTAAAGCAGGCAATGTATAACCTTAGCGTTTCGTCCTCTTGTTGTCTAATATTCATCAAGCACGCGGTGGACTTCTTGTACCTATGCCCCCCAATGAAGTGCGAAGCGAATTGAGCACTTAGCTCCTTAAAAGTACTAATAGAGCCTAGCGTCAATCTGCTAAACCAGACCCTCGTAGAGCCTCTTAATGTCGTAGGGAAGGCCCTACACATAATTTCGTCCGCCACTTCTTACGGATGCATCAACGTCTTGAAAGTCTCCAGATGATCCAACGGGTCCTTGGATCCGTCGTAGCTTTCAATCTGAGGCATGCGAAACTTCTAAGGGAGAGGGTATGAATTGACCGACACCATGAATGGTGAATCGTTTCGATGAACAAGGTCGTCTGGGTCGTTGGATACCCGTCCTTTGAGAACGTTCATCATAAAATCCATACGCTCCTTCATCATCTGCATCTCCGCCACCACACTAGAAGGGATCTGTTTTGCAGTTGAGGGTCGATTCGTATCCTGCCATTCTGGCCTGCTATGGGTGTTACTCCCCTCCGGCCCGTGGTGGGTTCTCCTCTTGGCGCTGTTGGCGTCCTGCTCTTCCTCCTGAGTATTGAGCGTTGCGTTCTTCTGGCGCAATTGCTCTTTTAGGTCGTTGTTACGTTTTGTGAGGCGTTCTATTGCTGCAACGAGGGTTTGAACTTACCTCTCAAGAGCTGAAGTATATGTCTCCCCCTGATCGTTCGTCGTGGTTGCCATCGAGGGTGTGAGTACCATGCAATTTTTTGTCCTAGAAGCTCAAAGTAATGACTTTTCCTTGCATTCCCCACAGACGGCGCCAACTGATGATAGTCAAAATTTCGTCAGTAAGCTGCAAAGTTCTCTCGTTCCCCCGATGCAACATGCAAAATGCAAAGCAACAAATACCCTGAAAGGGTACCGGTGTGGCACCGGCCAAGGACTCTCCGAAGGTTAAGTTAGTAGATGCTCACAACCCTAGAGTGCCAGAGTTGGGGAATAGTATGCGTACCTCTTTTGTGAGAGCCTTTAGGGGTTTTTATAGTAGTGTAGAACCGACCTTCCTTCCTTGTTGAAGAAGTCTTTTCCATATAGGACTTGTCATTGATTGGGCGAACATTACGGAATTCCCCTTACACTTGGATTCTATTCCGATTGGGATTCTTCATACTTAATTATGCGTGATCTGCAAGTTGTTTCCATTAAAAAAGGGTTGACACGTGTACTTTAGACCCGTCAGCATTATGTCCGTTCATTACCTATCCGTCCACATAAGATACATTCATTTTCCTCCGTCATTAAATCCTGGCATGGAATTTTACCCTCTTCACTTAGTAACAACCCAAATGCCCCACGAACAACCTCTATTAACGCAAATCTGTCACAACAGGAGAAAACCCAACTCGTTGCACTTTTGAAGGAGTATGCTGATGTCTTCGCTTGGGAATATGATGAAATGCCCGGCTTGGATCCCAATTTAGTGGCGCATGCTCTTAATGTTGAACCAAGTGTGAAGCCGGTAATACAGCCCATGCGAACCTTCCATCCGGATGTTGAAGCTCAAATCATCAAAGAAGTGCAGAAACTCCTTGCAGCTGGTTTTATTAGGCCCATTGAGCATCCGAAGTGGCTGTTAAACATAGTGCTTGTCAAGAAAAAGAATGGGCAAATAAGATGCTGTGTTGACTTTGGAAATCTGAATAAAGCATGCCCAAAAGATGAATTTCCACTTCCAAACATGGACATGCTAATTGACTCGGCTGCCGGACACGCTATGTTCTCCTTTATGGATGATTTTAGCGGCTACAACCAAATTAGGATGTCTCCTAAGGATGCAGCCAAAACTGCCTTCCGGACCCCCATTGGGAATTTCTACTATACCATTATGCCCTTTGGCCTCAAGAATCCCGGCGCCACTTACCAAAGAGCCATGACCGTGATCTTTCATGATATGATGCACAGAGAAATTGAAGACTATATCGATGACATTGTGATAAAGTCCAAAGCAAGGGAAAACCATTTTTATGAATTAAGAAGAGTCTTTGAAAGATGCCGCCTTTACAAGCTCCGTATGAACCCCCTTAAATGTGCTTTTGGTGTTTCCGCTGGAAAGTTTTTGGGTTTCCTTGTTCACCAATGGGGGATAGATGTTGATCCTAGTAAGGCACAAGCTATAGCTACCATGAAGCCCCCTACTACGGTCAAAGAGCTTAAGAGCTTCCTTGGCAAGCTTTCGTACATTTGGAGGTTCATTCTCGGTCTAGCCGCTCTTGCCGCTGCCTTCACCCCCTTACTAAAGAAGGGAAGGCCTTACCGCTAGAGTCAGAAATGCCAGCAAGCTTTCTCCCAATTACAGCACCTCATGACCAAGCTACCAACTGTATGTGCACCCACACCAGCAAAACCCCTTAAACTCTATTTGGCCACCAACAGTGAGGCAGTTGGTGCATTAATAGTCCAAGAAGACCAAAAGGGGGCTGATCAGCCAATTTACTACGTCAGTCAGATGTTGAGACTTGATATTCGAGAGCTGAAAAGGCTTGTCTCTCTGTCATATATGCTGCGCAACGACAACGATGTTACTTTTTGGCTCATACAGTTTACCTCATGACAAAATCCCATCCTATACGCTCACTCTTGCGACGTCCCTTCCTTTCTGGAAGACTAGCACAATGGCTTCTGCAGTTGTCTGAATTTGAAATCATCCCTATTGTCCCTACAGCTGTAAAAGAGCAAGCTATAGTTGACCTACTAGCATGGTTCCCAGGAGAAGAAAGCTGAGATGTTATTGATAGAGTCCCTGGAGATCTACTGGAAGTGTTAGCCATTGAAGTGGCTGGAGCCAGGTGGATTCTTAGATTTGATGGATCCTCCACTGCTGCTAAAGGAGGAGCTAGAATAGTCCTAATTAAAGAAACAGGGTAAGCAGTAGCTATGTCCTTCAAACTTGACTTCCCTTGTACTAACAACAAAGCTGAGTATGAAGCATACCTCACAGGTTTGGCAGTAGCACGTGAAATGGGAATCAAACACCTTAGGGTGATTGGAGATTCGAATCTAGTTATTTGTCAAGCTAAGGGAGAGTTTGCACTTAAAGAGCTGTCATTGGCGCCATATAGAGCAATGGCCTAAATGTTGGAAGATTCATTTGAAGACTTTGATATCCAACCCCTTAAATTCTATTTGGCCACCAACAGTGATGCAGTAGGGGCATTAATAGCCCAAGAAGACCAAAAGGGGGCTGATCAACCAATTTACTATGTCAGCCGGATGCTGAGACTTGATATTCGAGAGCTGAAAAGGCTTGTCTCTCTCTCACATATGTTGCGCAACGACAGCGACATTACTTTTTGGCTCATACAGTTTACCTCATGACAAAATCCCATCCTATACGCTCACTCTTGCGATGTCCCTTCCTTTCCAGAAGACTAGCACAATGTCTTCTGCAGTTGTCTGAATTTGAAATCATCCCTATTGCCCCTACAGCTGTAAAAGGGCAAGCTATAGTTGACCTACTAGCATGGTTCCCAGGAGAAGAAAGCTGGGATGTTACTGATGGAGTCCCTGGAGATCTACCGAAAGTGTTAGCCATTGAAGTGGCTGGAGCCAGGTGGATTCTTAGATTTGATGGATCCTCCACTGCTGCTGAAGGAGGAGCTAGAATAGTCCTAATTAAAGAAACAGGGGAAGCAGTAGCTATGTCCTTCAAACTTGACTTCCCTTGTACTAACAACACAGCTGAGTATGAAGCATACCTCACAGGTTTGGCAGTAGCACGTGAAATGGGAATCAAACACCTTAGGGTGATTGGAGATTCAAACCTAGTTATTTGTCAAGCTAAGGGAGAGTTTGCACTTAAAGAGCTGTCATTGGCGCCATATAGAGCAATGGCCCAAATGTTGGAAGATTCATTTGAAGACTTTGATATCCAACACTCTCAAAGGTTCGACAATTGTTTTGCTGATGCATTAGCCACTTTGGGGTCTAAGATTAGTTTTGAAGGTACCACTACTGAAGTTACAATCGTAAAGAAACTTGTTCCAGCCATACAGATGCTGAAGGAGGAGTTTTTCAGTCAACCACTAGACCAAGTAGACTGGCGGTCGCCCGTTAAAGAAGCCCTACTATCTCCCTCAAGCAAGGAGCAATTGAAATGTTTCAAAGATTACACTTTGGTGGCAGGGGAGTTATACAGAAAGTTTCCAAGGGGAGTCTTGGCAAGGTGCTTAGGCCTAAGTGAATCTGGCAAGAGACTAAAAGAAGTCCATGAGAAATCCTGCGGCTTCAGCGATACTATAAGCCTCTACAGGCACCTCCAGCGATCAGGATATTATTGGCCAGACATGGGCAAACAAGCTGCCAACATCCAAAGTCAGTGTGAGAAATGTCAGCACATCCCCAGCCATGAAGAATCATATGCTATGTTCACCTCTAATGATTGGCGAATCCCATTTCTTGAATATCTCATAGAAGGCATTTTGCCCCACAATCGGGATGAGGCTTATCGTTTAAAAAGGATGGCGACTCGCTACTTTGTGGAAGGAGGTGTCCTTTTCCGAAAGGGGTTCAATGGAGAGCCCTTAAAATGCTTTGGGACCCCCGAATCGCAATCTGTCATGCAAGAGGTTCGTGCAGGTGAATGTGCGGATCATCAAGGCAAGAAACGACTTCTCCAACAGCTGCTTAACCTTGGGTATTTTTGGCCAACCATGAAGCAAGACACGGCTGAGCATGTAAAGACTTGTGACACTTGTCAAGTCCATGGGAGCTTAATCCACACTCACCCCATTAGCCTCCAAAACATGACAACACTGTGGCCATTTCACACTTGGGGGCTAGACTTGATAGGCCCAATCAATCCACCATCCAATGGTTATATTTGGATATTAGTGGCTACGGAGTACTTCACAAAATGGGTTGAGGCGATCCCGTTAAAGAAAGCTACCAGTCCAGCGGTTGCAAACTTCATCCGTGAGCACATAATTTGTAGATTTGGCATTCCCCATAAGATTGTCAGCGATAATGGCACCCCTTTTGTCAACAAAGATGTCCGTAAATTGCTTGACCATCGCCACATCAAACATAGAAAGTCTACTCCCTATTATCCCCAAGGCAATGGCCAAGCAGAGGCAACTAATCGAGTACTATTGAGAATCCTCAACAAGATGGTCCACGAATACGACGGAGGATGGAGTGAACATTTGTTGGAAACTTTATGCGCCTATCAGAGTTCAGCAAAGACGGCTACTGGTTTCTCACCATTTGCTCTCATGTATGGCACCGAGGCCATATCACCGGTTGAGTTATTAGTTCCTACGCCTAGGATGGTTAATAGTCAAGAAATTGAAATGAGTGCAGCCACTTGTGCAAAATGTAAGGTCTCCGACCTTGAAACCCTAAAGGAAGCAAGGAATTTGGCCCTTAGCCGTATCCAGCGGTACCAGCAGCAGATGGCCAATGCCTACAACAAGGTCATGAAGGCTAGAACTTTTGTTAATGGGCAAATGGTTTTGAAGGCAGCAGATCATGTGAGAAGGAATCTCTCTGGCCCCTCTAAGTTCGCCCCAAATTGGGTAGGTCCATACCTTGTAAGGGAAGCCAATGAGAGTGGTTACTATCGTCTATCTACAGCATGTGGTGAAGTAATCGCAGAACCTATCAACGTCAAATGGCTTAAGTTGTACTATGCTTAATCTACCATGCTTGTACTATGAGGTCTTTTCCCACTCTTTTGTAAGATCACAACTACTACTAAATAAAGAAGTAAGCATCGCCTTTGCCATGATCATGCATGTTCTCTTTGAAAAGTATTGAGTTTTTTCTAAAAAAAATAATATATATAGTTGTTCTCTTGAAAAATATATGTATGTATATATAGAATAACATATGACTGCGCACACATAGGTATGTATATAAGTATACATACATGTATATATGTGTGAATATATAAGTAAACACTATTTTCTTCCTTTTTCAAAAAAAAAAAAGGAACCCAGTAGCTACGGCTGGAGGTGTCCTTTGCCATGAAAAGTACAATTTTTACACGAGAATGGCTAAAAGGAAAGGCTAATGATGCATGTACATATGTCAGTATACATGTGTATACATATACGTAGATGAATGAACACTATTTGATAACAAAACATTTTCTTCCCCTCCCTTTTGGGCTCAAAAAACCATTTTTGCAAAAAAAAAAAGGCACAACAGCTATGATTAGAGGTGTCCTCTGCTGAGAACAGTACAATATCTCCCCACGAACAGTAAAATAAAGCATGTGCGCGCATAAAAAGTAGCAATGGACAACCCCATTTTATGTAGAAAAATGTCTTCTGTGCAGAAAAATTTCTGTTATGCAGAAAAGTTTCTGTTATGCAGAAAATTTATGAGGTGTCCTCTGCTGAGAACAGTACAATATCTCCACACGAACAGTAAAATAAAGCATGTGCGCGCATAAAAAGTAGCAATGGACAACCCCATTTTATGTAGAAAAATGTCTTCTGTGCAGAAAAATTTCTGTTATGCAGAAAATTTCTGTTATGCAGAAAAATTTCCCTTTTATGCAGAAAAATGTCTTCTGTGTAGAAAAATTTCTGTTATGCAGAAAAGTTTCTGTTATGTAGAAAACTTCTGTTATGCAGAAAAAATTTCTGTTATGCAAAAAAATTTCCCTTTTTATGCAGAAAAATTTTCTTTTATGCAAAAAAATAAATTTCTTTAGGGCATGAACCCCTATACAAGACAACGTCCGTAGTTGACTAGTCCTTCCTTCACATGAGATGTTGGTCTCCACAATTAAATGACCTTTTGCACAGATAATAGCAACACTAACAACTAGACAGATCACAAAGAAATGAGTTTTCACATATAGCTGAATAGTTTCGCATACATGAGTACTAACAGCACCTAGAAGATTTTTTTTCTTCTTCTATTACAAAAAGAAAGGTGGAAAAGAGTCTCTATAACTAGAGAATCTCAAAAAACATGTAGTAACACATTAGATATATATTACATCCCAACAAAGTTGCCCACTAAGAAAAATAAACTAAAGCATGAGTAGCCTAATCCAACAAGCCGCCAAGGGTTTCCGCGGAGGACGAGTCACCGCTAGTAGCTAAGGACAGCATGATGGACTCCTTTTGGTCTATCAAGAGGGATAATTCTAATACCTTCGCTGCAATCTGTTTCTCTAAATTTGCAATCTTCACTGAGAGTTTAGCCAACCTCATCTCACCATCACGAATAATGCATGAGGCAGCAGTAGTTCTGAGCCAATCAAGAATGAACCCAACATCAAACCTCATGGATTGCAACTCTTTAAGCACGTCCTTCCACTCGAGAACTCTGTGCAAGTTGAAACTCTTGAGGGGTGTATGTTCTATGTCAGGCAAAACTGCAACAAGGGATTTGAACATCACCCTCCTCACTGCATTGTCGTATGTACACCTAAACATAAGATCTGGATGCTTTGACAATATCTTCTCCAACAACGGCAGACCTTCAACGGGAACATCAAACCGTTGAAATTTCACTATGATTCCCGAAAATGTATAGAAGTTCTTGGCTGATTTGTCATTCTCTCTCTCTTGGTCAAACATCTCCGTGAAATCTTGCACATTAACCCCCTGAAATGCAGCACTTGATGGCTCTCCTTCCACAACTGTCAGACAAGATTGGTGGAGTTAATTGTTTTTTTTTTTAAAAAGAGAGGAGGGGAAAACAAGTTTTTTTTAGGCAAGCCCAACATAAGTCTTTGGATATTGTTGAAGCATGGACAACAGAAGCCGTACCCGTGTTTTTTCTGCTCTTGAGAGGATCAAGGTCAGATGTGGGCATGGTAGGTTCGGTTATAGTATTTTCCCCGGCCCCGCCAGCGACTCCCTCAGCTGGCAGCAAGGGATCAGTAGCACTCCCTCCAGTTGCGCCACCATCAGTAGCTTCCTTAAGAGGTACATTAGCTTTTTCAACTACACTAGCATTAGCAACACTGCTAGGTGTTGATGAAAGGTCAACGACAGCCCCAACCTCACCAATTTCCACAGTTTCTGCATGTACCATTGAAGAATCAACAACATTACCTGTGATAGAAATGCCGTCAGCAGCAGCGGAAACATGGGAGGATAAGGAGGCAAGTAGCAGAAGGTTACCGGAATCCATGGTGGCATCCATGAAACCACCTCTGCGATCTTCAGAGCGGGTTCTCTCACTGTCACTAGACTGATGGGGCAACTGACAGCAAAAGGAAGACGTGTCAGTATGAATATAGAAATAAGAAATAATATAATGATAACGAAAGAAAAAGGGAAGAAAAGGAAAAGAACTTAAGGGTTAAGGATTTACCTCTCCGGAGGAGCTCTTAGTATCAAGTCTGGCATCTTTTGCCCTATGAGCAGTAGTTTTTCTCCTATATGTCCTCCCCTCAAAATCTGGGCTCAAGGAAGAAACAGCCTCTACCGGTAGGGGTGTGAGGGAAAGACTTGTATCCTGAATCGGAGAATCATACAACTCGATCACTGAAGACTTGGAATTATCTTTCTTACTGCTGCCAATATCATGCTCTACCCTAGACCTCGTCCTCCTAGAGACACCTCCAGCCGGAGGAGCTCCACTTCGAGCCCTTTTACTTGGTATCCTACGCTCTGCCACGAGTTTAGGGGCTGCCACTATTTTATTCTGGCTCCTCCATTCTTCTGGAACGTTGTCACCATAGACGACCCAACCATCAAGGTCAGAATGCCATTCCGCGAAACTTATTTTCTGCCTGGCTGCCCATGAACAAACAGCCTGGGTATTCGGAACCAAGCACTGGTTAGGAGGCATATCTGCCCTTGGAGGGCCAATCACCACCCTTTCGTGCTCTCGGCTATCAACAAAGGCGACAAAGTTGTTCATTACCCTTTGCCAGTAAGAGCACATGTTTCGGGTGACACGACCTTCCCTTCGCCTACACGGGATCAATACATCCACCTCCCTCTCACACCAATAATCCATGGCCGAATCATGAAGAAAAGGCCTCATTGCCTCTCGAATATCATACTCCATGTCATTAATTATAGGCACATCTTGGTTGAGCCTGAATTGGCGTGACACTATGAGGATTTTATTTCACAAGGCTAAAACCCCAACTGTTGAGGCAAGGGATTGATAGTGGGGAAGTAGTGAGCAAAAAATTCAAAACCTCACCGCCATCCCTTAAGTTGAACATTTGAGAATCAGGCCTAGCACTCGGAAATGGCGAAGGAGAAAAAAACCCATCAGCATGATAAGCATAAGGCCTCCAAATAAAATCAGACCCTAAAAATCTCTCTTCACCATCAATAATTCCGATTGAAATCACTCTCTTAGTGTCACGGATCTCACTTACACTCTTTCCTACATTAAGGTACCTTCTTGAATGCTCCCAAATAAAGGCTTGCAACATCACTATGCTTACCCCGGTATCAACAATATGGTATGGAGAACCAGCTAGTTCATTATGATGAAGTTGGTCTAATTCCGAGTAAAGGCAACCTAAAAATAAAGCACCTAATGGTAAGGACATACCTTGCGAAAGCTTTATGGCAAGACGAAAGGTGAAGGGTTTGATGAACTGAGCAGGGTAGCAGCTAAAGACGCACTTACTCAGCCACATTGACAAGAATGCAACCCTCCTAATCACATGACTACCAGATTTCTTAAACGCAAGAATCCACGAAGAAAACCTGGCCCTTTGCTCAGTGGGCGATGCTGCACGACCCCTGAATGCCTTGTAAAGCCTCTCTTCGATTTTAGCCTTATCATCATCCAACTCCAAATCCATCAGATTCGGCGTCCCTATGCTTGGCAGTAAGAATAACCTCTCTACATCTTCGAGGGTGACAGTGATTTTGCCCCAAGAGAAAAAGAAAGTGTGAGTTTCCAGGCTCCAACGACGAATCAAATACCGCAATGCAATAACATCCCTAAATACATGCCACCCTCGAGACATCAATACCGCTTCAAAAATGTTGGCATCATGAAGAGCCTGACAAAATTCTTCATTCTCAATTTCCTTATCAAGCTAATCGGACCAAAATTGATCAATCCATTGGGACACCAAAATTGCACTGGTAAAGGTAGAAGCTCCTTTCGCTAGAGGCGCAAATCCATAACCCCAGATGCCGAAGATACCCATGCAGTTTCAACATTAGGGGCTTCACCCCTTATGTTCCATTGAGAAGGAGCATCAGAAGCACCGGTGTTAGTCGAAACCACGGGAAATAAAGGAGAAGAGCAGTACCACGGGTCTTGCAATGGTAGGAGTGATTTTTTCGCAATTTCGACATCAACGACAATGAGCGCTTCCTCCTCTTCAGCCATGGACATGATTTGATGATGGAAGCCTCTCAAACACAGATGAATAAGGCCGAAGAAAAGGCACAATAGAGGAAGAACAGAAGGGGTCTTCCTCTCTTCCCTTACAATGCAAAAAAAAAAAAAAAAAAATGGGTGAAGAGAAGTTTTTTTTTTTTTTTTTTTCTCTCTTTCACTCCTCTCTGTGGTCGAAAATCAAGAAGGGAAGATGTGGAGGAAGAAATCTTATCTCTGTTTCCCTTTTGATGGTGCCGAAACAAGGAAGAGGTAAAACCCTTCTTTCTCTCTTTTATTTTCTCTAATTTTCCCTATCTCTCTGTTTCTCAGCCTTGAAAAAAAAAATATGACGGGAAAGGGCAGCATTAACTCCTTGGGTTACACTGAGAAACGTGAAACCCAGCCTTGAAAAGACATGCTAGGGGACTGTAGTTATTGCAGGTAATAGAAACCACCCTGGTATCTGAGATGAGGTTTCACAAGAGTTCACGCATAATGCCCCAAACGGTCACTATTTTTCAAAATACGTGTATAATAATAATAATAATAATAATAATAATAATAATAATAATAACTAAATGACTAAGCAAACAATATATACTCTTATATGTATATATGAAACATAGTGATGACAGATTTTTTTTGAAATATATACACAAAATATATGTATATAAATAAATAATAAATAATAAAAAATATATATAAATATAAATATTAAAAAAATGATAAAATATATATATGTATATGCCCAATAACAAAATAACTAAACAATAAATATTCATAAAAATGTACATGAAGCATGGCAGTGACATGCTCTCAAAATATATGTTCATATATATACACAATATATATATATATATATATATATGAAAAAATGAGCATACAACAATGATAATAATAGCAACGATAACGCTAATAACACACAAAAAAAAAAAAAAAAACTCACACGTGTGATCCTAATATTTTTCTTTCAAAAAATATATATTGTAACTTGATCACATGTGACTTGCGGGGCTAAAGTTAGGGTACTTTTTTACACCTAATTTCCTTTACTTTCAAATACACACCATTCTATTTAAACCCCAAGAATACTTATGCTTGACAATATTTGAAAAGTCCATGATTCAAGTCCATGGCAAAATAATTTTATCAATGGAATTCAAATCCAAAAAATCAAAGCCCATGATTTAAACACATGACAATTTATCTAAAAGCCCAATTCTCATTGGCAACATCAAAGCCCAATTCTCATTGACACTACTTTATTAAAAAAAACCCAAGATTATCAACACTTGGCAAAGAAATATATATATATATATATATATATATATATCATGGTAAAATGTTATTATGGCAAAAGGGACCATAGCGATCGTCTCGAGGATCATCCTCTCATATTATAAACCCATGAAGTGCATAAACATCATTTGCATCACAACGTCCATAATATATACCTTCAACACTCGTGGTAAAACATTCAAACCTACAAGCTCATCATTCAAATTATGATGCGATTATTAGAAGCCATGAACATTGTTTTATGGAATTCATCATAGTAAATATTATTTACAAAAAAATTCTAAAAAACTTGTCCTGTTATTTCAAACATTAGAACTAATTGCCCAAAGGCCCATTGCAAGTATTTGTGAAAAACCCAAAAAATATTTACTAATAAAAATCCATGGCAACATGTGCACATAACCCAACCCAAGGGAACCAGCCCATGTGAGCAAGCCCAAGCAATAAACACCAGCAGGAGGAAAAAAATTAAGAGTAGGCGAAACAGCCCTTGTCCACCCCTAACCAAAAAGAGCAACTAAAGGACTCATACAAGAACCAAGCCTTTGAGAATGGACCAAAGGATGTCCCATCAGCCTTCTGCCATCCTTTACCTGACGTGAACAGTACCCAAGGGTTTGTCATGTCAGCTGAAGCCTAAAGGATGATAGAACTCTATCAGATTGTACCTCCAGCAGAAGGAAAGCTAAAACCAAATCATTCAAACTCCAACAAATTGATGTTAAAAATGCTAACGTGATCAAGACGTGATTCATGTGCCAAGCCCATGAATCCTAAAGGGGAAAAATTGGGAACATGTGGTTAGGAGGGCATAAAGAGATCTCCAGCGGAACCCCATGAAGTAGACTAGAACTTGACACCTGGCTTGGGGTGTTGAATCTTGCTTCTTGGGGGACCAAATCTCAGCTGCAGCATAAGGATTCTCTCTTGATCCACACCCCAAAAACAATAATCAAGCTCAGCCCAAAAATCCTGGCATTTAATGCAAAAAGCTCTAAAATCCCATCATTACTCAAAGAAGCAAGGCAGCCCCTGAAATTGGTTTTCCTACTTCTGATCAAAAACCCCAAGAAGGCTTGACTTTGATTTTGTCACCTTTGAGACGTCATACGTTTTTGGATTCTTGTCAATTAATGCCTCCCTTCAGCTCCATTATAAATAGACAAGAAAATTAACCACAGAGACAAGCTGGCTACCCCTCTGAAACTTTGAGATTCGTTGGCCACTTTTTGTTGGTGGTTCAGCTCTCTTGTAGCTCACCATCCATCATCTTCAACCTTCACCCATCTAATCCCAGATATTCTTCACCCCCTTTACACTACCACAGTTTATATATGTCTTCCAACTAGTCACAAACAACCCATCACTCATAAAAGACTTCAGTCTCAGCATCTGTCCCATACCACTCACTCAAAAAACAAACCCCATTCAACTTGTCCATACCTTATAAACACGCACTCATTGAAATTTTAGCTTAGTACTTGCTGCGCCGAGCTGGGGATCTGTCTCTCCCTTCACACCATGCCAATTAATCCCCTTTTTTTCTTCCTACGGAACCTTTAATCTTTATTTTTTACTTTAATGTTGACGGATATGATGTATTTTTAACAATCGAACTCTTCCCTCACATTGATGTAATGGGGGCTGAAAGTGAGATAAATTCCTCTTGAACAAGACACATAAGTACCTAAAATTTACCTGAATTTGTCTAAATATTGATTGCTGGACCATGTAATTCCATCCCTACTGTTGAACAATTTATTTTTTGAACTTAAATGTAACTTAACCCTTACCGTTGGAGAATTTATTTCCCTTGAATTATCAGAACAGGACCATTAATGTACTAACTAAGCATCATAAAGTATTTTTTTTTTTTTATTGGGCTTTTGTTGCTGTTTTGTTGAATGTAGCCATTGTTTCCTTGCTTGGATAGGCTTGTCATCACACCGATAGCCTTTGGGTGTCCTCTCAAGAGCCCATAGTTGAGTTTCGGTTTGGTTCCCCAACATCTTATTCAAAAGTATCAATTTCCCCTCCAACAGAAGTGTTTTAAAAAAATTTATGAAAAAAAATATATATATATATATAATTTTTTTAACAATTTTTTATATTCTCCTAAGAGTAATATCAAAACTTTGTAAAAATAATTCATTAATAAATGTCGTAATTTTAAATGTTTGGAAAGTTTGATTAAATCAACATGCACGTAAGGCCTCATATATACTCAAAAATTTTGCGGTGACAAACGGCGGCTATAAAACTTCATTGAAGTCATACAAGACGCGGTCCTTGTCTATCTTAGATTTCTAGCCATATTGGTGTGTCCTCATTTATTGATAACATATTACTTTTTTTTTTTTTTTTGATGGGGAAAACATATTACTTAAACTTATGATGTTAGTTTTATATATTATAATTATTTATTATCATAATAACACAATATATGAAGCTTTCTTTTTAATGTAGTTGCAAAGATCTAAGTCGTCATTGGACGTCAAAATTTTTTATCAGTTGGAGCCCAAGATTAATATTTTTGATGCATTTTTTTTAAAAGAAAACTGCTAAAATACCATTCACACCTAATAAAAAATGACAGCGTTCATTAGTCCTTGTGGTGACATTAACTTTTGCTGATTATTATCATTTGGCTCAATGGATAAGAATTCAATTCAAAGAAAACCAGAGACAAAGGCAGCTCCAGAAATTATCCGTAAATTACACAAATAATATCCATCAATAACTCAGACAAAATTGACTTCTCCTGCTCTCCATCTTATTAGTTCGGTTAAATATATAACTCATAGAAAATGGTCAAGTGATCTGCATGTAACCACCTTTACTATAGAAAAAATTATTTTAAAAATAATACAAACATGGCATATGATCATTTTTTTTTACCAATTATAGTTAATGAAATTTAGATGAATGATTGAATTTGGATAATTCTACCTTATAGTCAAGGATACAAAATTGATAGTACGACATATGGGTTAGTTTACAACTAGCTGATCCAAACTATAGGGATCTTTTTACTCAATTTTTTAATATACAAATATCAATAAATGAGAGATTGGAATTTCTTTAAAATTTTTATAAAATATTATGAGAATAGTATTTATATTTTATATAAGTTGATGGTACGTTGATCGCTACTTAGTGAATTACATACATTAATACACTATTCAATAATATATAATTAATTAATTAATCAGCTTGCCACTTTTATTGTGCTGTCTTGTTTGTAAAGCATATAATTTCTAGACAATATTAGTAGAATATTAGTAGAAGTAATAAAATATATTGTGTAGAACGGTAGAAAAATTATTTTTACATATATGGTCGACCTTACTTAATTTGTTGAAGATCCATAATTAATGCAAAAAATTTGTGGCTAAAGCTTAATGGTTGTTGTGTTGTATTCCAATTCCAAAAATTTTTGATATATTAACCGGCCATCCTTGAAAAGTTAGCAATTACCTAAGCCATTAGATAGAAGATAGTCCCTCTTTATTTCTGTCTCTACTAAGAGCATTGGTATTGGGAGTTAAAACTCTAGATATGCTAAAATTTAGCATCAAAGTCCATAAAACTCATTTTACTCGGACTTGTAAACCCAAAAAATTTACAATTGTGCTATAGTACCATCCTAAATTTAAGATAGTACTGTAGTAACGTTCTAAAACAATTTAATATTTTTTTTATTCCCCACCTTTAAATATCTGCCTTTTTCTCTCTCCTCATCAGTCTCTCATCTCCTCTCTCTCTCTCTCTCTCTCTCTCTCTCTCTCTCTCTCTCTCTCTTGACATTCCAAGCCTCTCTCTTTCACGGTGGTGGTTTTTATCTGGTGTGGGTCGTGGGTCCAATGTGGGTCTTGTGGTGGCATGGCGTGGCATGGAGGTTTTTGTTGGTGGTGTGGGTCTTATTGTTATGTTTCTCTGGAGGCGCGGTTTGGTGGGTCCTGTGATGGAGGCGCGGTGGCGAGGCTCCTATGATGGTGGTGGGTGGCGCGATATTGAGATCATATGTTTGAGATTGGCATGGTGGCATGGAGGTCAGCGTGGAGACCGGCATGGAGAGTGTTTTTTTGTGGTCGTTGTGACCAGTGTTTAGGTTTGGTTGTTTTGTGTTTTCTGGGTTTGGTGGTAGCTTGGTGGCCGGTTTCTTGTGGTTGTTTTGGTGGTTTCTGGGTGGTTCTTATTATGGGTGAAGCTATGGCTGTAGTGTTTGGTGGGTGTTTGGTCCATCTGGATATGGGGTGGTGGGTTTTGATTTAGGTTTGATTCTGTTCTATGGGTTTGATTCCCACCGTGGCTATGGCTGTATTGTTTGGTAGGTTTTTTAGTGGTGGTTTTGTGAGTTTTGTGGGTGGAGGTGGTGGTGGATTTTATGGGTTTTGTTCCCGGTGGGAGGGGTGGGTTTTTTTTACGGTGGTGGTGATAGGTTTCTTGTGGCAGAAGTGATGGTGATGGGTTTTTTCATGGTGGTGGTGGTGGGTTTCTTGTGTCAGAGGTGGTGGTGATGCGTGGTTGAAAGAGAGAGATAGTGAGTAAAAGATAAAAAGAGTGATGGGGGAGAGGAGAGAGAGAGAGGGATTTGATTATATTATTTTATTGGGTAGTATATATTATTTTAATGAGTTGAATAGGAAAATAAAAATTGGAATATTGAGTGTGTTGTAAAATGATATGGTATAATAAATAAGATAGTTTTTAAGATGGTAAAATGAGATTTTTTGAAAAAACCGAATGCTAATGCTCTAACCCAACTAAAGAGTGAAGTCAGCTTGCTGGAAAGCACATATATGTTATCTACCTCAATCCTCAAATGCAACTTGGTTTCACGCTTCTTTCTCAGCATTTACTAGGTGCTAAATTGCTAATGCCTCAGTTGCCTTTGCTGAATTAGTCATAACTTTCTTCGTCCTTGCATGCACTCCTTCCCCTTGCTAACTAGCCATGCATGCAAGTACGTCAAACGTCTGGTGAGCTTCATGGTTATGCCAAACTTTTTGATGAAAGAGTTTTGTTCTAACTTTATCATGTAGTCCCTTAAATTAACCAAACTATGAGAAGATTTTACACTTTCTCTCCTTCCATTTTCTCAATAATTCCAGCTATTAGAGAAATTTTGGCCAAATTAATATAGAAAACTAAGCAATCAACTTCAAAATTTGGGACTAAGATTGTTGTTGTTAAAGTGAAAACTTAGCAATGAATTGGTCCGCTAAGAACATAAAAGTGTAAAAATTTAAAATTGGTCCTCACTTTTTTCAGGTAGCCTTATCTAAAAGTCACTAGTAACCCTCCAACCCCAAGTCTATTCTTATCTGGCACCATTATGATTTAAGGGTCAACTAACCAATTTTTTGTGTCCCTAAAATTTGGCTTAAAAGATCTAATTGTGAAGGAAATTTACAAATTTAGTACCAAAATTTCAAAGTGGAAAAAATCTATTGAATAACTCTTGGAAAAAAAAAATACAAAAGTTATTATGTTGCAATTTTTCTTTTTTCATAAGTACTTGGTCACAATTTCAATCCAATTGTCATACTTGGCCTTGATTCCAAAAGTATGACAATTGAGAGGTTAGGTCGTCTACTTCAAATTTTGATGAAGTGTGGTTCGCATAGATCTCTCATATGATTTTCCACATGATTTATAAGCATGAAAAATGAATCCTAGATTTCTTTCCTAAAATGTTCTAAATTTCATTTTTAACCTTAAAGTTGAGAGTTTAAGAAGCACTTTAGCGATATTTTGGAAATTTCTGCTAAGAGCTTTAATGCCTTAAAATATTTTAATATCCCTAGCTAGAAATTTATTAAAGTCTTGTAGCTCAATAATATTGTTTAGTTTGATCATTTATAAAAAGAAGTATGGTTCAAATCCCTTATCTCTATTTATTGTAACAATTAAATTACCAGAAAAAACCTCTTGAATAGAAATACTAATTAGACAGACCCAAGTCTTAATGGATGTATGAATAACTTATTGTTTTAAATAATTAGGCGAAGCTGTTTCCAAAGAAATATCCTAAAACTTAAAAAAAATATAAAATAAAATACAAGCAGTACAAATTGAACCTTTTTTTTTAGTGTACCACTTGTAGTCGTTTAGAACAATGCCTAAGGGAGAAGGAGACCTTAATTACATATAGTTGGTTCTGTTCTGTCTATATGGCTTCCTTTTAAGTAAAGAAAATGAGAAGTAAGCATCCCAAATTACCTAACCATGCTGTGTTTGAATTGATACGTCATGCTTAGCTGATGCCTAAGGCTTATACCTCTTGAAAAATTTTAAGACCGCAACCTATTTTTACAACTATATGCAATTGATTATGATTTATGAGTGGTGGAAGTCAATGTGAAAAAAATAAGTCATTTTTTTTTTATACAAAATAGAAATTCTACTCTATTTTAATCTAAATGTATATGTGCGTGAACCTTCTTCCTGGAGACTTGAACCCCGATTCTTGTCTCCGGCCCACACCCTACAAGCATTTAATTTTCTTTGAGTACTGTATGAATATGTGTAGGTTTGTTCAACTCACTATTCACGGCTCAAACCCCAAACGAAAACTTTGGTTTCAACCCCGACAATTTCCCAAAAGTGATTCTCTTATAAAAGTCTTAGTTTTCATTGTTTGGAAAGTTTGGTTAACTTCCTGGGTCTGGAGAGTGAATAAGCACGTAAAGGCATCATACTCAGAAATTTTGTGGCAACAAATGCTGCCCATACAGGACGTAGTCCTTGTCTATCTTAGCTTTCAAGCCATATTGACGCGTTCTCTTTTTATAATCATCCTACTAACACAATGAAGCTTTCTTTTTTACGTAGTTGCGAAGATCTATATCATTGGATATCAAAAAAAAAAAAAAAAAGAATTTAATGATTGAGTTAATTTAAAATCACAATATTAATATTTTTGATGGGTTTTTAATAAAACCACTAAAATACCATTCATACCTAGTAAAATATGACAGTGTTCGTATGGAATACAAATTTTCTATACCAATTTTTATGTTCTACTTTATATTTTACCAATCACAACTTGCAATGTATTTGTTTAACATTCCTTATAAAATAAGCAAAGTTTAAAATAGAAAAAATAAATAAATAAATAAACACACGATAAGTTGTAATTGGTAGAACATAAAATAAAACACAAAAAGTGGTACAAATGATTTGTATTCGTTCGTATGTCCTTGTGGTGACTTAACTTTTGCTGATTATTATTATTTGGCTCAATGGATAAGTTCAATTCAAAGAAAACCGGAAACAAAGGCAACTCCGAAATTATCTGTCAATAGCTCAAACAAAATTGACCTTTACCTTACTTCTGTTAAATGTATAACTCACAAAAAATGGTCACGTGGTGTGCAAAACATGGTCACGTAGTGTGCATGTAACCTCTTAATTGTAAAAGAAATAATTTTAAAAACAATATGAGCATACCATATGACCTTATTTTATCAATTATAGTTAACAAAATTAAGATGAATGGTCAATTTGGATAATTATACCTCATGATCAATAATACAAAATTGATATAGTATATGGGATTAGTTTATAGCTAGCTGATCCAAACTCCAAGGATCGATGTTTTTGCATTTTACTCATTAAAAAAAATAAAAATATCAACAAATCAGAGATTGGAATTTCTTAAAATTTTTATAAAATATTATGAGAATAGTATATATATAAGCTGATGGTGATCACTACTTAGTGAATTACATATACATTAATATATATGCATGTAATTTAAGTAGTAAAATACATGTGATCGACTCTAGCAAATTAATTTGTTGAAGATTCGTGCAAAATATTTGGAACTAATTAAGGTTTAGCGGTTGTTACGTTATATTCCAATTCTAAAATTTTTAGTATATTAAGCAGTCGTCCTTAAAATGTTAGCAACTGCCTAGCCAATAGATAGTCCCACTTATTTCTGTTTCTACAAACCCAACTAAAGAGTGAAGACAGCTTGCTGACAAGAGAATTATTGATGACAAAAAGCCTCCAATATCATTCACGATCTCCACACAGTTCCAAACTCACTTGTTGAACAGGATTTCCTACCACTTCCATAGTTTTTTTTTTTTTTTTTTTTTTTTGATTGTGTTAAAATTAAGGGGTGTTTGGTTTACTATGAAGTGTTCTTGATGTGATGTATATTATGATGATGTGACATTAAAATTTTTGGTTTATTTTATTTTTTCTAAGATTACCATTATTTAAAATTACAAAATATATCATATCATCTTAATCTCATCACATTCCTAAACAATATAACGTTGTATTTTTGTATTGAGATTACATTAATATAACTGCAATAACGTAATATCACGGTGTAATGTAATATTATGACGTAATGTAATATCATGATGAACTAGACGCTCCTAGGTAAAAGAGGAAAATAGTGAAAAAAAAGTTATTAAAAAAAAATATATATATATATATATATCAGTGGAGACAGAGAATTACGTGGAAAGCACATATACTTATCTCCCATAAATGCAGCATGGTTGATGCTTCTTTCTCAGCGTTTACGAAATGCTAATGCCTCAGTTGCCTCTACTGAATTAGTCATAACTTTCTTAGAGCATTCTCATCAAGAATGTCAAAAAATATAGCATTTAGCCTCTCAAAACCTATTTTTATAACATATACCACACCACTTTACAATACAACCTATATCAAAACTTCTATTTTTTATACCATTTTATTTAAATATTGTTTCTTTATTTATTTTCAATAATTTTTTATTTTTCCTCTCTCCTCTGTCTCTCTCTTCTGTCTCTCTCTTTCTCACAGCACCGCCGACGCCACACTACCACATCCACTCACCACCACCACCACTGGTATAACAAAACCCAATAGCCACGACACCCAACAGCCAATAGCCACCTCACCCAACAGCCAACAACCACCACAAACCCATCACCCACAAACCCAACACACAAACCCAACCACAAACCACCACATCACAGCCATAGCCACCATCACTAGCGGCACCCACAACCTCTGCAAATCGGGATTCCCACCACCCAAAACCAAATCAAAAACTCAACAAACCAACATCAAAACCACCAATCAAACCCAGTACCACCACAAATCACAAACCCAAAATTAGAAAGAGCATATTTTTGAAATTTCTCATCCAAAATCAAATCACAAAACCGAGCCACACCTGTCGAAACCCAGCCATGCTCGCCAAACCACCGCAACCTAGCCACACCGATCAACAGCAGAGACCCACAAACCACAAACTCGACCTCATCTTCTTCACGGTTTCGCCGAACCACTACCACCATGGTTTTCAGTTGTGGATGCCGGTGAGGAAGAAAAGAGAAAGAAAGAAGAAAAGAGAAAAGAAGTGAGACCAGTGAGAGAAGGAAAGAAGAAATGAGAGAAGAAGACACCGGTGAGAGAAAAAGAAAGAAGAGTACGGGAAGAGAGATGAGAGAGCAATAAAAAAATTATTTTTTTATAGGATTTGAGCTACAGTGCGCTCTTATTTTTGAGAGCGCACTGTAGCAAGATTGTAAAAATTTTAAGATATAGGATGTTTGATGGAGTGGCATTTTGTGGGTTCAGATGCTAAAAAATAAAATTTATAGCATTTACAACCTTTGTTGAGAATGCTCTTAGTCATTGCCGTGCGTGCATGCATGCATGAAGATACGTCAAACGTCTGGAAAGCTTCATAGTTATGCCAAACTTTTTCATGCAAGAGTTTTGTTCTAACTTTACCATGAAGTCCCTTAAAATAACCAAACTTTGAGAAGATTTTACATTTTCTGATCTCCTTCCATTTTCTGAAGAATTCCAGCTATTAGAAATTTTGACCAATATAGAAAACTAAACTATCAGCTTCAAAATTTGGGATTTAGATTATTGTTGTTATATCGAAAACTTAGCAATGAATTCAACATGATATCTAATAATGAAATATACATCTCGTTGTAGTTATAGGAGCTGATAGGGAATATTTTTAACTAATAAATTCTTTTTAACTCCTTTTGTCCTTCATGGTAAAAGTACCCTTCGGATTTAAAGTATCCTTCAAGGGTAAGGATACTCTTTGGGTTGGAGGTCCCTCTTCAAGTTTGACACCAACGAAGATATAGGGGATTTAGGTTAGGTGATTGGTACCGGCCCACCAAACTTAGGCCCAAACATGTAAGCCAAAGCTAACCCTAGGGATTGGGGCTAGCCTGAATCCTGTAGGGATGGGCCTAATCCAACATAAGCATGTTAGGATCTGGAAGGCGATACTCAGTGAACTCGTTAAGTGTTCGATCGCATCTCGGCTCACTACTTACGGTCTAGACAGTATGAAATTAACGAGGAAGTAGAGAAGTTTAGATAGTCACTGAGCACTAGAAGTGCTTTTAGGAAGTCCTTGTCGAGCACTATTTGGCGTCTAGAACAAGTTTCAAGAGAATCCTTAAAAAACGTATTAATTCCTTGGGATTTTGGGTGAAAGTGGGATTGCATGGAACTTGGCAAAATGGTAATGATTTGAACCCCACTCAGAGGAGAGTATATAAGGGGAGAGAAGAAGTAAGCAAGAGGTAAAAAAAAAGAGAGGAAAAAAGTAAACACGAGGAGAGAGAACAAAAGAACTAAGAGAGAGATACATGAGAGAGGAGAAGAGGCAAGCTCTAAGATGGAGAGCGTTTTTGGGCTAGCAACCACCCAAGTGTTGGTAGTTGGGCAATTCAGGCTTTGCTTGAGGCTAACCCGTAGGACTGTGAGGAATCCCACCAACAAATAACTTTGGAGCCCAAATTCACTTTCATACTTATCTACGTTAGCAAGGTTAGGGCCCCACAGAAGACAACTTCCCTACTCCATCCATTTCTCCCATCAGGTTATCCGATACCAATGGTGGATTACACTTAGTCTCATGTCATTTGCGTGTTCTTCTCTCGTGCATCCCTATTTGGAAAGAACTTGCATACCACATTCAAAGATCCTTCTACATATTCGTATCCTCTTAGTATGGGAAGTAAAGCCCTAAGATCTCGAAACATTAACTCCATATCTTCCCCATAAGGAAAAATCCTACATTCATGGGATCTTAGTCAGCCATACACCATTATATAAGCACCAAGTCTCCTCTTCTTCAAGGTATGTGCAATTTTCTAGCTCTTACACTTTTTGGGTTATTGAAGATTCTTCTATTATTAACTTAACATTTGGAGGATCTTTGGCTAGCACCCTACCTGTGCTCTTTATAGGTTCTTTAGGTACCCTAATTGGCGTGTATGTGAACGATCAACTCACTGACAATTTTGTGCATCATCAGGAGTTATGGCAAAATCTTGATAGTTGATAGGCCAAGTTTTTTTTGGTATCTTCTTTCTTTAGGGCATTTTGCATTTCATTAACTTAAAAATGATATAGAATGACTCATAGAAAAGGAAAGGGACATTTTTTTGGGACTATAAAGTCTTTAATTAATTGTTATATTATTTGTTCACTCAATTGACTTGGCTCTTCAGGTCCAAATTCCACTCACGCAAAATTACATGCAAATCTAATGTTATCTTACTAGCTAAGTATGACTATTAAATTCATTAAAAAATGGATAATCAAAAAAGACATTTGGAAAAATTTTATTTGAAGATTTTCTAAGATCTCTAAATTATTAAAATAAGTGGACCTATGTTGGGCTTTGTAGAGTCTAGTTTATGTTTGATCCGGTTGACGACCCGACCCGAATAATGTTGCGTGGTTTTTAATGGGAGATTTTCTAAGGCTTAGTCCATGGAGCGGAGGTTTGGGCCGACAGCAAGAAAATTTTTTTGGCCCGTTTTGTAGCTCTTGTGTACAGGATATAAAAACCTTTTTTTTTTTTTTTTGTGATTAGGGTTTTGTCTTGTTGTAGTTTTTTGACAGAGCAAAAATACTGTAGCCGCACTCTGTATTTTTCCCTGATAATAGTGAAATCCCTACAACTCCGTGGACGTAGGCAAATTGCCGAACCACGTAAATATTGTCTTGTGCGTGTGATTTTTTTTCTTTGGCGTGTGTTTTCTCTTTTTTTTTTTTTTTTTTTTTTGTTTCTCACAGGTTGGGAATTTTCGGGTTAATTCCCTACAACTGGTATCAGAGCCTAGGGTTAGGTTTGAGTGGGAGCAATGGTAGAGGAAGCAGGAAAGGCGTCTGGAATAGAAAAGTTCGATGGCACAGACTTTGGATTCAAATCGAGGATTATCTTTATGGGAAGAAGTTGCATCTGCCGCTTCTAGGGGAAAATCCTGAGACTATAAAGGTTGAGGAATGGGCTCTTCTTGACAGACAGGTACTAGAAGTTATTAGGTTAACTCTGTCTAGGTCTGTTGCACACAATGTTGTAAAGGAGAAGACCACAGCAGATCTGATGAAGGCTCTGTTTGGTATGTACTGTCAGCAAACAACAAGGTGCATTTGATGAAGAAACTGTTCAATCTGAAGATGGAAGAG
This sequence comes from Lithocarpus polystachyus, assembly GCA_033629205.1. Lineage (NCBI taxonomy): Eukaryota > Viridiplantae > Streptophyta > Magnoliopsida > Fagales > Fagaceae > Lithocarpus > Lithocarpus polystachyus. The sequence continues at coordinate 22,274,950 of CM066164.1, read as the reverse complement.
ATCGCATCAGTAGCACAACATTTGAATGAATTTAACACTATCACAAATCAATTTTTCGTCTGTAGAAATTGATTTTGATGATGAGATTCGTGCACTGATCGTTTTGGCTTCTTTGCCAAACAGTTGGGAGGCAATGAGGATGGCAGTAAGCAATTCTACAGGAAAGGAAAAGCTAAAGTACAATGACATACGAGATTTAATTCTGGCTGAGGAGATTCACAAAAGAGATGCAGGTGAAACCTCAGGATCTAGTTCTGCCCTAAACCTTGAGACAAGAGGCAGAAGTAATGACAGAAATTCAAATTGGGGCAGATCAAAATCCAGAAATTCTAATTGGAACAGAAGTAAATCTAGATCAGGCCAACAAGTACAATGCTGGAACTGTGGGAAAACAAGTCACTTTAGGAGGCAATGTAAAAGTCCTAAGAAGAAGAATGAAGATGATTCTGCTAATACTGTAACAGAAGAGGTACAGGATGCATTACTTCTTGCAGTAGACAGTCCACTTGATGATTGGGTTCTAGACTCAGGAGCTTCGTTTCATACCACTCCACACCGAGAAATCATGCAGAATTATGTTGCAGGTGATTTTGGTAAGGTGTATTTGGCTGATGGTGCAGCCTTGGATGTTGTGGGTATGGGAAACGTCCGTATATTGTTGTCCAATGGGTCTGTTTGGTTACTGCAAAAGGTTCGACATATTCCTGACCTAAGGAGGAATCTGATTTCTGTTGGACAACTTGATGATAAAGGGCATGCAATACTATTTGTTGGTGGTACTTGGAAGGTTACAAAGGGAGCCAGCTCGTGAAAAGAAGACTGGTACTCTATATATGACCAAAGGAAGTCAATTCTGTACCATTCCGGCCAACGCATCGGTACAAGTACACCCCTTATTTCGTACCGAAAAAAATACCGGCCGTACCGGCGAAATCCGGCTGTTTCGACCGATAAAGATGTTTCGGACCGGTATAAACAAGAAGAAAAAAGAAAAAGAAAAGGAAGAAGAAGATGAGAAAAATGGGTATGTGACTCACTGGATCTTTCTCTACTCTCACTGGTTCTTGCCGTTTAGCTTCTGAGGGGAGGATAAATCTATTTGTCAAGAGAGATTATGGGGATAGAGAGAATCCTGGGGAGTGAAAGAGAAAAGAAGACGAAGAGGGAAGAGGAAAGAGTGGGTGGTAAGTGGGGGCAGGTTGGGTCTGAAGTTTTATTGAAGAGAGGTGATATGACATATGAATGGGTGGCTTTGGAAATAGTAATTTGTTTTTAATTAAATAAGATGAGGTAGGTTGACTGATAAGTGGCTGTAGACTTTTTTTGGTTGTTTCTTATTTTTGCTTGAAATTTAAAACTTGAATTTGAAGGGGTAAAGTGACAGTAAGTTCTTGGTTTGGGGTAAAGTATTTTTTTTTTATTAAAAAAGAAAAAGAAAAAGAGAGAGACAAGACATTTGTTGGCTCATGGCACTGTGGCAGTAGGTTTTCATTTTGTTCATTTAGTTTGTTACATTTTTTTGACTAAAAGTATTAAAATATAAAAGTTGTGAAAATATATTTGGAGATTTTACTATTTTATATTTTTTTGAACAAATATTTTATATTTTCAAATCAATACTGTTTATTTTTATAAATTTATTATATTTTTTTTTATGATCTTGTTGGTTTCTCTAAAGTATATATTATTATTGTTGTTATTGATTAGATGAGTGACATAAATTTATCATTTTAAAATTTTATATATGTATATATATATATATATATCTATATTAGCGGTAATTCCAAAACGGTACACCGGTATTGACCGGTACCCGAAATATATCGTACCGTTGGCCAAACCGGTACAACCTCCGGTACGATATTGACTTCCTTGATATGACCTCAAGTCACACAATTGCAGTTGCTGAAGCAAGTACTGATACAAGCCTATGGCACCGCAGACTTGGTCACATGAGTGAGAAAGGGATGAAGATGTTGTTGTCAAAAGGAAAACTACCAGAATTGAAGTCCGTTGATTTTGACATGTGTGAAAGCTGCATCTTGGGAAAGCAGAAAAGGGTGAGCTTCTTGAAAACTGGCAGGACAACGAAGGCTGAAAAATTGGAGTTAGTGCACACTGATTTGTGGGGGCCTTCACCGGTTGCATCCCTTGGAGGTTCGAGGAACTACATCACATTCATTGATGACTCAAGCAGAAAGGTATGGGTTTATTTTCTAAAAAATAAATCTGATGTTTTTAAAACTTTTAAGAAGTGGAAGGCCATGGTTGAGACAGAAACAGGTTTGAAAGTAAAATGTTTGAGGTCAAATAATGGAGGAGAGTACACAGATGGCGGGTTCAGTGAGTATTGTGTTGCACAAGGAATTAGGATGGAGAAGACCATTCTTGGGACACCACAGCAGAATGGTGTGGCTGAGCATGAATAGAACTCCCAATAAGCGTGCTGGGAGTATGAGGTTGCATGCTGGACTACCAAAAACTTTATGGGTTGATGCTGTTAGCACTGCAACTTACCTAATAAACCGAGGGTCATCAATTCCCATGGAGTTCAGACTTCCTGAGGAGGTTTGGAGTGGTAAAGAGGTAAAGTTTTCACATTTAACAGTTTTTGGTTGTGTTTCTTATGTTCATATTGATTCTGATGCTCGTAGTAAACTTGATGCAAAGTCTAAAATATGTTTTTTTATTGGCTATGGTGATGAGAAATTTGGCTATAGGTTTTAGGATGAACAAAACAAGAAAATCATCTGAAGTAGAAATGTGATATTTAATGAACAGGTTATGTACAAGGACAGGTCAACTGTAGTGACAGATGTTACAGAGATAGATCAAAAGAAATCTGAGTTTGTTAATTTAGATGAATTAACTGAAAGTACTATCCAAAAAAAGAGTGAAGAGGATAAGGAGAATGAAGATTCACAGGTAGACCAAAGTACACCTGTAGCTAAAGTCCGTAGATCTTCTAGGACCATTAGACCTCCACAACGTTATTCACCCACTCTAAATTATCTCTTGTTGACTAATGGTGGTGAGCTAAAGTGTTATGAAGAAGCCTTGCAGGATGAAAATTCAAGCAAGTGGGAGTTGGCCATGAAGGATGAGATGGATTCCTTGTTAGGGAATCAGACATGGGAATTGACTGAATTGCCAGTAGGAAAGAAGGCTTTGCACAACAAGTGGGTATACAGAATAAAGAATGAGCATGATGGCAGCAAGCGTTACAAGGCTAGATTAGTTGGGGTTCCAGCAGAAGAAGGGCATTGACTACTCAGAAATATTCTCTCCAGTTGTGAAGATGTTAACAATCAGACTGGTACTGGGAATGGTGGCTATAGAAAGCTTACATCTTGAGCAGTTAGATGTGAAGACGGCATTCCTTCATGGTGACTTGGAGGAAGACATTTACATGATTCAGCCAGAAGGGTTCATTGCTCAGGGACAAGAGAATCTAGTCTGCAAACTAAGAAAGAGCTTGTATGGCCTAAAACAAGCTCCAAAATAGTGGTACAAGAAATTTGATAGTTTTATGCATAGAATTGGGTTCAAAAGATGTGAAGCTAATCACTGTTGCTATGTTAAGTCTTTGACAATTCTTACATCATTTTATTGCTGTATGTGGATGACATGCTTATTGCAGGGTCTCACATTAAGGAAATTAATAATTTGAAGAAACAATTCTCAAAACAGTTTGCAATGAAGGATTTGGGAGCTGCAAAGCAAATCCTTAGTATGAGAATCATTAGAGACAAGGCTAATGGTACATTGAAGCTTTTCACAGTCAGAGTATGTGAAGAAAGTTCTCAACAGGTTCAACATGAATGAAGCTAAACCAGTGAGCACACCCTTGGGTAGTCATTTCAAACTAAGCAAGGAACAGTCACCAAAGACAGAAAGAAGAAAGGGACCATATGAGTAAGGTACCTTATGCCTCAGCTATTGGCAGCTTGATATATGCTATGGTGTGTACAAGGCCAGACATTGCACATGCAGTGAGAGTTGTGAGCAAATTTATGAGTAGACCTGGAAAGCAGCATTGGGAGGCAGTTAAGTGGATTCTGAGATATTTGAGGGGTTCATCAGATACATGTCTTTGCTACACAGGTGCAAGTTTGAAACTGCAGGGTTATGTAGATGCTAATTTTGCTGGTGATATTGATAGTAGAAAGAGTACTACTGGGTTTGTATTTACTTTGGATGGTACAAAAGATTGTTACTTTGTCTACTACAAAAGCTAAGTATGTTGCAGCCACAGAAGCTGGAAAGCAGATGATTTGGCTACATGGTTTCTTAGATGAATTGAGTAAGAAGCAAGAGATAGGCATTCTACACAGTGACAGTCAGAGTGCAATTTTTCTTGCTAAAAATTCGGTTTTTCATTCAAAGTCGAAGCATATACAGACGAAATACCACTTTATCTGTTACCTTGTTGAAGATAAGCTGGTAATACTTGAGAAGATTTATGGATCTAAGAGCCCAGTAGACATGTTGACTAAAGGTGTCACTATTGAGAAGTTGAAGCTGTGCACAGCTTCAGTTGGCCTTATAGCTTGAGGACAGGAGGATGAATTGCAGGGATGAGTGATTGTCTTTTGGAAGACAGCAGCTAATGTTGGTGATTGAACTAGTCTCCAAGTGGGAGATTTATTGGGCTTTGTGGAGTCTAGTTTATGTTTGATTCGGTTGACGACCCGACCCGACCTGAATAATGTTACGTGGTTTTTAATGGAAAATTTTCTGAGGCTTAGTCCATGGAGTGGAGGCTTAGGCTGACAGCGAGAAAAAAATTTTGGCCCGTTTTGTAGCTCTTGTGCGCAGGATTTAAAAACCGTTTTTTTTTTTTTTTTTTTGTGATTAGGGTTTTGTCTTGTTGTAGTTTTTTGAGAGAGTAAAAACACTGTAGCAGCACTTTGTATTTTTCCTTAATAATAGTGAAATCCTTGCAACTCCGTAGACGTAGGCAAATTGCCGAACCACGTAAATATTGTCTTGTGCGTGTGATTGTTTTTCTTTAGCGCGTGTTTTCTCTTTTTTTTTTTTTTTTTTTTTTTTTGTTTCTCACAGATTGGGAATTTTTGGGTTAATTCCCTACAGACCTAGTCCCCCAAAAAAGTGAATTCTTCACTTTGTCATTCCTTTTATTTTCATGAAAAAAAGAAAGCGATGCATGTAGTTGTATATCATGGACTAATAATCTCCATAAATTTTTTTCCAACGGATGAACTCCACAGCTTCCCTATAATTTACGAAATTTTGAAAATGATTCTTGACCTAATGGGATAAGGTCATTACTAAGAAACTTCATTCTAGGGTTCGAATTCATGTATATTATGTACCTGTCTACCTCTACCTGTACATGTGTGTGCTTATATATGTTTAATTAGTTCTCACAGTACAGGAAATAAGGCTTTTAAAATATATATATCAGTACAGAAAATATGTTTGTAACTTTATGTCAATGTTTATAAACTAAATTTTGGTTGTTAAGAGTATTGGTCCAGATTATAGTACTTGAACTATTGTACCAAAGACTTCTTACGCAAATTTTTACTTGTACTACAACTTCACAACTTACGAGTTTTTTAATGGCAAAGCGAAGATGATAATTCTCCACTTTCAAGAAGCCCAAATTGGAGTCCTTGTCATTTTCTTCATCTTCCGCACCTCCAGGAATTTTTTTTTTCCCTCATCTTCCTCACCTCTAGGAATTTTTTACCTTCATCCCATTTGTGAGCCTTTTTTTTTTCCTTGAAAAATCTACTGCGTGCTTGTGTTCCTGGAACCATTTTTCTTAATTTTTCAACTATTTTAAAGTGATTTGAGTTGTTTGAGGAATTCCACATTCCAATATATATATAAACGGAAAAACAAGAGTGAGTGGGTTTAGGTTATCCACTTTAGATTTAGCGTGAGAAAAATCCTAAAACCTTGAAAATTAATTGAAAAACAAACCAATTCGTTGGCCAAAACCAACACAGATTGAGTTGGAATTCAACTCTTAAAAGTTAATATTATATAAGTTGTTTTAGGTGTTTAATTAGGTAAAAGGAAACTTTAATTAGGTAAAACGAAACAAGAACCAATCACCCTAAATAAGGTGGTTAGCTTTGAGGTTGATGTCATACCAACCTAAATTAACCAAACCAAATAAGTTGCAGTTAGATAACACGTAACGGGCTGGGCTTGTGTCCAGTGAAAGTTTTCACTGGACACGTGTCCACTCTTGGACACGTGTCCAAATCTTGCCGTGTCCAGTGAAAATTTTCACTGGACACAAGCCTCTCCCACAAGTAACTCTCATAGCTTTTGAGCTTAATTAATATGTTGTAAACATCAAATTCCAATAGAACTAGTAGCATTAACTATTAATACTCTCGATAAACATTTTTCTTTATTGGTTTCACATGTAATTTAATTACCATTAATTGGACTCCCATCATCAAATAGATGCGTAATAAATAAAATTTGCATCAGATATTTTTTTTCCATGGTATCTAATAAATTATTGGGAATGTGATAAAGAACCTGAATATCCGAGAATATAAGTATATCTAGGAATTTCATAAGGTTTTTAGGAATGTGAGATCTCTGTATTAGGTTTATTTTTAGTAATTAAATTTTATAAAGATGTGGTGTAAAACTTAAGTTTTAAACCCTCTAATCGCAACATACCACATTATTTTATTACATATTAAAGAATAAATGTAACCACACCCAGTCAATTCCAATGCTCATATGAAAATCTATCTAGATTAGAAGTTTATTAAGATGTTATTAGATGTAGTAAAATATATTGATTTTTAAGTAAAAAAATGATGTGACAATCTCTAATTGAATGATATAAACCATTAGTTTTACACCTCTCCTTACCCAATTTGGACTCTTATTTTTAAGAACATTATATATATATATATATATATATATATATATAATTTCACTTAGTTTTATAAATATTATATCAAGTGTCACCCACTTAAAAAAAAAAATCACCTAATTAATTAGGGATATAATAAAATACTTCTACTCTGCAAACTATCTACTCCATCCCACGTAAACTTTTCCCATCATAAAAAGAATACGATGTGATAATGGAAAATCCATGATCTGATCCCATCTAGTCCGATTATCATCCTACACATTACCATATAAAGACATAACAATAAATATGAGAGATTGGACATTAATAGTATATAAATAATTTTTCCCAAAACAAAAATAAAAATAAAGAAAGGATATTGAAACTTTATTCCATTCACGAGTAGAGCCGAACAATACTGCCAATACAAATCAAACACAAAATGGGCCAAAATGGCCAAATACCATCAATTTGCGGAATATTCAGCAAAAAAACACTGTTTCGGAACTAATAAGCAATCTACCACTTTTTATAGTACTCGATCTTTAGAAACTCGAGTTCTATAAGATACTCGAGTACAGGAAACTCGAGTACTCCCTTCCCCTGCCACCATGGCACAGGCTGACATGGCATTTGCTAATAAAATAACCACATGGTACTCGAGTTTCTTGAACTCGAGTACTGTGTAAACAGTACCCAAGCCCAGTGAACTCGAGTATGGCTCGGGTAAAATTTCCATTGCAGCAGAGTTCATACTCGAGTTTCCTGGACTCGGGTACTGTTTACACAGTACTCAAGTCTGTGAAACTCAAGTACTCTTGCAAATCCCAGAATAACTTCACAGCGTGAGGAAGATGCTAATTTTGCTTGCATTGAGTGTCTAATGATCTGGGTTTGGATGTACAAAAGAGAAAACAGCAATTAATAGATGAGATTATGATGCTTTTGCAGGGGAACCAAATGAAGGGGTGCTATCAGCTGACTCTGAAAGTGAAATTGATCAGGCTGAGAATGATGTGATTGTGAGCCAGTTGATGCCAAAGATATATCATATGAACAATCAGGAAAATCCTCTAAGCATAAATCAAAGGACAGAAAGAATGAATCAAAAGCCAAAAGAAAGAAGAGATCCAGAGGAAAACTAGTGAAAAAGGAGTATGATAGAGCACATTTTTTGAAAGCTAAGGGAATGCACTTTCAGATCCGTTTTCGATTTATTAATGAACCACTGGCTCAGATTGCTCAAAAAACAGCCAAGAAGGTTTTCATCCAGAGCTTTGGCAGTTTCAAGATGTTCTTGATGTCAGGTAGAGAACTTAAGTTTGATTCCCTCATTTATTATATAAAAAAGGTAGAGAGCAATACATTGAATTTTTTTGCATTAAAAATCAAAATCTGTAAGTGCAGGTAAGCTAATTAGACAATAGCTCCTTCAATTTATTTATTTATTTTTTGTGTTGTAATTACTACTGCAAACATATTTTTTATGATTTTTTTCAAAAGATAATAATAAAATTAAAAAACAAGGTTATAAATAAAGTAATGAACATAATTTTGAAGTTCCACCCACGAATCTATATATGTAGATTTTGTAACATCCAACAAACACGAGTTTATCCCATTAATTTCTCAACAACATTTGTTCAAAACACTTACAAAAGAAGTAATTTACACTTGAATCAATAGTAAATAATAAAAATTATTTCAATTGTCACATTACTCATAGCAACAAACTTATAATATCTAGTTCACAAACCGAAAATTTTTCCTGATCTCACCCTGGCTTCCTATAAGCACATCAACATAACCTATTTTCACCATAGCTGCAGCAAACTTATAAGCCCATGCTTCACCTTGCCTTGCATTATTCCTGACAATTCCAACCGTTGAAGGCCTGCTCAAAAGAGATTGATCAGAGGTTAATCAGCCATGGTGGTTTTTCAAATTTATATAGTACTTATTATCAAGCCTATATGGTGTGAGTACATCAAGTGGCACAGTTGGATCATCATTGCCAGTATTTTGTGGACACTTGTTCTTTAAGTCTCTTGCAAATATGACATTGACACCATCATAGACATAGTAACAAAGAAAACCAAGCAAAATTTGATGGTTGCCATAGTTAAGCTACAACCCAAATATGAAATACCCCAATACTGTAAAGAGTGAATGAATAAGACTTAGAGAAAAGAGCAAAGAAAGAACAGCTAAAGAAGAATATTATACGCAAGAAGGAGATGAAGATAAAGGTTGTTGTTAACCAAGTATTTATAGCGAAGAATTAAGCGAAGATGGGTTTGTCATTTTTACTTTGTAAACCAAAACGTGTATAGCTACATGGAAGAAGTGCTTGAAGCTTTCTACGTTTGAGAGTTTCACCAAATCACCAAAAACATCCGAATACAATGCCAACGGAGGCAATTTAAATCCACTCTCAATCACATCCCCACTACTATCCCCAACATTCAGGGGTGCTGAAATAGGCTTTGGCGAATTCGGTGATGCCCCTACCCAAACTGCATTTGGGATAGTTCCCTCAACCTTAACCTTAGCCTTATCCTCCTCATCCTCCACCACAACCAAACTACTACTACAACTAACATTACTATTATTACTACTACAAATGAAAAACATTATATTACACATAGGGTAGTTACACATTACATTACATTAACCAATTAGTATGCAATTTTTGTGACAAACCAAATGGCAATGCTAATGACTTTTTGTATGCATCATATAGCGAATGTAGCTTCTAGTATGAATGCCATATTTGATCCTTAAAATATTATCCAATTTTTCTCAAGGTTTAAAAATACATTTTTGAATGGCATATAGCATGCATTTTGATCTAATGGCATATATCATGCATTTTGTTTCAAGTTGCTTAGCGTACCTAGTCCGCGAGAGCACCACTCGTCGGTACCTCTTTCCGCTTAGGGCATGTTCTTCGGTTATGCCCCTCTTGGTCACACAACCCGCATTGCGCCTTCCTCCCCCCCTCCTTCCATGGTGTGGTTCTTGGCCGTTTCCCGCCCTCGTCCATCTCATTCCTGATTCGTGTTGAGACAGGGCGACCTTTTTCTCGAATCAATCGGGGGTTAGGGACGACCTTCCGAGTTTCTTTAGGATCCGGCCATGATAATCTATCTTTCAACGCAGGGAAAAATGGAGCATAGCTGCGAAACAGTGCATTCATGCTATAGCATTGGTCAATGTACTGCTCTGCATCATGTCGATACCTAATACAAACTGCAATGACATGTGAACATGGTATCTTGTACAATTTCCATTTCTGACATGTGCAAGTTCTTTGCAGCAAATTAACTCCATGTGTGTGATCCCCATTTCCAGCAGTGCCTGGATTATACGGTGTATCTACTTGATATAATTGTTGTTGTGCACTTAATCTCGTCACCCTGTGATGCTCCGCCTTCGCCTTATTTCTCATGAAGATATCGAAGGCATATTTACACCATCTTTTCCTCGATTTCAACCGTGCTATGCTCTTATTGCGACGATCATCAAAATAAGTATTCAGTTTGAACCATGTGTATTTCACCATTGCAGTAATGGGCAAGCTGCGAGCACCCTTTAAAACACCATTGAAGCACTCAGAGATGTTTGTAGTCATCGCCCCATATCTAAAACCCTCGTCAAAAGCTAGAGCCCATTTCTCTTTAGGCACATCCTCCAGATATTTGTGCACATCTCGATTGACATTCTCAATTAATTCAAAGGTGGCATTGAACTTTCGCTCTTGGGTAGCACTTGCTGCCCTCCATACTAGATTCTTTAAAGTTTCATTGTTCCATCTACTGTTGACGTTACTGCATACATGACGAAGGCAATAATGATGTTCTATCATTGGAGTCTGCAAAAAGTCACGATTAATGTCTCTGAAGACAACTTGTATCCCAGGGTGTCTATCAGATATGACACATAGCTCGCTCCGGCCGGTAACATACCTTCTTATACAAGCCAAGAACCAACCCCAAGTCTCTGTGCTCTCGCTCTCGACAACGGCGAAGGCGAGTGGATAAATCTTATTATTAGCATCTGTCGCCATTGCAATCATCAATTTCCCTTTATATTTTCCATGGAGGTGGGTTGCATCAATGCTAATCACGGGCCTACAGTGCTTGAACCCAACAATACATGGACGAAACGCCCAAAATACGGCCTTGAATGTACAGGTTCCCCGTTCATAATGATCGTCCACTAGTAACTTATACTTTGTACCCGGACTTGCATCCTTAAGTCCTGCCAAAAAACGCGGCAACTCTGCATAAGACTCCTTAAAATCCCCGTATATAGCTGCAACGGCCTTTTGTTTGGCATCCCACACCTTGTATGTGAACCATAATAATTAGGTTAGAATAATCGTCTACAAGTTAAACAATTATAGTTGAAGAAAACAGATCAAGAGTCACTAGGATATTTCATTCTCTTTATTCCTTTTTATGTTTTTTTTTCAATTTAATTTTTCATAATATAAGGTATTCATGGGTTTTGGGAAAAAATATCATGCTTATACTTCCATGAAGACTGATGTCTCTACATTGTATTGAAAAAAGAATGCAAGTTAAAGAATACCTTGTAATGAGAGACTTCGTGTTTTAAGTCTGCTAAAGCAACGTGGCGTAAGTTCTTTATCTTATACGCGGGGTCTTCTCGTATATAGCGCTCAAGTATGTATGCTAGGAACGCCAAATCAATCATCCGACCATCATGAGCATTCTGAATTTTGTCGCACGTGTAGGGACCCTTGCATTTAGCGATCTTCCAGACATTGTCTCCCTTGCAACAGATCGCACGGACTGACCATGGACAGGAATCATCCTCACAACTCACCATAAGCCTCTCTGAGTCTGAATGCTCAGTTTTGAAGCTAAAATTCTCTCGCACTGCGTACCAGGTCAACGCATGTCGCACCGCCAATTTTGTCGCAAATACCATCCCTTTCATTGGCTGCTCCCCAGGGGTCCAACTTGATACTTCCGCTTGCATAACCGGTGATGGATCAAACATATTATCCCAAGTGTTTTTGGTGAACCATTCCGGCGTAGGATCAGGACCAGGGCATGTGTCTCTATTCTCTTCTACGACCATATCTTCGATGTGATCAACATCCTCATGTTCACCCATGGTATCTAGGAGCTCCTCGAAGTCATCCCTAGTGACAACGATATTGGTTGCATCATCACCAAGTCCGTCATCATCAAAATTTGGGGATGTGCCCCCATGCAGCTCATCAGGAGATAACTACTCTCCTTCATGCACTTGTTGGGGCCCTTCCTCCTCCTCAGTCGAGTTCACATGGAGAAATGTTTGCCATGGTTCACTGCCATACCCATCTCCTATGTTCTCTGCCCACCCCTAATAAGACTGTAATGGTATTGAGTCGATGTGCTCATTTACAGTTCCATCCAAAACAGTATGTTGTGAACCCTCTCCAACCTCTACTACGGCGGGCTCAACTGTGACATAGAGATTCGAACCAATGAATCCTCGAGCCACCATTTGTTCAACAACTTCCCACATCATCTTCACTTCGGTGCCACCCGATAACTGTAGTGAATTGTAGAAAACCTGAGTGTCTACAACCCGTTGAAGTGCTCGATACACGATGGAAATGTTATGCCTAGAGTGGTCTAACCCCATCACCTTAAAAATTCTTCGTTGCAAGTTCATAAGGCCTATCCCACGCTTCACCTTAACACATTTTTGCTTTTGATTCGAGCCTTGGTATGACAACCCATGCAACTCATGATAATACATCTCTCTATCATAGTACATATAGAAAAAATGAGAATCCATCACTGACTTGTTATTAACAATATAAAAGTTGTCATCATTTATATTCAAACTCAAATAATTGACATATAAATAATTGACAACCAAATCTTTCGAATAATTTATACCCATAATTTATATTTGTGCTCCGTTTGTTTTGCCATAAAAGTTTTTTATATATTTTTTGGCATGATGACATGGCCATATGCATGTCAAATGCACTAAATGGAGCATGTGTTTGTGTGCGTGTTTATATATATATGTGTGTGTGTGTGTGTGTTTGTGTGTGTGTGTATCTGCATAAGAGACAAGCACAGGCATCATTTAAAAGATCACATTGTAATTAATCTTGTCCATAGGTTTTGACTCTAGTTGCAAAATTGGAGAATAATGCACCATCCTATACTCAAATCACATAATGCAGACCCAAAATGACCCCGGTTTATGTAATATGACCAATATGCCCGGATGAAATGGTGGGATTTTGGGGATTTTTCAATTTCTTTTGTTTCTACTAGTTGACTCCTACTATAAATTATAGAACAGTATATATATATATATATATATATATATATATATATAAAGGGAATGATTTAGAAATTATTTTTTTAAAAAAAATTGTGAGAAAAAGAAGAAGTAATTGATTTTTTTGACTCATTTTTATAATTTTCATAAAGTGAAAATTAAAATTTTTTTTAAATGTCATGTTAATAAGTTTCTTTAAGACAATCGTCAATAATTCATATTAGAAAAATTTTAACATCATTTTATAGAAAATATAAAAAAAAAAAGTTAGAAAAATTAATTGCTTTTTCATTTTTCCAGTTAGCTTAATTTTTAAAATCTTTCATGGTTGAATAAGAGATTTGGATTAAATTTTCGCCTACACCAAAAATAGATTTGTGGGAAATTTGTTTTGACCAAAAAGTTATATATATACATATATATATATATATAACTTTAAATATATTGGATATAACTTTGGCATTTTTCTTATCTAATTCAAAAGATAATAATGTGGCATAATTTATATTTGTGCGCCATGTGTTTTTACAAAAAAGTTATATATACATATATATATAAATATATTTGATAATAACTTTAGCATTTTTGTTATCTAATTTCGAAGCTAATAATGTGGCAGTACAAGTTATAACTTCAGTGTCAACGCTCAAAAATTTGCACGAGCTAGGACTACATGTTTCTAGGTTTATTTATTTTGACATAAATAAAAATTAATAAGTCCATACAAACATTGCTATCATGTAAATAATGCTTGTCATCCATTTAGGACTTGTGTTCTTGAACCCAAATATCAAACACGTTTTTTGTCATACTTCTAAGATCAGTGCTACATAGCTAAATATTGCAAAACTCATTACATGAATTCCACGTCATGCATAAAAATCCCATACTGTAACTACATGCAAACATAATCTAACTAAACATTAAACCATTACCTCTATGTACTGATCACAGCAGGCAGGACTCCATAGTTCAATGGACAGCAAAGTTGACCCAAAGGATAAATGGACAACACGTTGGTTTTGAATGGAGAGTCAATGAGTTCCAGATGGTGACCCAGCAGACAAAGTTAATGAATATTGAAAGTGCTTTGGTGAGTGAAAACTGAAAGTAAGCGTTGTAAGGTGCAAACAACAGAATATGAATACTGAAAATAGCTGAAAGTTGGTGAGTTGATAAATGGTTAAAAGGTACTCGAGCTCACAGAACTCGAGTACCATTTATTAGACAATTAACTCTAATTGTTGGCGCCAGTAGGTAGGTGTATACTTATTATGGGTCTTAGTACTCGAGTTTACAGGACTCGAGTACTGTCTAATGTACCCGAGTCTAATAAACTCAAGTATGGCTCGGGCATAATCATGCATGGGAAGTTAATGGTACTCGAGCTTCTAGGACGCGAGTACCACTAGTACTCGAGTCTCCAGTACTCGAGTATTGGGAATGTTTTTTTTTTTTTAATTTATTATATTAACTTAAAAATATAATAAATGAGCTTTCAAAAGCCAATCAAACAAGCTTTCTTAGCTCAGTTGGTTAGAGCACCCACTTTAGTAAGTGGGAGGTCTTGAGTTCGATGCTCAATGAAAGCAAAGGATTATGAAAACTAAAGTTTTTGGGATTAGAAGATGGTTTTCAGCTTTTGGGTAAAACTACTTTTCAGAACCTTCCTCCAAATTGTTTTTTAACTTTTTCTGTATAAGAGCTGCCACTTCTGACTTCACCACAAACAGCGTTATTATTATGCTGTGTATTATTATGCTGTGTATAAGAGCTTTCTTATTATTTAGATTTCATGTCCATGAATAAAACACACTTTCGCACTGAATTACACATAGCATTAATACTTACCTTGAGAGATAAACACAGACTTGTTGACAAATAATAATAATCAAATTTGAAAAGTTTTACTTCTAATAATAATTGCAGGGCAAACCAAGAAGGGGTAAGAAAATGAGGAAAACCAAGAATGCAACATCATAGTCCAACTTGTTGACAAATAAGCACTTAAATGAATATCAAGGGGCCCCATAGAATAGAAACATGTGATTGTAGAAAATTGGACAGGAGATCTTGTGTGTTCCCTAATTTCAATAAAAAAATGAATGGTAGAATCCATCAATTCTTACTAATCACTATCTAGACCATCATTAACATTACACACACACACACACAAAGAGGAACATGGTATTAACTAAATCTAATTCAAACAACTTGCACTAGGTATCACACTGAAGAGTGTAGAAAAAACAGACTTAAATCTGATTTAGCTTGTTCTAGGCTGAAACAAGATAAAGTGCAACTGTAATGTAAGTACTCTAAAATAATATTTTAATGTTATAATACATTCTGATTTAAAAATAATTGCTAAAATCAAAGTAAATGCAGACACCCAAAGGACCGTTCCATCCCCACCAAGAGTTACTACAAGGTCAACTTTTGTATGTAGGAGCAAAACTTCCTTGTCTGCAATAAGAGAACGACAGATATTAACTTTAAATCCATAAGTAATATTGAAAATAATAACCATCAGACATGAAATTTTAGTAATTAATGTAGAAGTAACAGTTAACACTCTACTGTTGCATGAGTTGAATGAGTATGAAAACAAATATTAACTTTAAATCCATGCAAAATGTTCCCACTTAACCATTGCCTGGAACTGAAGGCACTAGCATGCAATAATTCAAGCACTCAATTTGGCACCAAAAACTGGTATCACGTCAACCCGTTATTGCAACATAAGCTGAAAAAGTTTGCTGCAAATCTAAACAAGCACATACATACATGCATTTATTAATACACACAGACACACAAATGAATAGCCCTTAAACTTGGAACACAAGATTAACAGATGCGAACAACCATGACAGTAATTAAAATAACATTGTCAGCAAGAACATAAGTCTCATATGCAAGGTTTTAACACATTGCATCAAAGAAGAAACTTTTCTTTTTACTTATAAAAAAAGCATCAAAGAAGAAACCAAAGTTACAGAGTTTACAACATCTGGTCCAAATTGAAGAAACCAAAGTTCCAGAGTTTAATACATATGATCCAAATTGAAGTTTAATCACCATATGAAAGAACAAATTAAGAAGCAACAGTACAGATGCTATTGAGTCAGTAGTAGTTGTTTAACATCGTCCAATTACAAAAATTTCACTGCTCACCGTCTTTCCAAGTTTGTACGACGTTGAAGTAAGATGACTCTGTTAGAAGTTCCACTCGCACGCGTGGCTCAACATATATGTCCATATTTTTCTGCAAATCTCAACCATCTGGGAAAAGAAGGGAAAGTGAAGCAGGTGATACTATTTGACCCAAGATTTTGCTTTGAGTGGCACAAGTGTAAATTTAAAAGCCAACATCACTTTACAAGGTCAACCAATTTCAGCTACTCTATGTACGTGCGTGTGTGTGAGAAAGTGAGAGAAATACAGAGAGTAATAGCATTAGAAAGATAAATGGCATAACTCATTGGCCAGCATGTATACAATATCTAAGCATTGTCAATTGGTGCTTGATATGGATTCTTGGTTTACTTCCCAACAGCTAAAATATTTCTGACTATGGTTCTGAATTGACATCAGAGTTAGTTTGACTAAGAGGTCTTCAATTTGAATCTTGAAAACCCCCATTAGGAGATTTCGTCTGTTCTGCATGTCTTAGGACTGGTTCATGAATATAGGGCAAACTTGCACATGAGAGGGAGTGAGAGTAGTTTTAGGGAACTTTTGATGGGCGCCCTTAGAGCATTTGTTAATGGACAATTTTAGAGAACTTTTGATACCACTTTCATGGGAAATATAAAAAATTGTGAAAAAAAAAATCAGTTGTTTTTTCCTTTTCCCATAAAAAGTTTCTAAAAATATTTCCTAAACCAATGTGGCAATCCCCTTTGGGCATCCATTTACTTTTCCCCTTCTTCTTTTTGAAATCTTAAAGATATATAGAAAGCCATGACTTCCACATCACCCACAAAACTGATAAAATCATACTACTCCCTAATTTTCTACAGTCCAAGCCATTTCAGTGCTCGGAGAGAACATAGACTCTTACCCAGTCTTTTCCCTTGTTTTTGTCAATAAGTGAATAAGTACCCTCAGTTCTCTTTAAAGTTTCAGAAGTTGTTATTAGACCCACTGGCTAATAATGTGTTACCTTTGTAGCTCTATTTTAATGACTAAAGAGCAGAAAGCATATGGTATCAATTACAAAAGTGACCTTGCAGCAATTGTGGGGTAAAGTCATTCAATTTATTTAAAAGTCAATCCTGGACTGCTGTAATGTCTGAAAAAATTTCATGGAGCTCATTCAAGCACAGTATTGAAAGAAACAAGCAGGGAAATTGCTCTTAGAACAGCAGAATGTGAGAGTAGTTTTATATTCACACCTGACCATTTTATATTCACACCTATCTTGCGCTCATTTAACTAAGTACCATATCATTCCAAATTTATTTAAAGAAGTGATGTAATTATCAAAAAAAAGAAAAGGAAGTGATGCAACTCTAAATCATCACCAACCTTTTTTGCTAATCTAAGTAAGCTTGCCAGTGGGCCTGGGAGAGATTGGTCACAACAAATGAACCACGCTCATCGATAATTGTGTTCTACATATGGAGGGAATAAAACAATTACAAATATCAGACCTTTTCGGGTGCGTACAAAACCAAAATGCACTAAAGAGAGGACCATACCACATTATGCAAATCCTTTTCGGGCACCCAAATGTATGACTTCCCTCTGTTGAGTATGTATGTAACCTTTGATGTGTAGATATCCTCCTTGCTAACACAACCATCCATGTTAGTAATGTACAACAATATCTTTGTTCCTTATCAAATAAACTAACTATCAATACTAGTTGCTGAAAATAGAGAAAGAAAAGAAACTAAAATTCTCAAGCCAAAAAAAGAAGAAGTGAGCCTCATGTTATATGTTCTATACAAAACCCCTGTGATGATTTTCAAAATTCATTTCTATTTTTCTAATAACCAAACAGAGTCTAAGCCAAAGCTGACAAAGAGGCATTAAGACTGTACTATGTACCTTCCTTCAGCATCAGCTTTAATGGTATTGAGGTGGCCTTGCGAATTTGAAGCTAGTATATTCTGCAACACATGTTTATGGTTAATAGTAACAGTCTTATTCTAAAGCCACCACATAATAATACAAGTCATATACAAAGTTTGAATTCATAGACTCCATGAAATGGGCAATGTCCAGGACCAAATTCAGACACATGGAATCTTATTCCTTTATGTTTGATGTGGACTATATGGAGGGAACGAAATCAGCATACTTTTGAAGATGTGGAGTGCACGTCATCTCTATTGCAAGCATCCTTCATTAGTTTTGTTTATGAGTGGTCTTTTGCATATAGCCTTACTAATGGTAACTCAATTCACTCCTTCATAGAATCAATTCATGTGTAGATATTTCTCGAATTGTAATTTTTTAGGCTACATCGTGCTTATCATCACTAAGTAGTCTCGTTTTAATATTATTTTTACCTATCAAAAATAGACTCCATGAAATGCATTTTGCTCCATTGATGCAATTACCCATTGAGGTACTATTGGTAAAATAAATCTGTCATAGACACCTCAACTTACTCTAGTACTTGTGAGAACTGTGCTAGTCCAAGTAAAACGCTTAAAATCGTTAACACCACTCTCTATATATGTAATGTCGGAAATGGTAAAGTAAAATGGATCAACCAGCATACTACCGAAAGACAATTAACTAGCTTGCTAAGCTCATCAATAAATTAATACTAAGAGGCATCTTCTTAGATCACACAACTTATGAATACATTCAATATTTATTCAAAGTTTACTTCAGTTTAGATTCAAGATTTATTTCCTTTGGGAAACAAGCATTCCCTTATTAGGCACTGTATTCCCAGTTCTAAGAGAAAACTTCAATGAGGCAGGTCTTTAATGCTTTATTACTATCCCAGTTTTCTTAAAACCTTTAATTTTCTGTGGCATTTTACAAGCACCCACAATTTCGCCAACATTCACTAAGTAGCACTTTGCTACTCTACACCCCCTGAAAGCAACATGAAATCCACTTGAATATAACAAAACCATGTGTAAACTTCTAATCTATCCCTTCCTGTGGAGGGGGAGGGGGCAGCTTAACTAGAAAACTTTATCAAACTATAAAACTTTAAATCCCAAAGTATCCTTGTTGAACTTTTAACAATGGAAAGCATCATCAATGTCAAGCTCATGAACTAACCAAAATAGGCTTGACTCCAAACCACAAAAAAAGTATATATATATATATATATATATTAATTAAATATTTGATGTGACATTAGCAGAAAACAGTAGCATTTACAGAATCATCAATTTTTTTGCAATGGGAAGAGCTGAACCAAAGATGTACTCATCACCACCCTTAATCACTTGATGGAAGAATCAGCCTCCAACACTTAACACTCAAAAGGAACCAAAAAATTGCACTTTACTTGAAGACAATTTATGTACTCTGGATGGTATGTGGAAACAAACAAACAGGCTTATCAGTCTTAATAAGTGATCTACTCTCATATTCTAGATATTTTTTAATGCTGAAAGCTCATATAACATAAAGAAATGTGTACTTAAATTGTTCATAAAAAATAAAAATAAATAAAAGAAGAAGAAGAAGAAGAAAAAGAAATATAAGCTTTAATTCCTTGTGAAAGGGTATCAACAGACCACATAGTATCTATAATAATGACCAAGAGAAATTTCGTTCTTAGGTCATTTGCTAAGTCTAGCTCAAACAGTAGATTACAATGAGTACAAAGGCAGAATTTCCAATAAGTAGATATGGCAGAAAAGTTTCTACATTGAAAATAATTGCTGCAGACCCCCACCATAGAAGTGATAGAACAGTATAGCTCTACCACCTGGTTAAGCAATTAAGAATACTTTCTATTGTGACAAAATAAACAATCCATAAATTTATCTAAAAGAACTTTATCCTTAGGATTTTGAACTTCAACTGCCAACTGAAATGGCTCCCATGGGTTCAACTTTCTCTTTAAAATTCTTTGAAGAACAACAATCATCTTTTAACACATGATGCACTTAAGAGCATGAAACATTCAACATCATTTAATATGTTTCAATTTCAACAAACATGTACAAACAAGTGCAACGTTTTAACAACATTCTAGTTGGATGATCAGTTAAAACCAGTAAACTTCTATCAACCAATTCAAGAAGAAATCACTGCTTGGCTCAATTACCAAACTTCAAATCTAATCTGAATTATTGAATTGTAATTCAGACACTAACAATTAATGTAAGCACATGGTATAAAATTGCCTGACATTTTCCCATAAGACATCAAGCAGTAACCCCAAAGGGTACTGTTGGACCACATTCCACCATCGACTTAATCGATTTGGGTATTACACTTGCTCATAACACTGTCAATGCAACAGATGTTCACATGCAAAAATGACTTTAACACCTACTAACTATAGCAAATGGACCAATGACAACTCCTGACTGAAAAGTTATCCTGAAGACTAAAGGTCTTGATACCCATAAGTCCATAGCTTTGAAAGCTTAACATAGGATGGTCAAAAACAAAGTTCAATCAAGGGTCATTAGGAACAAATAAAAATCTCCTCAACCTTTTTACAACCTCATCATGGACATAGAACACATCATAACAGTTAAACTCTCAATTTAAATGCACAATCTTACCATTGTACAATAGCATTATTGTTATAACCGGTAATATTTAGTAATTCATAAACAAACCCTCTAACATAAACAACGGAGTTTATAAAAAAGGGGAAAGGAACAAAAAGGAGGAACGAAAGTCTGAAACAAGCAAATACCTCAACCATGAGAACACCAGGCATTATCGGTCTTTCAGGAAAATGACCAGGAAAGAAGTTGTCATTAATTGTTACATTCTTGATAGCAACAACTAAAACTCCAGGATTGTGTTCAGTCACTCTATCCACAAGAAGAAATGGAAACCTAATAACACCCAAAACAAAAGGAAAGTAAATACATTGAAAATTACTTACAAAAACTTAACACAAATACTAGACTTCTTTTGGCTCCTCCTAAAAGAAGCTACCTATGTTTCATTGTTTGGCAATTCAAAAACCACAAAAAAGAACACCTCAATATATGCCAACTGACCATCAAAATTCATCCCCGTTTTCTTCTCCTCACTGGTTCCTTGACTGGTCTTACCTTGCCTGAAAAGAACACAAGCAAATACTAATATGCAAATCATTTAACTATAAAGAGATATATATGTAATCGGTATTAAATCAAAGTATAGTACCATGTCCAGTCCCACAATCAGGAGGATGTGTCCGTGTCCATTGTGGCCTTCGCGGCCGATCCTCAATGTGTGAAACCTCTGGTGGGGGACTGGGTAGCAGGACAGCACCAGGGGTGGGTCGCCCAGGGGTGGGCATGAATCTCATGTCATCTCTACCACGTACATTTGTAAGGGCTGTGCTGGTAGTCGGTGGGGGAGACATACGGGTGGTGGGCAACGGAGTTGTAGTAGAGGATGTGGATGGGGACCGAAAGGCGTCCCCATGGGCAAATGTATGGGATGGACCCGCATCATCGTGTGCCGTGGAGCCCATGTCACAACCAATGTCCAAACACATCTCATCTTCTGTCTGACTTGCCTCCTCCATGGTGTGGTCATGCACGGGTGTGTGACGCCGACTAGATGTGGGCACGGGTGTGTGACGTCGACCAGATGTGGGCACAGGTGTGTGACGCCGACCAGATGTGGGACGTTGAGCAGATGTGGGACGCCGTCCAGATGTGGGTCGCTGACTAGATTGACGGCGGCCTCCTTGCCCTTGACGTCCACCTGCTTGCCGACCCCGCCCTACAGCCGGTTCTCTTGTGTTGCCCGCAGCACGTGCATCGTCAAAGGTCAACCGACCGAGCTCTTCAACAGCTTTCAAGGCATTAATACAGTCGGTGTAGATCTCAGACCCTAGTTCACAGTTCGCCATAATCCTCAATTGTGATTCAACCTGTTAGAAGTAAATGAGTATTGTTAGTATGTTGAACTAACCTATGCAAAGCGAGATACATTTATAACAAAACAATCTTTGTAAACTTACTAAAGTGTCCCAGTATGAGGCTGCTTTTGTAATATGGCGACCAGTGCGGGGACGAAACCACACCATATACTCGTCATTGTAGCTCATCTCCCCTTGAAAGGGTGGTGCATCGGCAATTGTGGAGTGCGCAGCCTATTTAGCAATATGTGTGGCATGTTCTTCAGCCCAGTTTTTATTCTGCTTGCCCTGAAGTGTTATCTTGTGAAGTTCAATTGAAGTATCAACATTTTCAGGTCTGCCTTGCTTCATCCCAAACTGTCAGAGAACACGTTCGGGGTGATGGCCTTCAACCACCCAAAAATGTATGAGCGGCATAATAGACCTCCATATGTCTTGGCCGGCCGTACAATATGCGGGCAGGGAACGCAAATCATTTAGGTATGGCTCCCAAAAAATCTACAATGATCCAACAAATGCAAACAATCATATTAACATTATGTGTAAAAAATGTTTATTCATTCCAAAGCTTGTAAATACGACAACTACATGCCAAAGCAATTCCCACTTGTAAGGAACAATACCTGATTTGGCCGTAGCAAAGCAAGCGACACACGATAGGCGCATAGGATGTGTGTTGGATGTTCAGTTGTTATCTTAGCCCCTTTCCATCTAGCAAACAACACAGACATAACCTTCATATTACTTACTTACAAAATTTCCATGCAAAAAAGATAATGCAGAAATGTAAAACGATAACTATCTAAGATCCTGCATACCTGATAGCAAGTGGACTTAGGGGAAGTGTCTGGTGTGGATGCCTCATCACAGGACATATGTGTGGAAACCTCACCCATGCCCACAACTGCACCAATAGCACAGCACCGCCAATCTGCTTGGCTGTCTTCTCGGATGCCTTACAGAGATGTCTATATAGCCAACTTAATGCGGCACTACCCCAACTATAATTCTTTCTGTTGCTAATTGGATTGAAAAATTGCAGATACATAATGTTATGCCGTTCGCCAGACTTATCCATAAACAGGATACCAGCCAACATCTCCAGTATGTAAAACCGAGCATACTGCTGGATAAGCATCTCAGTGGCGTCAGCCGGGAGCGGATTGCGAAACTGCGCCTCGAGCCATTTGGCTTTTACGCTTGGCCCTTCCATCACTGCGGTGTTCCTATTACCACCGACTTCTCTGTCTAGCGGCCTATGCCCTAGCAATTCGGCGCAGAGGTCGCCCCACTTGTCCATACGCGTAAATCCCACCACCGGCAGGCCAACTACAGGTACCCCCATTATAACCTCTATGTCTTGCAACGTGATGGTCATTTCACCGTGGGGCAAGTGGAATGAGTGCGTCTCCGGCCACCATCTCTCCACCAATGCTATGATTAGTGCATGGTCAACGTCTATATTTGGGACCCGAAGTAGCCCATCTAACCCCGCATCTGTGATATAAGCGGCAATCCGTGGATCTAACCCACCTTCAAACAGACCTTTCTCTCGGCAACGACAAGTCAGTACACCTGGCACTCTCTGCAAACAGAGCAGCTTAGTATTAATAATAGCATTCACTAAGCATGTAATAATTACGCTTCAAACTTAAATGCCAAAAATCTGTCTACTACATATATTGACTACAATTTTGGACAAGTGCATACCTCGTCTGCCAAAGGAGCATCCCAAAACAAACTTGAACGATGCACATCTTGCCTCGTCAAGACATCCCGTATAAAGGGTCCCTGTTGATGTGGGTCCATATCTGGCATAAATTAAAGGTGATTAATGGCCTATTTAATGCCTTAAATAGATAAGTTTCAAGCTTAATCAAGAATAAATCACAAAAAGATACATTGGTGCACAAAAATCAAAAAAATGAATAAAAGATTATTGGATGGAAGCATGAACCAGTAAAATGACCACTACAAAACTGATGTAGGAAAACGTAAGCCTAATAGATTTTTTTTATTTTTTAAAAAATAAACCCTTATTTCCTCATCTTTTATTTCTCTATGTTATATTTTATTTATTATTATGTACTTAGTATTACAAAATGTCATGTCACTAGCAAGTTACTCTTGATTGTTACTAAAATTTATTCTTAAACCCTTCTACAAATGACCTAAGTTCTCCTCACCAAATAAACAATCATGAGACTTAACAGCCCACACTGGTAGTGCCACTAATATCGAATCTAATTCACCAGTTATAGGTTCATTAAAAGAACTTTTATAAAAAATGATCACCGAAGTCTGCAGGGTGTATACAACTTGGCACCGAAAAGAATCAAACACTCAAATAACAAACATCTATACAATCACAAACCAAAAATTAAGAGTGACTTCCTACAGCTAACATCCAATCCAATAAAGTTCTAAAGATAAACAATTTCAGTTCCGTTAAAGTCCTTTCTAAATCCTTAAAGCTCTGGTAAAGTCATTCCACTACATAGATACCACCCTTTGCAGATGGTAAAAATACACTACACCCCCTCCTCCTTCCTATCATCTTCAATGTAAATATCCTAAGATTAAAAAAAAAAAACAAATTTAAAGATAGATAAAATGTTGACTACAAATAAATGCATATGAAAATACATTTTTGGTAATACAATCTCCTCCCCTCACCCCCACCCCCACCCCCTCTCTCTAAACTTGCTGACTTATACCTTGTATATTGTATACATGCATAATGT
The DNA here is from genome assembly GCA_033629205.1 of Lithocarpus polystachyus. Classification (NCBI taxonomy): domain Eukaryota; kingdom Viridiplantae; phylum Streptophyta; class Magnoliopsida; order Fagales; family Fagaceae; genus Lithocarpus; species Lithocarpus polystachyus. The sequence continues at coordinate 22,250,007 of CM066164.1, read as the reverse complement.
CCTGCTATACATAATCTTATTGGTATTTTTATGTTTTTAGTATTTGTTGTTGTGTCATAATCATCTCTTAAAGCTATGACTGAGCGAGACACATTCAAGTTGTTCTTTTATATCTTATTGTCTTGACTGGTTTATTTCCATTTTATCAAGTTCAACTAGCTTAATTATTAGCAGTGTGCTAATCAAATTCTCTCTGGTTTTATGTTTATTTTATTTTTGTCCTCTCTAATATGCTACTGATCATCCTTTCTTTTTTCAGAGCAAAAGAATCTATACAGTTCTGATTTGGTGCAGGGTTGTAACCCTTGTAACCCCATTACATAGATATAACCATTATCTACTTCATTCACTATAAAGAAGAAATTTAACACACCAAGATAGAAGAAATTTGACACGCAATACATGTTCGCAGAATGGCAAACAGTTTAGCAGAAAAAATGCAAGCTGAAACAAGCTGAAACCAAACTACATATCATCCAGAATGGCAGACAGTTTAGCACTTAATCATTACTTTCCTTTTTGTTTGTTGTTGTTTTATCCCACAAAATACCCACAAATACCCACATACCCACAAATAGCCCTAACCCCCAAATACTCAAATGCTCAAACAAATATTCAGATCAGGAGCATACCATGTGATTCCAAACTAAAGACGCACCCCGAGAATGAGAATACACAGCGTGAGCAACGGACAAGAGTCAGCGAGAGCGAGACAGCGAGGGAGAGGGAGAGCGAGACAGAGAGTGAGAGCGCGAGGGAGACGGAGAGTCCGAGCGACAGGGAGAGTGAGAAGAGAGAGCTCAGCGAGGGAGATTAAGAGCCTGAGACTAGTGAGAGTGAGAGAGTGAGAGGGAGATTCAGAAAGTGAGGTGATTCGAGTTAAGTGTGAGCAAGAGAGAGGGAGATTCTGAGGGAGATTATGAATTTTAAAGGGGCCATACTCGAGTTTCACAGACTCGAGTACTGTGTAAACAGTACCCGAGTCCAGGAAACTCGAGTATGAACCCTGCTGCAATGGAAATTTTACCCGAGCCATACTCGAGTTCAAGAAACTCGAGTACCATGTTGTTATTTTATTAGCAAATGCCATGTCAGCCTGTGCCACGGTGGCAGGGGAAGGGTGTACTTGAGTTTCCTGTACTCGAGTATCGTATAGAACTCGAGTTTCTAGAGGTCGAGTACTATAAAAAGTGGTAGATTGCTTATTAGTTCTGAAACAATGTTTTTTTGCTGAATATTCCTCAAATTGATGGTATTTGGCCATTTTGGCCCACAAAATGAGTGTGATACTGTATCAGCGTGCCACATACACCCCCTCCCAGTTTTATTTTTATTTTTATTTATTTTTATATGGCACCTCAGTTTTTATTTTGTGATAAGAATGTTTTGATACTGGGTCATTCTACTGTACCCCTCTCTTTTTTTAGAGGGTACGGTACCCACCTAAATTTAAACCATTAGATGTATAAAAAATTAATCCGGACCATTCATTTAATTTAGAGTAATTTAGAGCCAATACTGGCTACCGGTCATACAAGTTATATATAAAAGTAAAAAACAGAAAGACTGTCACAAAATTCTGTCTCACGTTTCTTTCTCTCTTTCACGCTTCGGCCTCTACACGCTTCCGATTCGGTTTATCTGAAGAACCCAGAATTCGGCTTGTTCAGTATTTATTTTCTTCTCTTACTAATCTACAACAAGAACCCAGGGCAGCTAAACAAAACCCAAAGAAGAAACAGGATCGGTTGTTCCCTCCCCGGCGACGATTTTGAAATAGGTTTGTCTTTCTCTTTCTCTCAGACGAAGTTGATTTTACTACTAATATACAGATTATTAAAGTTTATTTGACTATCCACGCATGATTTGTCTTTAGTTTTATTCATTGTTAGTAATCCCTAATTCTATTAATTGATTTGGGTTTTTATGTTTATTATTTTGATAGGAGATTTGGGTGTTGTTTGTAACTTTGTTTCGAAAGTTGATTTGGGATTTCCTCCTATTAGAGAAACAAAATTTCGATAGCTGTGATTGCTTTATGTTTACAGTCCCTTCTCTTTGGTAAATTATTGACATTTTAGCTTGCAATTCTTTAGATTACTGCCACTCTCCTTTTGGGTGTGTGTGTAATTTCTACCGAAAAAAATCTTTAGAAATTTGAGGGTTTCTATCAAATCGGGTTGTTTTCTCCTCTTTGGCTCTGCGTAGATTGTGGAATGGTCATTGTTTGCAAAATAAATTTGCTGCACAAATGAATTCAAAAGCTTTCTCACGAATTTAATCTATGGAAGCAGTTTTTTTAAAAAACCCAAGGAAAATTACACTTCTAAGATCAAATAGATGTTGATGTACTATAATTTTTTCCTTTTAAGAATTGTACTCAGTCTCAACTGATTAACAAGTGCAGAAAAAAAAAAAAAGAAGCTTCATTTTGTTTTGTTTAAACAATGAATCTTCAATTGTCTGTAGTAGATTGTTCCTATGCAGCAGCCCTGCATCTGGTGTAACATACCAGATTGTTCCTATGCAGCAGCCCTGCTCATATTCATATCCAATTGTCTGTAGTAGACAAGGAATAGGTGGCATTGGAATGGAATCCTCAACAAATTAGTTAGGATGTGTCATAGATTATATGATGCTTCCCCATATATTTAACCAGATAAATAAGTCCATCTCTAATTACAAACAACAACAACAACAAAAAAACTTCATCTAGTATTATAACATGCATCACTGCACTGAAAATGCAAAAAGGAAAAAAAAAATGGTTGTTACATCAAGTTGACTGGTACTCTTCCAAGAGATAATTCATCTCCACCTGTATATACAGATAGTAATCTTTAAATTTTTGACAAATTAGTATTCTAAGAAATTAGAATAGTAATTAATATAGAACCCACCAGCCAGTAGATCACAGCTACTAATCTAGCAACTAACGAGAGAGGTGTTTCTGATGAATATGCTTCGATGCCATGCCATGCAGTTGTGAGGGTCCCATGTTAGACTGGTCCTGGAACAAGAGTAAAATCACCAATGTAAGGAGTTCATGGAAGAAAGAAAAGAAAATCCCAAGTTACAATGTTAATTACCATATCTTGCAAACTATCCTGAACATCAAAACAACTAGGAATAGTTTGTGGTCTAAAATGTAGCTGCCCCTACAAAAGATAAGAGTATATCATTATTTAACTTCATTGTATAAATATTATAAATTAAAAAAAAAAAAAACCTCCCTTGAAAGAAACAAACCCCTATATTGAACTCAACTCTAAGCAAAACATAGTAGAATGCCATACCATCCCATGCAACCTTTGTTGAGCTAAGTAATGGACATCATGGATAGGAGCTATAGAGTTCAATTGTCCCTACAACAAAAACAGAGAGAGCCCAATTTAGATATTGCATTTAAAACAATATTCAACAAATACGTTAACTAGATATGCATTACCAACCTTTTTTAATAACATAAATAGGATTCTCACTAAGAATCGTGCCAACTTCTAAGTTCTGATGGCATTTTAGGAAGTCTGTTAGACTTTCTAAGTTTTATTAATAATTGTGCCTAATATAACCAACAACCAAGGAACTTATTTTGGGGAGAAAGAGAGTATGCTGTTCTGAAATGCAGCTGATCACAAATGGTCAACATGGCTTGGAACTATTGAGTTTAATTGTTCATATGGAAAGGAAAGATAGGTAAAATAGGGTTTTGATAAGTATATAGGTTATATTGCTGGTAATACTTATCTATTGTTCCTTGAGTAAACTCCATATTTTTACCATTATAATAAGACAAATAAATAAATTAATAGACGAAGAAGAAATCTCACCATTCCCTGAACAAGTTGTTGTGTGCTAAAATAGCCATCAAGAGCTGCAGCTCTTGAGTGCAGTTGTTCCTACAATAAATTAAAAGACAAAACTCTAAACTCTCAGTAACAGTCATATTCAAATGTCAAATTAAAAAAAAAAACAATCTTTTCCTATTCCATGCATAAAGGTAGCTATCAAACCAAAACATACCATCCCTTGCATTCTCTCTTGTGATTCATAAGAACAATCAAGGGCTGGTGCTCATAAATTTGCATGTCCCTACAAGTATGGAATCCACATCAAAATGTTATTAAAATTACAACATCATAACCTGCATTACTTATGAGATTAAATGAGTATAACTACTTATCAAAAAAAAAAAAAATGAGTATAACTAAAGAGAGACACAACATTACTAACCATATGTGGCCCAGCTGTCATGGGTCCCAATTGATATGACCTCTGGCTGATGTGTTTTTGGTCCCAGATTTAGGTCGGTATATCATAATAGGTTGTTGCATCTTCATCATAATCACAAGGTGAACATGTGTTTACCCAAATCAGTAGCTGATGTGTTTTTGTCATTATCACAAGATGAAGATAGACTTAATAGGTTAATATTTATCTTAGTTTTAAAATTGATTCTATTACCCATTATTACATTTGTATGTGCCTTTTAATTTTTGGTGGATGAGAATAAACTTATTGCATTCACAAGTGGAAAATGAAAGTTTTTTACTTGGAGAGTTATATCTAAGCCATCAAGATGACACTTGCATACTGTGTATACCAGATCTATGCCTTGTTCATATTTTTCATTTTGTATTTTTGTTTATCAGAACCTGGTTTGACATGAAAAATTTAGGAACTAAAGGAGGCAGGAAGTGTAGGCTTTTTTTGGGAATTGTTGCTCTAGCAAATTACAGTGAAAGTGTTTTTGGAAGCCTACTCAAGGGGAAAAACACTTTTCTGCATAATAATTAAAAAAAAAAAAAAAAAAGAGAGGAGAGATGAAGACCCTTTTAACAGTAATAATATGGTTTCAACTAATCGCTAGTAATCTGTTGGGAGAATTAGAATTTGATTTAAATGAGCAAATTTTATAACTAACATACGTATGTTTCCATATACCCACAAAAATACATAGATACACACAGTACATATATATAATATTAAGACTTATCTGGATACAAAATATTAGAATATAAACAAATAGATAGCATATCCACTATATTGTGTTTATTTACTGGAAATTTTTTATATATAAATAAGCCTTGCTGTAATTTCTTCTTGGTCAAAATTCCAATTATAATTCTCAAATAATGATTTCTAATAGTTAGATAAAATTCTGACTTAGTTTGTGAGTTTTTGGTAGACTATAAAATGATTAAATTATAAATTTTTTTTTTAAAATCAAATAATTGTAATTATCAAGTAAAGACTATGTTTTTGCTGCTGCACCATCTGGTATACCAACTTCTGATGCTTTCAAGATTGGTTTGCAAGGTTTGAGATGGAACTTCCATTTCTTCTCTATTCAGTTGATCTTCCTTTGTTTTCATCTTTCTCAGTGAGAAAGAGTGTGTGTTTCTATGGTTTTTATCCACCATTTGAGGACGGGCACACAATTGATGAGATGTATAAAGTATCATCGTTTGATTAATTTGGTGTATGAGAATAATCTTACTGTGAGAGACCCCTTAGTTAAATACGAAGAGAATTAAACAGTTAAGTTCCAATTATCCAATTTTGTAATTACAATTATGATAATTTAAACGCAACTACAAGAAGTACCAAATTCGTATATAAAGCATTAAACAATAAACATGTAAAAAAAAAAATCCTAAGCTATGATATAAATTTTATGTTAAGTTGTGCAGTAGTCATTCTACAAGTATAAGTGTTTATGTGGTGTGGGGAATAAGGGAGAGGGTTTAAGTTTCCAAGAGGGAGCTTCGCACACATATGCACTTAGATTAGGCTAGAATAGAATTTCTATCTTGTATAAAAATAAAAATAAAATAAAAACAAAAACATTGATCATCTATGTTGTCCAGGACAAAGTTTGCAAGGAAAAAGTTTGCAATTCCCACAGCTTTCAATTGTGATTTTTTTTTTTCAAATGTATGTTATTGCTTACCTTTGTTTTTATTTCATGTTATATTGAGATAGGAGTATGGGGAGAGTGGAAAATATTGAAGAGCAGGGTGCTGTCCAAGTTCTCCCCCCGAAAAGACCAGTTGGACCATTTTTAATTTATTAGTAAGATTCATTTTAATATATATCCATTTATATATATTTCCTATTGTTATATTTAAAATAATCTATTTTATTAAATTTGGATTTTCAGTAAAAAGCAAATAGAATTGATGAAAGATAAGGGCATTGTCGATAAGATAAGCACAGCTGTAAGTTGAATAACACTTAATAGTTTTTAGGTTATTGTTATTGTTTAGTTGACATGACATATTCATGGAGATCTTAACTTAGTATGAATATCTATTATAGGTTAAGAAGGAGATTAGAGAAAAATGGATGAATCTTGATGAAGACTCTAAATTAGAGTACAAGAAGGAAGCACGTGAGAATTCTGAAAAGTATGCTAATTTGTCACATAATATTCCTCGCAAATCACGTAAAGTAAGTATTTAGCTATGAAACTTTTAGCATTCAGGACTATGTATTATATTTCGTAATTAAACCCTTTTTATTCATTATATAATGCAGGTTTCATTATATACTCGATGTGCCCCTAATCGTGTTCGTTTGATGGCTTTAAATTTAAATGAAAGTCAAAGATTTGTTATTCGAGAAATGGGATTTGGTAGTATGTTGGATTTAAGGTCTATACAGTTGGATAGGGATTTTTGCAAATGGTTAGTTGATCATTTTGACCACAATTCTTGTGCATTGGATATTTGTGGAAGGAGGCTACCAATATCCACTAAAGATGTAGAATTTATTCTAGGAATAAAATCAAGTGGGGTAGATGTGTCTATTGTTGCAGGCGCTGAAGAGATAAATCATATATGCCAACAACATGGATTAAATGTGGTAGGGGATATACCAATTAACCTCTTAGAGGGTAAGCTGAAGGAGATGAAAACATCGGGAAAAGAATTTGTTGGTTGTTTTTTGCTGTTTGTATTGGGTACTTTATTATGTCCCACTCCAAAACCTTATATCAAACGGTCCTTTATCTCAATTCTCCTTAATATTGATGAATTCAAAAACTTGAATTGGGCGAAATTGGTGTTGGATTTTCTTATTCGAGGTGTGCGCAAATATAAAGAAAAGAATCGTGTTGGAGTTAATGGTTGCTTGCTATTTTTAATGGTAATTTGCAGAAAATAGTTACTTTCAAGAATATGATTTTGTTTATCAAATTTCTATGACTCCTTTGACTAAATTTCTATGACCCTTTTATACATATTGCAGTTGTTTTATTTTGAGCATGTCAACGTTGAAACGAATCTTGAGCATAGGTCCAAACGACTTCAACCACGTATCTGTTATTGGGGGAAAAAAGAAATTAACCAAAGGATGCTTAAATTACATTCAATTGGAAGTTTTGATAGTCCTAAGGTAATAATTGACTTTTTTTAATGTTTGACTATTTATACATAAGTTAAATATGTTTTATATGTGAATTATTACCCCCATGTAGTTGACATTTTATTTTATTTTTTATCATAGCTGGTTGTAACAGAAATGGATGGTGGACATGAGACAAAAAATATTCCACTAGAGAAACAAGATATTAATGATACTCATGCTATGCCATCTCAATATGAAGACAAGCCAAATATGGTATCTTCTTTCAACCAATAAATCTTACGAATTTGATGATAATTTGGTGCTGGACATTTGTTGATGATTGTACCAATAAATTAATCCACAGGGTTCTGATGAAGCAATTCGTAGGATTGAGCAATCAATAACAAGTCTTAGAGATGAAATGCTAGTCATGCAGAAAACCGTGATAGACATTGCAAACAATATGGACTCATTTAAGAATGACATTCTTTTGGAGTTAAAGAAAACAGCAAGAGAACATACTGGACATTCCAATGACCTCAACTTAAATGATATTGTAGATGTTAAAAAAGAAATGAAGTCTGCATCTTCATATCTAATTCAAGACACAATGGATCACGATGATACACTATGTGCTTAAAAAGAATCTAAAATAGAGTCTACATCTCCAGTTCAAGACAAAATGGAACAAGATGATTCAAAGCACATTAAAAAAGTATCTAAGATAGTGTCAATGGAGGAAGACTGCAATGTTCACAGTACTCCTCTAACTCAATCTAATCAAAAACCTGGCAACAAAACACCCTTGTCTCGTAATGTGGTAAGCGAATTAGTATTTGTTATTTATTTATTTTAAATGTGTTAGGATGCTTAGTAGTAACACAAGCTTTTTTTTTTTTTTTTTTTGGCACAGGATGTGGATATGCTGCAATTAACTTTCCCTCATAATGTTCAACTTAAGGCATCATGTGTTACACCTTCTAGCAAGCCTAAAGTCACCAGATCACAAAAACGTAGCCCAATTGTTACATCACAAGCTGAAGTTCCAAAAGTCAAAAAGAGGAAAGAAATCAAAGATTCATTGCCGGTGAGTTCATGAATGTGTACATTGATATATACGATGCAAAAACATATTTTTATATGCTAATTTGATTATACTATCTTCTTTTAGGAATCTAGTCTTGGTGATGACGAGTATATGAATGAGTTTGAACCATTTACTGAAATGGAGAAGATCATATGTAACTACATTTTTAATAAAAATTTTGAAAAGAGGTTTGTCCTTTTCGAAGTTGGTATTAAAAATAATGAATTTATTGAATAAGCTCTAACATAAAAATTTGTCAATGAATGTTTAGTGAAGTTCTTGTTTCCATGAAATATGAGTATGGTGATCGTGCAGCTTTTAGTACCTTGCTCCCTAACCAATGGATAAGCAGTCAGGTTAGTGTATGAAATTTAAATACGCTCTTAAAAATTTTTTCTGTTTATTTATACAATAATTATAACAATTATGTTGTATTTTAGATTATTAATTTGTTCGTTTGCAAGATGAGGATGGAAGAGAACATATATAGAGACATGTTTGTGTGGTATTTGCCAACGCATTTTGCTGTAAGTTTTCGTAATATTTTGGTTTGTGTGCTAATAGTGTTTAATTAATACACAAGTTTTTTTTATTGAATATATGTTTTGGATTGTGGATGTAGTGTTTAATTAATACCTTACTTTTTTGAAATTTTTATATATTTTTGTAGCAAAAAATGCTCGAAGAAGATGGCAATCCCACACTAGAATGGTTTAAAAAGACATATAGGGACGATGACAAGTATATGTCAAATTTGGCGAAGTGTGAAAGGGTAATTTTACTTAGCAAGCGCGCACACATACACACATGTATATTACATTGACACATTCTAATACATTGTTCATTTGTACCTGTAGATTTTTATCCCTATGAATGACAATAATAGTCATTGGTACTTATGTGTCATTGATTTTGCAAAAAGATTTATATATATACTGGACTCTTTGCAAAGCACAACTACTATAGACATTCGAACAAAAAATGTTAAAACTGTGGTATTGTTTCTTACTCTTTCTACTCAATAATGATTGTTTTTAATGTAATTTTGTTAGGTATTGTACTAAAAATAACTAATGTTCAAATCCAACTATGCGATAGGTTACAAGCCTTGATAAGTTGTTGAGTTTTTTGGAGAAAGACAAGTATATTGATAGTATTTCCAGATTTAAATTGAAATCACCCATCTCAAATCCTCAACAAAATAATGGGTAGGTACCAAATTGTTCTAGTACATATGGATAACTATTCTGTGCATTTTTCAAATTGCAGAAGTTTAACAATTTTCATTTTTCAGGTATGATTGCGGGATGTATGTTATAAAACACATGTTTACAAATACTTCCAGCAGGCATTTACCCCTTTTGGTAATAAATTTCTTTGAATTAAATACAAATTTTCACATAATTTGTTTAAATTACTTCTTAATTACATGTCTAATTATTTGTAGGAGAGCTGGTCGGAACGTTTACGATACAAGTTGGCAGCAAGTCTAGTGCTTTCAAAGAATAATGATCAACGTTCGAGAATTGTTGAAATTGCTAGAAACATTCCTTTACAAGAATATTTTCGGTCACTCAAAGATTAGTATAAAAGAATGAATAGGATACTATTTATGAGTTAGTGATTTAGTGAACCAAATTTTTTTTTTTAAATGAATGGGAGGTTGAATTTTTATCTTTCATACAGCAAATTAGTGAATTGTTTTTTATTTCTCTAATGAATGTGAGGCTGAATTTTTATTTTTTGTTATCACATACGTTTGTGTTGTGTGCACAAACTGTTTTGATTTTAACTGCTTGGTTTAAAAAGCTTTTGACATCTCCCCACTCTCTTCATTTGAAGCATTAAACAGAGATTTGGTTTGTGTAAAGGTCATATCATAGTAATTGATGTTTTTGAGTTTCTTTTTAGACCCATCTTGAGTTTTGGCTATTTTAGTGTGTTTTAGAGGTACTTGAGAAGGTTTGTGGCCTTTTTACCAGACTAGCAAATAGGTGTCTTTCTTGTAGGATATTGAGTACAATGTGATAAATTATAGTTTTCAATATTAATGTGGTACAGCAAGTAATCTTGACTATTTTGGCTGTCTCTTTTGGCTTAGAAGCAAAATATATATTATATTGAAGATTGTGTCTTCCATAATAAGTGCTAGAGTTGCACTTCATCTTCAGGTATATTTTATTAAAGATTGTGTCTTGAGTAATAAATGGAAGTGATTTGGTTGTTTTTTCTGCAGATTAGTGTTTGGATCTTGGTGGGAAATTTGATACATGTTGGCTATATACAGTATGTTTCAGACCACCCTAGTGATTTAAACTTTGAATATACACTGTTATGTGGTACCTAATTTTCTGAATGTGCTGGAATTAGTCACTAGCTATGATTGGAGCAAAGAGTGTGGTCATGTATTTAAAGCCTAATTAGTGTTTGTGTTCCCACCCGATGAGGGGGGAAAACTGGTACTTGAGTCATATTCATGTGGTGCATCTGGCTAAGGATGCATTTGGTCTGCATCCTAACAATGGTTACATGACCTGATACTAAATTTGTGATGCAAGGGTAAATGCAGGAACCAATAAAATTATAGGCAACGAATGGCTAAACATTGGAATGGTTTCTCTTTGTTCTATGCAAAACGTAAATCATGACTGGTCAGTTAATCTAAAATAGTTACAACTTTAGACATGACAATACATAAGTATCCTGTACAATTGTGTGGATTAAAACCCAAATCATATAAAAAAGCACTCTTGGACGTCATGGTAATGATGTTAACATGAAAAGTTTACTACCAACTTCAAATAGAATTAATGAAAACAAGATTTTTAACTGCTAATCACCATGGTGTGCTTCTTCAATTACCCATTAGAGTTGCTCAAAATTATAAAAGCTAGGGCATTTACTTCTCACCTTTTTGATGTTCTCCTTGTAAATAATAACATGAGGTGCTTTCCTGCTTCTGCTAGCAGGATCTCTGCCATTTTTGAAAAATTTGAAGGCTTAGCCTTTCTGGGGATTCATGAGATGAACAAAACTACCTAATGCAGGAAAAAATGAGATAGAAAGAGAGAGTGATGAACAGAATTATTCCAGCTTGCTCTTCTTATAAGAATTCGAACTTGCTGTTGGGTTGTTGAGTTCAAAATTCTTATATTACTCATTTATTAGATAAATGGAAATTGGGATCATGGTCACACTTTTAGCATATAAAATGATATTAACTACATTTAAAAAGGAGGCTATGTGTCACCCTGCTAATTTGGAAAGCAGTAATTAAAAAGCTTTAATGTTTGTACTCAATCTATATTAGTCAACTAGAATAGTGAATTCTGCTGTTGAATTGCTGTTGCTAGTTGTTTGCTATTAGAATAGTCAACTAGAATATTGAATTCCACTTAGGGTAAAACTTATGTACAGTTCCTTAGGCATTGTATCTTAGGTTCTCCAATTGAATTCAACTACATGGTTGTATTGACAAATGCAGTAAAAACAATGTTATCTTTTCCAAGGACTATTAAATTCAACCATGTGTTTCAATGGTCAATGCAACCATATGGTTGAATTTAATTGGAGAACCTAAGCTTTAGCACCTATAAAATTGCACTGAAGTTTTACCCTTCTACTTATAGCTTTTGGTTTACATTTGTGTTATTTGATGAATTGGTACATAAGTTGTTAGAACATTTCCTCTTCTTGAATAGATCTCTTACATTTTCTCTTATTTATGTTAATTTTCATAGGAAATGTTACTCTTTCTGATACTGTTTTGACAGGTTTGTTCCTTTTGGTGACAATTTTGCTCTTACAGGAAGTTTATCTTTTTTTTTTAAGGGAAGAAGAAGATTCTGCTCTTACTGAAATAATGTTCTAGCTAGCCAAAATAAATAAATAAAAGGAAATTATTAATCTTTGGAACTGACAATTGTTCATGTTTAATGTACGTTGCAGCTAGATTACGCGGCAAGGGACAAAGATGCATCACGTGTCTGGCAGTGCTATGATAACATTGTTGTGGCCCTCAATGACATTTTATCTAGGATATAGTCAAAAGGTGCTTTTCCTTTTTCCTTCTTTCCTTTTTGAGATTCTTGTCCTTTGAAATATGAAATAATGGGACCTTAAACTGGTTTGTCTAAAATGAAGCTCATTTTGGCTAGACTTGTAGGATTCAGAGAGAGATGTCTGATTGGTCTTGTCAAAAACATGCTATAATAGGGGTGTTACCTTTTTGTAAAAGTTAAGCCTTGAATAGAATATTATTAAAATTGGCCTTGAATACCTCTGTCAGAAGTTTATTAAGAAATTGATTATGTCCACATATGTGATTGCAGCTAAAGGAAGATCCTTCCTGAGTTGAACTATGGCCTCCTTCAACTTGTGGTTGAAATATTGAACTACATCATTATAAGGCTTTGCGCAACCATAGCTATCATTATAAGGCTTTGCGCAACCATAGCTATCCCTTTGAGCTGATAGAAAAGTTGCCAAAATAAGGGGAAGGCAGCCAATTGGTCCCGTGTTGTGGATCCAAAACAATCTAGCTCCCAAGTTATATATATTCTACATCATAACTTTCACTTGATTAGCATTAAAAGAAAACAAACTTCATTCGCCTGTTTTTGTTGTCTCTCTTTTTTCTTTTTTCTTTTTTACTAATTGGTTTAACAATTGTATGTTTCTTCTTGAAGTAGTAGGCCAAGGCCAACAAGGCAGCCTATTTTCAATGACAAATCGTAGTATATATTTAATTACCTTAACATTAATGGAAAACGTGTTTACTATATCAGGGATAGATAGAAGCACTGACTTCCTCTATAGTCATGTTACCCAAGAACCCCTCAGCAAGATCATTCTGACCAATATCGAATGTGTATAAAGCTTTTGGAAAATAATACCCCTTGGGTAATAAATATGCATATATACCTCCTACAAGAAAATCAAAGGCCCAATATAAAGCAAAAATGCATTTATATTAAGTAGATAAATTGCAATAAAAATGGTGTTCTTAGTATTACTAGTAAATTAAATTTTCCTAGTACTTCATTTTTGTACCATACGCCTGCATAGGGAAAGTGTTTTTTACACGTGTATTCCTAACCCACATTTTCAGTTGTAAGAAACAGGCGTACACAAGTTTTAGCCCATTCCAATATAGATGCAACAGTCTTTAGACTCTGTCAATGCAAAAACTGTCGTTGAAGTCATGCAACCCATTAAAACATTTCTTTCTTTTTTTTTTCCTTTTCCCTTTTCTTTTTAATGACAAAAAACTTATGAAATTCTTCTTCTTTCTTCCAGGGTATGAAATCATGATTCATTATTAATGTCATCCAGATAAAAGCTAGCAGGTAGCAGCACTATGTGGCAAGACTAGAAGCAAAACGAGCAAAGGAAGCAATAGCATGAACTCCTGTAAATAGTAGTCAATTGCAATATGCTTACAGATAACTTCGAAAAAGAATTAGATTAATCAAGGGGATCAAAAAAATGTTGAGCCTTAGGACTGAGCTGGTGAACCACCTGCATGGAGTACCCATGAAAAGCAATCGTCATGTCAAGCTCTCTTATATTTCTGTTTTCTGCTGAATCACTTATAAAGCAATCCATAATTAGTTCATTGGCCTCCACAGCTTGGATATCAACCATTTCCTGCCAATACAATTGGGATATTTACATCACCTACCAATATAGTGCAATAGTAGTATTGGTCATTCAAAAATATGATAAAAAATTACCGTTATGTTAGATAATATAAAGGTTTACATATGGTTTTATTTTTTTTTCATAAAATGTCCATCAGAACACACGCATATATACACACACATGTATGTATATACACACACACGCATACAATGACAACGTATCCTGTACAATTGTGTGGATTAAAACCCAGATCATATAAAAAAGCACTCTTGGACGTCATCCCACATTTCTCTCAAGACTTCAGAGACTAAGAAGCACTAAGGAAGCTTCTAATGTTCTTCATGAAATGTCCTAGTTAGACAGAGAGCACCCTGAAATATAAAAAGAAAGAATTATAGAAAAGAAAAAGATGGACTTAGCTGTGGAAGCAAGATTATAATAGAATCACACCAAAAAATTTGAACAAGCCTCAGGCCAATATTCAAAATGACAAGCATTTTACAGTTTGATGCAGACTAGCTTGATTCAGATCAGAGAAAAGATCTCTAGGGATCAATTGGTTTCCACTTCAGAATGCAAAGGCTGGTGAATAGTGAAAATATTGCACATTTTCCATCTTTTTGAGTAGAAGTCCCCAAAATTTTGAAGTCAGAGGGAAAAACAATCAACATACCTAAGGTCAAGAGCTAGACCGATCCTTATTTCCAATTGTTGATTCTATACCCTAATTCCTTTCTTCACCTGCAAGAAGAGAACAACCAAATTTTAGTCAGAACAAACCACATTCTGCATAATCCCATAGCAATTTGACCAGGACTATGCAAGAAATGTAGGATCACGATACATTTCATCTCAAAATATGAGGGAATATAGGCATAAATTACGTTAGTTTTGTCTGCCTAAAAGGCAATCACATTTACCACGATCTGCTGTCTAACCCAATCTGTAGACTTATTCAGTCCATTCCACAGCACAATCATAATTCCAAGAGGGTAAAAGAAACAGTATTTTATATGAGACAATAACAGTGTCCCATTTCCTACTTCAAATAGGACACTCTACTGCAATCTATAAGTGAATTTGGCTAGAAGCACCCATAGCAATAGCACATAGCAATCTCTCTAGTAAATTTACAATTAATGAAAAGTGAGAACAATAGTTTATCAAGACTATCCACTATCATGTCAGGTATACAACTGTCTTATGCACATAAAAGCAAGCAGACTCACCATACAACAGGAAAAAAAAATGATAAAAAGGCAGGCTATTTATACAGCTTTGCTGTTGCACTTTTTACTTAACCCAAAATAAATAAAAAAAGGAGAATTGTTACCTTTTTGCTGTATTTAAAATCACGTTTGGGAAGAAAATGCAGAGGCGAGTTGAAAGAACAAGGAGCCTTAACCAATAGAAACAACTTATTGGGGCCTAATAAACGACAAGAAAAAATATAGATCTATTATTTTTGCAAAGTTAAAAAGAAATGAGGATCAGCAGGAAAAAACTCACTCAATTAACTACCTGAATAGGAACCAGATCCAGCACCCTTTGAGATCAGCGCCCGAATAGCCTGTCAAACAGAAATATTTATAATTCTATTGGAGCCCATCCTTTTCAACCATAAAATATGAACCAAAGCACTGGAAAAAAAATAAACAAGAAATAAAACTAAATTTGCCTCAACCATTCTGTTATCTAAACAAAAACCCGTGTACATTCCAAATTACCATCAAAAGAAAAACCGATAGCATTTCAATAAACCCATCATCCCACACACAATGTCTAAAATACACAATGTCTAAAATAGTAAAGAAAAAGGGCAAAGTGACTAAAAAATAAGATACATTTGGCCATGCCATGTATACAGTGAGAGGTGATCCTACACTATTGATTTCCCTGAACATAAGATTGGGGAGATTACAATCAAATTAACAATTTTGTCCATAATATGTATGTATATATAAGAGTCAAATCAACAGAAACTAAGAGCAAAGGTGTTGCAAGAAAATGCCTATAAACCAAGCATGTAGTCCTCACCTTAGCAGTATTCCCGTCACTTCCATCATTGGAATCTTCAGTCTCTGCACTGTTCACATGGCCAAAGAAACTAAGTTAGCCTAACAATAGGTCTACTAGGAAGAATTCAAACAAGTAGACATACTTACTGGGAATAGGTGGAGTGTTCTAGCCTACCAAAGAGTACCAGATTCAAAGAAGACAATAGGTTAGAGAATTGTAGGAATTAGAAAAAGGATCAGCAAACCTCTGTGACATCCTATGTTCAGCCCCACCCTCAGTGCTCTCAGCACTACCATTGCCTATTGACATTGCTAGCCCATCAAACTCTTTCAACTTCTTCATAAAACCTTGATCTGTATTTCCCAACTTCGTGGGTGTTCCAATGCTCAAAGGAGTTACAGCCTGCTTCATTGCACCAGAATTAAACCCAAAGTTATTAAGGGGCACCTAACACAGACAAGTTTTTGTCTATCCTCACTGATATATTTCAAACTCTGCTTTTTTTGTTTTTTGGGGGGTTGGGGGCTAAATATATTGGCATATTGCTTCATCAACAGTGAAAACAAAAGAATTTCAAAAATTCAAAAGAAATCATAGCAGCAAAGCTTCACTTACGGCAGGTGACAACGGAACCCCTTGACCAAGTGCATGTGACCCCTAGTTTACAAAAGACAAAACAGAAGTACATAAGAAAATTATTATCATGTATTTTGTCTATTTTCAAATTCTATCAGACAGTAAGAAAGGGGAAGGGGCATTTAGAACTATTTGAATGAAGACTACAACTACCATAAAGAAAAGGGAACTGTGCTTAATTCAGGCTACCTAGACAAGGCAGTCAGCACCAATAGGATGTCTGCCATATGTAAGTAAATATTTTGATCAAACTAAGATAACTTGGCGCATAAAGCTACCGAACTAGGCCATAATTCCAAATACAAGTTTCAGGTTACAAGCCATCAAAGACAGCTAAAACGGTCTACAAGGATTAATGCATAACAAGAAATGTGTTTGTGACAAGTAAAAACAAATAATGACATGTATATATCAAAGTCAGTTTCCTGTCTTCTCAATATGATTGGAAACTAAATAATCATTGAAATATTTTTCTTTGATAAGTACAAATAATCATTGAAATATTTTCATCCTATATCTTCTAATAAGTACAATTGGACACAGAATCATTAACAATGTGAGCTTGGATTTCGCAAGGAGAACCATACAGGTACAGTTCAAAAAATGACATGTATACTTGCAGCAGAGGGGAAAATGTACAGCTCAACCAAGAGAAACATAACACGGGGGTTTAGGAAAGATAAGGCAAACAAAATTTAATAAATGAGAATTAACCAGAAAAGACTGGCCGCCTTCTTTTTCCCTCCCTATTAGAAGTAACACATTTTTTTTTTTTGCGTGGGTGGGTGGGGGCGTGGTTTCAAGCATGAAAAAAGGATTGGAAGAGGGGTTCTTCTCTCACATTGTTGGGGGCTAAGAAACCCATAATTAGAATCCTCTTCAATAATAGCCTATGATTCTCCTGAGGGAGAGCATAGGAATAAACACCAGTACAGATATAAAGTGCAGGTGTTCCTTTTGGTATTTTGTCTGAAATTAAGGAAACCATCAAGTACCTTCAAATCTATGCAGTGCCTTAGCTCATGCCCAGGATATGTGCATAGACCAAAGTAAGTGTCAACACCAGAATCAGTACCCTGTGCAAACTTTTGCATAAAGTTAATGCGGGCATATTACAGCAAGTCTGACAATCACAAGGATCTCATTTCCTATGATTGCAAAATGCAATTTGCGGAACTAATAGCTCTTAAAGTTCACAAGTTTTATTGTAAAACAATGGTTCTTAAAATATGCTACACAAGATGACCAAAAATAAAAAAGGAAGCATCCAAAAAATAAATATCATGACAGACCACAATTCAGCTAAGCATGTAACAATATCATGATGAGACTCATGACTTAGCAAAAAAATTTCCTGGTGACTCATAATCATATATTCAACATTCATATAGGCAAATAATAAACTACCCTATTATTCAAACTTAAAAGGGGTCAAGTAAGTGACTAAGAAACTAAGCTGTGCCATTCTTAGAAGTGCAATGTTTAACATTTGTATAGAATTCATGTGATGACCAACTTGAGATAAAAGACTAAGCTTTAAAAGACAAGCCAAGTAAAACCTAGGCCAATAATGCAGACATCTACTCATGAGCATGTTCACTTGCATGATCTTGCAGTGACTTGCCAATTGAGGGTAGGTCTTTGACCTGGTCTGTACTGTCAATTTTAAAGGACAACTTCTCAATAACTGCAATGGCCTTGTAGTAACTAAATGACCTCCGGTCTTCACCCAATGCTTCCATTAGCAATAATCACAAGGAATCAGATAAGAGGTCAAAGAAAAAAGACAACCAAAAATAAAGAATTGATTTTAGTCTCACCTCTATATATGTTAACAAGACACTTCTTTGTCACATCAAAGCTCAGCATATTTAAAGTGTTGTAAATGGACTTTTCCTTCTTCACCTATTAAGTTAGGAACAAACTCAAGTGCGAGAACAAAATGCAAAATGCATATACTCAAAGATCAATGCCAACACACATGCAGATACATAAGCATGCACACACATGAAAGAAAAAAGTAGATAAATTCATATTCTTTAGCAATAAATGAAGGGATTGGAATATCAAATAAAGCAACTCAAACAAACCTAAAGGTTCCACTGCTCAAATTCATATCCAATTGTCTGTAGTAGATTGTTCCTATGCAACAGCCCTGCATCTATAGTAGTCTTCAGCTCTGAAAGTCTTCCAGACACCTAGAAATCAAAGTAAATACCAATGGCTACGAAATTAAAGAATTGAAAAGATGCAGATACTTGGAGAATGATTTGCAGGGAGTAGTTAGTACAACAAACTTGTCTGCTCACCTTCTTATCATGTAATATTGCCTTACTGCAGTCCTCTTCAGCTTGTTGAAAACTGCACATATTCAGAACAAATATGAAGACTTTGGCTATAATGCACAGAAATTAATAATATCGAATAATATATTAAAGAACATACCATCCCAGCTTGAAGTACGTCTGAAAATCTCATTGTCTCCAACACTCTTTGTGCAGTATTTCCCCATTCTTTTTCAAAGCCCCACTGCCTAAACCTGTAAAGAAAATTGATTTATAAGATAACAAGTTTTCAGGATTTGTTAACGAAATTCAGTATCAAATTTACAACCTAAGCTCAAAATCCTGAAATGGAGTGTCCTCGGCAAGTTCCGATATAGGAACAGCTCAGCTACTAAGTGCCATTTGAAGCTTTAAAGGTGTATCAATGGTAATATTTATCATAAGATTCTGCAAATTTTAAAAAGCTCATACAGCATTTAAATCGTAAATGTTATAATGGCAAATTCAACAAGATGTATGGTGCAAACTTCATTAATGGAAATATAAAAGTTATCTCAACATTGAGTGCAAATCTCATATTTTGATACTATCTCCTATAACTTCACTTAATAACACAGCAACCTAGCTAAGCAACAAAGGCTACCCTAACCCCCACCCACCCACACACAAATTGCAAACAAATATGCACTTCACTTAGCACCTAACTAAGACAAAGAATGTGATATCTATTAGCTGCAACCATTAACATGCTGGAGGCACCTTCCCTGCAAAGAGAGAAACACACATCAACTAAAATTTTTATTACTTATCAAAGGAGCAATGCTGATATTGAAATACAAAGATGAAAGAATTGCCTCACAATGTTGGGGTGTACTCAGCATTGCATTCGGAATGTTGACATCGCGCTTTATGATTAAATGTCTCCAACATAATCGGTTTGTAAATTAGGTGAGCCAATTGGTGCATTTGATGCAGGTTGTTCCATGAATTCATGTGAGTTGTCACTGTCAACAGGTTCACCTTGATGAATATGGATAGATGGACATGTGCGCCTTGTGTGTCCAACATCTCTACAGTTACTGCATCGCCTAATTTTCGCACTGCTTTTACTTGTGCTACCATGGTCACCTTTAGTCTTTACAATAGCTGGGTCACGAACATTTCTTTTGATTCCAACTCTACTAGGTACCCTTCTCCAATTGCATTTATGTTTGAATTGTAAAGATCTTCCATGCGGCATTTCAACCTTGCTATTTCAACCTTCAATTCTTCAAAGCCTTCTTTTGTTCTTGAGCCAAAGAAACACAGCTGACTACAACTGAAAGATAATGCACTAAACCGTGCCATACCTACGACATCCGGAGAAATTTCAGATTCATGTTTGTCAGATATGTCAGACTTTGCAGTTTTCAGCCATCTCTTCATTATACATGACGGTGGAATCTGTTTCAAATGTTCAGCCTTCATAATAGCAAATAAGTGTGCACAAGGATATCCATACGATTCAAATAGCAAACATGAGCACTTCATATGTTGATCTTTTGGATAATAAACAACTTCCCACTTTGAGTCTGGACATTCATATTGAGTTAAGGTATAGGTATGATAACCTTCACTCTCTGTGCTATCAAGCACAATGAATGTTTGTTCATTCATTATTTCTTCCTGAACCCTACTAAACATCTCCCTTGTCAATATATTAGCAGCATGCTTCTCAATTTTAACTAACTTAGTAATCAGAACAGGTTCAGTATAATTTGAACTAAAATCTGCCCCCATCTCATTGTGTCTAATACGTGTAAGTGCTCTGTCAAATTGTTGGAATAACTGATAAAGCCTAGTCTTTCTATTCACGTATCTATTGAAGAATGCATTCATTGCTTCACAACGTTGTGTACTCCTGCACCCCGAAAAAAAATGACCTCTCATGTAAGCTTCTGCCCATTTCTTTTTTTTAGAATACATTTCATGCAACCATTCATGGTTATGTAAATTGTGTTTGTCAACCATTTTCTTCCACATGTCTTCAAATTCATCTGGTGTAACATACCGTACCATACACGTGATAAAACTTTCATATGCTTCCGTATTGGGTAGATTTGCAAAAGCATTCCTATCAAGATGCCACACACATAAACGGTGTCGAGACTCTGGAAAAACACTTCTAATAGCTGCACTCATTGCTTTGTCCCCGTCAGTCACAACCGAAATAGGAGTCTTATTGTTCATTGCTACAAGAAAATTTTGCAACACCCAAATATATGTGTCAACAGTCTCATCAACCAATACTGCACAACCAAAAACTGTGGTCTGTCGGTGGTGGTTGACTCCTACCAATATAACTAGGGGCTTTTTGTAAACATTTGTTTTGTATGTTGTATCAAATGCCAGTACATCTCCAAAACATTCATAATCTAACCGACTTTGAGAATCTGTCCAAAACAGATTGGCCAAACGGCTTTCTTTATCAACAATGTACCGGTAAAAAAATGACGAGTCCATATCTGCCTTGGCTTGTAAATATGCCAAAGCACATTCAGCATCACCATCACGCATATTAGAATTTCGATCTGCCACTACATGGTTGTAGAGGTCTTTTGGAATGAACCCTACATTCTCATATCCTCCAGCTTGTTGGATCAAATTGTCCATGATTTGATTTGATTTGATCCCAACATTATGCAATGCTATAATGTAAGCCTTATCAGAATCCTTAATATGCCTGTGTGAACGAAGAAATTGAGTCTCTAATTGAGCAACTAAATCGTGATTATGCTCCTTTTTAAACTCTCCTACCACCCATTCATTTGACCTTTTATCAAACCTAATACGAAAAGCTGCCTTGCAACCGGTTCTAGTTATTGGTCTTGCCTCTCGCTTGCAATTTAAGTTATCCTCCTTTCTTGCTGTTCGAAATCCTTCTTTTGCACAAACCCATCTCCTAGACGTCACAATGTTATTTTTGTTGCGTTTTATCTCATCTTTGCGAATACTGAACCCAACCAACTTCGCATATGTGTTATAAAATTGTCCGCCATCATCTAGGGAGCTAAATCTCAAACTAGTTATTTCTGCATCTGACAAGTGATCTATTCCTTTGTCAAGAATAGTGCTCCAGTGTTTTTGCACATTTTGTGTAGCATCACCATTGCCTAGTTGTCCTATGATACATTCATTATCTATAATATTATTAACATCCTCGCCAGCATCATCATTCACATCAATGAACACAACCTTCCCACTGTTCTCTGTATTATGATCCATGTGGATTGTGGACCAATATATTATTCCTAAAAATAGATATACACTTATCAAAAAAAAAATAATAAAAAAAGGGTAACATAATCATTTTCATGAAAAATAATCTAGTGCAGGGGTGGACTCAAAATAGTAAAAAAAAATTTTACCAGCTACTAACATCCAAGAATGTACTACAAGGTGATACTCATAACAATAGATCAACACTATTTTTTCACAATGAACAAACTTACTTATTTATAATTTAGGAAAAAAATTGACCACTGTCTAAATTTGCCTTACATACTCAACGAACACTACAACATATATAATCATAGAAGTTTCATGGTTTAAGTATATACAATCATCATAGTTTTCTCACCTGCTAGTGACCAGAAGGAGCAATAGAAGAATTAAAACCTGCTGGGTTGTGTTCGTAGCAAACCTGCGAAACCAAAAGGGAACCAAAAATTAAAAACAATCAAGCAATAAAGGGACCAAACGGAAATTTTAGATATATATAATAAAAAATATATAAACCAGATGGAAAAAGCAATGAAAAAAAGGGATGTACCGAAATTTAGAGGCAATAAACGGCAGTTTTCGCGAACAAAGAGAGATGCAGAGAGAGATAGAGGAAACTGTATCTTTTATCATCGACATCGAAGGGAAGAAGATATGCGGCTACCGAACTGAGAAAACTGCGGAACAGACAACACTTTAGAGCTCCGTGGGCTTGTGGGATTCTTAGAGCTCCGTGGGCTTGTGGGATTCTTAGAGCTGCGTGGGTTCTAACCGACTTTGATGGCTTGCAAAAATTTTGAAATACAACCTAAGTTTATTTCGCGGCAATTTCAATATCAAATTTTATTCTTGCTTTCAATATAAAAAATTCATAGAGAGAGAGAGAGAGAGAGAGAGAGAGAGAGAGGTGAAAACTGAAAAGAGGGAAAGGAAAGAATTGCTGGTCAGAGGAGCTGAATTTACAAGAAATGAGGGAAATAGTAATTTGCAATGTCTAATGTAATTTTGAGGGAAAGAGTTATTTTCAAGGCCATTATAGTCTTTTTCAATGTTCTAATGTAATTTTGATCATTTTGTAGGTTGTAATGGCATTATTTTATTTTTAAATGTTAGAGGGAATTGAAGGAGTTTTGGTGGGTTGGGTTGGGTCATGATTTTTTTTTTTAACAATAAGTTGGGTTTGGTTTGGGTCATGAAATTTACAAACCTATCTAACCCGACCCGACCTACTTATATTTAATATATTTTTAAATTTTTAAAAAATATATTATATAATTTTGATTTTTTTTTTGTTTGCCTTTCTTCATAAATAAACCCTATACATTACACTATTAAGGCATGGAAGAATGCATATGTGGTTGTATTTGGACCCTACACTTGGAATTGCTGTGAGCAAAGGAAGAGGAAATATTGGCTAAAAGATCCTATTCTTGGTTCGTGCCAAAGGTGTGATTACTTTGGAAAGGAAGTGATATGCATCTGACATGGTATTTAAGTACTCACAAAAAATGAGATAGTGTTGGTGTAATCTCTATTCTCTAGTCAACTTTCCATATCACAGCTATGGAAAGGTCCAAAATACAGAAATGATGACTTAACACCTATCTTTGTATTTAGCCATATTCCTTAAATTATAAGAGGAACATTAAGCTATATTTTAGGATAAGAACCCAATTAAATATTTGAAGAAGAGAGTATAAAGTTGATAAGATAGGAAGGTAGAAAATATGGTCTCTCTTTAAGGAAAAACACCATTATTGTACAAGATTGACCTCTTTTCCCCCACTTTCTTCTTCTCTAACATGTGTCATGTCAAAGCTAGCATCTTTGTCACTTAGAAGTTTTTCAATGTAATTGTACTGTTAGATAACTTATTTTATTCCTTTATATGAGCTCAAATCTAATCTAACATTGGTACAAAACTTGCTTTTAATTGTAGTAGTGTTGTTCTAATACTCAACTTAATAATAATGAAAAGAAAAATAGTCCAACCCATGGGTCCAACCGACCCAACCCGATCCACGTGGGTTGGGTTGAATTGAACCCGTATGATGGGTTGGGTTGGATTTTTTTTTTAACCCACCATGGTGGGTTGAGTTGAACAACTTCTCAACCTGACCCATGCACACCCCTAACTAAGGGTATCTTGGTCTTTGTTAAGTTTCTAAGGGTATTTTTAGATATTCTCTATATATAGGGGCCACACTGGCTCATTTTCTTTTGTAAGGGTATTATGGTCATTTTCTTTTCTAAGGGTAGTTTGGTCATATTTTAGTTTCGTGGTTATTTTAGTATTGTTTTTATATTTTATGGTAATTTTAGTCATTTTTTAAGTTTCAAGGATATTTGGTCAGTTTTGTTTATTTTAAGGGTGTTTTGTACATTTCTTAGTTTTCATGGTTATTTTAGTTATATTTGGGGTTTTTTTTTGGTAAGTAGTTTTTTTTTTTTTTTAAGTTTTAGTCTTATTTTGTCATTTTTTATGTTCTAAGGGCATTTTGGTCATTTTTTAAGTTTTATCGATATTACGATAATTGGTGAGAAAAAAAAAAAAAGGGAACCATTGAATGTGACAAAAATACCCCCAAAGATAAAAAAAAGTACGGTCAACTGTGATGTTGGTACTGCCTAATGTGACAATAGAACCATCATTTGCGAGAAAAGAAAAATTGAATCACCAAACTTGACAAAAGTATAGTCACATGTGATTTATGGTACTGCACAATTTGATGTTGGTACCATTAAATGTCAAAAATAATGTGAGTACCATCGAACGTAGCAAAAGTACCATTCTGTCTATTTTGGCACGCTTAATAAAAATGAGAAAAGACAAGTTTGGCTGAAGGTACCTATTCCAAATCATAATTTAAATTTATATAGATGACAAAAAGTAATATGATAATTTAATTGTTTAATTTAATGATTTGTGGTATCTGCCAAAGGCCTAGTAACTGAATTGATATTTCCTTATGCACAAAGTATTTGGGGGTCTAAAGGGGAAGGGTTCAAGTTGTAGGTTAGCAGCATGTTGTAATGGGTCCAACCGACCCAACTCGATCCCCGTGGGTTGGGTTGGGTTGAGTTGAATCCGTATGATGGGTTGGGTTGGATTTTTTTTAACCCACTATGGTGGGTTAGGTTGAACAACTTCTCAACCCGACCCATGCACACCCCTGACTAAGGGTATCTTGGTCTTTGTTAAGTTTCTAAGGGTATTTTTAGATATTCTCTATATAGGGGCCACACTGCCTCATTTTCCTTTGTAAGGGTATTATGGTCATTTTCTTTTCTAAGGGTAGTTTGGTCATATTTTAGTTTCGTGGTTATTCTAGTAATTTTCTGAGATTTGTTTGTTTAAAGGGTGTCTTGCATAATAAGTGTTGGAATTGCACTTCATCTCCAGGTATATTTTATTAAAGACTGTGTCTTGAGTAATAAGTGTAAGTGATTTGGTTGTTTTTTCTGCAGATTAGTGTTTGGATCTTGGTGGGAATCTGATACATGTTGGCTATATACAATATGTTTCAGACCACCCTAGTGATTTAAACTTTGAATCTACACTGTTATGTGGTATCTAATTGTTTGAATGTGCTGGAATTAGTCGCTAGCTATGATTGGATAACAATTTGATCATGAAATTTGTGGAGCAGTTGTTAATGTCAGAGCTAGGCAGGAAAAAATATCTCTATAGATGAAGAATGCTGCAAATGATGCTGCATAGGGAGCTGGCATGTTTTGATCACATGTACTCTTTTGGACCCATTAGAGTACATGTGAGATCTTTTGTTGCTAAAGATCTCACATTGATTCTTTTTCTAGCGAGATCTTTTGTTGCTAAATTTGTTCAGTATCATGTGGGATAAAAGAAAAATAGACTAAACAATGATATTATTTTTGACAAAAGCAATTTAGCCTTTGAAGCTTTCGTACATTCACATTAAATTTTGAGTTGTATCTATAGAACAAAAACAAAATTGAAAGTGCAATTCCAATCATACAGCATATGGTCCAAATCAATTTTTTATACATCAAATGGTTTAGATTTAGGTGGGTACCATACGCCCTAAAAAAAGAGGGGGGTATGGTAGAATGACCCATATATTTATAACTTAGCATATAAAATAACAGGATTCTTGCTAGCCTTATTGCAAGAATCCCGTGTACTTCACACCAAAATCCCACTTTGCTGATAGTAGGGCATGGGCTACTCTGATATATTGACAAAGGAATATCTAAAATTCTTTCTTTTTTTTCCTTTTCTTTTTCCTTTTAAAAGTTATGAAGACAAAAGAGAGTTAATTGAATTATGCAAAGAAACATTTGTGTATGGCAGGTGGCGTAAGTGCTCTAACTGTTGCTGCTACTGCAACAAAATCTAGCACCCAGCTTAGTTTTTCTATCTCCTATAAGGAGAAATTTCAACTTGCAGATGCTTGATTTCATCTTCCAGCTCTTGTAAAGTTTCCCCTTTTAATCTGTGTGTCCCTACAGTACTGTTATAGCTTATCAAGCGTTTCAAACAGGAAAGATATTGGCCCTTCACTTCAGGAAAGTCAGAAATCAACATCTCAGCTCCAAACTGCACAAAAACATGTGCAAACCTTATATTTTTACTATATTCATCCATAAATCAAATTTTATAAAAAAACACCCATTGATAATAGTTTGAAACCATTCACTATTATCAAAAAAACACCCATTCACTGGTAATAATGTGTTTAACTAAATGCATACTCCTCTAGAATAAGAAATATCAAACCAATTAGCTTAACTGAAACACATATCATTGAATCCTGCAATAATAAAGAGAATCAAGAATGAATCAGAAACACAGTGCTTAGGAAATTAAATATTACATAATAAAAGAGCCAACCTTCATTTTAAGCTTTGTTCTGGCAGAGGGGGTGAAAGCAGCGATAGCTACACTAATTACAGCTTTGCTGTTTTCGTCAAATCCATCTCTCTCCCCTTCATATATACAATTGCTCCATGAACAAGAAAATTCAGAGAAGCCTTATTGCTAACTTGGTTCATCTTCTAAACAATGCAAGACATTAAAAATGAAAAGTTCCAAAACTATCAACATAAGTTTCAGTCCTCTGTTCAAGTAGGCTCCCTACATCCTACAGCTTCACTTTCAGGAGCTCTTCTTGGTTTTTATAACACTTAAACTAATGTAAAGAAAACATCTAAAAAGGTGCATCTCACGTTCTAGATTGGTTAAATGATTATATTCCCTATTTCCTGACAACTTAAGCTTTTAGGATTAGTATTAGCTTATAATGGTATTAGAATAAGTAATTATGAGTTCAAACCCCAATATCCACTCTAGCTCATATTTAAAAAAAATTTAAAATTCCACGTGTTAGGCCCACTTATTGAGGGGCAGTATGGGCCTCCACATAAGAGGGAGTATTAAAATAATGGTCAAGTGATTAAATTTGCTTTCTCCTAATAGCTTAAACTTTTGGTATTATTGATAGTTTATTATGGTTGGGTTTTTTATTTGGATAATTTGATAGTTACATTGGAGGGTGGGATTTAAACCCTGAACGTCTCCAATGGAAACGCTAGGAGGTGTCATTTGAGCTACAAGACTCTAGGCAATTTACTATGGTTGAAATATGAAACAAAAGAAAACTCAGGTGAAAATAGCAACATATTGTAAGATTATACTAGGGTTGAAAGAAACAATCACCTAGAGTAATATATATATATATATATATATATATATATGATAGGTAATATTAGAGCAGCTAGTAAAATATTGAAATAAAAAAAAAAAAAAAAAAAAAAACAAAGCCTCATTGTCCAGCAATCAATGTGTTGGGCCACTTTGCTCACTCAAGCTCTTTTATAATACATTAGTAAGATAAGAAAGATAGAAAGACAGATGATTTATGAGGACATTAACAAGATAAAGGAGAAAGGAGAAAACATTGATTGATGGGGGAGTTCAAATATTGTCATGGATTCCTCAAAACAGTATTAGTTCAGCACACACAATTTGTTGCTTAGAACGTGGAGTAGATACACATGCACTTTTCTTTTACATTGAAAATTTGATCATTAGCCAGTATGGAATTCCTCACTTATATAGTTGGTAACTACCATTACACAATTCATAGTTTTCAATCTTGTTTTTTTTAACCCAAATGCATTTCTCAATAAACAGACGAGTTTGAGACATCATGAAAGAAAACATCACTCACCACCAGGTAGCATCTAAAGCAGGATAATTTGGAAGAAATTTCTCAATTTTGGGCAAAAAATTCAGAAGATCATTCTCAGCCTTCTCAGGTTTAGCAGTGCCATGGAAGATACCTCCTAAAAAAATGCATTTTTCAATTAGTATATGAAACCAAATAGGCAAAGTATACTATTATTAATAGGTTTGTACAAACATGTAAAATTCACAAAAGGCTGAAGAATTTTCCTTGCCTGTACATATGGGTAGAGAATACAATGGCTCTTCCTTGCAGACTAGGGAAAACTGCTCAAACATGGGTCCATTCTTTTATGCAGCAGGAGCTGTTTTATCTGAAAGAAAAATCGATAAGCACCCGAATTGTTTTCATGAGGTAGATACATCTACACTTTCAGCACATATATGTTATAAGGGAGCATGAATCTAGCACATATTCCATGTGAGTCAAATGCTAACAGTAATTAGTTGGGTGGCTCAGCTGGGTGCAGTTGACTCAAAGGAAAGTCAATAGTACCTTCTGCTTTATTAAATAACAACTACCTTATCAAAGTTCAATAAAAATAATAATAAAACTTATATAACATATTGTACACATTCTTAAATATTATTGTGCCATGGTAACTATGAATATTGGTCACTAACCAGTGTAACAAGAATATAAATATACAATTCTGTCAAAACCCAAAAAAAGAAAAGTTTTTAATTAATTCAACATATATAACTTCAGCTCCATGATACCTTATCTAAAACTAATATTACTACCAATTAAGTTTGCATAAATTAAATCAACATTAATTTCTTCATACGAATAAGAAACACAACTTTTGAAATTAATCTTCCAATAGCAAGTGGGGAGCATGCTTGGAATGGTAGAAACTTGTAGTTAACTTTTGAACCATATTGCACGAAAACTTACAATCTGGACAACATATGAAAATAAGCTTATGTTATATTTTAATGATGCTGAATAGCATGGCTGCTTCCTGGTGAAACTATCAGACAATGCGCTACTAGCCGCTGCCATCGTTCTTGCCTTTGATGCTCCAATGGAGGAGATCATGGTCAATAATGAGTTTTA
This sequence comes from Lithocarpus polystachyus, assembly GCA_033629205.1. NCBI lineage: Eukaryota > Viridiplantae > Streptophyta > Magnoliopsida > Fagales > Fagaceae > Lithocarpus > Lithocarpus polystachyus. Next base: position 22,220,440 of record CM066164.1, on the reverse strand, counting down.
TAAAGTGGTTTATGGTGGTTGTTACTGCAATATTGGTGTCAACTCTCGAAGTTGGCTGATTAATAAGCATTTTTAGAATTCAATAAGAATGACCAATCACCAAAACATATAAAAATGTAATGAAAATGCCATCTATTTTAAAATCTTTTTCTTAGATTTTCCCCAAGTTTCATTTAAGCATATCATTATCCACAATCAATTTAAATCCAGGGAAACAAAAATCAGTAAACCCCCACTCAGATTTATAGTTATCATTTTTTCAAATCCAAAACAACACAAAACATTGAAATTTGAGATTCCATTTTATTCTCTTTCCCAATACATTCCAAACAACCAAACAGAGGATACAAAAATTATGAAACGCATGCAAGATTAAATAACCATAAACAAAACGACCAATCACCAAAACAATTAATACCCATCAAATCCAAACCCCAAACAAACACAAATCCTCACAAAAAATCAATAAAAATGCAAACTTTATCAAATTCTTCTAACAGAACAGAGGGGAAAAAAAAAGTCAACTTCAAATGAACAGACCTCACAAATGCCATCATCAAGAAATTTTGGTGAAAATACGAAGCACAAATCAAAAAAATTTGGGGAAATTTCAAAACAACTCTACAGTACCTGAAATGGGTTTCGATCGTTGTTGTGTAAAACCCCTTTCCATGCACCAGCGACGACAATTAATGGTGAGGTCCTTTCTGAATATGGAGCGAAGTCAAAGAGAGAGGAAAGAGAGCACGGTTGAGAGAGAAAGTGAATGCAGGACAGCAAATAAACAACGGATTTCTTTTGTTTGGTGAGAACAATTCCCTCGCTAGAGCTGGCGAGGAACCGTTCATGGCTTAGGGATCTGTTTCTTCTTTTGTGCTCTTGCTTAGGGTTTTGTTTAGTAAGCTTCGCTCTAGATAGGTTTCTGTGGATGGTTTGGATGAGAAGAATTTGAGAGTCAAAAACGGAAAGAAGCGTAGGCCATAGAAAAACCTAGAGAGAGGAGAAGAAAGTCAGAGAGTAGAGACTCAAAATTGTGTATTATACAATAGTGTAGCACGGTGGTACTACTTAATTTATAGATAGTACCAATCAACGTGAGAGAAAATTAGACTACAAGTAAATGTGATAAAAGTACAGTGATACGTGAGGCTGGTGCTACATAATGTGAAGATTGTATCATTAAATGTGAGGAAAAAAATAAGGGGACATCGAATGTGACAAAAGTACAGTCACATATGATGTTGGTACTACGCAATATGAGGCTGGTACCATAAAATGTGAGAAAAAAAAATAAGAGAACCACCGAATGTAACAATAGTACAATCACATATGATGTTGTACTGTGCCATGTGAAGATAGTACCATCAAATGTGAAAAAAAAATAAAATAACCATCAAATGTGACAAAAATACAGTCACATGTGATGTTGGTACTGCACAATATGAGAATGGTACCATCAAATGTGAGAAAAAATAAAGGAACTACCAAATGTGACAAAATTACAATCACATGTGTTGTTGATACTACGTAATATGAGGCTGGTACCATAAAATGTGAAAAAAAAAATAAGAGAACTACCGAATATGACAACTATACAATCACGGGTGATGTTGTACTGCGCCATGTGAGGATAGTACCATCAAATGTGAGGAAAAAAAAAACCATCAAATGTGACAAAAATACAGTAACATGTGATGTTGGTACTGCACAATGTGAGGATGGTACCATCAAATGTGAGAAAATATAAAGGAACCACTGAATGTTACAAAAGTACAGTCACATGTGATGTTGGTATTGCGCAATGTGAGGATGGTACCATCAAATATGAGAAAAAAAATAAGGGAACCACCGAATGTGACAAAATTACAGTTACATGTGATGTTGGTACTGCACAATGTGAGGATGGTACCATCATATGTGAGAAAAAATAAGGGAACTATCGAATGTGACAAAAGTACAGTTACATGTAATGTTAGTATTACACAATGTGAGGATGGTACCATCAAATGTGGAAAAAAAATAAAAGAACCACCGAATGTGACAAAAGTACAATCACATGTGATGTTGGTACTGCACAATATGAGGATGGTACCATCAAATGTGAGAAAAAATAATGAGGGAACCACCAAATGAGACAAAAGTACAGTTACATGTGATGTTGGTACTACACAATGTAAGGATAGTACCATCATATGTGAGAAAAAATAAGAAAACTATCGAATGTGACAAAAATACAGTTACATGTGATGTTAGTACTACATAATGTGACGGTAGTACCATTAAATGTGACATTTTGGTAACCTGATATAGCAGGTTGCCTACTGGTGGGTACCATACCCCCAAAAAAAAAGGGGGGTATGCTAGAATTACCCATTGATACTAGCCTGTTTCAGTAGATCTTTCAAAATCAAATGGTATTATAATTATATATATTATGAAATTTATATATCTAAGCCCGGATCACATGATATTGTACCATATCAAAATATTAAATTCAATATCAAATAATGCACATTCTTAATTAATAGCATCGCTGCATAATATATATATATATATATATATAAAACATGTCATATATAAGTAAAGAAAAAAAAATATTAATGAAGAAAAAACTTGTCATATATGAGTAAAGTAAACCAAAAAAAAAAAAACACATTTGTTAAAATAAAATAATAATAAAATGTTATATACAAGTGAAATAATAAAAAAAAGGTTTAGGAAAAAGAATAACGATTCGTTCACATATCGGCCAAAATCACAATACAAGATAGAAAGAATAGACGAAAACAAGTGGAATGAGATGAAATTTAGATTGAGATAGGATAGATAGGTGATTTGTAGTTTAGTACTTGTTACCAAATTGGAAATTTGGAATGAAAAATTTTGGCTGTTTCAGTAGAACTATCGAAAAATTCTTAGGTATTCCCTGAGTACCATAAATGCGTAGTTCCCCCTCTCACATGATTGGTGGGTCTCATCATGAATTATTAGTGAGACCCACCATTCATGTGAGAAAATGGAGTACACAATAATTTCCCAGAACTATCAACTAAGTAATAAATTGTTACAGTAAAAAAAATAGTAATAATGATGAGTACATGTAATAGTAAAAAAAAAATAGTAATAATGACTAGTCTCTTAGCATGCACGTGAGCTCAGAGGTTCTTTTATTTTTTTGAGTAAAATTTAATAATTTGCATGAATTATAATTTTAGTATTTGGTATAAACGCATAACACTCAACGCACTCCTAGGTTTTTTTTTTGTGATTGTATAATATAGTAATTCCAAATTATAATTGATGCAAATTATTAAATTTTACCCAAAAAAAATAGTAACTTTTTAACGTGGGTTTCTAAAAAAAAAAAAATTTAACGTGGGTTTAAAAAAAAAAAAAGAAATATTTTCAGCCAATTAAAAAAATAAAGAAAGAGAAAAGTTTAAGCATGAAGTTTGTTTCTGAATAAGTGGGTTAGTGGAAGAGTAATCTTATTTTGTAAGTAATGTTTTAGTGGGAATTAAATATGTATATTTTCTCTCTTTTTTTCAAGTGAGATATGTTTTTACTTTGTTATCCTTTAATTCTGTCTCTATTTAAACTTAGGAAAATAGGGGTTTTTTGAAGAAAAAAAAATTCGGTCTAAACAGAAGAAACCCTTTAAATAATAGTATAGATGAGTACATGTAATAGTGACAAAAATCTCAATTATAGCGTGTTACGTAATTATTGGGTACTCCTAGAGTACCATAAATGCGTACTCCTCCTTTTTACATAGGACAAAACTTAGGTATAGTACCTTAGATTCTGTTTCTTAGGTTCTCCTCTTAAGATTCAGTCTTGTGGCAACTTAATTAATAAATACACTTCCATCTCACGAGAAAAAATTCATCGAGCAAAATCTTAAAAGGGAAATCTAAGGAACAATATCTAAGTATTGTATCTATGTCTTCCCCTTTCACATAACTATAAGAGCATCACCAACCAGAAGGCCATATGCCAAATGTAATGTACCTTTGGCATACAGGCCCAAATATTGCCCAACATCCGGAAGGCCATATGCCAAAAGCCAAAAAAAATTTGAGATTTTGCTACAGTACCATCTCAAATGTAAGATGGTACTGTAGTTTCTCATAAAAAAAATATTTTTTTAATACTCTTGTTTCTCTCTCCTCTCTCATTTTTACCAGGGTATTTCTCTCTCCTCTCTCATTTTTACCCGGGTATTTCTCTCTACTCTCTCATTTTTTCTCTTTCTTTTGTCTCTCTTCCTTCTCTCTTTCTCGTCCCCTCTCTCTCTCACCATTGTCAAGCTTCTCTCACCATGCCAGATCGGAGCTTATGCCGCAAGCCAGATCGGAGCTCACGCCGGCTCGGAGCTCACGCTAAATCACCAAGCCAGATCGAAGATCACGCCGGCTCTGATTTGTTGTGGCCGGTGCTAGAGGTTGATGGGTTTGGAGTTGTGGGTCAGGTGATGGGTTTGGATAGGTGGATCAGTGTATCATGGGTCAGGTGGTGGCGTGGGTTTGGATCGATTGTGGCCGGTGGGTTTGGATCGGAGTTGGTGGTGATTTCTTTTTGGTGATTTTTTTTTTATTTGGCTTGGTTTGATTGTGGCTCCAATGGTGGGGTTTTGTTTTGAATTTTGGATTTGAGATCGGAGATTGTGGTGATTTTTTTTTTTTTTTTTTTTTGGCTTGGTTTGATTGTGGCTCCGATGGTGGGGTTTTGTTTTGGATTTTGGATTTGAGATCGGAGATTGTGGTGATTTTTTTTTTTTTTGGCTTGGTTTGATTGTGGCTCTGATGGCCGGTGCTAGAGGTTAATGGGTTTGGTTTTATCTGTTGTGGCCAGTGCTAGAGGTTGAGGGAGAAAGAGAAGAAAAGGAAGAGAAAAAAAAAAGTAAAAAAAGGAATAAAAAAGAATATTTAAATAAAATGGAAAAAGAAATAGAGTTTTGGGATGTTGGGTGTATTGTAAATATTATGGTATAATTGATAAAGTAAGTTTTTAGAATGGTAAAATGGGATAAGATGGCATTTGCCAATATGGATGCTCTCTAAGTCCCACTAATTAAATTTATAGTGAAACTTATAATTTATGTGAGAGGAAGGAGTGTATTTATTATACTACCAGAATATTCAATAATCTTCTGCGTGAGAAAGCGTGTTTGTGACCGGATCCTTCTTAACAAGTTCTCCTATTTCCTGTTTTAGGAAAAGGAAAACAAAATGGGAGCGGCTCACCTCTGTTTTTTAATTCTCCTATTTCGTCCTGTTTTTAGATAGATGAATGAAACCCAGAAGCAAACTGATCCAACGATTAAAAAAAGAAAAAGCCAACTTGGAAAAATACAACAGTGACCTAACTGACTCTTCCTTTTCTCTCTGGCTCTCCTCTCACTCGGCAATTGGGCAGGATCACCACGCCAATCACTCTGCAACTATGCAGCATCACAATGCCAAACTGAAAATGTAGAGCATAAATGTAAAGCCCAAAACCGACCATATTAGTCTAACTAAAATCCCAAACCATCTGTGAAAAGTTAAATCTCACTATTGACGACCCTATCGTGTGCTTGCGAGAAAATCAATTGTTTTCCATTTTCGATTTTCAAATCAACTTCGAAATCAGAGGGCTTTTTCGTTGTTGAGGTTTCAAATCTCAGATGCTTTTCATTAAAAGCTTACCCACAAAATTTTTCAGATATCGCATCTCCCTCTCTGTCGAAATCTATCATCGTTGAAGTTTTTCAGATCTGCAACGCACAAATTGAGAGAGAGACGTGGGCTTTTTTTTACCTTTGGATGGTTGGTGTGCCAGATGTCATTCATCTATCTAAAAAGGGAAGAAACAGGAGAAATAAAAATTGGAGGTGAGCCACTCCCAAAGAAAATAGAAACTCTTTTCTATGGAATTCAATCCCATGGTGTGACCATAGTTCGGGATAACGATTCAAGTTGTATTCAACATAAAAGAAGCTTTAAAGTTTCACAACCGTGTCAAGTCAATTTGGCTTTTGCAACGAAATTTCTTCGTTAAATTCCCTTCAAAGTTTATAATCAAAACAAGAGAGAGACAATTCGTCTTCCCTTTATATATATATATATATATATATATCGAGATTACATAAAAATTCACAATCTGAGTCAAAGAAACTTCATCAAAACACGTTTTATATGTTACTTCTGTTACATCCAAACGCGTAATAAGATTTCCTTCAAACAGTTTCAGAGTGAATGGGGAATTGCTTTTCCGATGTGGAGGGAGGCAAGCAAGTAGTGGGTGGGACTCAACAAAGACCCAATAGTATTGCCACCACTAACAATAACAATGGCGGACACAACAACGCCGTTGAGTTCTTCTTTAGGTCTCGAGGCATTTAGCCTCTTTTCACTCAAATCGAGGTAATATATGTCAAATACAAAGTACAAAAAGAGAAAACGTCAGAAACTTTTTCAATATTTTTGTTAGGTTCTAAGAATTAGGAACTAATGTATTAGAACTTCAATTTGTAATGTTGGCAAACCATGATCAAAATAATCTTTAGTCTTGTTTTAGACTTGCTCAAAGTATGTCTTATTATGTAAAGTTGGAATCAAGTTACTGCAGAATGCACTGTGCAGATCTGTCAGGCTCGATCGATCAAAAATTAGACTCGATCGATCAAAAGTCGTGCAAGTCGTTTTTCTGCAGAATTTTCCAACTCAGCCCTAGCCCATTTAATGTGTAGGGTTTTATGTTTTGCCCTAAGTATAAAAGGGAAAACCCTAGCCACGTTTTTAGTGTTCTGAATGCTGTGTTTGTGAATCTAATTGTTAGATCTAGAGGTGTTTACCTTCACATATACTTAGGGTTTTCAAACTCTAGATTCATGTCAAAAGATTGGTAAATCATACAGTTGCAAAATAAAAGAGCTTCAAGATATACAAGCAGGTGTGCTTGTGCTTTGCTGAGAATTCAAGGAAAGAAGGAGTCTATGGTCTCGGAGCTGTCACGTGGTCGTGGTAGTAAGTTTCCTACAGGCAGGTAGCAATAGGATATTAGTGGTCTAAGTCTCTATTGTGTAAATTTCGATTCTTTCATAGTGAATTCGTTTTACCTTGAGGATAGCTAGGTTAAATCCTCCCCAAGTTTTTACCGGTTTGGTTTCCTGGGTCATCATATCATATGTTCTTTATTATTCCGCACTTTTGCATGATATGATATATTTGTGTTAACCTAGATTTGTTTAATTTACCTAAGTTAATCACTTGGCTAATTATCTAGGTTAATCTGTTTAGGTTAAGGGGTCTAAACATCTTACAAGTGGTATCAGAGTGGGTAGCTTTTTGTTTTTGATCTTTGAGCTGATCCTTGACCCTTGTTGTCATGGAACACGAACACTCTCTTGTTGTTCCACCTCATTTTGATGGAAACAATTATGCTTATTGGAAAGTAAGGATGAAAGCATTCTTGAAATCTATTGATGAAAGAGTCTGGAACTCTGTTGAATATGGATGGGAGAAGCTCACTACTCCTGTGAGTGAGTGGCAAACTTCTCAAAATGAGGCAGCTGCTTTTAATAGCAAAGCTATGAATGCTATTTTCAATGCTGTCTCTATAGAGGAATTTAAGAGAATCTCTAATGTTGAGGTTGCTCATACTGCTTGGAATATCCTCCAGACTGTGCATGAAGGCACAAAGGCAGTTAAGATTAATAAGTTGTAGTAATTGACTACTAAATTTGAAGGCATTAGAATGAATGATGATGAATCTTTTGATGAGTTCTATGCTAAACTGAATGACATTGTTAATTCTACATATAATTTGGGTGAAATCTATGATCAACCTAAAATTGTTAGGAAGATTCTTAGATCTTTGACTGAGAATTTTAGACCCAAAGTGACTGACATCATTGAAAGCAAGGATGTGGACTCCATCCCTGTTGATGAACTTGTAAGATCTCTTCAGTCCTATGAGTTGGACCTACCCAAGACTAACAAATCCAAATCAATGACTCTTAAGTCTGTTGATGATGTTGAGGATGGTGGATTTGATGATAAACTCTCTGTGATAGAGATTGCCTATCTTGCCAAGAATTTTAGAAACTTTCTTAGGAACAATAACAGAAAGGCAAGAGGTAAAAACACTGCTGAACCTAGAAATTTTAAGAGGAATGATCCTACTAAGGTTAATAACATTGAAAAACCTAAAGAGAAAGTTGTTCAACCCTCTAATAATTCTACGGGACAACAATGTTATGGATGTCAAAGGTATGGTCATATGAAATCTAAATGTCCTACATACTTGAAGTCTAAGGGTAAGGCTATGGCTGTGACCCTTAGTGATGATGAAGTTTCTGACAATGAATCCGTTAATGATGAGGATGGAAACTTCATTGCTTTCACTGCTACTACTGTAGTTAATGAAAGCATGTCTGTTGAAGAAAACCCTTCTGATGGAGAATTCTCTGAAGATGCAGATTTACAAGAAGCCTTTAATAAACTTTGCAAAGTTGTTGCAAAGAATGCTATGCATGTGGATTTAGGCTTAAAGAAAATTGCATCTCTTGAACTTGATAAGAAGAATTTACTTGTGAAATTGTTTGATACTAATGAGCTTTTGAATAATGTGAAAACTAAGAGCATGCTTTTACTTGATAAGGTTAAAAATTTGGAACTTGAATTATCTGTTGCTAGAGAACAATCTAATAGGTCTGCAAGCTCCAAACTTGATCACATATTGAGTGTTCAAAAATCTCCTTCTGACAAAACTGGTTTAGGTTTTGTGGAAAGCATCTCTATGCTTGAATCTTATTCAACAAACTTTGTTCTCTCTACTGAACCTCCTAAGAGTGAGATTGTCAAACCTTTGGTGAGTGAACCTGTTAAATCTGTAGATGTTATTCCACCTACGAAGATTAGGGTTGATCTTCAAGAGTCTCATTCTAGAGCTTCAAATTCTTCTAAGGGAAAATTGCTTGATAAGCCTGCATGGGTTTGTCATTTTTGTGGAAAATCTGGACACATTTGTCCAAATTGTTTCAAGTTGCAAGCTGCAAAGCAAGCAAATAAATCTAAAGTACCTATGCCTCAAGCGCAAGATCCTATGGTACTTATTGGTAAATTGGTAAAGGCGTTAAACCTTTATTCCAATCCTGGAGTTGCTCAGAATTCTAATGTGAATCATAACTTCAATGCAAGAGTTGCATCTAAAAGGTTTTAGATGCAAAAGGCTAGACCTAACTAAGTTTGTCTGACATGGTCCTTGTACTTTTTTGTTCTATCTTTTGTGACCATTTTTTTTGGATTTGCATTGCATAACATTCATGCATTTCATTCTAGGTTGTTTTATTTCCTTTATAAAAAAAAAAAAAAAAAAAATTGTGTGCAAAATGTGTTTTTGCTATATTTTTCTTAAATTTGAAGACAAGGTTGGTCAATCTATTTTGCATAACATGTTTATGTACTTTGTTTAGCTTAGATAAGCTTATTTTATTGCACTTTACTAGTTTAAGCTTTGTAGTGCATGTTGTGTGGGAAGATGTTATAGTTGTTGATCACATGATCTTGATCTTGAAGTCATATGTCTTTGATTGTCGAACTTGGTCTTTTTGAGAAAGGCATAAATAACCATCTCACCACTGTTTATTAGCCAATCATGAACACCTTAGTGCATATCGTAAGATTTTGTGCTCGAGAAAGTGTAGCACATGCACAACAAGAACATAAGGTGTTGCCTCTATTAAAATGCTAAAATTGGTGTGTACATTATTGGGCTATAATAAATTCACAATTCAAATAAAATTGGTGTGTACATTATCCCAGCTTTGTTAATAAGTTTCTGATCAATTAAAATTGATATTAATTATGAGGCAAATCAAGAAACTTACATGATTGGAAGCTTTTATTCTAGGAAATGTGAGAGTTATATGATGTAACTCTTTAAGTTATAGTCTCTTTCAAATTCATGTGATGAATTTTGTAGAAATTGTGATTGATCACTATGTGCATATCACCTCACATGTTTCTCAAGCTTCTGCTAGTTGCACACACTACACAAGTTATTCTTTGCTAAACTGTGTACATGTTATTGTGTGTGTTTTTGGTCTGATCAACCAAGTTTGAAAATTTCTTGAAATTGATGCAGAACATGTTTGCTGTTTGAGTTTTTGAGGAAAATTAAGAGAAAATCTTGTTTTTGGGGATCTGGGATAACTACATGTGTTTTTGAAAAACATTTCATCTCATACTTATGCATTTTATTCATAAAATCTAATGCTTTGAGAAGTTTTTGCACCAAATATGTTTCATTTTTCAAAATTTTATTTTTTCCAGAATTTCGATCGATCGAATCTGTTTTTCGACCGATCGAAATTGTTTCAAAAACCCTGGAAAGTCTCTGTGTGTTTCGATCGGTACTCGATTGGTTTTGGATCAATCGAAGGATTTTCGACCGATCGAATCTATTTTTCGATCGATCGAAAATCAGGCTGAGAGTTTTTTAAAAAGGATTTCCTTTCACGTGTTCTTCACTTTTTCAAAAACTTTTTCAACTCTCATTTGTCTCTCACCAACCAGTCAAGCCACCTATTGCTATTTTTGTCGTTTTCCTCCAATCTTTTTGCAAAAGATCTCTCTCCCAAGGCCGGTATGACTCTTTTACCCCTCTTTTTGTTTTTATTTTCAGTTTTTCATGCATAAAATCATACATTCAATGGGTATTTTCGAGTTTCTTCTTTTTTGAATTTGTTGTTGTTTTGGTTGTTTTCTTCCACTATGATTTGTTGGGTTTTTGTGGGGACACCATATACAAGTATTACAAGTGGTTTAATTTGGTTAATTTTGTGTTCTCTGAAAAATTTGAAAATCTAGGGCTTGAAATTGCCGAATTTGGGGGTATTGTTCAAATTGATGAAATTTGATGAAATTGGCTTGTTGAATTGATTCATTTGATCATTATATTGAGTTTTATAACTGTTGTGTTGATCAATTTCTCAATTTATTGTGTTTTATGAAATTGGGTTTTTGAAAATTGGGAATTTTTTATATGAATTTCATGCTCAAGCCAATTTTGTGAATTTGGATCATATTTGAACTATGTCACTGCATTAGTTCATGCATCATTTGCATATCTTGCTCATGCATCATAAAGATTGTTATTTCTATATTTTTTTTTTGTGCTAACTTACAGTCTGCCCTTGGTTTTTCTGTTTTTGTTCTTTTCTTTCTGTGTCTCTCTATTCTGTCCTTAGCACCATGCCTAGGAAAACCAGAGCTCATAGGACTTCTGTTCCTTCACCTTCTTTTGATAGTGATAGGTTTCCTAGTGAGAAGAATTAGGAAACATATGAGACCCTTAACCTTAGGCGTCACATTTGGGGTGAGCGTAGGGTCATTTTAGATGAGGTTGATGATGAGGTGAGGTGTAATTTTGAGCGTAGGGGCTGGTTACCTTTGTTAGATATAAATCATCCGCCTCCGGCTACCTTGATTAGAGAGTTCTACTCGAACCTCTCTATCCACGTCTATGATTCCAACACTCTAGTTAAGAGTTGGATATGAGATGTGGAGTATCGCATTACCCCTTCGGTAGTGTCTGATGCTCTTGGGGTGCCTATGGTTGATCATCCGGTCTTTCCCTATGATGAGTCTCCGCCTCTTGATGATGTGATGTCTTACATCACTGGATCTTCTATCCAGTGGGGTTCTGATCCTCGGATCACATCTGCTGAACTTTCTGAGCTACATTATCTTTTCTTTAGGATTGCATGTCATTCCCTGTGGCCCATTTCTCATCTCTACACTATCCCTATTGAGCGATGTGTGTTTTTGTATGCTCTTGTCACTGATGCTCCTATCAGTTTTCCACATCTGTTTCTTCGTTCATTGAACGAAGTGCATCGGAGTAGTTCTACGGCACATGCTTTATTCTATCCTGTCTTTATCCATAGGATTCTTCTTCATCTAGGTTTAGGTGATTTCCCTGCTTCTAAGCCCGTTCACATTATTGCTCCTATTGGTGCTACCTTTCTGAGGTAAAGGGTTGCTCAACTTCGAGCTAGCTCTAAGCGTCCTAGGGAAGGCTAGGGTAGAGCCTTCCGGTGTCACTCCACCTCCTTCTTCTTCTATAGATGCTCCTGCGGCTGAGACATCCACTGATCTTGCTGCTGCTACTGATGTTCCTCCACCTTCTCCTTCGGATGTTTCTGATATTCTTCGGACTTTAGACACTGTCATGACCATTCAGGCAGCTCATGGTCAGCTTTTGGTGGATTTACTTGATGAGCTTCGAGCTTTGAGAGCGGATTTAGCGAGTTTTCGTCGTTCTCCCCTGCCGCCTCCTTTTGATGATGAGTAAGTGCCCTTTGGCAATTCGTCACAAAAAGGGGGGAGTACATTCTATTGTGGAGTACATACTTGTAGAGGAGATTTTTGTCTTAGGGAGATTTTTTGTATCTTTTTGTGATATTGAAGAGCTTGTAGAGTTTGTTAGATTGTATCTAGGTGCTTCACTGTGTATTTACGTTTTTGGCTCTTAATAGGGTAGATATATTTAAGATACATTTTTATGTATATGTTTCTTGTTTCACTATGCTACATTGCTTATCGATTTATATTTATGATGTTATTCATGATATATGTCTTTATTTTGTGTTATATGAAATCAAGAAGTTTTTTGTTACTTGTATTTTCCACACATACGTTTATGTGTTTGTTAAGTGTTACAGGAGTATACAGGTTGATTCAGTTGTGCTGCTGTCTATTTTTGTAACTGATAGATAGTAGTTAGGTTGAATTTGTTTAAGTGGCTATTCTTTTGTAATGGGCTATTTATTTTGTAAACTTTGAGCTTTTTGTTAAGTCTGTGTTTTGTCACGGATTGCCAAAGGGGGAGTTTATTAGGTTCTAAGAATTAGGAACTAATGTATTAGAACTTCAATTTGTAATGCTAGCAAACCATGATCAAAACAATCTTTAGTCTTGTTTTAGACTTGCTCAAAGTATGTCTTATTATGTAAAGTTGGAATCGAGTTACTGCAGAATTCACTGTGCAGATCTGTCAGGCTCGATTAATCGAAAATTAGACTCGATCGATCGAAAGTCGTGCAGATCGTTTTTCTGCAGAATTTTCCAACTCAGCCCTAGCCCATTTAATGTGTAGGATTTTATGTTTTTCCCTAAGTATAAAAGGGAAAACCCTAGCCACGTTTTTAGTGTTCTGAATGATGTGTTTGTGAATCTAATTGTTAGATCTAGAGGTGTTTACCTTCACATACACTTAGGGTTTCCAAACTCTAAATTCATGTCAAGAGATTGGTAAATCATATAGTTGCAGAATAAAAGAGCTTTAAGATATACAAGCAGATGTGCTTGTGCTTTGCTGAGAATTCAAGGAAAGAAGGAGTCCGTGGTCTCAGAGCTGTCACGTGGTCGTGGTAGTAAGTTTCCTACAAGCAGGTAGCAATAAGATGTTAATGGTCTAAGTCTCTATTGTGTAAACTTCGATTCTTTCATAGTGAATTCGTTTTACCTTGAGAATAGCTAGGTTAAATCCTCCCCAGGTTTATACCAGTTTGGTTTCCTGGGTCATCATATCATGTGTTCTTTATTATTCCGCACTTTTGCATGATATGATATATTTGTGTTAACCTAGATTTGTTTAATTTACTTAAGTTAATCACTTGGCTAATTATCTAGGTTAATCTGTTTGGGTTTAAGGGGTCTAAACATCTTACAATTTCGTTATGCTTTTATATGTATAACTGAAAATCTCATTACATAAACACACACAGGCATATTTTGTATGTGTACAGGTTGTGTTAATCTTTATTTTGTACCCCACTTTGGGTCAAAAGTCAGTCCAATTCAGTCAATTCCCATAGTCATTCAAAAATTTTGGGTCTTTTTTTTTTTTTTTTTTTTTGTATGTAAACCGTGTCAATTTTAATGTTCACTATAGTGCTAATGGTGATACTGTCTGTATGTGTATGGGTTGTGTTCTCCGGAAAATACTTAGGTAGTCCGGAGTACAGTGAAACTGTACTCTTCTTTTCTCGTATTCATAAAGGACTTTATTATGAATTCAATGAGTGGACCCTGATATAATTGTGAGAGAATGTAGAACCATTAGTATCTAAAAATTACTCGTGTTTTTTTATATTTTGTTTCGGTCAAACTCCCAGAATTATTATTATTATTTTTTATTATAAATATTTTAGTGTGCCTTATGTTTGTAACTTTGTCGATTTTAATGTTTACTGTATCAGTGCTTGCTGGTACTGCTTTTATATATATGAATCTATTGCTTTGTTGATTTGGGCATTATCTATTCCTCTTTTTCAAATACATATTTTGCATATATGGCTTATTATAATTATTTTTTAAGATTTCTTATTGTTTTCTTTGGTTGTTGAGAAAAAGTTCTGGACGTGAAGGTAACAATTGTAATTGTTTTTTAAGAAAGAAACCAATGTGACCAATTATTATAGTATGATGTTATAATTATTTTTTATGGGAATTGCTATTATAGCTTGGACTTTGGATGCTGAAAAAAAAAATTACAGGGCTTGAGATTGTTTTTAATTTCCTACAAATTATAGGTAGACTGCAATTTCGATATACTATACAGTCTATACTTTTGATACAATTATCTTTTTTATTTTTAGATAAGTAAATAACTTCATTGAAAAATAAGTGTGGAAATACAATGAATAAAACAAGGCACACAGGTAGAACTTTAGATACAAGTAACTTGACTAATGGTTAATTCCACAGTAAATCAGAGCATGAGACGTTGCTTTGGCATGTCGTGAAAGATGCATCCTGGGAATTACTTAGGATGAAAGTCTCATACTTAAAGAGTGAGACCTTTCTTTGGGAGAAACTACAGTGGATTCTAGCTTTAGATCTTGGTCTCTGATTTCAGGACAAGAATTATTTGATTCATGAATTATATATATATATATATATATATATATGTGTGTGTGTGTGTGTGTTACCTGCAGGAGCGACGCTACGTTGGGAACACCTTGACCTAAAAAAACCTGAAAAAAAAATTTATATATAAAAAAAAATTATATTTGCTCTGCATCAGGAACACCCTCAATCAAATTAGGAACACCCTCATATGTAAATAAAAAAAAAATTATTTGTTCTA
This sequence comes from Lithocarpus polystachyus, assembly GCA_033629205.1. Classification (NCBI taxonomy): domain Eukaryota; kingdom Viridiplantae; phylum Streptophyta; class Magnoliopsida; order Fagales; family Fagaceae; genus Lithocarpus; species Lithocarpus polystachyus. The sequence goes on along the minus strand of CM066164.1, from coordinate 22,205,299 downwards.
CTTTCAAACCAAAAAAAAAAAGAAAAACCCAAAAAAACAAATTTAAACTAAAATCTGAAAAGAAAAAAAATTGTAGGAGAGGCAAGCCCACGACAAGGCCAAGTGCCCAACAGATTACAGCCTGACTCACATATTCTCACCAAAAAAAAAAAGATTTGTATTAAAGGCAAGCCCACGGCAAGCCAAAGTGCCCCAACAGACTACAGCCATAACCCACAGATTCTCACAAAAAAAAAAAAAAGACAAACCCACAGTCCACAGATCAGGCCTTATCAAAAAAAAAAGAAATCACTAACCTAACCTAACCTAAAGACAGAGAGATCATAGAGCATCAGCCATCAGCCGCTTGTTGAGGCTCATCCAACCCAAATACCCAACTCCCAATGCTGCTCGTTGCCTCGTCGCCTCGTCGTCGCTCATCAGATCGGAGATCGCCAGATCGCCTCGTCGGCCGTCGCTCATCCAGATCCAGTGATAGAAGTTCAGATCGCCTCCATGCTCGACGCTTGCTGCTCGGTTGCTGCCGCTGCCCTGCTCGGCGCTCGCTGATCGGCACTCCATCTCCAAGGTATTTCATTTTTTTTTCTAAGTTTCTTCTCTCAATCTCTCTTTTTCTCTCTGACTTTCTCTCAATCTCTCTCTATCTGATTTAGAAAATGGAAATCTCTCTCTCTCTCTCTCTCTCTCTCTCTCTCTCTCTATTCTTTAATAAGACTTAAGACCAACTCGTAACTCTCTCTCAGTCTCTCTCTTTTTAGTCTTTTGATTGGCCGACTACTTTTTTTTGATTGGCCGACTATAATCTGTAGCTTTAATGCTCTATTAAATTTTGTCTGTTTTTACTTTTTGAAAATTGAATTTAGCTTTTTGCCTTTATTAGTTTAACTTATCTGTTGGTGATACCGTGTTAGTGTTTGTAGTGTGCACTGTGTCTGTGTTGGTGTCTTGCTGAAATATTTATTGTCTTTTAGTTGTGAAATTTTTTGATTGGCTGGGGCATCATAAGGTATACTTGTGTGTTGAGTGGGGTGGGGGTGGAATGGTGTATGGGCACATAGGATGGGGCCGGGCGGGGCCGGGCTGCACAAGTACACATTATGCAATTTTAATGCTTTAATTATTATGCTACACCTACACATAGGATGTGTAAATAATGTACACATTAGTAGCTCTTTTAGTGTAATGTGCACATGGGGCTAACTAAGGTAACAAATTAAAACAGTATAATTAATGACAAATAAATTAAAGCAATATAGTTTATTGTTAGGCTAAACAACAATAATTAAAGAGTATAATAATTAATAAACCAATCTAATATAAAAGACAAACAAATTAAATTATGTTAGGCTAAACAACAATTAATAATTTTATAATTAATTAAACAACAATATAACAAATTATAGTATATAAAAGACAAATAAATTAATGAAACAACTAAACAACGTTACAACAATAATTAATTATTTTATTAATATTTCAAATGAACTTATAGTTTATTGTTTATTCTTTTGTTAGAATTATGGACAAATATTTAACGTTAAAACAAATATTTGAAAAAGATGTAGCTTGTAGCATTGATAATGAGACTATCATGCAACAATTTCAAAATATGAAAACTCGTAGAATGCAATTGTAAATTTTATGTATTTGCATGTTTTTTTTATTGTTGTTGTTGTCAATATATAAAATTTTCTTTTTATTAAATTGTGTAATTTATGCTTGTTGAGGAACACCTTAAAAAATTTCCTGAAATCGCCACTCGTTACCTGATTATTACAATCAATGTTGCTTTGAAAACAATAGTAGTGAGAACAATAATAACATAAATATGGTTAATCTTTATTATAAGTAAAATTTTTATTGTTCAGGAAAAGTTCATTAGTGATGCTACTTTTGTTGCTATAGTTGTTGCTTAAATAAATCCAAGGATTTAACTTGATCTTAAAAGATTTTTGGAATCTCTGCTGTTGGACGTAAAACAAAATGACAGTTTTTTTTTTTATTCATTTGACTTTTTGTGTACACAGACATATTTGATAAATTAATTATCATTGCATAGTGGAGGAGATTTGTACTATTTCAATGGTGTTAAAAGTTTCATTTCCCTTAGTTCTTTTCAAGCTCTTAAATTATCTTAATAAGTGGACCATGTAGGACATGAAGGGCAATGTTGACTTTGTATTCTGTTCTTAATATGGTGATCAATATGTAGCGCACTGTTTCGCCAATGAACAATTTCTCAGAATTTGAGAATAGCTCGTGTAGTTAGGACTTCCACCAAGTTCCAATGCTTCACAGCAAGGAACCTTTTCTCTATGCATGATAGGTTTTTGAAAATGTAGGAGTCTGCATGCTTTGTATGGTTAGTAGTTTTGTTGCCACCAAGGTCCACATCAATGAGCCCGCCTGACCTCCTCCTAAAAGTTGCACTACAAAATGCTCCACCAAGGGGAACGCTAGCAAGATTCCCATTTGTTGGTTCCAATTTAACAATGGAACATCAGACAATACCATTGATTCAAAAATTCTTTTTATTGTGGTGTAGAAAAATGTATATCTATATTCATTTGCTTATATTCAGGACCACTAGATGCTTTTATTTGATTTTTCTTATTGATGTGCACTTTGTTGCAAGTCCTACTGGGGTCAACACTTTGGAATTTTCCTCGTATATATAATTATCATATCGAAATTGCTAGCCAAAGTCATGAAACCTAAAAACAATTTGTGATGGTCCTTTAATTATCTACTCCAATTAGTAACTAACTTCATAAATTTGATGTTGTGGTGCAAATTGCTAATCAAGCTATATATTGATGAAATATTAGTTAACTTGGACACTGAAGAAGCTCTGTGAAGCAACTATTTTGCATTTTAACATACAAGAGTAAAAATATTAATCTCATTTTAGTCCAATGAGTTTTGGCTCAAATGGCATTTCCTTCTTTCATAAGAATGGGATAGAGGATAAGGTTGTTGGTTTAGGACCTATTGGGTGCATGTGTAACTTATCAATCAAAAGAAATTTTATCTTAATTTAGGTTTAGGTAATTGAAGTGCCTCTATTTTTGAAAAGGATGAGTTGTCCTATCTTTTTTTCATCTCTAACAGATGGGTATTGTGGAGTTCGTTGGTTCACCCTTTCACTATATATGGGTGGCATTTTATAAAGCTCTGAAGCAGTAATACTGTCTTATATAATTTAAATCAAGATAGGACATTAGTCTTGTGTACATTACCATTGGAATTGTTATTCAATCAACATTAATGGCTCTTCTTTTTTTTCATGACTTTTCATATTATTCTATGTGATTTGCCCGTTTTTGGTTTCTCATTATGTATTCATGCATTCTTGTGTTTCAATTTTATACTGCAGTTATCTCTATCTGCATCTAACTTACTTGACCGTGACATCACTTCAAAGGTATTCCTCTCTATACATAACCACATTTGATAGTGAGTTTATTAAGAGTATACTATAATTTTCCAATTTGCTAATATTTTGGTAATTTACTATGGCTCTATTTGTTTTAGCTTAAAATTTCAGCTTATTTTTAAACAAAAATATGCCAATGAAAATATCATCCAAACACTATCCAACCTCCTTTTGTTTTAGTATGAAATTTGAGTTTCTTTGTTTTCATCTTCCCTTCAAATTTCTAATATGTGACGGTTTGGGAAGTTATTATCTAAATGAGATTTCTTGTTTGGGAAGATTTGTCAGAATAATAAATTTTGCACTTTAGGAAGAACGTATCTTATCAAGTACTTCATAATAAGTCTCACCACACTCAAGCAAAATACACAATGGAGTTCTCAATGAAAGAGGAGTTTTATTGATAATTAAAACAGTACATATCCTTTGCTACACACACCGCATCACTCTTCACTTCTACTCTTGCTTATTATTTCACATGCATTTTCATACTCCTGCAATCAATGCCAAGCCTTATATAGTTTACATGAAAGATTAAAATTACACACTACATTCTAATACAAAATGAGTCAAGCAATTATAACCTATTACCTAAAGTAAAAGAAAGACACATTACATACTTGTTTCAAGCTAAACTTGTTACATCTTTTGATAGTCAAGGACAACAACTCACCTACTAAAGTGAGAAATTTTCTCTTTCATATTTTTAGTTTACCAATCAAACTAAGCTAGTACGGATATGCAAGCTTAGTAAATAACACATGCAAAATGCTTTAAAACAAATCATAGGCCTATTGCTAGGGTGGGAGTATAGTTCTGGGTACAGCCGCCTATCACTAAATAACAGATGTAAACTTACTAGCATTCATGGGTTTGAGTCAGGGAATTGACCTCTTCAAAAAAATGGGGATAAGGCTGCCTACCAATCACCTCTCTCAAACCTTGTAAAAATGGGTGAGTTGTGCTATGGGTTTGACTTGTAGTCCTTGGTTCCTACCTGGGAATGTCAAAATTACATGTGCCATAAGTAGTGTTTATGTCAGACAAGCACTTCTTTGTATACTCTTGGATATGTAGCAAGCTGAACTGCTATGTTGGCTGTTTCTGATAAAGATTCTCATATATCTGAGGGTCTTGAATTTGTCAATCCACAATAGTTTGTTTATGTGCTTGTATGACGTGCATGCATGTTGGGATCAGGCTTGTCTTACTATGCTTTTTGCTAAAATATACTTTATTTCATTCAGAGTGATCTAATGGTTGTGGTGTATGCAAAGAAAAGAGATGGAAAACTAGAGGAGTTAGGTCGCACTAAGGTTGTATTGAATAGTTTGAATCCTGCATGGATAGAAAAAGTTACAGTTGCATTCCAATTTGAGATTGTGCAGCCATTGGTGTAAGCTTTACAAATTTCTTTAAGTGCTTATCTTTGTGTAGATAAATCTTGTTTTACTATAAGTGATTTTCTAATTTAACTGGATGGGTTGTGTTTGCCTTTATTTTTCTTGGCGCTAGATTTCATGTATATGATGTTGATTCAAAATATCATAATGTACATGTGAAGGTATATGTCAGTTTTAGCTCTTTTAAGTATTTATTATTTTAATTCATGTTTTGTAGGTTATGTTCAATTATTTGCCCTGCTAATAAATTACACACAAAAAAGTGTACATGCTCTGTGTTCTTGTTGCATTTCTTCCAATCTTTAAGTTTTGAATATTACACTTCGCAAGATAAAACTCTTATCAACATTTGTAATATGTGAAATGTGTATTGATTTGACTAGATCACACTATAAATTGCAGGTACACTTAAGCACTAAATTTGTCAATACATGGTCAAAAACATTGAAGTGGAAACAAAAGTAATTAGTGAACAATTATAAACGAATGTTTGATGCCAATTGTGTGATATGTCTCAGATAATCTCAGGAAAAAATTATTTTGATAGTAGCTATACATGTGACTGTGCATGGTGTAATTGTATGGGAAATCACTTGCTGGAAATTATTATGAAATTTTTTTTTTTTGAGTGTGTTTCATTTAGCTCTTTCAAAAATAATTAAACTGGATTTGTTGCTTCTATCTATTTGGCCATGATACAGGAAAGAAGTTATATAACAAATAAAAAATGAAAGTAAAGGGCAATTTAGTTTAAACTCTAAAGCCCTCCATGTAATATTGGTGATGTTTATAATTTTCTTAATAATCTTTTACTCCATGTTGTAATTTTGGTAACTGTTCAAAGCGTGGAATGCAAATTTTTTTGACAAAAAACCAAATTTGATTGGTTAACCATATCAATTATGAATTAATTGATACTTTTTAAAGATTGTGACAATTTAAACCATATTCTAATGTGAACAAAGAAGGTAATTTATAAGGATTATATTTTTGATTTGTTATCATTGCATCTAGAATAATCTAACAAATTTAGTTGATGATGAAGTCTTTATTTTAAAAGTTTATTTCCATTGCCTTGCAGACGCTAAAATTGAATAATCAAGAATTTCTTGGAGAGGCTACTTGTGTTCTATCTCAGGTATATCGCCTTGGGTTCAGTTGGGCTCATTGAAATTATATTAAACATATATATCATGCTGGTGCAATTTGAGTAAAAATTTGTGTTAGTTTTGAGTGTTTTATTCTTAGAAATTTCAAGGGTAGAAAGACAAATGTGAGAGCCACTTCACTATAATGTTATTTTAAGATTTTGTGCATCATAGTTTAGATTACCTCTGATGCAGTTAAAAATTAGGGGAATTACACTTTGCTCACCTATGGTTTGTCCGAAAAACACTTTGCCTACCTGTGGTTTAAGAATTGGCACTTTACCCACCTAAGGTTAGCTCCGTTTGTCTGCTGTTTCCCACCTCAGTTAAAAACAAAGGTAAATTTGTATTTTTGTTACCCTTTTATGTCTCTCTCCTCTTAAAACATAAAAAACTAAAAAATCAAGGGAAAAGGAGATCCAAAAGCTAGGTTTTGTAAAAATTAAAATCTAACTTTTACATATTTTTTTCATGTATCAACTTTTAAATCTTCTATTTTAACAAAAATGTATTGTATTACTTAATTTTATGGAGTACTAAAAAAAAGTTTTGGAGAGGCAGAACGTATTTTAGAGTATTAATAGTGATAGAAAATTAAAAATAGGATTTTTATTTAATTTATTAAGCTGGGAAAAATAAGGGCAGTGAAAGATAGAGAAGGCACTCAAGGCAACAAAGAATGAAACAGTAGCACTTGGTATAAAATTTTTCAATTCAAAGTGCATTAGAGTATGACCTTTGAGAGATGTAAAATTGGAAGTAGCTCCTTAGCTCCCCATGTTACCAACTCACAGTCACACTGACGAGGACAAGAAGCTGGTTCTCAGCAGTCATTGGACGAATTTAGACATCAGAAGGAATTGTCCACTCTGTCGAGGCTATTTGGAGGGGATGGTGGTCAGCAATTTTCTGAAGACATTGAGCTCGTGGGCTTTGGGAATGCAGAGTCTGATGAAAGATTAAGTGATATTTTTGATGGTGTCTTTCAGTGGGAACAGAAACTGATGGCTCAACATCCAGTGTTGTGGAGTACACTCTTTTCCAAAAATTGTTCAATTCAATTTTTAATGTGTTAAAATAGAAATCTAAAAGTTGATACATGAAAAGATGATGTAAAAGTTAGGTTTTAATTTTTACAAGACCTAGCTTTTAGATCTTCTTTTCCCTTGATTTTTTAGTTTTTTTATGTTTTGAGAGGAGAGACATATTTATCCTTATTTTTAATTGAGGTGGGTAATGGGAACAAACGGAGCTAATCCCAGGTGGGTAAAGTACCAATTTTTAAACCACAAGTAGACAAAGTGTTTTTTGGGCAAACTACAAGTGGGCAAATTGTAATTTTCCCTAAATATTATGTTTCAAATGTAACTAGTCACTTAAATTCTTTTAGAATGATTTGGTCAACATGTACTAAACTTTGGTGTTTGTTTTTCCTCCATTTTCTCTCTTTCTATTTTCATGGCAGATAGTGGCTAAACAAACTCGGAGTTTAACCCTAAATCTCAATAACAAAAATGGGCATACAAGCTTGAGGAACTTAGGGGCACTCACTACCCATGCAGAGGAAACAGTTTCTTTGAGGAGTTGTGTTGAGATGGTTGTCCATTGTTCCCACTTGGATAACAAGGACCTATTCTCTAAAAGTGTATGTATTCACAAAGCAGATACCTTAAAATTTCATGTTCCTTAAGCATACATATTCTTGATTGTTTTTGTTTCTTAAGTTTCTTCATTTATTTTAGGATCCTTTCTTAAGAATATCTAGAATTGTTGAGAGTGGAGGCTCTGCTCCAATATGCAAAACTGAAGTGGTGAAGGACAATTTATATCCAATTTGGAAACCCCTATGCCTAAGCATACAGCAGTTTGGAAGTAAGGTATGCTTGTCAATTTTTGATTCTTGGTTTCCTATTAGATTATGGATATAGGATGTTTTGTAATTTTGATAATTAATGAAGACTCACATGGCATATGCAATTTTACTTGCTACAGGATAACCCATTAATTATCAAGTGCTTTGATTTCAATAGCAGTGGCAATCATATGCTTATTGGGTAAGCTAAAATTTATTGTTGTCCGGATTAGTTTTAGTTTTTGTTTATTTTCACTTTTCAGTTTTCACGATTTAGTCTCTGGTGCTAAAAGAAGGTATTTATTTTAAAATTTACCTCATCAGTAAGCTCCAAAAGTCTGTGGCATACCTGGAAAAACTTCATATAGAAAGAAGTGGTGCAAATCTCACCTTACCATCTCCTCATCATGGTCATGAGAAGGTACTTATTCATACTTGCAGTTATATTTAAAAAAAATACTTCATGTTAATCTTTATGGTTAAATTTTTACATTGCTTACTAATTTATCAATATAGGTTTTGACGGGACAGCTGTTTGTGGATCAATTTTGTGAAAAGCAATAGTATAGTTTTCTGGATTACATTTCCAGTGGATTTGAGCTTAACTTTATGGTTGATGTTGACTTTACAGGTAAAATATATCCCATTCTAGGGGAGTTATATAGCTTTTTATTTTATTTTTTGGGTTCTCTTTTTCCTAGTTCAAAATGTTTTGGCTTATGACTGATTTATGCTTTGAATATTCAATATCTCTTTCTTTAGCCTCAAATGGAAATCCTCGAAATCTAGATTCTTTACACTACATTGATCCTTTGGCCAATTGAATTCTTATCAACGGGTAAGACTGTGCATCCTCTGTTGCTCTCAGTAGGGTAGTTGCTTTTCTTTGGCACTTGTGTGTGTGTGTGTGTGTGTGTGTGTGTGTGTGTGTGTTTTCTAAACATTAGATACAACAGATCCTTCCCCCCCCCCCCCCCCCCCCCCACAATACAGTTTTAATCCTGTATGGGTTCGTGAGTTGTATTTTCCTAACACACACGCCAAAAGAAGAAGAAAAGACACAAAATAACCTGGAAATTGCTTGTAGAATAAAAAAAAATAGCTTTTACATTGAATTGGTCCAAAACAAGGCACACAAAAACAACCTGGGAAAGAAAAAATAACTTTTACATTGAATTTGTTAATAGCAATGTCTATATGATCAAGCAGCTATCTTTTGCTATCTTTTTTCTGTCATGACTCAATATGATCAAGCAGCTTGTTTTTCATATCAGGGTTGCAGGTTCTTTTACTCTCAACTAAATGTAGAACATGTTAGAGAAATTAAAAAAAAAAAACCATACATGGAACATGTCTGAGATTGTGGATTGTGTAAAAAAAGTTTCTTTGTTTTGAAATTTTTGTTAGGGTTCTTCTATTTGCATATACTTAAAATAAATCTTCATTGATCGATGAAGTCATTGTATACTTAATTAAGAAAACTTGCAGGCTATAATGGAGGTTGGGGAGATCATTCAATTTTATGATTCCAATAGGCGCTTTCCTGCTTGGGGCTTTGGAGGAAGAACAATTGATGGTACCACATCACATTGTTTTAACTTGAATGGAAGTGCAGGTGCCTTTGAGGTGAGAGGAGATGACTTGCAATGCTTTGTTTGCATAATCTTTGAAGAATCTGACCTGGCTGGCATATTACCCAGCTGTTTTCACATAGATCTCTATCTTTCTTTGTAATCCTCTGGCAATTTTTATTGGAAACCCCTTAATTTTTATAAGTGAAATCTATGCTTATTCTTGTCTTCTTATTCTTACTGTTATTATCTCATATTTCCTTTCTTTTTCTCAAATATATATATATATATATATATATTTTATAATTCTATTGAATAGCATCTGAAACCTGGCTTTGTCACCATTGATGTTTTACCTTCTTCTATTACCTCTAAATCACAAACATTTTCAACCAAACACGAAAAGTTCTAAACCCTATTTACAACAAATGAAAATACATTCAAAATCCCCAAATATATTAATTTTATCATCAAAAGGTTTGAGAAAGTCTCAGATGCCCTTAAAAAGAAGTCCATGAGAACGGTGCAAATTAAATAGATTGAGTTATCTCACCTAATAAAATTTGGAACATTATATGTTTTGTATCATAGGATTAGATGTCTGTTGTAAAGGATTACAAGTAAATGGTATCATAAGATTCATATCATTCTTTGTAAGTTAATAACTATTGAGTATAAGTTGTTCATATATTTCTGAACACTGCATTTCATACTCTTATGTAACATCCAGTTTCTTTCTTTGTTTCTTTCTTTTTAATAGATGAATTAATCAAATTAATTAATTTATTAATAGGTTGAAGGAGTTGAAGGCATCATGGCTGCTTATGCAAGGGCTCTCCGTAATGTTGCCCTGGCAGGACCCACTTTATTTGGCCCAGTGATTAACACAGCTGCACAAATTGTTGGCCAGTCCGTCTCGTACAACAGCAACAAATACTTTGTCTTGCTCATTATTATGGTAAAGAGAATGTCGAATTAAATTTATTTTGTTTGTGATAAGTTACTACTTTAATTGAAGCAGATGAGACACTTTATGTACACAGGATTTATACTCAAAGCTCTCCTAAAGATAATTTTGTCTTTATTTGATGCCTCTTTAAATCAATTCTTCAATTAATCACTCAATAAAAATTGTCGTGTTTCTAGGATGGAGTCGTTACAGACCTGCAAGAGACAAAAGACGCTTTGGTCAGGGCATCTGATCTGCCTCTATCTATCCTTATAGTCGGAGTGGGAGGTGCAGATTTAGAGAAATGGAGGTATTGTGTTTTCCTAATTTGATGTCCTTTATACTCTTTTACACTTTATTTTAATTATTCAGTAAAAAGTCAATGATCTTCCCTCTTGACTTTTTTATTATCTGTTTGAGTCTATTATCTGTTGTATCAATTGGAATTGATTATTTCCTTATTTGTTCAACTTGTTGTACTTGTTCTTTATTTGGCCTAAGCTTCTACATTGTGTTTCATCTAACAAATTAGTTGTGGTCTGTACAGGGGGGCTGTACAGGTGGGCAGATTTCTGTGGTCCAGGCTCTATTGGAAGAGCTACCTGGACAGTTTTTGACATACATGCGTAGTAGAGATATCAAGCCAAGCCCTCTCCATGCAGCCTCAACTTCTGCTTGACTAACATTTACCATGTACACAAGATTTATAAATATGCTGATTCTGATCTCATCAACTGAAAAATTTTAGGTCTGAACCAATCACAAGCTAACTTACCTGAAAGGAGTTCTTTATTAACAAATTTTTTAGGTCTGAACCACTAACAAGTTGTATTTCCTGAAAGAATTTCTTCATATCATCCTAAAAGAAAAGGTACAGTTTTTTTTTTAACCAAAAAAAAATATATCTTTATCTTGTATAGGTAGAATTTAAAATTTATTCAACCTGTATTTTAAGTAAACAAACCAATGAAAAAGTTACTTTTGCAAGGAGAGAGTATCTTTTGGTCTATGAGCTAGTTCCATGGAGTAGGCCTCTCACAAGGATTTGTAGCATCCATCCATAAGGAAGGTGGTGTTGTCACGTTATGGGCCCTAGGGGTGTACATGGGTCGGGTTAAGGGGATTTTTGGACCCAATTCACCATAGTGGGTTAAAAAAAAAATTCAATCCATCCTAACCCATCACATAAGTTCAACCCAACCCAACCCACATGAGTCGGGTTGGGTCAGGTTGAACCCATGGGTTGGACACATTTTTTACTATTATTATTATTAAATTGAGTAGAAAAAATATAATTATATTAAAAGAATTCAAAAATTAGTATCAATGTAACTCTTTAAAAGCAAACAACACTAATGGCTAAACAATAATAGTAATTTACTAGGGTTTGTGTGAATTAATTAACTTTTATATAAGATAGGAAGAGCTAGTTATCTAAAAAATTTATTAATTATATAATATATTTATATATATATATATATATATAAATATTAAATGTATGGGTGGGTCAGGTTGGGTTTGGGATTTCATGACCCAAACCCAACCCGACCTGCTATCAAAAAAAAATCTTATAACCCAACCTTATCCACCAAGCCCTAAAAGTTGACCCAACTCAGCAGGTTGGGTTAGGTCGGGTCGGTTTTGGCGGGTTGGTGAGTTGGCTGCACACTCTTAGTGGGCCCACATGTATGTGATCTGGCAATAATTTTTGGTGTAGCAATTTTTGGCCTTAAATAAGGATCTAGGTTCACTCATCCTTATGGTATGTCATTGCATTGTGTGGTGTACAAACATTTTTAGATAAAATCAGTATCTAATTGAGAAGCTATTAGCAAAAGGAATAATGTACTGCGGTTTAAGTATTTCACTATTTGTGTTGTATGAGCATTGAATAGTGACATTCCTCCAAAAAGCCTTGTTACATTGAATTATTACGTTTTTAGAAATGCTTCAATTTTCATGTTACAAAGGATGTAAAGGATTCTTTTTTGAATGATTTCAAATGTTTTGTGAATTCCACAATGTCTACCATGGGATGACTCTCTTGAGTGCTGCTTGATGTGAATATTGTTACACATAAATATGATAATATGTCACTAGATCATGGTTAGGGCACAGATGGGAGCTAGCCGTCACTTGAGTTGGGTCTAAGAACCGTTTTTTTTATGCCTATGTAGAGGTTAAATCACCAAACTTTAAGTTTTTTGAAGTTAGAATATGAACTTGGGAATGTGTTAAGCAACTATGCACACCTAACTTAAAGGACTAGCCTCCACTTGTACTGCTTAGCCATTTTCTAACAAGGTTCCACTAAGTTGGTTCCCTTCTAAGCACGTAAAATTCACACACACACACACACACACACACACACACATATGGGATTAAATACATAAACCACAGGCTCAAAGATCAATCACATAGAGGTGGGTGTCCAAATTTTAGGCCTTCATTTATAAAAACCCTAATTGGAAATTTTCAATTTCAAAGTTGCTCAGATATCACCTTGACCAGCACCACATGTGAATCACTTTTATTGAAAGAAAACCAATGAAAGAAAGCAGAAATTTAGGGTTTCTTGGAGGCATATGCTTAGGTAGGGACTAGAGCAGTGTACACACTACATAATGCTTCGAGATGCATACACAATGGAGGGCTACGTGCACGCATTTGTAACTCTAATTTCTACCTCTCCACTATCTTAACATGCAATTACTTCTAAACTAGAAACAAAAAGAAAGTAGAGAAATAAAAATAAATTAAACCTACGATTTCAAAGTGAAGAAAGAAAACAAAGTATAGGATTTTTTTAATTAAAAAAAGAAAAAAGAAAAAAAGAACTTACATTAACTGCTTGAAGATCCTCTTGATCATTTGAGCAAAGCCAAGTCGTACAAAATGGGGTTACAGATGAATATCAAATAACAACATTCTTGTTGTTTTGAAAGCTTCACTTTTAAGATTTCTTTTATAAATAAAAAGTACTTCGATTTTTCAGATTGTATAATACTCATAAAATCAAGGATGTAGAACAAAGCCCAAGGGACAAGGGGACCTTAATTAGTTAATTACATTAATTAAAAGCTTAGTTGGTTCTGTCTACTGATTTCAGGTAAACAAAACGAGAAGTAATAAGGTCATGTTCGGTTTTTTTTTTTTTTTTTTCATCACTCAATTTCCGTCACTCAATTTCCATCACTCATCACCCATCACTTTAAAATACCACACCCGTTTGGCACCATCACTCGCTTGCCATCACTCAATATTTTTCACACTGTTTGTGGGCCCCATACTTGTCACTCTGTGCAGTTTTTTTTTTTTTTTCTCAGTACCCAAATCACCAGAACCCAGTGAAAAAAAAAAAAAAAAAACCCAGATCATCGAACCCAGTGAAAGAGGAAGAAGAAAAGAAAAGAAAAGAAAAAAAAAGCTGAAACCTAGAAACCCGAACCCAGTGAAATAAGAAAGGGAAAAAAAAAAAAAAAAAGCCCAGATCACCCGAAGCTAGTGAAAGAAGAAAGGGAAAAAAAAAAAAAAGAGAGAGAATGAAGAAGACAAGCTGATCAGAAAAAATGAAAAAAAAAAAAAAAAAAAAAAGAAGGAAGAAGACGAGCTGATCAAAAGAAAGGGAAAAAAAAAAGTCAGTTGGTCAAAAGGTGCGGCTAAGTGGGTCTCTCATGTGTATTTAATTACAAAAATACCATTGAGTTATGAGTTATGGAAACTAAAAACAGCCAGAATGTGTTTTCAGTTTCCATAACTCATAACTCAAAAATCAGAGAATTGAGTGATAGAAACAGAGTTATGGTGCTCCCAAATGGACTTCTCGCTATGGGTCCCACCATTTTTGAGTTATGAGTTATGGAAACAGAGTTATGAGTTATGGAAACTAGAAATCCAAACACTCCCTAAGCATCCCATGCAAATTATTCATGACTAACCATGCCATATAGTTTGAATTGATAAAACTTTTTTTTGGCTGAGTGATTGATACGTGCATTGTTGCTGGTGCCTAAAGCTCCCTCGTATATATATGCGGGGAAAAGTCATTTTTTGATTTGCATTGTAAGCCCAGTCAACTCACGACTAACGGCTCAAACCCCAAACTAAAGCATGGGTAATGTTTATTGAAAATGCACCTGAAATGCCGCCTACAAACTTAAAAAAAAAAAAATACAGAAATATATTACAAATTTTATTACATAAAACTATAAATTGGCGCAACACTTAAATTTGTAACATATCAATTTGTAAGTCAATTTAGTAAAAATTATAGTACATTTAACACTATACTAAAGTATATTTAGCACTTTATTGTTGCCAAACAAGACGCGATCCAAGTGCACTCTTATTTTTCTTTCTGAAAATTGTGAATTCACACAATTTCACGATTTTACATGTCAATTCATGTGACAGTACATATATGGTGAGTGTGTAACAAAGAGTGTGTGACTATCATTACTTTTTTTCTTTATGGATACTATATGTTTTTTTCGAATACTTCATGGATACTATATGACTTGAGCTTATGTGTTAGTTTTATGATAATTAATGTTTATTACTCGGCCAAAATATTAATATCTTTTTTTAGTGTATTATTAAAGGGTAAAAAAATTTGTCAATTTTTTTTTTTTAGATAACTTAATAGTTATAAAATTATAATAGGAAATGGAAGATTTTGGGCCCTAAATGTTATCAACATAGATGACCCAACTCATTCAACTAATGAATTTTTGTCAATACACTTCTAAAAGAACTTATTATTATCATATATGTGGTGTCAAAACCAATTGGAAGTAATCCTTTTCCAAAAATGTAATTCTATTATATTTTCAATTCAAAGAAAACCGGAGAAGTGGAGACAAAACGAACTCCAGAAATTATCCGGCACTTGCAAAATATTAATATAGCTCTGAAAAAATAGCTGCCTGGATTGGACTTGTATTACAATTTTTTTTTTTTTTTAAATTATATCTTAAGTTGTATTTTTTTTAATAGAAAAATTATCTTTTAAAACTAGTAGATAATAATTTGTTATTTGGGATTGTAGATGTCATCATAAATTCATATTATTTTGTTATATCTTTCATGTCACTTAATAATTATAGTTATTCTATAATAAAAAATTATAGATATAAAACCACTTAATTATAACATTATAGTTACAACTTACAAACATTCAAACATTGTAACATTGTATTTGCAGATCTCTCTCTCTCTCTCTCTCTCTCTCTCTCTCTCACACACACACACACACACACACACACACACACACACACATTAAGAATAAAGATATCAACAAATGTGAGATTGAGATTTCTTCATAATTCGTAAAAGAAATATTATGGAAATAGTATTGATATTTTATGTAATTTGATGGTGAATCACAATAAGTGAGCTACGTAAATTAAATTAATATTTTATACATTTTACATTTGTACAATTCTTTATGAAAAAAGTGTCAATCAAGAAACATAATAGAATCTTATATAAATAATACACATGGATAGAATCTTATAAATCGTCATAGAATGAGTTAAAAAAGATAGATTTAAATTAGTTTGAAGCCAAACTTTATTCATGTAATAGTTGGTCATTTTGCTTATTTTAGTGCATTTATAGATTCTTTTACCTATAATGATGCTTGTTTATTTTGTGGATGATCCTTATATATGACATATGAGATTAGGACACACTTATAATAATAAAATGATTTTTTAAAAGACAATGGGATAATATATACATCAACTTACTACATGTAATAGGGGTTTAAGTTATAACTAAATAGTATCGGCATTATTATAGTTCCCCCATATATGCGGTTCGAACCCTACATATCTTTCCCCCACTTTCTACCTACTATTATAATAATAATTTACTAAAAGGTACACTTCACAAAAAATGAGTCATTGAAAAATCCATTGTTATCCAAACACTATTTATTTTGATTCCCTATCTCTCCCATTTATCTAATTATAAATATTTGTTATCTTTTTTTTTTCCGGTAAATATATGTTATTTTATTTTTGAAGAGTACAGTAATTTTTTGCTTCACCTTCACATACCTCCCTGAAATGCGTTCCACAATTCTTTCTCTGCATTTATTAAAGTGCTAATGTCTTAGTTGCCTTGATCAACAAAATTAGTCACAACTTTCTTTGCCGTTGCCTTTACTTCTACGTAGCTCTCTGCAATTCCTTGCTAAATAGCTATGCATTTCTTATAAATTTAACAAAGCCTGCATCATAGCAAGTTTTGTTATACCTCACACGTACGTAAGCTTCATGGCTATGCCAAATTTTTTCATAAAAATTTTTTGTTCTAACTTTACGATCAAACCCTCAAATTAAAGTATTAAACCCAACTATAAGAAGATTGACACTTTTCTCTCCTTGCTTCTTCTCAGCTATTAGAATTTATGAACGATCAATAAACTTAGCAATCAACCTCAGATTTTAAAACTTATAACGTTGGTTGTTATTTTTTTTTTTTTTTTTGTATCAAAAACTTTTGAATTATATTGAAATATAGATCTCGACTCGTCGTACGTAGTTGCTGGAGTTAATGATATAGAATGATGACTTCAAAGAAAAGAAAAAAGGAAAAATATGTTTACTTTACTTGTTGTATTACTTGTTCACTCAACTGACTTGGCTTAAAAGATAAAATAAAAATAAAAAGAAGAAGTAGAAGACTGACTTGGCTCTGTTTCCCTTTAAAAAAAAAAAAGAAAAGAAAAGAAAAGAATAAAAAGACCTGGCCCTTTTGGTCCAAATTCCTCTAATGCTATCTTGCTAAGACTTTTCTTTTGAAATAATTAAATAGTTATAAGATCACCGAGAGAAATTCAAATCATGTTTCTTTCAATAAAAGAGACCAGGTTATGTTGTTAAATTATAAGACTTTTGACATTAAAATATGACTATTAAATTTATTAGAAAATGTATAATAAGAAAAGACATTTGAAAACTTTTATTTGAATCATCAAACAAAATTAAAATTATTGATTCCAAAATGCATTAGAAAATATATATACTTTTTAATTTAAAAAAAAAAATTGGGGTGGCACCCATCTGTCTACACTTAGATCCTGGCACCTTCCCTATCTCTATTATCATTCCTGCACTGCTATACTAGACACCCCTTTACTTATCCATAAAATATATATATATATATATATATATGATAAATAGTATAGGACATTAACAATATAATAAATACAATTTAAATAAACAAATTTTTTATAATATATATCTTAACATTAATTCTTTTCCTATAAAAATCAAATATTCCATTAACGAGTATCCTTAGAGTATTCACACTAAGAATTTTGGCTAAACTAATCCTAGAAACTCCACTTTTACTATTTTAATAAATAGACACATATATTAGCCTCAATATTTATTTATTTTTACTTCTTTTTAGACCCACCAACCACACATCAAACACCACCAAAGCAAAACCCACCGTTGGTCAAAGCCAACTTCAATCTCGCACCTTTAAGCACCACCCACCCAATCACAGGCACAATGGCGAAACCCACCTTCAAGCACCAAACTTAGGAATCATCGGTCACTGTTGAAACCCATTCACCACCATTAATGAACAAAACATATCTTTGGTCGCATGGATGGGGCGATGGGCTTTTCCAACAGTCTTGGGCTAGTTGGGCCCAAACCCCCAATTTACTTGTATTTTGGATTGGGTTTAACCTACAATGGAAGGTCCCAAAAGTGACTTTCTTTGTGATGGATGACATTCTGGTTCTATTTATGTGTTGAATTGGTTTAGATCCAGCCCAGCCGAGAATAATCTCAAACAACCGAGCTCCCTTATCAAAGCTTGAGGATTTCTTTGTACCTAAGCTGTGTACTCCCTTCTTCTCTCGTGTATCTTTCTCCCAATTTTTCATCCAACCCCTTTGTTTCTACCCCTCCCTTCTAATTTATAACCTTATTTCAGTGGGTCTGCATAATGAGGGAATATTCAACTTGATAGTGGGTCCCTCCACCTATGGAGTTTAGGTGTTTCCTTGGGTCTTGTCCATTGTTCCATTAGAGCATCCACAGCAGTGGATCTAAAATTTTAGCTATTTAGCATCTCTAAAAATCACTTTATCTATTTTACCTCTTCACACCCCGCAGCAATACATCTATATTTTTAGCTATTTGATTAAAATAATACAAAAAAAACTCATAAAAATAATAAAAAAACTTCTACAGCACCAATCACAACCACAGCCACCTTCACCGTCAGCCCCAATCACACCCACAACCACAACCAGCACCAGCACCACCACCAGTCCACAGAAAAAAAAAAAAAAAAAAAAAAAAAAAAAAAAAAAAACAACCACCCCTGAAATCAACCCACCAATGACCCAGCCAACACCCAAACCTGAACCCGATCTCAACGTGACCCAGCCAACACCTAAACCCGAACCCGATCTCCACCGTGACCCAACCAACACCCAAACGAGCACCACCGAAACCCAACCCAGCAACCACCGAATCGCCACCCCTGAAATCAACCCACCAATGAAATCTACCATCACCGAAACCCATCACTGAAATCCATCACAGAGACCCACCACCAAAACCCAACCACCGAATCACCACCATTGAAACCCAACCACTGAGGCGAATGGGTCTGATCGGCGAAAGAGAAATGGGCTGATCGGCGGAAGAGAAATGGGCTGATCGACGGCAGTGAGACAGTGAGCTTGAGAGAGTGAGCTTGAGGGGGGAGTTTTGAGAGAGAGCTCAGATGAGTGAGATGAGAAATGAGAGTGACTGAAGAGAGTGAGAGAGAGTTTATCCGGGCGGAATAAAAAAATAATTTTTTTTTTAGCTCTAAGCTACAGTGCACATCTAAAAATAGATGTACACTGTAGCAATTCAGCTAAAAATTATAACTTTGGCTCCACTGCTGCAGGGGTTTTTTTGTGTTTTGGTGTAGCTAAAATAGCAATATAGCTATTTAGCTACACTGCTGGGAATGCTCTTATGTCTTATCATGTATCAGAGATGGACGCCACTATCCTGACGTTGATGTGACATTCTAGTAACTTGTGCCTGACATCGAATCTTGTGTTTGATGGGAGAATTCCCCCGAGTCATTGCTTTACATCCTCGGCTTGTACGAACATTTGTTTGAATGTTTTGCTGAGGTGGGGTCCACCTAGGATGTTTCATTATTCGCTCAGCTAGCATAAGCCTATCTTGGGCCAAGACAATCCCAAATGGGCCCAAATTGTTTCGAGGATGGGCTTACTCTTACCGACCCACCCACAAAACCCAAGCTATCACAAACCATCACAGTACCCCATCTTTGTCGATTTGTGCATGAGAGATAGATGAGAGAGAAGGAAATATAAAAAAACCCGGCAACCACTTCCCAACAACCACCCTACAAAACCCCAAAACCTTATACAACCACCCATCAACGCCAATGTAAAACCCAGCCACCGTGGCCAACCACCACATCCACCATAGCCGACCACCGATTGATGTTGATCGGTTTGCGCGCGCGAGAGAGAGAGAGAGAGACACAGGGAGAGAGAGAGAGAATAAAAAAAAAGATTTTTAGTAGTAGTGAGAATAATGTCTCACTGGATGCGTGTAGTGAGGTCTAGTTGAATATTAAATTTTGTTGGTAGTTTGTTCAGACTTATGCGTGGGTTTTTAGTTATACTTTAACCTTAGACTAGTTTGTTAAGACTGATGCAAATACTTTTAAAACAGTCCTTAATAAATCATGTATTTTAGAAAAGTTTTGACACTATTTTGATATGAAATATAAAAAACCATCAAAACAATTAATTATTTTTTTTCTTTTCACATAATTTTTTTTTTACAAACTATATTTTAAGCCAATGGCATCATTATACTTTTTTTTTTTTTTTTTTGCTGAATAATGCTATCCTTATACTTAAACAAAGTAAAGGAACTAGAGAACGGAATTCAAACTTATATTCATTTCACGATTAGAACTACTCAATATTTTTACCAATCAAAATGGTGCACGAGGTGAGTGATGAGATTGATACTCTATATCATCAGCATATGCCGCGCGCACACACACACACACGTAATATGCCACTTGGTCTTTCAAGAATACTTAATGAATTTTACCAAGTTCTTTCCTAGCAATTTCTATTCTTCATTTTCTATTCCTTTTATATTTAAAAAAAAAAAAAGGTTTTCTTCTTCCCACCGCTTATATATATATTTTTTTTTGAGAATGCCCCACCGTTTATATTAGTATTTATATCTCTCCTTTCCCGTAAATTCTTGTTTTTTGTTTTTGAGAAAAACTCTTCCCCGATTTCAAATTCCAACATCAAACCCACTTCTCCCATAAATAGAAAATTAAGGAAAAAGAGTCCCAGCTTCATAACCAAAACTACTAAAAAATTGAATACTAAAAAATTGAATACTCTACTAAAAAACTACTATTTCAAAACCAAAACTCCTCTTCCTGGAAGACAATTACCCTCCCCCCTATATATATATCGACATACACATAACAATCAAAAATCTTAATCCGTAACCTCCAAACACGTAATATCTTTCACCTATTTATTGTGAAACACACACGGGCTGCGTGACATAAAATTGCTCTTGAATTTTTATAGAGACTCAGAGAGAAAAAAAGAAAAAAGAAAAAAAAGAAAGAGAATTCGAAAAGTTTCAATTTTTAGGGTTTCACAGAAGAGAGAGAGAGAGAATGGGACATTGCTTTTCAGATTTGGAGGAAGGAAAGCAGGCCGTGGGTGGGGCCCAACAGAGGCCCACTAGTGCCAACGAGGATGGTCACAACGACGCCGTTGACTTCTTCTACAAGTCCCGTGGCCTTCAACCTCTATTCACTCAAATTGAGGTATTATATCAATATTTGATGTGCATGTGTACCAATTGTGTTATTCTTTATCCTGTACCGCACACTGGCTCAGACTCGGTCCAATTTAGTCAATTCCCTGAATTATTTATTTTACTTGCTCTCTTTATTTTTTTTTTATTTTTTTTTTAATGTTAGTTAGATTTACTAGTGCTTATTGTGTTTGTAATAACTGTGTCAATTTTAATGTTTAGTGTAATGCTTAGTAGTACACACTCTGCCACATGGACTGTAATCATGTTTTTGATTTTAACCTGGGTTAAAATCATGAAAAAATGTGTACCAAGTGTGCTATAGCGATAGCGAGTGTATAATAAGATTTTCGGATAAGAAGAAGAATAGTTTTTAGTATGCGTGTGTCTGTGTTCGTGCGTTTTGCTAAAAAATTGTGGGTCTCATGACACTGTTCACAGACTCACAAAAATCATCCAAACACAGATTTCAATATAAATTTGGATCCCACAGCATTATTCACACATTAAAAAATTATTTTGCTATAGTATTTTCAGTAATAAGTTTTTAATTTTCAACAAATAAGTAGTATCCAAACACACATTAATGTGTATTTTGGTCTAGCTTGCTTTATAAAGGGGGAAAAAAACCCTAAAAGAGAAGGTACACTTTTTTAAAGTCTCACTTTTTTATTTAGGTAGGAATAGGATCATACTTATTTTTTTTAAGCAAAATAAACCAATAGAACAAGTTATTATAGTATGTTATTAGATTATTATCTATGGTAATTGCTATTAGAATTTCGATACTGGAGGGACAAGATTTACAGGGCTTGAGATTGTTTTCAATTTCCTACAAATTATAGGTGGACTGAAATTTTAATATACAGTACTTTTGATTCGAATATCTTGAATGATGGTTTATTTAATTCCACAGTAGTTTATTAGAGCATGAGACACTGCTTTAACATGTAGTGGAGGTTGCATCCTGGGAATTTCTTTGGCTGAGAGTTTCATTCTTAAGAGCATGACAAATCTTTGGAAGAGAACTACACTGCATTCTTGTTGTGGAACTCAGTCTCTGATTTCGTCACGAGAATTTTTTAACTCATGAATTATATACATGTTACTTGATTTTTAACGAGAATAATATGATTCACTAATTAGATACATGTTACTTGATTATTAATTCATTACATTGGATGTTGCTTTGAAAACAATAGTATTGAGAACAAGAATAACATAAATATGGTTTTTCTTATAAGTGAAATATTTCTTGTTCAGGAAAAGTTTTCTAGTGTTACTAATTTGTTGCTATCATTGTTGCTCAAATAAATGCAAGGCATGTAACTCAGTCACAAAAGATTTTTGGAATGTCTGCTATTGGACCTAACAAAGAAATAATAATAATAATTTTGTATTCATTTGTGTGTTTTATATTGTGCACAGACATATTGAATTAATTATCATCGCATAGTGGAGGGAATTTTTCTTATTTCAATGGTGTTTTATCTTAGGGCACATTTGATACACTGTAATAGATCCTATAATGGAATAGCTATTCATTAGGAATAATCATTTAATTGTTTGGTTATGTTTTTCTTACAAAGAATAGTTATTCCTTTGGAATGACTATTCTTTAAAACAAAGAATAATTATTCCTTACCAAAATGAGTGTAATTGCTATTATTCCTTAACCTACTTAATAATTATGAAATATAAATTTCCCAAAAAGCTCCAAGCCACTATACTCTTCCTCACCAATAGCCATGTATCCTTTCCCCATTTCCTCTTTCTCTCTACCATTTTTTTTCATGGTTTCCTTCTTGAGTCTTGATTGATAAACATTTTTCGCCCCCTTTTCCCATTGTTCTACCAAAATCGCACTTCATGAGGTTCTATTGTTTTCAATTTCTGGAAAATTCATTGTTTTAAATTTCTTTTAATTCTCCATTTCAACTAGGAAGAATGCTAGCACCAATCAACTTTTCCTAGAAAAGCAACACACTCTCTCCCTCTCTCTTTGGTGCGAACATGGAACATGGAGATATTATCTTTTTTTTGTTTGTTTATTTTATATTTATAAAAATAATAAGTTTGACAATAAATAGTAATATTAATTCTATATTCTTTTTACAGTTATAGATAATAGAATGTTGAGCAAGATTCGGAAATTACTAAAAAATAAAAAAAGAAGGAAAGGAAGATTCACAAAAAGTGTAAATATATGATTCATTTTAAAAAGGGTACTTTAGGAAAATTTTCATATATGACGCCATTCCACAGTTCTATCCTATGTTATCACCAAACTGATTAATATGAATAATCATTACATTTCATCTACTTTTATTCCTTGTAATGGTTATTCCTATTACATTGTAATCACTGTTATAGTATACCAAATGTGCATTTTTGTCAGGCTTGGAGTTTATGTACTGCACTATGGCTAGGGCATGCAGGCCAGGGAAATGTTATTAACATGGTGATCCATTATGTACTGCACTTTGGCATATCATCTACGAACAGTTTCTTAGAATTTGAGAATAGATAGTGTAGTTAGGTTTCCACTGTATTCCGTTGCTTCACAGCAACAGATCTTTTTCATACATGTTAATTTTTTTTGAAGATGTTGGTGTCTGCATGTTCTTTATATGGTTGAGTTAATGTGTTTCTGCCTTAGGTCCACATCAATGAGCCCACCTAAACTCCTTTTAAAGTTGCACTACAAAATGCTCCCCCAAGGGGAACATTAGCAAGATTCCCATTTTGTGGTGCCAATTGAAAGATGGAGCATCAGACAAAAGCATTGATTCCAAAATTTTGTTTGTTGTGTGTAATATTGTATATTTATATTCATTTGCTTGTATTGAAGTAACTTTATTTTATCTCCAACTAATGGACATCACTGAGTGAGTTGGTTCACCCCTTCACCATATATGAGTGACATTTATAAAGCTCCTGAGCAATCATGCACCTTGATATAATTTAAGTCAAGATAGGATCATTAGTATTGTGTATTTTGACATTGGAATTGTTATTCAATTTACGTCAATGGCTCTTCTATTTTGTCTTTTCCTTTCATATTATTCTATACACTAGCCCTTTGTGGTTTCTCATTATGTATTTATGCATTTTTGTGTTTCAATTCTATGCTTGCAGTTATCTCTATCAGCATCTAACTTGCTTGATTGTGATATCTCATCAAAGGTATTCATTTCTATAGATAACATCATTTGATAGTGAGATAATTATAGGGTTATGCAATAATTTCCCAATGTGCTAAATATTTTGGTACTTTACTAGGGTCTGTTTGTTTTTACTTTATAATGCCAGCATATTATTACCATCAGTTTATGCAAAACCTTTTAAAACTTCACTCTTTTTTGGATTCAATTGTACTTTTACACAACTTATTTTAAAAAAAATATATTTGTCAACGAAAATAAGCTTATCCAAACATTGTGCATCCTCCTTTTGTTTTAGTGTGATGTTTGAGTTTGTTTATCTTCATTTGCCCTTCATATTTCCTATACTTGACTAGGTTTGAGAAGTAATGATTTGAATCACACTTTGTTCAGATTTTTTTTTTTTTTTTTTTTTTTTGATAAGTAAAGGAAATTTTTTTTTTTTTTTGATAAGTAACGAAAATTTTATTAAAATAAAAAGGAAAACAGCCAACCCGAGTACAATGGAAATGTACTATGGGGGCATAAATCAAAGACCACGATTACAATGATCAAGTAAAGCAGAAAGGGAAGAACAAGAAAAATAACAAAAGACCACACTCCAATCAAGGAGAGTGTGTAAAAAGAAAGACTTAATCTCTAACATAGAGCGTTCACATCCCTCAAAACTTCGAGGATTTCTTTCACGTCAAATACACCATAGCAAGCAATGAGGCACAAGTCTCCACAACTCTATATTTCTATGTCGTCCAAACTTACCCTGCCAACACTCAAACAACTCAATAATCTTCTGAGGCATAACCCACTGAATTCCAAACAAACAGAACACCAATGACCACAACTCACAAGCAATGGGGCAATGAAGAAGAAGGTGATCCACTGACTCCCCACAATTCTTACACATATAACACCAATCAAGAACTAGCACACGTCGTTTGCGAAGGTAATCTGTTGTTAAAATTTTACCTAAGGAAGCAAACCATGAAAAGAAAGCTACCCTTGGAGGAACCTTCGATTTCCAAATCATCTTCCAAGGAAAGGATAAGAAGGTAGGAGGGTAGAAAGAAAGATAGAATCCTCTAACCTCAAAACCTCTACTCCTTGCTGGCTTCCAACACACCCGATCCGAACCCAATCCTCGTACCGTCAAAGAGTAAACCATATCCATAAACAGATCAAACGATTCTTGTTCCCAATCTTGTGGAGGACAACGAAATCTAGCATCCCAATGAATCCTCCCACCAGACCAACACATAACCTCCGCTACTGAGGAATCCTTTGTTCTACTAATACAATAAAGTTCCAGAAAAGCCTCTTGAAGAGTACGATCTCCACACCACACATGTTTCCAAAACTTCACTCTATTACCATCCCCCACATCATACAGAAGCAGTTTAGAAAAACTCATCCAGCCACTCCTAATATGTCTCCACAAAATAACACCATAAGCACTGGTCACCTTTTTCGTGCACCAACCACCCCAATCATTTCCATATTTCACCTCAATAACCCTCCTCCATAGAGCGTCAGTCTCCATGCCATACCTCCATAACCATTTGCCTAACAAGGCAGAATTAAAACTCCTCAATCGTTTAATACCCAACCCTCCAAACTGCAGCGGTTTACAAACCTGAGCCCAACTGACTAAGTGTAATTTAGAGTCACCATTAATATCACTCTACAGAAAATCTCGTTGTAACTTCTCCATACGATTTGCCACCTTCCCAGGTAAAGGCAGAATGGAAAGGAAGTATGTAGGTAGGGAGGAAAGAGTACTTTTAATAAGAGTTACCTTACCCCCTTAGAAAGATACAACTGCTTCCACCTTGCTAGTCTCCTTTCCATCTTCTCCAAAATAGGATTCCAAATTGACAACTCCTTAAATTTAGCTCCTAACGGTAGCACCAAATATCTCAAAGGCAGAGAAGATTGCCTACAACCTAACATCCCCACCAGATCTTCCATATTGTGCACCAACCCTATAGGAACCAACTTAGATTTCCCCAAGTTAATCCTTAACCCTGAGACCTCCTCAAATCTAGCCAGAATTGCTCTCAAACTAGCTATTTGCGTAGGATCAGCATCACAAAAAATAAGAGTGTCATCAGCAAATAAAAGATGAGATACCATCACCGAGTTACCAGCCGTATTACCTACAGAGAAGCCTGAGAACTGATTAGTAGCAGCAGCCCCATCCAACATACGACTCAAGCCCTCCATAACAATATCAAATAGCAACGGAGACAAGGGGTCCCCTTGCTGAATCCCCCTAGAACTACCAAAAAAATCAGAAGGGCTACCATTAATCAGGATGGAGAATTTTATTCAAGAACTTAATAATGAGTCACCCGAGTATACAGGAAGTGTACAGCTGGAGACCAACATAATCAAATACATAAATTACAAGCATCCATCGAATCATAGACCGAAGAAATAGAATGACTTCCTATGATAGACATCCAGTCCGATAGAGTTTTAAAGAAGAAAAGTTTTAAATTAGCTATAGTCCTTTCAAAAGCTTCAAAACACTGGTTGTTTCTCTCCTCTGAATGCATCACATCACACAATGAGGGACAACCATCCAAATAACACCATTACGATGATGACCAAAATTTCCTTGCCAACAAGCAAGGAGCTCAACTACAGTCTTTGGCATCGCCCAATGGATACTAAACAAGGTGAACACCATAGACCACAACTCATAAACAATAGGGCAATGTAGTAACAGATGGTCTACCGATTCTCCATTACTTTTGCACATATAACACCAATCTAGAATCAACACCTTCTTCTTACATAAATTATCAATAGTCAAGATCATTTCTAAAGCTGCAGTCCAAACAACAAATGCAACTTTGGAAGGAACCTTTTGCTTCCAAATACTTCTCCAAGGGAAGGATTGAGTACATACACCCAACAAAGCCTGATAGTAACTGCTTACCTCAAAACCCTTGCTCTTAGCAGGTGTCCAACACAACTTATCCTCACCAATACCTCTTAATGAGACTCCATATATAACATTCCAAACAACAGACAAAAAATATGATTCCCTATCATGAATTTCTCGTAGGAATTCTAAGTCCCAAAAAAAAACCCCATTAGGAAACTGCATGAGATCAGCCACATAAACCTCCTTATCATTACTAATTCTGAATAAATCTGGAAAACACATACTCAAAGGAGTATCCCCACACCAAACATCACGCCAAAATTTCACTCTAGTCCCATCTCCAATCTGAAACTGAATGTAGTGAGAAAAAGTAAACCAACCACTACTGATAGTTTTCCATAAACTCACCCCATAGGAGCTTGGAACAGAATTAGAGCACCAATCTCCCTTCTTAGCTCCATATTTAGTCCTTATAACCCTTCTCTATAGCGCTTTTCTCTCATACCCAAATCTTCACAACCATTTTTCCAATAGTGCTTCATTAAAGTATCTCAAGTTTTGAATTGCTAGACCCCCAGACTGGATAGGAGAGCATACCTTGGACCAATTCACCAAGTGACCTTTAGAATCATCTCCCAGACCACCCCAAATAAAATTTCATTGAAGTTGTTCTATACGATATGCTATATCTGCTGGAATTGGAAAAAGGGAAAGGAGCTAAGTAGGTAAATGGGATAGAGTACTTTGTTGAGATTTTTCATAGTGGAAGTTTTTTAGAATAATAAATTTTGCAATCAGGAATAATGTATCTTATCAAATATTATGTAATAAGTCTTCATTTGCTACACACACCATACCACTCTTCACTTACTTTTTGTTTCTTATGTCACTTGCATTTTTGTACCCTTGCAAATGATGGGAGTCCTTATATAGAATGAAATGCCAACCAATACTAGTCTTCAAAACTAAGGAAACAAGAAATAGAAGCTTATCACCTATAAGGAAAAGAAAGACACATTACATACAGCTTTCAAGCCAACTTGTTTCATCTTTTGATAATCAAAGACAACAACTCACCTACCAAAGTGAGAAATTGTTTTTTTCTTATTTGTAGTCTACCATTCAACCTAAGCTAGGAAGGATATGCCATACTAAATAACACATGCAAAATGCTTTAAAACACATGGAAACTTACTATAATTTGTGGGTTCAAGTTTGGAATTTGGCCTCTCCAAAAAACATTGGCTGCCTACCAATCACTTCTCTCAAATGACATTTTCTTATGGGGACAGTCCCATACTCAAGGGGGTTTGCTGTTTCTGATAAATGTTCTCATATATCTAAAGGTCTTAAGTTCGACAATCCTTGGTAGTTTGTTTATGTGCTTGTATGACATGCATGCATGCCATGGTCTTACTATGGTTTTTGCTAATATATACTTTATTTCATTCAGAGTGATCCCATGGCTGTGGTGTATGCAAAGAAAATAGATGGTAAACTAGAGGAGTTAGGTCGCACTGAGGTTGTACTGAATAGTTTGAATCCTGCATGGACAGAAAAAGTTATAGTTGCATTCCAGTTCGAGATCGTGCAGCCATTGGTGTAAGCTTTACAAATTTCTTTAAGTGCTTATCTTTCTTTAGATATATCTTGATTTACTATAAGTGATGTTTTAATTTGACTAGTTGGCTCATGTTTGCCTTTTTTTTTTTTTTTTTTTTTGGCTCTAGATTTCATGTGTACGATGTGGATACAAAATATCATAATATACCTGTGAAGGTATATATCAGTTTCTGCACTTTAAGTATCCATTACTTTAATTCATGTTTTTTAGGTTGTGTTTGTTCAATTATTTTGCTCTGTTAATAAATTACATACATAAAAGTGTACATGCTAAGTGTTCTTGTAGCATCTCTGCCAATCTTTAAGTTCTGAATAATGCAATTTGCAAGATAAAACTTTTAACCACATTTTTGAGTTTTAACGTAAGAAATGTGTATTCACAAGATCACACTATCTTTTTACGGGTATGCTAAACACTAAATTTGTCAATCCATGTTCAAAAACATTGAAGTGGAAACAAAAGTTATTAGTAAACAGTTATAAACGAATATTTGATACCAGATGTGTTATATATCTTTGACAATCTCAGAGAAAGTCAATTTGACAATAGGCATAGATGCAACTGTGCATGGTATAGTTGTATGGGAAAGCACTTGCTCAAAATTATCACGAAATGTTTTTTTTTTTTTTTTGGTGTTGCATTTACCGCTTTCAAAATAATTAAACTGGATCTGTTGCTGGTGCCAATTTTTCCCTGATACAGTAAAGAGGTTATATAACAAATAAGAAATGAAAGTAATTCATCAAAAAAAAAAAAAATGAAAGTAGGGGACAATTTAGTTTATACTCAATTTGAAGCCTTCCAAGTAATATTTGTGATGTTTATATATTTTTTTTAATAATTGTTAACTCCATGGTTGTAATTATGGTAATTTGTACCAAGCATGGAATGCATATTTTATCGCACTAGACATACTATTTACTAGGAGCAATTACACAAAAAAGCCAAATTTGGTTGGTTAATCATATCCATTATGAATTGATAGATACTTTTAAAGATTGTTACAATTTAACCTCATACAGATATGAGAAAATAAGGCAACAACTTAAAAAGGATTATATAAATTTTAATTTGTTATCACCTCATCCAAAATAATGTAACAGATTTAGTTGATGATGAAGTTTTTTGTTTGAATTTTATTTCTGTTGCCTTGCAGATGCTAAAATTGAAGGATCAAGAATTTCTTGGAGAGGCCACTTGTGTTCTATCAGAGGTATATCCCCTTGTCTTCAGTTGGGCTCATTTAAATTATATAATGTATATCCCTCAAGCTGGTGAAATTTGAGTATAAAGTTGTTTTAATTTTCAATATATTCTTCTTAAAAATTTCAAAGGCAGAAAGAAAATTGGGAGATCTACTTCACTATGTTAATGTTATTTTAAGATTTTAAGCGTTGTGTTTTAGACCACCACTGATGCAGTTACAAAATACATTTCAAATGTAATTAGTGGCTTAATTCTTTCAGAGTAATTTGGTTTCCATATACTAAAACTTTGGTATTTGTTTTTCTTCCTATTCTTTCTTTGTATTCTCATGGCAGATAGTGACTAAACAAACTCGGAGTTTAACCTTAAATCTCCATATCAAAAATGGGCATACGGGCTTGAGGAACTTTGGGGCACTCACTATCCATGCGGAGGAAACAGTTGCTTCGAGGAGTTGTGTTGAGATGATAGTCCATTGTTCCCACTTGGACAACAAGGACCTATTCTCTAAAAGTGTATGTATTTGCAAAGCTGATATCTTAATGTTTAATGTTACTTAAGCATACATATTCTTAATTTTGTTTATTTTATAAATTTCTTCGTTTATTTTAGGATCCTTTTTTAAGAATATCTAGAATCGTTGAGACCGGAGGTTCTGTTCCAATATTCAAGACTGAAGTGGTGAACAACAATTTGAATCCAATTTGGAAACCCCTATGCCTGAGTGTACAGCAGTTTGGAAGTAAGGTAAGCTTGTCGATTATAATTCTTGGTTTCCTATTAGATTATAATTATAGGATGTTTTGTTATTTTGATAATTACTAAAGATTCACATGGCATATGCAATTTGACTTGCTACAGGATAACCCATTAATTATTGAGTGCTTTGATTTCAATAGCAATGGTAATCATGTGCTTATTGGGTGAGTTAAATTTATCAATGTCCATATTTGTTTTGTATTATTTTCACTTTCACCTTTTGTTTGTTTTCAATTTGCACAATGTAGTCTCTGTTACTAAAAGATGATATTGATCTTAAAATAATTAGTAAGCTACAGAAGTCAATGGCAGACCTGGAAAAACTTCATAAAGAAAGAAGTGGTGCAAATCTCACCTTACCATCTTCTCAAAGTGGTCGTGATAAGGTACTTATTCATACTTGTAATTATTATTATTATTTGTAAATAAAATATCTTTAGTCTTTGTGTTTAAATTTGGATTTCCTTTCTAATTGATCAATATAGGTTTTGAAGGGCCAGCTGTTTCTGAATCAATTTTGTGAAAAGCAAACAATACAGCTTTTTGGATTACATTTCTAGTGGATTTGAGCTTAACTTTATGGTTGCTGTTGACTTTACAGGTAAATTATTTCACATTCTAGAGGAGTTATATAGTTTTATTTTATATGTGTGGATTTTTTTGGTTCTCTTTTTCCTCGGTTTAAATGTTTTGGCTGATGACTTATTTATACTTTCAATATTCAATATATTTTTTAGCCTCAAATGGAAATCCTCAGAATCCAAATTCTTTACACTACATTGATCCTTCTGGTCGGTTGAATTCTTATCAATAGGTAAGGCTGTGCATTCTCTGGTGCTCCCAAGAGGGTGGTTGCTTTTCTTTGGCACTTGTATGTTTGTATTTTTCTAAACATTAGGTACAAGAGATCCTTGGACTGAATGGCATCTCTTCCCCCATGTAGTTTTAATCCTGTATGGGTTCTTGAGTCACAAAACAACTTAGGAAATTGCTTTTAGAATAAGAAAACTTAGCTTTTACATTGAATTGGTCAATGCAAATGTTTGTAAATTGCTGTCTTTTATGTCTATCATGACCTAATATGATCAAGCTAATTATTTTACATATCAAACTTCGCCTGTTGGTTCGTTTACTCCCAACTAAAGCAGAACATAAGCATTTAGGTGATTGCTAAGTGGTAATGACTTCCTTTAT
Source organism: Lithocarpus polystachyus (assembly GCA_033629205.1). NCBI lineage: Eukaryota > Viridiplantae > Streptophyta > Magnoliopsida > Fagales > Fagaceae > Lithocarpus > Lithocarpus polystachyus. The sequence goes on along the minus strand of CM066164.1, from coordinate 22,173,238 downwards.
GGTGCCTCATATCTATGGTTCAAAGCTCACCCTCATCCTCCCACTCTCACTATCTACTTCTCCAAAAAAAAAAAAGGCCTTAATGCAGAACATGTAAGAGCTATATAATAGAGAAAAAACCATATGTGTAACATGTCTTAGAAAGTGACATTTTTATAAAGTAAGTTTTGTATTTCTGAAATTTTTGTTAGGGGGTCTTCTATTAGCATATACTTCAAAGAAATCATCATTTATTGATGAAGTAATTGTCTACTTAATATATTAAACTTGCAGGCTATATTGGAGGTTGGGGAGGTCATTCAGTTTTATGATTCTGATAAATGCTTTCCTGCTTGGGGATTTGGAGGAAGAACATGTGATGGGACCACATCACATTGTTTTAACTTGAATGGAAGTGCAGGTGCCTTTGAGGTGAGAGGAACTGATGTTATAAAGCTTTGATTTGCTTAATCTTTGAAGAATCTGGCTTTCATATTGTCTGAAAATATTTATCTTCTTTATACTGCACACACACGTCTCTCTCTCTCTCTCTCTCTCTCTCCTTTTACTACTTTTAATAGATTGTTTACTTAGGATTTCCCATTTTCTACATCACCATCATTTTCAACCAATCTCCTTTTTTTTTTTTTTTTTGGAAAGTTCAAAAACCCCAAACACTAAGTTTTGTCCTTAAAAGATTTGAGAAAGTTTAGAGGCCCTTGATGCAAATTAAATGGATTGAGTTATCACCTAATACACTTTGGAACATCATATGTTTTGCATCATAACCAGAAGATTAGATATCTTAGAAAATGATTGATGGTACCATAAGATGCATCTCTCATGTGTTGTAAGTTAACAGCTGTCAAGTATAAGTTGATAAGATTCTGAACAGTGCATTAAATTCTTTAAGTAATTTATCAATAGGTTGAAGGAGTTGAAGGCATCATGGCTGCTTATTCAAGTGCTCTACATAATGTTGCTCTGGCAGGACCCACTTTATTTGGCCAATGTCTGGTTTGAATATTAAAAACTCGAAATTAAAACTAAGCATTGTGGAACTTCACATCTCTGGGACGTATCAAGATGTAGAAGAAGATGTCATAGTTTCTGGAATCTTTTCAGAAGGATGAGACATTTATTAAAAGACTAGGGACCTTTAGCTATAATCTCCTCCATATCATTCTTCTTCTCAAAAATGGCCACAAACTTCTAACAGTAGCTTTAAAAGCTTCCTTATTGTAATCCTTATTGATCTGAAGTTTTGCTAGCACATCAAATTGAGCTTGCTTCTAGGAGTAAAGCACTTCCTTTGATTAAACCACCATTTCAGCCCCCCTCCTCTTGCAATAACGGAACATCTTCCACATTTCCTCCAATTTTGATTCCATCAAATAACACCAGAAGAAAACTATCCACCAGTATAAAATACCCCAGATGCAGAGAAGGACTCAAAAGAAATCAATAGAAAAGAAAAAAAGAAAAAACCATACCACAATGATTGACCAGACCTAGAAAGGTTAGAATCTCATAGGCAAACAACAAGTTTGAGGCTTCTACGTGCTCAACGCTACAGAGAGACCCAGAGGGAACAAGAAGTTTTAAAACATGGATAATAAAAGGAAAAGAAAAATTAGAGAATGTCTACTTTAGTTGATTTTATTTATTATAAATTACAACTTTTATTGAAAATGAGAGGTTTTATGTACAAAGGATGCATACACGAAGCTCTCTCGAATAAAAATATTACTTTACTTAATCTCTCTTTCCATCAATTTTTCATTTGTTAATTAAATAAAATGTGTCATCTTTCTAGGATAAAGTCCTTACAGACCTACAAGAAACAAAAGACGCTCTGGTCAGGGCATCTGATCTTCCACTATCAATTCTCATAGTAGGAGTGGGAGGTGCTGATTTTACGCAAATGGAGGTATACTCTTGTTTTCCTAATATAATGGCCTTTTAGCCGTTAAACTCTTTTGATTGCTTTATTTCAATTATTTTGTACAATGAATGGTGGATATTTAACTTTTAGAATTTCCACTTGAATGACTGTAATATTTCTTAATTTTTGGCAGGTGCTTGATGCTGACAATGGAAGACGATTAGAGAGCTCTACAGGTCGTGTGGCAACACATGACATTGTAAAATTTGTTCCAATGCGAGAAGTACATAGTGAGTACACAATGACACTTGTTTGTCTCAACAAAGCTTTTGTTATTATATCTAAAAGCATCCACTAACTGTAATTGTGAATTCATAAGTTTCTCCCTGTTGGTAATATGTCCTAAAAGCATGCTAAATTTATGGGTCAAATCTTTAGAAGATTTGTTGTAGCCAATAAATTTTGGACCAAATGACACTTTCTCCCTCCATATGCATGGGATGGTGGGTAAGGATGGGTTTGAATGGATTGCTATTGCCACTGCTGTCTTGATCTTGTCTTTGTCTATATTGTTGTTAACAGTCTAATACACTATGCAGCCACCTTTTTCCAATACCCATTGGACATGTTATAGGCAGAAAATGGGGTCATGGTTTCAATCTAGTGTGAATGCGTACTCAGCAAGCTGATTTTTATATGTATCTTACCTCTTGATGTTTTTTATCATCTATTTGAGCCTCTTATCTGTTTTATCAATTGGAATTTGATGATTTCCTTATTTGCTCTATTATCTGTTTTATCAATTGGAATTGATGATTTCCTTATTTGTTCATTTCGTTTTACTTCTTGTATTTTTTTTTTTTTTTTTTTTAATGAGCTTCTTCATTCTGTTTCATCTAATAAATTAGTTATGGTCTGTACAGGTGGGCAGATTTATGTGGTTCAAGCTCTACTGGAAGAGCTACCTGGACAGTTTTTGACATACATGTGGGGTAGAGATATCAAGCCACGCCCTCTCCATGTAGCCCCAACGTCTGCTTGAGAACAATTTCTAGGTCCACAAGATGTACAAATATGCTAATTTTGCTCACAACTAAAAGTTTTAAAAGGTCTGATTTTGCTCCTTACCTGAAAGGAGCTTGTTATTAACAATTTTTTTTTAGGCCTAAAGACTGAGCCACTAACGGGTTGACTTGCCTGTAAAGATCTCTTTATTTCATCCTAGAAAAAGTAAAGTTTTTTTTTTTCTTTGAACTTTATCTTGTATAGGGATAGTTATACTTTTATTCAACTTTTTATTTTTAAGTAAAATAAACCATTGAACAAAGTTATAGTAAACAATTTAGTCTTGTAAAGGTGAAAGGATCCCTTGGGCTGTCTGTAGCTCGTTTCATAGAGTAGGTCTCACACAAGGATGTGGGATCTATACTTGTGAAGTTCACATATCTGTGACTATGAGATGCCCATTTATTTAGAGATACTTTTGGTCTTGCAAGGGGCCTTAATGGGGATTTGGGTTCACTCATCCTTAGGAAGGTGTCAATGTCATGGTGTGGGCCTTCATGTTTGTGAGAGGCCCACTATTAAGAGTTAAGTTTTAGTGTGAGAGAGCCTAAATAGGGATTTGGGTTTCGCTATTCTTATGGAAGGTGTTATTTCATTATGGAGGTACAAACATCAAACATTAAATTGATATATAGTTGTACCACATGCTCTACTTAGGCTCCCTCTCCCTTGTGTGTGTGTGTGTGTGTGTTTGTTTCTCAAAAAAAAAAAAATTTTGATATATAGTTGGGTTGTTGTTGGCAGAAGGAAAAGTGTGTTGTAGATAAACAAGGAAAAGAGAAAGAAGATTGGGTAATGTGAAGACCAATCGTTTAAGTAAGAAGATTAGGTAAAAACTTGGGATGGTGTTAGGCACCTAAGCCTACCTAGTATGATGGGTTGGCCTCTACTTGTACAAAGTCATTTTTTAATATGGGTCTCATTAAGTTGGTTCCCTCTTAAGCATGTTTAATTAAAATTTAAAATTAAATAAATACAACACGGCTTAAAGAGTTGTTATTTCCAGGGTGAATGTCCTAATTTTATTTCTGAATCTTAAGTCCTACATATAAAGTTATCAAACTCAAGATCTCCTATTTTGATACCATTGGTAGTTTATCATAGTTTAAGAGTAAAAGGTTTTTTTTTTTTTTCGCTCCTTAGATATGAGTTAGAGATCCTACTATATGTTTTTCACTCCATAAAGATAAGTAAGGATGATTTAAAAATGCATTAATTTGTCTACAAAACTACAAGATTCACTAATAAAACTTCATATAATTTCTTGGACTATATAATAGCCTTGTCTTAGCTCCAAAGCCCCATGACAAAGCTACTATGAGTCTATATATGAGTCTCAACATTATCCATAACACACCGATACATTCTGGCAAACTTTTTGGTCCAATCCAATAAAGTTTACGTCACACCCCCAAAAAAAAGACTATATCACACGTTCAGCAGTAGAACCTACATTGAACAACTTCAATATAAATTACTTATATGTTCTAGAATTGAATCATTAATAAATAAAAAGATCAGTCTCCCTTTGAGGCATCCTCCAAGTCATCAACACTATTTTCCTACAATAAAAGATCAGTTCAAAGTGATGGCCCAAATGAAAAATTAATCCAAAAACATGAGATGAAAGAAAATTAATCCCAAAACAACACAACACAACACTACATCATAATCAAATAAACAATAACATTCTTAATTTCTTATCTACTAAATATACATGCAATTAACACCTAAGTCAGAAGATCCACAAGTAAAAAAAACAAATATCACTGCTTTTCAAACCAAATTCCTTAGAAGCAAAAATATGAAATTAAGAAGATTAAATTTGAGTTTTTATATCAGTGATTTAGTGATATAAGCGAATGATATAATGCTTATGTAAAAAAAATATTATCATTTTGTGATTACTTATAGGAGAGATGAACACTTTCATCACCATAGAAGAAATATAAGTTCATACATAAAATGGAAATTTATATAAGTCAGCTTTTTTTTTTTTTGGGGGGGGGGGGGGGGGGGAGGCGGGGGAGGGAATTATATAAGTCAACTAATTGATAAATTTGAAAGGAAAAAAAAAAAAAGCCAATGCGGCATGTGTATTTGTCATTTATTTATTTATTTTTGAAGCCAAACTTAAGACTAAGTTAAACTAACTGTTCAAATTTAATGTATAAAGCAATCCAATATTAAACTCTGATTAAATTAGGTTTGATGTTCTCTTAATAAATTTTAATTAAATTAGCTAAATTCTTTTATAAAAATTCTGTAATTTAACTTTTTTATTTAATACTTAATAATTAAATACTTAAAAATTCTGTAATACTTAATAATTAAATATATATCATATTTTTTTTATAAAAATATTTACTGTTTTAGTGCGTTGTACCTATTAGCGACCATTAATGACAAACCATATTAACAATTGTAAGTGTTACGCATATATTTAACAACCTTATGCTTCCTTGGAAATTAGGATAATGACCATTGGGTCCACATTGCATACCAATTTCATTGTGTCTACTCAAACAAAAATGCTTTTAAAAATTACATAAAATAAAAGCGTTAGAATATACCTTCTCAGTGAATAATTTTTGCATGCATGTATCATAATTTTCCTCCCAATTTCTTTTTATGGCGCTATTCACATCTTCCTCTGCTAATAGTTTTCTTCTGTATGACCTTGGCATTTTTTCACTCAGTCGAACTTCTTTTAGTTCCGGCATGCTTAGGACTCCATTAGAGAATATCTTCATTTCCGGGCATCCGATCACACGTAGAAATGACAGTGATGGGAATTTGATGGTGCGATTACCCAAGTGGAAGCTTCTCAGATTGGGTAAATCATCAAGGTACAAATATTTCAATTGATTGAAACAAATCTCATCTTCTGCTTTACCTTCTCCCTCGTTTGTGACTATTTCTCTCATTCTTTTGCAATTAGATATAGTCAATTCTGTGAGTTGGACCAAACTTTTTACTGTTGAGGAAGTTGCTAAATTAATCAATCCATGACATTTCCGTACATTCAAAGTGTTTAAATTTCGGAAATGCATTGAGGATGGAACTAAATTTTTTAATCCGCCGCATTCTGATACTTCTAGAATCTCCAAACTTTGAAATGCCCTACCTTGTTCAGAGTTTTCCTTCCACAAAACCATCAACTTGGGCATTTTAGATAGACTCAACTCTGTCAAACGTTCAAACGTCCCAGCATATTGTCCTTCGTTATCGAAGAAAAGATTAGTGACGGAAAGACACTTAAGATAGCGTAATCCTTCAACAAATACCGAAGGGACTACTATCAATTTATCATCTTTGCCATACAAACTGAGTTCTTCTAGATTGCAAAAGAACTCTCCAAAAAGTCGACCATTTGACTGATTCATGGTTTCATTCAAATCCAAACCCAATTCTTTCAAGTTACGGAATGTATCCTGGGAAAGATCGAAGTATTGAACAAAAGAAAGCAGAAGTTAGTGTTCTCTAAGCAAGTTTGGGATAATATTCCCAACAATTTCAAGTGGGACTGAATGTAAGTAAATCAACTGGCTATCTAGAGAGGGAGAGCAACGTGCATTGATGCATCTCCATTTATTATCCTATGTAATAATTATATATAACATTTTCTCAGATGGATGTGAATTCTCATCTCCCCCGTAAAGGTAACCCATTCCTATATAGTTGTTATGCAAGATACTAAGTCGTCTTACATGTTTTATAGTTTCTTTTTAAGGGATTTGCTTCCAAAAAAGATAACTCAAGCACAAAAGTAGGAGTACATGAATGCGCACAATTTTTTATTTTTTAATTTTAAAGTTATTTTTCGGAAAGATACAAGATAAAAAAGGTTCTCATTGATCAATTCAAGATACTAAATTGATTTTGTGTAAGTAGATTCAAGTTCAAATTTCTTATTTAAGAACCAAAAATTTTACTAATCAAACTAATTGGAACTCACTAGAAAATTATTTCTAATTTAAAAACATTAATAACAAAATCTGAAATCCTAATTATTTTGAAAGAAAATCTTTTTATATAAGGTTTTATCATTTAGACACCTCAATTAAGTTTTCCATAAATTTTCCAAAAAAGAAATCTGAAGTTTTTTTTTTTTGCGAAACAATATATATATATATATATATATATTTATATAATCAAGTGTTTATGGACTTACCCAATATATATCTAATTTCTTGTTCCCAGCATTTACTTAATGTAGCTTCTTCTTTTTTTCTTTTTCTTTTTTTTCTTTTTTTGTCTGGTTTGGAGATTGGCTAAATGTAGCTATGTTTGTCTGAGAAAGAATTGCTCAGTTAAAAGTTAGTATGTAACTATGTATAGCTTCAACACAACTATGGTACAGCTGGAAATTAGGCTCCTATAATCCAACTACTCATATGTAGTTCGTCTAGTCTCTCTCTTTTTTTTCTCTTTCTTTTTTTTTTTTTTTTGTAAATTTATAAGCCGACTAGTTTCTTAAGTACTAACAAATTGTAATTAATTTTAATTTCTTGGATTATTTTAAGATAATTACACTGAGTTTCATATCCATGTTAACAAAAAGACAAGTAGAAATTCATACCTTTTCAATGAGAAAGAGGGGCTGCTGAACCGGAACATGATTGCCTAACTCATCTGTCTCTGTGAAGTTTATTTCATTCGAAGCAACAATCTTCACTTTGTCACATTTGAATATCGTCAAACTTTTCAATGATGGACACTCTAAAGTGTGCTTTCTGGGATAGAAACACTTGAGTTCAGGTAGCAATTGAAGAGTTAGAGAGGTTATTTGTGGGAACACAAACTTAGTCATTGTTTCCAAGCCTTCTTCCAAAGCAACAATTTCCTCCATTAATTCACAATCATCTATATGTAGACTCTCAAGTTGTTCAAGACTTTTGGCCACCGAGACTGGAAAAAGACTTTTCAGAGTTTTACATTTAGAAACTTTAACTCGACACAGATTTTGAAATGTTAAAATTGCTTCAAGATCTGAAGTCCATACATGCTTAAGTTTCGGTAAATTGATTAAAGTCAAGTGTCTCAACTGAGTAGATCCCTTATCACATATTTCATCAACATCTTCCCCTCTAACCTCAAATACCTCTTCAACCGTATTGCAATCCTCTATCTTTAATTCTTCAAGATTCTGGAGTCTTCTCAACATATTAGGAGGAAAAATGTTGATTAGATTTTTACAACTGCCAACATGCAACTTTTTTATTTTGCAAATGGAATCGGCAATGAGTTGGTTTTGCCACAATATCTTCAGGTTATCTATGCCATTGATGATTATTGTCTCCAAGTTAAAAAAGGCAACCTACAATTCTCACATATCAATTGAGTCAATAATATACCTTTATATTGCAAAAAGTAGTAGAGAAGAAGAAGATTATTGTTGGGAATAAGACATAGAGACAAACATGGGAAAGTTTAATTAAATTAAATTCCAAAAAACCACAAAGCAAGTAGAACATAGAAGAAACTAATAAAAGATATGGGGGAAAAGTAACACAAATTAACCAAGCTTTAATGAAGAGATATTGAGAGGCAGACAATAGGTGTATTTCTTCTAGTTCTTTCTAAAATGTGATGCCTATGCTCACGAAATTTAGATAACAATATTGCTTTCAAAGATTTAAAAATAAACAATTGAATTTCTTAAGTAAAATCTTGTTTTGGGCAGAAACTCTACACATTTTTTGGTTTTCCAAATGATGATTTGTAATAGTGTGCCACCCCACCAGAATAATCCCATTGCACACATATCTCCGATTAAGGCATTACAAGCAACACATTAAAGCTTTGTTTTCTAGAGGAAAAAAAAAAAGTACGACTAGCGGAATAAACCAAATATGGTTTTCAAATTAAGAACTTGCGGGAGGCATTGAGGTATGGGCACGGGCTGGGTATGGGGTGGGTTTCCCCCAACCCAAACCAATTTTTTTTTTTTTTTTTTTTTAATTTTAAAGCGAGAATTAGAGTTGAAAATGGGGGCAGTTTTAGTTGTAGTGAAGCTCAAAACTGCAATTAAAACAAATTAAATTTCCCTCCAGTTTTTTATGGCAAACAAACTAGTTTGGACCTTAACATTAGTAATTAAACAAACTAATTTAAACTTTCTAAATATATTACAAATGATCAAATAAGTTAATTAAGAAAATAAAAAGGATACGATTAACATAATTTGATGTACACAAAGAAAAATAATTAGTGACTAATAGGAAGATTGGTGTGATATGTGCTATTTTGTTTGTCTAACATATTCCCTTACAAGGAAATTTTGTGAGCAAATTATGTCAATCTAGCATTTTATGGGAAATGGTGATATTAATGGCATCAATACTTTCCATCAAAGTGAAAGTCATAATCATTATATATAATATTTTGATTTTACACGTAATGAATAACTAGCAATAATACTTTCCATAAAAGTGAAAGTCAAATTCATGTTATAATCACAAATCAAATTCAATTGGGCAACATGCATCTATATATTTAAGACATTAAATCAAGGATTTTTTTCGTTAATTAATTTATGAGAAATGTTAACGGATGCTCTAAAGGCTTGGTTTAGGAGCTATTTTAGAAACATTTTATGGAAAATGATAAACTAACTAATTTTTTAACAGTTTTTTATATTTTCCATAAAAGTAATGTCTAAATTTTCTTAATATAATTTATTAATAATTGTCCTAAAGATACCCGTTAACATAACCCTTAATTTATTAGAAGAATAAGAACGTCCATTATACATAAACCTAAACCTTAAGCCTGTCCTAGAATCATGGGATTAGAGCAATTCTTATTAACTATGGCTACATTTATTGGATTAGTTTGCTTCTTTTCACACTTTATAGAAAGAAAAAAATTATAAAAAAAAATAGAAAAAAGGGAAGAAGTTTTTTTCTTTTGTTGTATGTTATGACTCTAAAAGTTAGGAACCTATAGAACTTGTGGGTTAACTAGTATTCCTAACGAGATTGGATCAAATTTTAAACATTTAGTAACCAAATCTAAGCAATCATAAAAGTTCAGTAATCAATATTAAATTTCATCTTTGATTTAGATTATTTGCGTTTAAAAAAATGTTCTATTTTTATATAAATAAATAAATAGAATCATCGGGTTGGGCTAGGTAATACCAGTAACCAACTCATGCTCGAATCCACTATTGGGTTGGATAAAATTTGTGTCTGTTGGGTTGGGTACCCAACCCCGAATAGGTTGTTTCCATCCTTGCATTATATCAAGAGTTGTGGATCAACAACATAATACTCCTAAAATTTAGGAGATAAAATCCAAATTCTGAAAAGTTAGGATGTAAAATTTAATCACCCTCAAACTTCTGGGTGTAAAATCCAAATTTTGAAAATTCAAGGTGTAAAATCTAAACACTCCCAAATTTTAGTAGTGTAATTTGCAATTTACTCTTAAAGAAATTAATAACCAAATATGAAACCTTGAAAGAAATCTTTCTATATAAGATTTTATCATTTGGACATCTCAATTAAGTCCTCCATAATTTTTCCAAAAGGGAAAAAAAATTATTGTTTTTTTTTTCTACAAGACAAATATATATATATATATATAAAGCAAAAACTTAAAGTGAGAAAAAATAAGATTTTGCCAAGTGACACAGTTTATATAAAAATAATTGAAATATTCTCAAGTGTCACATCAGACATAAAAACAAATTAAATATTAACTTTTTGTTTCATTTGGAGATAACTACAATATGCTGCTAATTCCGCAGCTCGAACCCTTTCCCCTCCTAGACTCCTAAGCACTTTGTACATGGAGAGGTGCCAACTTTTTATTTCATTTGGATCAATGTTTTAAAAGTTTTCTAATTAAAAAATAAATATTTTTTGTATCTTTTGGTTCAATATTTCAAGACTTTTCATTCCTCACACATACACACAAAACTCTTGGTATTTTAATTCACACTATTTTCACCTCTTGCACTTCTACCCTTTTATATATACCTGTTCATTACCCTTCATGTCATCCCATGTAAAATACACAAAGACCAAAAACAATGTCATTTACTTTCAATCTTTCAATAACACCTACGCAACTCCAATATTGTTGTTGTTAAGGTGTATAGTGTTGTAGGCTTTAGGCCCAACTATATTACTTGTATAACACACATTCTTGTACTACACTCTTACTTGTACTACACTTATATGCTTTCATTGTGAAATACAATACAATTAATCAGTATTTCTAACATGGTATGAAAGCAAGTGCTCTGACCCTTTCTTAGCAGTTTTGTCTTTATTGGTGTTACTCCATTCTCACCATCGCTTCCGCAGCCTTTCTCCGTTGAACCTCCGACATCTTCCAATCGTCGTCCTTAGGTTCCGGACTTGCAACCGCTATCGTTGAGGAGTTTTCACACCGCAAAGACCACTGCCCTTTTTTATCACTGCCCTCAAATATTGCTCCGATTAATTTTCTACAAGTACCACTGAGATCGTCTTGCGCCAATCTACACAATCGGGGAAACCTCGAAGCCATCGGACACAGCACGCGCCCCCACGCGCCACCCAAAGATTCTGCTCTCAAGCTCACGCGCCTACACGTGCCAAATTTGCACCTGCTGACGTCAGCCCTAAGTGACGTCATTTGCTAATATCGTCTCTACTGATGTCACTCGCCACATCAGCTGACGTCATCATTGACAAAACCATTGACGTGCGTTGACTTTGACCATTGACTTTTCTCCAGTGTTGACTTTTTACAGTTCAGGTGCTCCTTACCCAGTTTTTCGCGTAGATTTCATTTTTGCGGTCCATTTTTGCATATTTTGCTTCTAAATGAAGAATAACGACAGGTCTTCTTCTTGTTGCAATAATCGTCGCCGACAATCCAACAAACATTTTTGCAATTTTTGCAAACATCTTGGCCATAATATTGAGACTTGCTATCATCGCAACAAATCAGCTGTTTCAATTTCTGCTGCTACTGTTGCTAACACTTAGAGTGTCCAACCAATGGCTGCCGTCACTACACAATCTTAATCTTCTGAATCTACTTTCACCATTTCCAAAGATAACCTTATGAACATCATCGCTAATGTCATTCGTATGGTTGGTAATGCATCTTATTCCTCTTCTCTCTCAGCTTTATCTGGTATGTCTCCTTCCTCTTGGCTTATGGATTCTGTTTGTTGCAATCACATGACACCTCACTCGTCCTTATTTTCTGAACTTCAACCTGCACCACACCCTCTTAATATTCGCACAGCAAATGGTTCCACAATGTTTGGTCATAATATAGGTTCTATTTCGACCTCCAACCTCTCAGTTCCTGGGCTCTTTAATGTTTTTTTACCTTTCTTACAATTTATTTTCTGTGGGACAATTAGCTGAGTTGGGTTATTACATTATCTTTGATTATTCTAGATGTATTATGTAAGATCCGAGGACGGGACAGGAGCTTGGGACCAGTCCCAGAGTTGGGCGTATGTTTCCCGTGGACAACCTTCTTCTTCCACTTGTTGCTCCTATTTCTGTTGCTGTAGCTGCTGCAATTTCTTTTATTCCTTCCTTTGCACTTTGGCATGCCCGACTTGATCATGCATCTTCCTCTCGGGTACAACACTTGGCTTCTAGAGGTTTGTTAGGTTTAGTGTCCACTAAAAATTTTGATTGTGTTTATGTCAATTAGGAAAACAACCAGTTTTGCCTTTCAATACTAGTGAATCAGTGTCCACTGATATTTTTGACCTAATTCATTCTAATGTTTGGAGACCTTCCTCTGTTTCTAGTATTGGTGGATCTCAATATTTTGTTGTCTCTGTTGACGATTATTCTCGTCATAACTAGATTTTTCATACGAAATATCGTTCTGAATTATTGCAAGTATATTCTAATTTTGCAAAAATGGTTGAAACTCAATTTTTCAAACGTATCAAAATTTTTCGATCTGATAATGCTCGAGTACACTCAATATGCTTTCCAAACTGTTTTGCATTCCTATGACACTGTTCATCAACTAACTTATCCAAGTACCTCCCAGCAAAATGGTAGAGCTGACGAAAACTTCGTCATATTCTTGACACTGTTCGTGCTCTCCTTCTCTCTGCCAAAGTTTCAGCTCCTTTTTGGGGCGAAGCTGCACTTCATGTTGTTCATGCTATTAATCGCATTCTCAGTCCTGTCATCCAAAATCAGACTCCATATAAGCACCTTTTGGGTCATCTCCAGATTATAATCACCTTCGCTCCTTCGGTTCTGCCTGTTTCGTTCTTCTTCAACCACATGAGCATAACAAACTTGAACCTCGGTCAAGGCTTTGTTGTTTTCTTGGCTATGGCAAAACTCAAAAGGGGTACCAGTGTTATGATCCTGTTTCTCATCGTCTTCGTGTCTCCCGCAATGTTGTCTTTTGGGAACATTGCCTCTTTGTAGAGCTCTCTCACTTCTGTGCCTCCCTATCTTCTTCCTCTGTCTTAGATCTTTTTCCAGATGAGGCACATATTCCTTCTGTAGTTGCTCCTGATCCTCCTGTAGTTGCTCCTGATTCTCATGTAGACTTCTCAATCCAACCACCAGATATCATTGATCTCTTTCCTAGTTCACCCTTTAATGAATAAGTGGAAGATGAACAAGTTGAAGACGAGCTACCCAACCCTGACCTTGAGCTTGGGTCCCCTGCTCTTGCTCCGCCTAAAGATCTTGTACAAGACATTCCACCTCGTCACTCAACTCAGGTAAGATTCATTCCTGCACATTTACTTGACTATCATTGTTACACTGCCCTTGCTACACTACACGAGCCTCACACCTATCGTGAGGCTTCCACTGACCCTTTATGGCAAATTACAATAAAAGAACTTGATGCATTATCTAAAAACCATACTTGGGATTTGGTGCCTCTCCCCCCTGGGAAATCTGTGGTTAGTTGTAAGTGAATCTACAAGATTAAGACTCGCTTTGATGGGTCCATTGAGCGCTACAAAGCTCGTCTTGTTGCAAAAGGCTTTACACAGGAGTATGGGATTGATTATGAAGAGACCTTTGCTCCAGTTGCTCGTATCTCATCTGTTCGTGCCCTTTTAGCTGTTGCTGCTGCTAGTAAATGGGACCTTTTCCAGATGAATGTTAAAAATGCATTCCTTAATGGGGATTTAAGTGAAGAAGTTTATATGCAACCTCCTCCTGGTCTCTCTGTTGAATCAAACAAAGTTTGTCACCTTCGATATACACTTCATGGCCTTAAACAAGCTCCACGAGCTTGGTTTGCCAAATTCAGCTCTACCATCTCTCGCTTGGGTTACATGGCCAGTCATTATGATCCTGTATGTGGATAATATAATCATAACTGGCCTCAGTGGCATTCAAGAACTCAAGAATTTTCTCAATCAGCAATTTGAGATAAAAGATCTTGGACATCTCAGCTACTTCTTGGGTCTTGAAATCACTCATTCTATAGATGGACTTTATATTACTCAAGCCAAGCATGCCTCTGAACTCTTTGTCTTGAGCTGGACTCACTGATAGCAAGACTGTTGATACTCCAATTAAGCTTAATGCGCATCTGACTCCCTCAGGAGGGAAACCATTGTCTAATCCCTCTCTTTATAGACGCTTGGTTGGCAGCTTAGTTTATCTCACTGTCACTCGTCTAGATATTTCCTATGCTGTTCACCAGGTGAGCCAGTATCTATCTGCTCCACGATCGATTCACTATGCTGCTGTTCTGCGCATTCTTCGATACCTAAAAAGCACTCTTTTTCATGGTCTTTTCTACTTTGCTCAGTCTCCTCTTGTTCTCCGTGCATTTTCTGATGCTGATTGGACAGGAAATCCCACTAATCGCAATTTCACCACTGGTTATTGCTTTCTTCTTGGTTCTTCTCTGATTTCTTGGCGAAGCAAGAAACAAACTCATGTGCCCCGCTCCAGTACTGAAGCTGAATACCGTGCCTTTGATAATATCACATCTGAGCTCCTTTGGCTACGATGGCTTCTCAAAGACTTAGGTATATCTACATCCTCTACTACTCCTCTTTATTATGACATCTAGAGTGTCATTCATATTGCTCACAATAATGTCTTCCATAAACGGACCAAACACATCAAGATCGATTATCATTTTATCCATTATCATCTTGTTCATGTTGCTCTCAAGCTGATCTCAGTCTCCTCTAAAGATCAACTTGCAAACATATTCACCAAGTCACATCCTAAGGGACGCCTTCGTACTTTGGTTGACAACCTCAAGTTGGTCTCACATCCACCTTGAGTTTAAGGGGGACTGTTAATGTGTATATTTTTGTGGGCTTTAGGCCCAACTAGATTAGTTGTATAGCACACATTTTTGTGTTATACTCTTACTTATACTACACTCATATGCCTCCTATATATATGCAATCATGTATATTTTTTCATTATGAAATACAATACAATTATTCAGTATTTCTAACAGTTGTTTCATCTAATCATAACTTATATGAGTTGGCCACAACCCAGGAAGGGGAGCTTGCCTTCTATATTGAGTAACAACGACAATTACGATTTTGATGCTAAGTTCGAACGTTGTAGATTTGTGGGTTTTGTAAATGAAGTGATTGACTGTGAGTGCTGGCCACATTCTAATCAACTTTTATTCTATAATATTCCTTCAAAGTTTTTATTTTATTTTTTTCTCATTCCTTCAATAGAATAACTATAATGGATATGTTTGTACAATTTATAATTGTTGTTTTTAAAGAAAATTCCATAACAATTATACTACAATACATATACAACATTCCCCAAAACAATTTAACATAAAACATTACAGCATTATTTGTGTATCGCACGGGTAATTTACTAGTTATATATTAAATGGTCATAGACCTACCCAATATATATCAAATTTCTTGTTCCGAGCATTTACTTAACGTAGCCTTCTTTGTTTTGTTTAAAGGTTGGCTAAACATAACTCTGTTTGTTTGAGCAAGAATTGCTCAGCTAAAAGTTAGCATGTATAGCTTCAACACAACTATGGTATAGCTAGAAAGTAG
Source organism: Lithocarpus polystachyus (assembly GCA_033629205.1). Classification (NCBI taxonomy): domain Eukaryota; kingdom Viridiplantae; phylum Streptophyta; class Magnoliopsida; order Fagales; family Fagaceae; genus Lithocarpus; species Lithocarpus polystachyus. Next base: position 22,157,291 of record CM066164.1, on the reverse strand, counting down.
GCTTCTATAATCCAACTATGTTATATGTAGTCCAACTAGTCTTTATGTTAATTTTTTGTTTTATTATAAGCCGACTAGCTTTTTAAGTATTAACAAATTGTAATTAATTTTAATTTTTTGGATTATTTTAAGATAATTACATTGAGTGTCATATTCACGTTAACAAAGAGACAAGTAGAAATTCATACCTTTTCAATTAGAAAGAGGGGCTGCTGAACCGGAACATGATCACCTAACTCATCTGTATCTGTGAAGCTTAATTCATTCAAAGCAACAATCTTCACTTTGTCACATTTGGATATTGTCAAACTTTTCAATGATGACCACTCTAAAGTGTGCTTTCTGGGATAGAAACACTTGAGTTCAGGTAGCAATTGAAGAGTTAGAGAAGTTATTTGTGGGAACACAAACTTAGTCATTATTTCCAAGCCTTCTTCCAAAGCAACAATTTCCTCCATTAATTCACAATCATCTATATGTAGACTCTCAAGTTGTTCAAGACTTTTGGCCACCGAGATTGGAAAAAGACTTTTCAAAGTTTTACATTTAGAAACTTTAACTTGACGCAGATTTTGAAATGTTAAAATTGCTTCAAGATCTGAAGTCCAAACATGCTTAAGTTTCGGTAAATTGATCAAAGTCAAGTGTCTCAACTGAGTAGATCCCTTATCACATATTTCATCAACATTTTCCCCTCTAACCTCAAATACCTCTTCCACTGAATTGCAATCCTTTATTGTTAATTCTTCAAGATTCTGGAGTCTTCTCAACATATTATGAGGAAAAATGTTCATTAGATTTTTACAACTGCCAACATGCAACTTTTTTATTTTGCAAAAGGAATCTGGAACGAGTTGATGATTGTGCCACATCTTCAAGTTATCTATGCGTTCGATATGTATTTCCTCCAAGTTAAAAAATGCAACCTACATTTCTCACGTATTTATTGAGTCAATAGCATACCTCTATATTACCAAACATAGAAAATATTAATTAGAAGATAGAGGCAAAGTTGTTAGGAGTTAATTAAATTAGATTAATGTTGGAGATAAGTCATAATAAAAATAGACATCGGAAAACTAACTACATTATACTTTAAAAAAAGAAAAACGAAGCTACAAGAACATGAAGTAAGCTAATAAAAAAAAAGAGGAGGGAAAAAAAAAATCAACCTTCTAATTGAAGAGACTAAAGATTGTTTGGCTGTACAAAGGTTCATTTCTTCAGGTTCTTTCTAAAATGTGATGTTTGTGCTCATGAATTTAGATAATAATATTTCTTTTGAAGATAAAAATTCAATTGAAATCTCAAGTAAAGTCAAGTTTGGGCCAAATTATTTAGCACAGAGATTATATATATATATATATATATATATAACAAATATATTATGAATTGGGTTTAAGTCACATAATGAGAATTTGTTAAATTGCTATGCACTAATTTTTGAAAATTATTTGGGATATGATTATCAATTGATCACTAATATTCTTCTCCAAAAATAAAATGATCACTAATATCACATTTACTCTAAACAATTATCTCTAATTTTTTATATCCAACAATTATTTCTAATACAAACTTCATATTAATTACTAATATTCTGTAAAACGAAAACCCATTTTAATTTTTTCTAAACAAACAATTTGTGGTGTGCCATTGGACGAAAACCCATTGGACGCTTATCTATGATTAAGGCATTACAATTTACAAACAACATGCATGCATAAAAGTACCAACGGATTCAAATTTCCATCTAGCCAAATGTGGTCTTGTAACTTTTGTTAAACACCTTGTGGGCACTATTTTAGGAACCCTGGATCAGCAACATATCTTCAAAGGTTTATGAAAATCAATGATAAAAAAATTTCAATTGTGAAAAATCTCAAGAAAACATGAAGAGAGAAGAGAGGGAGGAAAAGTACAAAACTGAAATAATACCAAAAAAGAAAAAGCAAAATAGGAGTAGAGAATGGCTAAAATGATAGTTATGATCACGTCTTTTTAATCTTATTGACATTATAAACATATGCATGAGACGCTATTAAGTATTAAAAAAGCAGTCAAATTCTGGTCTCATGCTCAACCGAAAAATGTGGTGGAAAGGTTATCAAAATCGGTGAGGATATCAAATCATAACAATACCTTTTCATTGAAAAGCAGCTGAGAATCAACGTCAGGATGGAAACCCACCAAATTTGGTAAGTTTTGTAGATACAAAGAACGCAATTGAGTGAAGTCAATTATATCCGTTCTGATGTCGTGGTTGACTTGTATCTCGTGTTTTCTTTCCTTTGAAAAAATTGCACACATGACCTTGCAATCTTCAATCTTTATTTCTTGAAGTTGAGAAAAGCGTCCAAACATAGTTAAGGAGAAGACAGATGTCAACTTTTCACATTTCCTTACTCTTAACTTTTTCAAGCTAAGGAAAGACCCCATTGGAACTTGGTCGGGGCATATTTCTTCAAGATTTTCTATATTATATAGAGAAAGTGTCTGTAAAACAGGAAATGCAACACATTTAAACTTCATCAAGTTAACGATGTATTGAATTTCAGTGCTGTTTCGAACACACAGATGCTTCAATTGTGGAAAACCTTCGTTGTCAACTTCGTAAAGAATATTTTTAATACCCTCCCAAGGAGTCAGATCAAGATATTCACAGCTTTTCAATAAAACATTAATCCCATCGTCTATTTGCAAGCCTCTATCAAGTTTAAGTTTCAACGTTCTTGAGATTTCAAACTCATTGTACCAATACCGACCCCAAACCAACTCCGAATCATTGCCTATTAATATTTCATATCTTTTCAATTTCTCAAAAAGCAACACTTCTGGTAAAATCTTAGGATTGGGGATATGTATATATAATGCGGTCAAGAATGGCAAATAGTTTAACTCTGAGACCCTAGTATTGTTTCTTTCTGTGATTTCTCCATCAACATGCCATTGATTGAAGCTATCATTCAAATACAGTTCTTCTAACCTCCTCAAATCTGAAAATACATTGGATGGAAAGACTTCGAGTTCGGTGCAATTGTTCAAATCCAACAATTGAAGGCGAGTCAATTGCCTTATTTCCATGGGTAACTGCTTTATGGTGGAATTTGATAGGGTAAGAGCTCTCAAATTCTTCAATTCTCCAATTAAAGCCATGTCTTCCAACCCACACCTATTCAAAAATAAATTTTGGAGGTTGTGAAGGCATGAAATGGGTGAAAGATGCGGAAGACTTGCGTCAATCAAAACTAAAACTCTAAGCTCTTTCATTCCTTCAAAAACGACATTAGGAATTGGTGGTATTTTTGACTCAGGTGAAAAACACTCTTCGTTCTCCAAAAAAAAGAACTTAAGATGTGGACATCCGAACCTTTCAGGAAGCTCCTTAAAGTCAACACGAAAAAGTGCGATTCCAAAAGAATCTTCCCATTTTTTAATATTTAACCATTTTTCCGGACCTTCTAAACTTCTTATGGTTAACATTTTCTCCTCTTTGTCTGCAATATAAATGGCAACATCACGAATGACGTCATGCATTTTAAATGTACCACTTCCATTACCTTCCAACAACAAGCAAGAACCTTTTAGACTTTCGACCAATGTGTGGACCATATTTCTCATGTCTTCCATTTTATAAACATCATCAAAGAAGTCCAAACCCACCAAATATCTCCATAAGAGATCTATTTCTATGACCTCATCTTCTTCAAATGAACTGCAGAACAAGAATAAAGATTGTGCTTCCTTACTTAAAAAATTGTAACTAAACTTTATACTCGAGTATACCTTCCCATGCATCCCTTTGATCTGTGTTGGATTTGCCCTTTTTAACTGTTGCAAGGCATTCTTCCAAACCTTTGGATTCTCCGTATTTTTCAGTGCATTCGCAACTGTTGTAATGGCGATCGGTAAGCCATCACATTCTTTGACAACCTCAATCATGGTAGACTGTAAATTCAATTTTTCAGGTAAATCACCCACTATCTTCGAAAACAAGTATTCTGCTTCATTGTTTAATAAAACTCCAACTTTGAATATCCCTTGAGCATCCATATACATGCGTAATACATCATGAGATCTAGACGTTAGCAATAGCTTGCTTCCTTGGTGATCATCCCCAAAAGAAATTCCAAGATCCTCCAAGTCTAGCTCGTCCCAAATATCATCTATAATCAAAAGAATCTTCTCTTGCTTCAACCGCTTACGTAGCAAATGTGCTCTTTGAAAATCAGCATCCTCATTATGAAACTCCAATATTTGCAATTGTTCTGCAATGTGTTTCTGAATCTGTTTCAAGTTTGGAGTTTGGGATACAACTACTGTAACAATCCTTTCAAATAACTTTCCTTTGGCTTGCGTAGCAATTTCTACAACAAGCATGGTTTTGCCCAAGCCGCCCATCCCACAGACCCCAACGGCAGGAATATTATCATCTTTTAGAGCCTTCATAACACCATCAAAAACTGATTTTCTTGATTCAAATTCCTCGTAACCTCTACTAGTAATTGTAGTAACCACTTCTATAGGGAGACGATGGCCTACTGCACCGAACTTGTCCGCCTTATCCTTGAGTTCCTTGATAGCCAATCCCATATTGTGTGCTTTTCTTCCAATCTGATAACGGGCCTTCAAATTAAAACACTTCAACTTTGCTTGACCTTCCTCTCCAAAGAGTTTTTGTACCTCTGTATTGATCCCCTGAACACGTGTGAACCACATCTGGACGTCAGCTTCAATTTCTTCTACATTGTAACGAGCAGCTTGAACCTTACGCTGCACACCATCTCTAGCACCTTCGAGCTCGACAACTTCGTTCCTGAGATTTTCAACATTTTTTTTGTAGTGAATCAGATAGCCCATCTGACGTCCGACTGCTGTAATTGTGTAATCCACAATTTTTTCAACGAGCACTTTAACGGTCTCCGTAGGAACCACCTCCATTTTGTGCTTCTGATTCGTCTGTGTTTTTTTTTTTTTTTTTTTTTTTGTGCTTCTTGGGTTGGGCTGCTATCTTGAGAGTAGAGGCAAAGAAAGGCCCAATAAAAATCCTTGACAACAACGAAAGTGTAATCAAAATTAAAGGACAAAAAAAAGCCTATGTAATGACATACCTGTGTCTTTGGAATATAAATGAAATATAATTTAGTCTTCTACTGTCTCCACGTGGGCCGGGGAAGCTGAAACCTGGAAAAATTAAATTTTTTAAGAAAAAATTAAACCAAGTTAATCGAAAATAAAATAAAATGATGTTTGATTTTTTTTCTTTTAAGAATTTTTTTGGGCAAGGATTTGCAGCAATTATTGCACAAATCATTGTATTTATTTTGTTTTAAAAAAGATCAATGGTGGAGATCAGATCTAATAAAGTAAAAATGAAACCAACTATAACTTGCCAAATTACACAAACCTCGAAATACTTAAAGGGAAATTTTTAGACAAGTTTCTATTTAATAGCTTGACACATCACCATTATGCAGGAATTGCTGCATCTAAAGTTGCAGCAAATCGCTGCCCAATTTTTTTTGGTTTATTAGTACTAATGCAACAGGTTGTGAAAAGGTCGGAGTGCAAATAGAAATCAATTATTGATGGTAGGCAGTAGGCATCTACTTTGATCACTTTCTCACTAGTTTCATTAAAAGGGGGAAAAAAAGTTATGTCTATGTTTTGATGTGAAAAATGGAATAATTTTATTATTCAGTGGAACTACCTGTCTCATGGGAGAACTAGAGGTTTAATCCTCAATATTCCTTCTCTCCAAAAAAATTGAAAAACAAGAATTAGTTCATTTTTTTTCCATGAAATGATGTTTGATGGGGAATTTGCAAGATTTTCAAAATCATTCATTCCTTTTTATATGTCTCAAGAAAAAACAATCTCTATTCTTGCTTCTAGTCTTTCTTTCCTCGTTTACTCTTTTGCCTCTTTTTTCTTCTTTTCAAGGGCAGCTAATACAACCATAATTAATTGAGCACCAACTTAGGAACAGTTATTAGAATCACAATTACTCCGCCAAAAAAAAAAAAAAATTAGAACCACAATAAAGCAAGAACGATGTCAAAGGAAGAATAAGAAAAAAGAAAAAAGAAGGTACCTCTCTCTCTTTGGAATTTCAAACAATTCCAGAGCAGCTTGTTTTCACCTTGGACAGTCACTCTTTTTTTTTTTTAATCACTGGGACAGTCACTTTGCTAATGAGTATCAGTAAACTGAACAGTTGACGATACCCTCTCCTTTTCCCTTTGTACAAGTCTTGATAAGTAGAGCAAACTAAAATTAAAGAAAAAATAAAAGTAAATCAGAAAAACAAACTGCAACAAAAAACCAAATTGAGGAATGAAAGGATAGCATAAGCGAAGAAAAACAAGCAGAGACATACTAAAAGGAAGTACCTCTCTCCTTCACACTACAAATTTAACAGGTTTCTCTTCTACTCCTTTGACTTGGCAGAACAAGGAAGGTCGCTATAATAAATGAGAGCAGTGGTGAGAAGCTGAAAATTCTTTACTTTTATTTATTTATTTTTGGGTAGAATTGGAGGAAAGTAAAACTAAAACGACAGGATACTACCACAAAAAACTGCAACGGAAATTAAGGTAAAAAAATCAGATTTTTTTTTTTCTTTTTTTCTTTTTCAAGACCGGAATCGAGCAAAGAAAATCCAAACTAGGAGGATGACCGCAACGAAACTTATAGGCGTAAAGTAGAAATTATCAAACTCTTCTTCTTCTTCTTTTTTGTGAGAAGTGGAGCAAAGTAAAACCAAAATAAGAGTTTGTTTAAGACCTTCTTCCCTCAATATACATGTATGTTAAAAATACTCAATGTACTTTTGGCTCAAAATTAAAAAGTTAACTTATTTTACTATTCAGCTTATTTTTGCTACTATCATGGGCCCTACTATAAATTTGGTACTATTCATGAATCTCACTGTACTATTTCAACTAACTTTTACCTTTATCTACAGTACTTTCAGCAAAAAATTTTCAATTTCAACAAAATAAGCAAATCCTAAATAGACTCTTAGTATTTTTAAAAAAAAAAAATGAGAGGGTGAAGAGTGACAACACAAAAGCTGCTGCGAAAGTTAAATTAGACTACAAGAGAAACAAATGAAAGCAGAGTAGGAAAAGGTTTTTAACTGGACCTCAACGGAAGAGCGTTTCTTTCTTGCTCATCCAATTTTAACTTAAAATTAGATGAGCAAGAAAGAATTTTAACTTAAAATGTCTGCTTTATGATAATTATTTTTTATCATCGTGTTTGGTAAGGGTATTTTCATCTAAGAAAGTCTTAGTGGACACCTTGGCCCGTAGGTTGGATCACCTTGTCTTCGACTCGTCAGGATAAATGCCTGCACCAATGGACCAACCATTCATGGACCCGTCGGGAGGTCCTTTCCTATTCAAAATTCTTGAAGTCCCAACGAATCAACGTCCCACCCTCCTTGAAAACCTGTCGGATAGCTCATGTATGTGCCCAATGATTGCCTCACACCAAACCCTACACTCACACACCGACAAATGAAGGACCATACCAATGGTTGGGTACGCTGGGTCCCACATGACTTTGCATATTCTCCACTCATGAGTCCCAACATGGAAATAACTTACACATTACGTTCAAAGACCCCACTACACGTGCACATCTTCCTTATATGGGAAGGAAAGCCCTAAGATCCTAAAGCCATTACTCCAAATCTTCTCTACAAGGGAAGCTCCTACGTTCAAGGGATCTTAGTTAGCTCTACACCACTATATAAGCACCACACCTTCTCTTCTTCAAGGTACGTGAAAATCTCAAGCTCTCACACTATCAAGTTCTCAAAGGTTTTCCAATCACTCTGACTTAACCTTTAGAGGGCCTTTGGCCAGCACCCTACCAATGCTCCCTGTAGGTTCTTTGTTCTTTTGTTTTTTAGGTACCCTAATTGGTGCACATGTGGATGATCAACTCACTGACGATTTTGTGCATCATCAGTTGGCGTCGTTTGTGGGGAAACGAGTGATTAGCCGTATCATCAATTCTAAAACAAAGAGTTGCATGGTCCAGATGTGATCAATGACTAACATCAACCAGAAGATCGGAAAACCCCTCCAACACCTTGGAAAGGCAAATGCAAACCCTCGCTAGGGCAATCGAGCGACTCACCCACTACAATCAAGAGTTGGAGTAGCAATTGAACCAAAGGGACGAACGACGTCCCAATGACCAACATAACAAACGAGACAATGACAAGCGCAACCACCCGACGAGGGATTAGCAAGTAAGGCAAGATCAGGAAGAAAGCAACGCCGCCAGCAGGCAGAATTGACAGGAAGACACTAACTGCCCATCCAAACTGGAGAGCGAAGCGGTATACGTGGCACAGGAAATATGAAAGAGAAGATAAATATGATGATAAATACCATGAGAGGGTGAGCGTCCACCAACCTAGACGAGCCACTACATCAAACCAATTCACCCTTCACGACGTAGGTCACCTACTGCCCCCTTCCAGCTAAGTTCCAGATGCCACAAGTGGAAACCTAAGATGGACTGAGGGATCCACTCTACCATCTAGAATCATTTAAGACCCTAATGCATCTAGAAGGGGTCCTGGATGAAATCATATGCAGAGCATTCTCCATTACAATCAAGGGAGCAGTCCCCAATACTATCTCCACTTTCAAGGAATTCAGCGGACATTTTGTCACACATTTCATTGGCAGACAGAGCTATAAAAGATCCATAGCAAGGCTGCTAAATATCAAACAACGGGATGACGAGAGCTTGAGGTCATATGTAACTTGGATAAATAAAGAGGCCCGTTTGATTGACGAAGTCGACGACAAAGTCTTGGTCATGACTTTCACCAATGGACTCCAATCCAAGGAATTTCTTTTTTCCATCTACAAGAATGACCCCGAAGATGATGGCTGACACACTGTATCAAGCCACGAAGTAGATGAACGCTGAAGACGCCATGATAGCACGAGGGGGCAGACCGAAGAAAAGGGAAAAGCATAATGACCCTCGTCCAAACGAAGGAAGAAATTTAGCCCAAACGAGTGACAAAAAGGATGACAAAAGATCGAGACCTCCTCTCGGCAGGATTGCCAACTTCACAACATTAAACGCGTCGCTCGACTAGGTCCTCATGCAATTAAGGGACAACCCAGCGCTAACATGGCTAGATAAGCTAAAAGGAGATCCGAACAAAAGGCCAAGGAACAAGTATTGTTGTTTCCATCGGGACCATGGACATGACAACTTTGAGTGCTACGACTTGAAACGGCAGATAGAAGCCCTAATCAAGCAGGGAAAGTTACAATGATTCATCAGGACAGAAAGATCCAAAGAAAACGCACCTAAGGATCCGGAGCCCAACCAACGAGCAGAAGAGCACCAAAGAGCCCCACTTGGAGAAGTAAGGATAATCGTAAGAGGAAGGACGATGGGGCTAGTTCCTTTAGATCACCAATCATCCGCCCAGGCCCACAACAGTTAGTGACCTACCTATCAGTTTCACTAAAGAAGACACTTTTGACAACTCCACCATCCTAATGACGATGCCCTGGTCATCAACTTGTCGGTAGCTAACTTCAACACCTGACGGGTCTTAGTGGACAATGGGAGCTCAACTAACTTTCTTTACTATCCCGCCTTCCAACAAATAAGGACCAACAAGTAAAGACTTCTACTGTCAAACACGCCACTCATGAGGTTCGGCGGTACCAAAGTGTTCCCCATCGGATCAATCGCCCTGCCAGTGACCATTGGCACCTATCCTCAGCAAATCACCAAGGAATTCACCTTATTAGTCGTCTAATTTTCTTCAACAAACAACACCATCATTGGGCAACCTACACTTGATGTGTGGAAAGCAGTCACCTCTACTTACCACCTACCTAGTAAAATTCCTGACAGAGCATAAGATAGGGGAGGCACACAGGGGACCAAATGGTGACCGCCGGGACCAAATTACCTGTATCAGCACATAGGCCAGTATAGACACTGCATTTTATTCCCCTTACAACTTGAGCCCCCGTTCCCCAATGATGTTGAATTCCAAGACCCAAGGTTGGTTTAGGGCCCAATCAGAAGTTAAAATTGACTTGAGAAGTGTTAAAATGAGAAATATATCTTTTAATGAGTAAATAAATTAATTTTTGAAAAATAAGACCAAAAGAAACCCTCACTATGCATACGCATGAATCAGTCTACATACGCAACTTTCTGCATGTGTATGTAGGCTTGATCTTGCACACACAGAGCGATTTCCAAAAAGTTATACAAGACAAGTTTTCTGCAATTATGTTGAGGTTTGGAACAAATTCTACATCATCTGGAGATCGTTCCAAACCCTTTTTTTCACACTATAAGTATCCATACATGGTATATTTTCAAAACACACAAAAATCTCACAAGAAAACAATAAGATTCACTAGAAATAGTGAATCAAAAGGGAGTTTTTCACAAAACACTCTTAAGTCTATTTTCTTTTGATTCGGGCATTTTCTAGCCTTGATTTTTGAGTTTAATCTATACTAATCACCTTATTGGTCGTCTAATTTTCTTCAACAAACAACACCATCACTGGGCGACCTACACTTGATGTGTGGAAAGCAGTCACCTCTACTTACCACCTGCCTAGTAAAATTCCTGACAGAGCATAAGATAGGGGAGGCACACGGGGACCAAATGGTGACCGCCGGGACCATATTACCTGTATCAGCACACAAGCCAATATAGACACTGCATTTTATTCCCCTTACGACTTGAGCCCCCGATCCCCAATGATGTTGAATTCTAAAACCCAAGGTTGGTTTAGGGCCCAATCAGAAGTTTAAATTGACTTAAGAAGTGTTAAAATGAGAAATATATCTTTTAATGAGCAAATAAATCAATTTTTGAAAAATAAGGCCAAAAGAAACCCTCACTATGCATACGCATGAATCAGTCTACATACGCAATTTTCTGCATGCGTATGTAGGCTTGATCTTGCACACACACAGCGATTTCCAAAAAGTTATACAAGACAAGTTTTCTGCAATTATGATGAGGTTTGGAACAAATTCTACATTGTCTGGAGATTGTTCCAAACCCTTTTTTTCACACTATAAATATCCTTACATGGTATATTTTCAAAACACACAAAAATCTCACAAGAAAACAATAAGATTCACTAGAAATAGTGAATCAAAAGGGAGTTTTTCACAAAACACTCTTAAGTCAATTTTCTTTTGATTAGGGCATTTTCTAGCCTTGATTTTTGAGTTTAATCTATACTAATCACTTTTTTATTGAATTGTGAATAGATTTGACTAATGTGAACGATCAAAAATAAAGCTTGAAGAGCTTTTCTTTGAGGTATTAGTCCTTTTTTTTCTTTTCTTTTATTTTCTGCTTTTAATTCTTCTATTTGTCTTGTTATTTTGTTATCACAAGTTTTGATATTCTTTTCTAGTCTAGGTTTACGTTTTTGTACATTTAAAATGCATGTTAGGTTGTTAGAATACCCGTTTTGAGGTTCTGCCCTGTTCATGGTGTTTTTAAGGTTTCTGGGCAAGAACCTACATACACATAATCTTGCCCGCGTATACAAGCTTGATTATGCGTACGTAAGCTTGTTCTTGGATGCACAAACCGCTGCCCAAAAACCTTAATTTTTTTTGTTTTCTTTTGTTTTGATTCTGCCTTCACATGTTTTTTTGTTTAGCTTCTTTTTCTATACTTTTATGCTTTCAATGCCTATGTCTCACATGTTTAATTACTTAGTTTGCTATCACATGTTAGAATTAGGGTTTGTTTACTGTTTTCTTTGTTTCAATGCCATGTATATGCATTCACATGCCATGCATGATGCCATAAGTGCTAAGTTGCTGCAAGATAAGTAAAAGGTAAGTCATGCATTTGTAGTGTTCATGCGTTTGTGACATGATCTTATTTTGGTGTTAAGAGATGAATGTGAATTTTTGGATGAATCACTTGTCGCTTGGATCTTTTCCTATGTTAATGTTTTTGTCTTGATTTGATTATACATGTTGCTACCTTGTTTTGTTGCTGCCTAATTTGATATGCTTTGATGCCATGATTGGATGAATGCTAGGTTGGTTGAGGTGTATGCTAGATGAATGTTAGAAGATGTCATGCTACATGAATGCTAGGATCCAAGATGAGATGCTGTGCCATGTGTAGATGTATGGTAGGCTTTGATTGTGAGCATGAAAGATGTATGGTTAGGGATGTTTGATGCCATCTTGGTTGTTAGATGCATGATTAGTGTATGTGTGAGTTAGATGACAATGTTGAGTATGACTTTAATAGGGTTAAAATATAAGACACAACGATGGGAAGCCAACCTTAGGGTTGGGCCATGCCTAACACCTTCCTAAGACGTACCTTAACTCTGAACCCATATCTCTGGTAGTAAGATCAAAAGGTCCTTCCTCAAAAGGATGCTATATATATATGGTTCCTAGGACATTGCAAAAACTAGGCGGCGACTCCATTTCGACCCCCCCCCCTTGGCGTCCACAGGCAGCTCTTTGATCTGTAAGGAGCTCACACTCTTCTTGAAGAATAACTTGGACCTTTTTGCTTGGAGGATGGCTACCCACTCCTACGAATCAATCTCCTCATGGACTCGACAGCTAGGCACCCGTTGTTGAGCTGTATTGATGCTTTCTTAGGTAACAATCAGATCAATCTAGATGAATCTAATCAAGAGAAGACTTCATTTGTCATAAGCCAATGGCTGTTTTGCTATAAGGTTATGTCATTTGGCTTGAAGAATGCAGGAGCGATGTATCAAAGACTTGTGAATAAGATGTTTAGCCAGTAGATCAGGCAGAACGTGGAAGTGTATGTAGATAACATGTTGGTGAAAAGAAAGAGGCAAGAACACCACCTAGATGACATTTAGGAGACGATTGAAACCCTTCGCCTCTACAATATGAAGCTTAATCCCAGCAAGTGTGTGATCAGGGTGTTGTTGGGAAAGTTTTTCGGCTTCATGGTGTCTCAACAGGGCATCAAAGTCAACCCTGACAAAATTCAAGCCATACTAGAGATGGTGCCTTAAAAGAGCATCAAGGAGGTGTAGAGTTTGAACGGAAGGGTTGCAAGACTCAACAAGTTCGTCTCTCGGGCGACAAATAAGTGTTCGTCATTCTCCAAGACAATGAAGATTCCTTTTGAATTGACCGACAAATGCCAAAAAGCCTTCAAGGATTTAAAGGCATATCTTGCGTCCCCGCTGCTACTTAGTTTATCTAAGCCCGACGAAGAGCTCTCCCTTTACCTGGCCATATCCCTTATGGCCATCAACTCATCTCTCATCCGAGAAGAGGATCACGTGCAATTACCCGTGTTCTACATTATAGGAGCACTAAAAGGGGCAGAAGAAAAGTATCCTCCCATGAAAAAAGTTGGCTTTAATTACAACCACCCGTAAGCTTAGGCCGTATTTTCAAGCACACACTATAGTAGTCCATATGGACAAACCTCTACAAAAGACAATGAACAATCCAGAGGCCGCCAGATGATTGGTATTGTGGGTGATAGAGCTGACTGAGTTCAACATATAGTGCAGCCCAAGGACAACAATTAAGACCTAAGCATTAGCCGACTTCGTTGCACAGTTCACAGCAATGGAGGACAACGGCAGGGGGTAGCCCCATGGATTGTCCAGATCGACATGCCAAAGGAATCCTGGTGGTCCTGCGATCTCTAGAAGGAGACCAAATAGAGTGTGTGATCTGCCACCACTTCCCCACAACCAATAATGAGGCCAAATATGAAGCTCTACTAATAGGCCTTGACCTAGCCAAAGCAACGGAGGCAATATCACAAATTATAAGAAGTGATTTCCAAGTCACCGTCGAGCATGTCAATGAAGACGACAAGGCCAAAGGTGAACAAATGAAGAAGCACCTAAGCCTAGTCAAGAAGCGGATAGGTTTGGGCTTCGCAGTGGAACTCGTGCAAATCCCAAGGGAAAAAAATGAGCAAGTTGACCGTCTAGCCAAGGCAACATCCGCAACACATATGACCATCAATAGTCAAGTACAATCCTTCATCCAAAATTCTCCAGCCATTGAGAAAATAGATGGGCAGGTAATTTCGATGGGGTTTGACTAGACGACTCCAATCATCTCCTACCTCAAAAAATGGAACACATCCTGAAGACCACAAAACTTCCTAAAGGTTGAAGGTGCAAGCATCACGTTTCGTGTTGATAGGAGATATTCTTTACAAAGAGGTTTCTCTCAATTTAAGATGCTTAGTTCCCGTTGAAGCTGACTACGTCATGAGAGAAGTCTACGAAGGAGTATGTGAGAACCACTCTAGGGCATGCTCACTAGTTCACAAGCTCATACAAGCAGGATACTATTGGCCCACTATGCATAAAAATGCCGAATCCTGGGTAAAAACGTGTGATAAGTGTCAACACTTCAGCAATGTTGTACGCCAACCATCAGAACAGCTCACTCCAGTGAATGCCCCATGGCCCTTCACCCAATGAGGACTCAACATCATTGACTGCTCGTCAGGTTCAAGTTCCTTGTCAGCATTAGAGATCTTGTCTTGAGGAATGTGACCGCAGCTACTAAAGATGCTGCACAGGGCAAGCTAGACCCCAATTGGGAAAGACCAAACAGAGTTATTAACTGCTACAGAAGGGGAACTTAACACTTGGAGATGCTTGACAGACGAAGGCTACATCACCCTTAAAATGTCGAGCACCTAAGAAGATACTATTAGTAGTGCACCCACTACAAACTATGTTACCGCTTTTCTTTTAGCTTTTAGACTATTGAGTTTTTCAATTTTTCAAATTTTTGCTAAGTGAATTCCAAAGGCCCAACGGGGAAGATTGTCAACATTTTTTAGCTCGATTAACTTTTAATGAAGCATTATTCTTGAAGAATTGTTTGACTACAACGTAAAAAGCTCAAAAAATATTAAGTCCTACCTATAGGGTGGACCGATGACTAAAGACACCAATGGGCGCCCAGTCATTTAAAAAAAAAACTCTTAAGTCCTATTTACAAGGTAAATCTACAATTAAGGACACCGACAGGCATCCAATCACTCAAAAAATCTCAGTCCTACTCTAAGGGACCCACCAGCCCAATCTAATATCGACGGGAACAAACACAATATTTATATTAAAAAGCATCCTCACTTCAAGTGGTCCGGACTAATGCATGGGCTACAGAGTAAACCAGAACTGGCGGGTATAAACACTTCAAGAGAAAGAACCCCTTCCCTTCAAGTGAACCTAACAAATGCTTAGGCTATAGCCTAAGCTGACGCGCACAAATGCTTAGCATTTCTTCATTATCCTTGTAAGAAGCTACATTCGACGTAAATAAAGCATTCATAATCGACAACGCGATATTCAAAAAAGGATATAGGCAAAAATAGAAATTATCATAAAATTGCTGAAATCTAATGTCAAACCCAACGAGAGACAAAAGTTCCTGTCGCCAAAGCAAGGCAGCCATATTGTTTTAAAATTACATACTAAGATTAAAGAAAAAAGCAAATTTTTTCTCAAGCATGTGGTTTGTCGGTTGGCTCATTTGGTTGCTTGTTAGTCTCCTTCTCTCCTGATCTGTTGGTTCCTTTACCCTCCGGCCCAACGGCTTCAGCCTCTTCAAGATGTGTCTCCTCCTCATTAAGGACATCATCACCAGCAAGGGTCATTAGGACCTAAGTGTTTATCTGAATTTGGGAGAAATCCAAACCAAGGAATAAGAGGATGGCCTGCTTACAAAAGTGCTCAAAGCCGTCACCATATTGGACCCCCATCCCATTAAAATAAGCCTGGGACGTTTGTAACTCCATAACAGCCTCATCCCTAATCTTGTCCATATGCTTACGAAGAGC
The DNA here is from genome assembly GCA_033629205.1 of Lithocarpus polystachyus. Lineage (NCBI taxonomy): Eukaryota > Viridiplantae > Streptophyta > Magnoliopsida > Fagales > Fagaceae > Lithocarpus > Lithocarpus polystachyus. The sequence goes on along the minus strand of CM066164.1, from coordinate 22,141,412 downwards.
AGTCAATTTGGTCTTAAGATAGGAATTCTCCTTTGTCACCTCTTCAACCTGATGAGCGCTCCCCTGCACTTTATTCTTTTGCTCATTAAGCTCTGTATTCAGGAACTAAAGGGATTCCTTGAACCTCTTCAAGGTCTCCTCTTTCGGTCCCAAGACGGCTCCTTAGGCACTTTTGACCGATGCATCCTTGGCAATCCACTTGATCTATGGGCCTTCATTCTTACCAAGCCCTAAAAATGGATGGGAAAAAAAAAAGGTGTTAAAATGTACCCAAAAATAGATAAGGAACAAGGGTAGGAGAATGCAACTTACCCTTATCATGTTGAAAAGGCCCGAAGCGCCCAAAGCTTCGGTCTCGTGCTCTGAGACTTCATTGAGATCAGTGTCCTAGACAAGTAAGTGAGTCGTATACACTGCATGCTCTCTACTTTTCACTAGCAAGGGTCAGTGATCAGCATCCCCCACTTGGCTGACCCCATAACACCTCGGTGCATATGAAGATTCTCCAAGCATTGGGAGCTATATGACAAACGGATACACCCATATAATCTGCTAACCGACAATAGAGGTAGCTATAAGGCAACCTCAACCCAGCAATAAAAGCTGCCTCATAAAAGCCAACCTTGTATGACTCCCCCGTATAGCATTTCTCCCCTTTATCAACCTTTCTGATGAGGACATCTTCGGGGATTTGAAAATGAGGCCTAAGTCTATTAAAGACCTCATTCGTCATGCTCACAGAAAGTCATTGATTGACTAGACGTTGGGGAGGACAATTTTTCTACGAACTCGTTCCAGCGGATTGGTTTCCATCTCCTCCATATGGGGTGAATTTGCTGACGACTCCCTCTTAAAGCCAAACGGCTCATCTAACACATACTCATATCCTAACAGATAGGCCTCTCAATCGCCCGATTCTAAAAGGATAGACGATGAACGTTCACTCGTCGCTTAACTACTTCCTGATATTCCCTAACCTACAAGCGATGAATGGAAATTAAGATTCTACTCACGCAACTCCCAAACATAGGACCAATAACTACTTAACAAAACAAAAATACGAAAAAATAAAGCAACAAGGAAAGAAGAGGAACTTACGTAGTTGCTACTGTGGGGAGTGAGTGACAGATGAATAAAAGTGACGGTCCTCCTTAAGGCGATGAACGAATGAGACCAATGTAAGAAAAAAGCTCTGGATTAAGCGCTTGAAAGTAAAAAATGGCAAGTGAGAGGCTAAGAAAGGAATTGAAATATTTACAGAACGAAGAAGCATGAGAAACAAATCGACACTATAACTCGAATTTGCCCAATCAAGGATTGCCGCGTGTCACCTAGCCACTTTAAAAGACATTCTTGCCTCTATAGGTGGCACGAACCTCTACATAGAGTAATTAATGAATGAAATATTCCTCGTACTCCGCAGCCTGTCAGTTATCTCAACGAACAACGAAGTAGGGGGCAGCTAATAGGGGTAATTTTGTCTAAGAAAGTCTTCGTGGACACCTTGGCCCGTCGGTTGGATCCCCTTGTGTTCTACTCGTCAAGATAAATGCGCACACCAATGGACCTACCATTCATGGACCCGTCAAGAGGTCCTTCCCCATTTAAAATTCTTAAATTCTTGAGTCGACATCCCACCCTTCTTGAAAACCTGTCAGGTAGCTCATGTATGTGCCCGAAGATTGCCTTACACTAAACCCTCCACTCACATATCAATGAATGAAGGACCAGTTCGACGGTTGGGTACGTTGGGCCCACATGCCTTTACGTGTTCTCCACTCATGAGTCCTAACATGGAAACAACCTGCACATCATGTTCAAAGACCCCACTACGAGTGAACATCTTCCTTATATGGGAAGGAAAACCTTTAGATCCTGGAGCCCTAACTCCAAATCTTCTCCACAAGGGAAGCTCCTACGTTCAAGGGATCTTGGTCAACTCCACATCACTATATAAACACCACACCTTCTCCTCTTCAAGGTACGTGAAAACCTCTAGCTCTCATACTATCAACTTCACAGAGGTCTTCCAATCACTGAATTAACATTCGGATGGTCTTTGGTTAGCACCCTACCGATGCTCTCTATAGGTTCTTTGTTCTCTTGTTTTTCAGGTACACTAATTGGTGCGCGTGTAGACGACCAGCTCGCTGACGATTTTGTACATCATCAGTGTTAAAACACTAATTAATTTTTAGTGTAGCTAGGTTTGAATATCATATCTCCTATTGAAGCATAAAATATTTTACCAATTGAGTTAACTAGAATCCACCAACTCAACTGACTTCATTTCACTTAAATTTAATCCTAGAATCATATTCTTGGTCAGAATTCTCATGTCATCACTTACCAAACTAATAAATCCATGGTTCAGTATTTCGCATTTCACAATCCAATCCATCAAGATAATTGACAAGCTTTATACAGAAAATATTTTAAAAAATATATTGAAGAACGAGATGCAAGTTGGCTGGATCAAGTCTAAACTCTTATAAGCAATCTCATCCTCATGCTCATCTCCCTAAAACAGGGTAAGTGATCAATTTAGGGAAATAAATAAAAATAAATAAATAAATAAATAAGCGAGAGAAGTAATAATAACAACAACAAAAAATTGATGTTTTATGGTTCAATAAATAGTAAAAATCATTCCTCAAACAATTATTTTGCAATTTTTTTGTGTTTCAGTACAAAAAATAATAATAATAATGTTTTGAAAACTGAGAGAAATATTAAAAGTAAATAAATAATAATATTTTAATGGAACAAAGTAAAGGACAAAGAATCAGATATGAATGTTTTGAATAGTGATTAACTAAATTGAAAACGTAGGCTTTTCTGGGTTGGGCTGCTGTCTTGAGAGTAGAGGCAAAGAAAAGCCCAATAAAAAACGATGACAACAATGGAAGTGTAATTAAATTGAAGGACAAAAGAAGCCTATGTAATGACATACCTCTGTCTTTGGAATATTAATGAAGATAGTCTTCTACCGTCTTCACGCGGGCATAAAAAGGAAAGCTGAAAGCTGACAATCAAATTTTTAAAAAAATAAAAAAACCCAAGTTAATCTAAAATAAAATAAAATGACGTTTGATTATTTTATTTTAGGGAGTCTTTTTTGGTTTCTAGTACTAAGGTGGGAAGCAAATAGCAATGAATTATTAACGTTTGGAAGTAGGCATCTACTCTGATCAATTTCTCACTAGTTTGATAACTTTGATTACAAGGGGGGAAAAAGTTGTGTCTGTTTTGATGAGGAAAATGGCACAATGTTATTGTTCAGTGCAACCAGGTTTATCCCGAGAATCTGATATTTAATCCTCAATTCCTTCTCTCCAAAAAAATAAATAGCATAGAAGTTCATTGTCTATGAAATGATGTGTTTGATGGGGAATTTGCACGATTTTCAAAATCCTGCATTCCTTTCTATATGTCTCAAGAAAAAAACATATTTCGAGCATCCAAACTTTCTCTCCTATTTACACTTTTGCCCTTTTTTTTTTCTTTTTAAGGACAGCTATTACAATCATAATTTAGCACCAATTTAGGAAGAGTGATTAGAACCACAATAATAGTTGTCAAAAACGTTAATCAATTTTTATTTTTATGCATCTTATATCTTAAGATACACATCTAAAAAAAATTATAAATATACATATATATAATGTATATTCACTATAAATTCGGAATTAGTCAACTAATGACTAATTTAATTATCAATTGTGTAATAATATTTAATAAAACTAACCAAATAAATCAAATTAGCTTTTTTTTTTTTTGGCACTTAAATTAGCATATCAATTTATCTATATATATATATATATATATATAATAATAATAATAAGTGAAGCAGAGAGAAACTCAAATTAAAATTCCAATTCTACGCTGTGTCCAAAATTATTTATTCTTAAAGAGTTTTATTTCTTAATTTTAGAATCAAATGTAAGACCACATCATAAATATTTATCCAAGTAAGTTATTAAGTACAAAAACCAGTGAGTGTAGAATAAATGAATCGTAAAACAAAAGTGTTTCCCAATAATTAAAAAAAATAAAAAAAATTTACATTTTATACCTAATAATATCCTTACAAAATTTTTTAAAGAGTTAACAAAACATAAAAATGACTATCAATAGTATTTAAATTATATATATAATTTATACTATACATCTTATTATATATTTTTAAGTGCATCCATGCATGTACTGGGGTTTACGAGCTAGTGTTTATAACATATATATTCAGGATGTCCAAGATTCAATTCCTCCTCTCCATTGTAACTATCAAATTATCAAAAAAATAATAATATTCAAATTTAAAAGTGATAATACATCATACATGACATATGTGCCAAAATAATAATTTTATTTTAATCATATTCATATCCATCTTCTTACCTAATTAACTCCATCAAAATCAATGTTGTCATGATGCTCATCATCTTGCAGATTTATTTTTTCATTGACATTTTCTTCATCATCATCAAAAGCTACTATTTACTCTTCTTCTTCTTCTTCTTTTCCTTTTTTTGTCATTCTAGTCTCTTAGACTTATGACCAATAAAAAGATAATTTTATTGTCATTTAAAAATAATTCTAATTATATGACTAATATGAATGTGAAGTGTCAATTTTATTATCCAAATTTTGTTGGAGAAAAAGAGAAAAAAAATGGACATTTTATTTTATATGGCTCAATTAAGTAGCTCAATAATTGTGTAAAAAACAAGTCTAAAAACTTGTAAGATTCAAATAAAAGTACAAATTTTAACCCCAAAAAAAAAAAAATTAAACCCACATTTCTTTGTATGATGCAATACGCACCACCTATGCATTGTGCAATTCATGAATATTTACCGTATGTAATATTTTGCACACAAAACGATACAAATGACCACAATTACTCAGCCAAAAATAAAATAATAAATTTACAACCACAATAAAGCAAGAACGATGTCGAAGGACTAATGAGAAAAAAGAAATAAGAAGGTACCTGTCTCTTTAGGACATCAAACTATTCCAGAGCAGCTTGTTTTTCTTTCTATGCTGAGTATCAGTAAACGTGAACACTTAGCGATACCCTCTTCTTTTCGCTTTGTTACAAGTCTTCATAAGTAGAGAAAATTAAAATGAAACTTAACAACAACAAAAAAAGGTTAAATCAGAGAAAAAAAAGTGCAAAATAAAATTGAGCAATAATGAAAGGATAGCATAAGCTAAGAAAAACAAGTATGGACAAAATAAACTTAAGAAAGTAAAAGGAAGTACCTCTCTCCTTCACACAACAATTTGAGCAGGTTTCTATTCTACTCCTTTGACTTAGCAGATCAAGGATGGTTGCTATAATAAATGAGAGCAGGCAATGAGAAGCTCAAAATACTACTCTTTTTTTGTATTTTTTGGAGAAGTGGAGCAAAGGAAAACTAAAATGATAGGATGCTAACACAAAAAAAATAAAACTGCTACGAAAATATCACTCTTTAATATAATTTTTTTTTTCCTTAAAGAACCGGAGCAAAGCAAAACCAAACTAAGAGGAAGAGGATGACTGCAACGAAAATTAATGGCGTAATGTAGAAAGTATCAAACTCTTTTTCTTTTCTCTCTTTTTTTGAGAAGTGGAGCAAACTAAAACCAAGATGAGAGGATGAAGAGTGATGACACAAAAGCTGCTGCGAAAATTAATTCAGAGGACAAGAGAAATGAGGGAAAGTGGAGTAGGAAAGTCTCTTTAATTGGACCTCAACAGAAGAGAGTTTTTTTCCATGCTCATTAACTTTATGTTTTCTAATTGGATATAGGAATAATAGAATTTGAACCTACTTCATGATAATTATATTTTACCATCATGTTTCTTACTTATCAAAAAAAAAAATTATATTTTACCATCATGTCAAAACATTAATTAATTTTTTATGTAGGAAAATTTGAATCACAAATCTTTTATTTTAAAATAAGATATTTTACTAATTGAACTAACTGAAAACAGTGGCAAAGCCAGAAATCTAGATCAGGGGGCAAGATAAAAGACAAAATTGGAGTGTAGGTCTATCTACGTGAAAGCATTAGCATTGGGGGTACTAAAAAGCCATATTTAAATTTTTAGCACCATTAATACTAAAAAGCCTGTTGCAATAGTGGAGGAAAAACCAAAAAATTTGGCTGTTGAGCTACAGCGCATAGCCAAAGATATCTGTGCACCATAGCTAAGATGGTAAAAAAAATATTTTATTAAAAATTATTTTATTTTATTGTATTGGTGGTGGTCGTTGTTTATTGTAGTAGAAATATTATTTTATTGTGTTTTTTATATTATTTTATTGTGTTGAATGATAAAATAAAATTATTAATGTTGAGTATTTTGTAAAATAAAATGGTAAAATAAATAAAACAGTTTTTTTTGTGCCAAATTGTGAAATTTTTGGCACCACATGCATTAAGAGAAGCTGCTGTAGGAGTTGAAAAAAAAAAAAAAAAGTTATTTGTCCTTTTTGTGGTGTAGGGGGGGCAAATAAGACATTTTTGCACAATACAGTAATATTATACTATTATTAGAGAAATATTTGGAAGTTCCAAGGGTTACTGAAATTCATCAGCTCAAAATAAAATATTTTATTGCACGTTAGGTGTGTACAAAAAATAGAGACAAAAATATAAAACTGACCCTCTAAGTTTTACCTTTTGTCAACTCAGTCCTTTAAGTTTTAATTTTATCATTTTAGTTTTTTAAGTTTCAAGTACAATCAATTTTGTCATCCATTAGTCTTTCATTAGGTGCTGCCGTTTACTAACCAAAACGACGCCATTTTGGATGATTTTATTTATTTAAATTATTATATTAAAAAAAAAACGAAAAAACGTTATTTAAAAAAAAAAAAAAAAAAAAAAAACCCTAAGGTAAGCGACGTCGTACCCCAGCCCACTGGAAAAACAAAACAAATCCTCGGCTCGTGACTTGAGAAATTTGAGGAATTGACTAATAAAGAAAGAGAGGGAAGAGAGACGGACAGGGAGAAGAGACCCTGTAGACCCACAACCGTTTCATCCCACAATCGCACAAACACAGCTGACCCATCGTTGTAGGCCTGTCACCAGCTCAATCCGTTACCCATTACACTCCAAAACCACCGTAGTACAAACCAACCATGATGTTAAAGCTGGGTTCAGCTATAATCTCCACCTTGATTAACCGAGGTACGTCTTCTATTACTGATGATGCTAACGTGGCTAAAGAGTCGGCACGTCTGTTTTGTCCCTGGGGAACCTGTGTTAGACTTGCCATGCTAAACTTGTTCATGGCATCCTTTACCACTTGTAAGTACTTTTTCATACGAGAATCACGCGCTTCAAAGCTCCCGTGTACCTGGCCGACCACCAATCGGGAATCAGAATAGACTTCTATATCCCAAGCACCTATCTCCAAGATTATCCTTAGTCCGGCGAGCAAGGCCTCATACTCTACCTCGTTATTAGAGGCCCTGAATCCCAACCTTAAAGAGTGCTCCAACCGTATTCCTTTCGGGGTGACGATGACTATCCCAGCACCTGCCCCAATTGCGTTCTACGTGCCGTCCACAAAGTAACCAGAATTTGTTCTGTACCTACCACAAGGTGAGCGACGTCGTACCCCAGCCCACTGGAAAAACAAAACAAATCCTCGGCCCGTGACTTGAGAAATTTGAGGAATTGACTAATAAAGAAAGAGAGGGAAGAGAGACGGACAGGGAGAAGAGACCCTGTAGACCCACAACCATTTCATCCCACAATCGCACAAACACAGCTGACCCATCGTTGTAGGCCTGTCACCACCTCAATCCGTTACCCATTACACTCCAAAACCACCGTACAAACCAACCATGATGTTAAAGCTGGGTTCAGCTATAATCTCCACCTTGATTAACCGAGGTACGTCTTCTATTACTGATGATGCTAACGTGGCTAAAGAGTCGGCACGTCTGTTTTGTCCCTGGGGAACCTGTGTTAGACTTGCCATGCTAAACTTGTTCATGGCATCCTAAACCACTTGTAAGTACTTTTTCATTCGAGAATCACGCGCTTCAAAGCTCCCGTGTACCTGGCCGACCACCAATCGGGAATTAGAATAGACTTCTATATCCCAAGCACCTATCTCCAAGATTATCCTTAGTCCGGCGAGCAAGGCCTCATACTCTACCTCGTTATTAGAGGCCCTGAATCCCAACCTTAAAGAGTGCTCCAACCGTATTCCTTTCGGGGTGATGATGACTATCCCAGCACCCGCCCCAATTGCGTTCCTCGTGCCGTCCACAAAGAAACCAGAATTTGTTCTGTACCTACCACAAGGACAAGGGGCATACCACCGAGCAATGCCGAGTGCTGAAAGATCACTTACGACAATTAGTGAGGGCTGGGCATTTGAAGGAATTCGTGGTAGACCTGGGATACAGGGGTACAGGGCAACGCCCTCGGCAAAGAGAGAACCCTCTTCCACCCCTATTGGGAGTAATTGAAGTCATCCATGCTGCCCCAAAGGGCACGACTTTGGCCGAGAAGAAAGGAGTGTTGACAATAGCACCTGTGGGAGACTGCTCGGACGAGCGACCCCTCGAGAAGAAAACAAAGACAGCTCGGGAACTCATCTCTTTTAGCAACAATGATTTAAAGGGAACTATTCAGGCGCATGATGACGCGCTGGTGGTGACTGCTCGAATAAACAGTTTCATAGTAAAGAGGGTGACGATAGACTAAGGAAGTGGTGTTGACGTAATGTATCCAAATTTGTTCAGAGGGCTCAGGCTGAAGGAGGAGCACCCCTCGAAGTATGACACGCCATTAATCGGGTTTGGCGGCCAGGTGGTTATCCCCGAAGGACAAATATCGCTTCCTGTGAATATGGAGGAAAAAGAGGTGATAGTGACTTTTGCGGTTGTAACATCATTCTCTCTTTATATGGCCATCTTGGGGAGGCCGTGGATCCATGCCATAGGGGCGGTCCCTTCCACCCTACACGTAAAGGTCAAGTTCTGCACTGAACACGGCATCGTCGTATTGAGGGGGAGTCAACAGGCTGCCAGGTAGTGTCTAGTGGTGGTGGTCGATTGGAAGCAAAAGCAAAGCAAACAAGGAGAAACCTATGGGAAAGGTCCCTTATAGCAATTACAAGGACCTCGAGAAGGAGCGGGGGCTGGCTGTGCCGAGGATCTTGTTAGGGTAAAGATTCAGCCGAATAGTGAACAATACTTCCAAATAAGGGCAAGCATGAACACCGAGGACAAAGTAGAGACGCTGCTGTTTCTCGTGTAAAATATTGATGTGTTCGCTTGGAGTTCGTATGAGGTTCTCGGGGTTGATCCCGAGTTCATCGTTCATAAGCTTAACGTGGACCCGTTATTTCCTTCAAAGAAGCAAAAGCCGAGAAGGTCGGCTAAGGAACATGTTGAGGCAGTAAGGCAGGAGGTAGGGAGGTTGAAGGAGGCTGGGGCAATAAGGGAGATGTTTTTCCTAGAATGGCTGGCAAATGCCATGGTGGTCAAAAAGAAGAGCAGGAAGTGAAGAGTTTGTGTGGATTTTACAGATTTGAACCGGGCATGCCCAAAAGACCCATTCCCTATGCCAAAGATAGACCAGTTGGTGGATGCCACCTTGGGCCACCCGAGGATTAGTTTCCTTGATGCTGTTCAGGGTTATCATCAAGTCACCTTATCTACCAAGGACCAAGAAGAAACGGCATTCATCTCCCCTGATGCAAACTATAATTATACCATGATGCCCTTCAGGTTAAAGAATTCCGGAGCAACATATCAGCGAATGATAACAAGAATGTTTCGGGAAGAGTTCGGGCGCACTGTTAAAGTAGACATCGATGACATGATGGTAAAAAGTAAACAGGATGCACGGCACACAGAGGATCTGTGGGGAGTGTTTGAAATACTGCGACAACACAGGTTACGCCTAAACGCGAACAAATGTGCTTTTGGGGTAGGGGCCGGCAAGCGCCTGGGTTACCTGATTACTAACCGAGGAATAGTAAGTTAACCCCGATCAAATTGAAGCCGTTCGGTGTCTCAAACCATCGTGCAACCCTAAGGAAGTTCAAGTGTTGACCGGGATGTTAGCCGCCCTTAATAGGTTCATCTCCAAATTTGCTGATCGCTGTCAACCGTTCTACCAACTCTTGAAGAAATGGTAAGGATTCCGCTGGGACCAGGATTATGAAAGAGCTTTTCAGGATTTTAAAGAGTATTTAGCGAAGGTGCCAATGCTGACGACGCCGGCGCCCGTGGAAGATGTGTTCATGTACCTCTCAATATCTGCCCATACCATGAGTGCCGTGCTGTTAAGGGATCGCGGGGTCCAACAGCCTGTATATTACATCAGTAAAACCTTGGTTGACTCGGAAACAAGGTATTTACCCCTGGAAAAGTTGGTTCTAGCGTTAGTACACGCCACGAGAAAACTGACACACTATTTTCAAGCTCACACCGTCTATGTCCTGATCGAGTACCCCAACAATTTTGTTAAAAAGGTCAAAATTTACTGGCCGGATAGCCAAATGGGGAACTCAGCTGAGGTCCTTCGATATAAGGTACAGGCCGAGAAACGCAGTGAAAGGACAAGTCCTTGCTGACTTCATCGCAGTGGGCTAAGGTCCTAGTGGGCCTGGGCATCCCGGCACCGTACACTATACTTCCAATTTAACCTCGAAAATCACAAATTGGTGCAAAATTTTTCCAATCCTTTTGAAATTCATTAAGTCCTAGATTTAAATATTTTTAGTAGCATATTAGGATCACTCATAAGAAATTCAAAGTTGTAATTACCAAATATATATTAAATGGAAAATTACATGCATATGGAATAGTAGTTAAGTATCCAAAGAGTTCTAAACACCTACGTGAACAATAAATAAATAAACAAAAAAATAAGGCTGGAAATACCTTATATATATATATATATATATAGAGAGAGAGAGAGAGAGAGAGAGAGAGAGAGAGAGAAATTTAAGAGAAAGTTCAATTAGAATTTGAAATTAGAATCCAATTTTATGGTGTCTAAATTTATATAGGGACCACGCCATAATTATCCACTTAAGTTTGCGCCATATGTCCACTTAAAATAATTCACTCCCTTCTATTGTAATTATGGGTGTTCACCCAAACTGCACCAAAACCGCATGCAAAATGGTATAACTACACCACACCGAAAGTAACAATGCACCACATCGTATGGTGTAGTGCAATTTGTGGTTTTATAATAAGAAAATCGCACAAACCACACCGCACCCTCTCCATATATTAATATATTAATTTTTTTAATATTAAATATATTATCAATAGTTTGATAGCTCTAGTTTAAAAAAAAAAAAAAATTAATAACACTAGCAAATGGTCATTAGGAAATTCAACCCAAATAAAGAAAAACTAGCTTAATAGTTTAAAATTTGGCCCAAAAGAAAGGGAAAATCAGTTTTGGGCTAGGCAGGAAAAGCCCAAATTTGAAAAATACACTGGCTTCAAACCACATCTTATACACCACACCGCACATGTGACCGCAAAAATGAGGTGCAGTGCAGTTATAGTTTTGACTAAACTCTAAACCGCACCATACTACACATGTGACCACAAAAATAAAGTGCGGTGTGGTTATGGTTTTGGCTAAACCGCACCGCAAATTGCAGTGCTAAAAATAACCTAAAATCGCACCGCACCGCACTGCGAACACCCCTAATTGCAATAAAGTCTGTATGTATCAAGATAAAGCAATCTCTATTCTTGCTTCCAAACTTATATACATATATATATATATAGAGAGAGAGAGAGAGAGAGAGTTAAATTACACCTGATGTAACTTTGTAAGGGTTACACTTTTTATAAGCCCATGATTTGTAATAAATCTCACGGTAGAGACACCCTAATGATAATGTCATCAACCTTCTATAAATAAGAGATCTAATAGCACTAATCATCTCCAACTATGTAATTAAATGTTTTGTACCCATACATAGAAAATTTATTACGGTTAAAGTTAACCTTCTTTACTCGAATTTTCACACCACAATATCATCATTTCCTAAAGTTCATTAGAGCATTTTCAGTGATCCTCTCAAATTGCTAAAAAACAACTTTTACCGACCCACACCACAAAAAACATGCTACAATGATGGTTCAATACTTAAATTTTTTTTGCAATGCAAATGAGTTACAATAAACTACCATCTATTGTAGCCACCTGTGGCTCAAGAGATATAAAATAAATTTTTTTTTTTATTGCATGACTTGATATTTCAATTAAAATAATCTTCTCTCTCTCTCTCTCTCTTCACCGTATTACAATATCACAACTCTCTCTCTATTTTTTTTTTTTTCTTTCTTCTTCACTGATTCACTTTTCTCTCTCTTTTGTATTTTCTTTCTTTCTCTCTGCACCCTCTTGCCCAAGCTGCACCATTGAAGCGATGACACACCCAACCCAACCCTCTTTCTCTCTTCCTCCTCTCACCACCACTCCGCCGCCGCGGACCGCCATGGCCATCATGGCACCAAGTCCATCTCTCTTCTCTCTTGGCTGTGACGATCGAGATTGAGGTCAAAATTTGGGTATGTTTTGATTCTGTTTGGGTTCTTGTTTTTGTGCGTGTTCATATGGGTTTAGTGGCAATGCTGGCGATGGCGATTGATTTTGGCTGTGGTGGTGGGATTTGTGGATTTTGGCTATGGGTTCCGTGGGTTCGACTGTGGCAATGGGTTGTGGTTGTGAGATGGTGGGTTGTTGTGGCTGGTGGTGGTGATGGGTTGTGAATTTTTTTTTTTTTTTTTTTTTTTTTTCCGATGGGTTGTGGTTGCCACAGTGATAGAGGTGGTTGTGGTTGCTAGTGAAGGTGAAGGTGGAGGTGGAGGTAGTTGTGGCTATGGCCAGATGCTATATGTTTCTGTCGTACTTGTTTTAATGGCAGCCGTTTTTTATTATTTTAGTGAATTGTTTATATAATTTTAAATGAAGTGCTAAAAAAATAGAACTTTTGTTGTTGAATGTATTGTAAAGTAAGATGGTAAAATAAACAATCGCTTTTTTGAGATGTTGAAAACTAAATTTTTTAAGATCATCATTGTGAATGCTCTTAGGCACAAAAGAATTGTATATCTCCCACCTCACCCGATCTCAATAGCAATTGTCAAACAATAAATATCACACCAAAACATATATTATTGGTATCACACTCCCAAACTCTAAACTCTATCCTAGGTTTGTATCTTTGAATTGCCTAGCAAGCTCCTTGTATAATCTAAATTCTTACAAGACACCGCATAATGGCAGGATTTTTTTTTTTTTTTTTTTTTTTTTTTTTTTTTTTTTTAAGAATCAAACACGGGCAGGATATTATCCAATTTTGTTAAAATATCTTTTCACCAATTTGGTAACTTTATGACTCATATGACCTAATACTATCAACTATCAAGGATGTTATCCAATAAAATCGTAGTGGTCATTGGTGGTCAATTTGGGACCTTTGGGTACGATCAGCGTCAAAGAAGCTCAAAACCGGAGATTTTTAAACCGTAGATTTTCAGATTTTAATTGAGCTCTAATTTTGCGTTACATGTCCAATTTAAGATTTTAAATTTTTGTGCAAAGTTAATAATTCATGAAAAAAACAAAGAATCCAAAATTGAATGAACGATATAAAAATATCTATCATACACCTGATTTAGTCCCCTTTTTTCTTTTGTATAAATACCTACGATCTAAACCATATTTTTGATCTTGGGATTAGGGCTGGGCAGTCCACTGCCAACCGTAACCCGCCAGAATCGACTGACCCAGCACTGCTCAAACAGAGACTGGCCCAATCAAAGTAGCCCATGGTTGGTAGTAGGTCTCCGACATCTGAACTCGAGAGGTGAGGGCCGAGTGGCAGTTTTGGGTTTCGAAACCAAACGGAAACCCAATCAACCGACGGTTTCTCAAGATCCAGCAAGATCTTGTCATTATCTAACGAAATCAAGGCCAAATCTTGATTGATCCAGCCTAATCTTAGCTCTAGTGACAAAACCTGAAATCGACCATTACAACCTGACACCCGATAAGACCCAAACCAACCGATCCAACGAGTCTTCTAGGTCGGTTTTGGTTTATGTTTTTATCCACCCAAATTTTTCGGGTTGAGTCTAGGTTGGGCACAAATATGACTCGGCCCAACCCATAGGCAGCCCTACTTGGGATAATGCATGGCATTTTATGGACTATGTAATATACTAGATGCACCATGTGGTAACTGATAAGTTTCATTTTAGTACCCAAAAAAAAGGATAAATATTTGTTATTGACCAAATTTTCAATATATACAATTTAATTAGGATCAAAGCATCTTCTTCAAACTATATGATAAAAAATTTAAAATAAGTGCTAACAAAAAATTAGATGAAATTATCATTACAGTAAAAAGATATTTAAAAAAAAAAAAAGCACAACCTAAAAATATTAAAATACAATAGCAAAATATATGATCTACAAATGTATCTTTTTATTTTTTTAGGAAAATGATCTACAAATCTTTTAGTGTATATAGAATTGAGTCCAAATCTGCCGTCTCACTTTTTCTGCTCCACTTTATACTCCACCAATAAAAACATGCCACGTGTTCATCTAATTAATTAAATACTATTATTATTGACTTATTAATACTACTGTTATTAATTAATAGTAGTATTTAATTAATTAGGTGAACACGTGGCATGTCTTTATTGATGGAGTATAGAGTGGAGCAAAAAAAGTGGGACAGAAGATTTAGACTCTATAGAATTGTAGAAGCATATACGTCGGGCTACATGCTAGTTTTCCTTTTAAGGGTAACTATTGTAACGATAATTAAGCAGCAAATTAGGAATAGTTATTAGAACCACAATTACACAGCCAAAAATAAGGGATTAAACCACAACAAAGCAAGAACCATACCAAAGGACGAATGAGAAAAAAGAAAAAAAGAAGGTACCTCTCTCTTTAGGATATCAAAGTATTCCAGAACAGCTTGTTTTGTTTTCCACTCGGACAGTCTACGTGCTGAGAAGCAGTAATCGTGAACAGTTGGAGGTACCTTCTTCTTTTCCCTTCGTTTTACAAGTCTTGAAAAGTAAAACAGAGCAAACAAACTGCAACAAAAAATCAAATTGAGGAATGAAAGGAGAGCATAAGAGAAGAAAAACATAAAAGTAAGAAACTAGAAGGAAGTACCTCTCTCCTTCACACTACAAGTTAAGAGAATTTTTTTTTTTTTTTTATTAGGGATAATTACACATAACTCACTTGTGGTTTGGCCGAAAATCAATTTGCCTACCCACGGTTTGAAAAGTCATTTTCCCCACCTGAAGTATGTTCCGTTTGTTTTCCGTAACCCACCTCGGTTAAAATCAAGGGTAAATAGGCATTTTTGCATGCTTTTGATGTCCCCCTCCTCCCAAAAAAAAAAAAACACATACAAAAACAAGATGAAATAAGATCAAAAGATGCTATTTGTAAAATTTTTAGAAACTTGGCTCAAGAACTCCAACAAAAGCACAAAATGTCTCTGTAACACGCACTCTCTAACTCTATCCATTATTTCTTCTCTTTGATTTAATTAATATCTCGCATGCACTCTCTCTCTCTCTCTCTCCTCTCTTGCTCTCTATGTCTACCTCTCTCTGTTCTCTCCATCTTTCTCATCTCTCACACTAAAATTCAGATCGGCAGTAGCACAGTGCTGACAGTGGAGGAGCACGAGGTGGTTGTATGGGCTTGGCTTTTGATTTGTAGAGAAGCACAGCTGCTTTGAGTTCGAGATTTGAGGTGGAGCGTGACGTGTGGGTAGTGACTTGGGTTTTGAGATTTGGTTGTGGAGGAGCACGAGGTGGTTGTATGGGTTTGCGTTTTGATTTGAGGTGGAGTGTAACTTGTGGGTTGTGATTTGGGTTTTGGGTTTTGATTGTGGTCAATCTAAGCTTGGTTGTGGTGGATTTCAACCTATGAAAGGTGGCTTGTCCCTAACACCACCACCACCACGACTGCCTGTTCCCCCTGTTAGTGTATAGCTTAGATTAGATTAGCCCATTGGGCTTGGCCCAGTATATTGTACTTGTAGTTCACTCATATTGCTTGTGCTGCATACATACCTAGCCTATATAAGGCTCTCTATTGTACATTGTTGTACACATCAATATACAGACTTTCAGTCTTTCTCTCACACTTCATACATTTAACATAGTATCAGAGCCATTCCTCTAACTTTCTGGTTCCTGTGGACATCTCCGGCGTTCTTCCGCTGCCCTCGCCTTCATCCAGTAGTCACTGTCAGAAGCGAGTCACCGCCGTCACGCCCACAGTCCCTGCAACTCTCGGATCTCACCATTCTGTTCAGCTAACTACCAAAGCAAAGCTGCAAAGTGATTGAACAGTCAATCCCGAGCAAAACCCAACAAAGAAAAGCCAGAAAAGACTTCACACGCGCCCACACGCGCTGCCTGAAGATCCTGACTGCCGAACACGCGCTCCACGCGCTGCCACGCGCCGACCCCTCTCTTACACGTGCCTCACGCGCTTTCACGCGTCAGACAACAGCTTCGTCCGTCCACGTCAGCCCTAGACTAACGTCATCCTGCACACGTCAGCATCCGCATCATCCGCTACGTCAGCACACGTCAGCCGTTGACTTTGATCGTTGACCGTTGACTTTAACTTTGACCAAAGTCAAATTTTTCAGCAGGGCCTATCTTGCTCAGTTTTTCGCGTAGATTCCGATTTTGAGCTCCGTTTCTTCATTTGAGGTCTCTAAATTTGACTTTTTGGTTATTTTCTTCATTATGGCTCAACAAAGTGACCGAGATATCGTACGTCCTATCACCATTATGTTGGATGGTCCTACTAGCTACCATGCATGGTCTCAGAATATGATTGTCTTTCTCAAGGGTCGTAAATTATGGAGATATGTGACTGGTTCAATTCCTAAGCCAGTACCAAAACCTCAGTCGAAAGCCACAGCTACTGAAGATGCCTCCAAGACTGTTGTTACAGTGGATGTTTATGAAGAACGCCTAGAGGAATGGGAGAGTATTCAAAGTAAGATCTTGTCTTGGTTTATCAATACCTCTAGCCCTTCCATTCATAATCTTCTTCCTCGTCTTGAGACTGCTGAGGCTGCTTGGAAATTTCTGACTGATCGCTATAATTGCACTAATGATTCAAGCTTAGAGTTTCACATTGAATCAAAAATTTATCAAATGAGACGAGCCAGGTCAGTCTATTTCTGATTTTTATTCTCAGACTTCTACTATGTGAGAACAACTCTCTGCTGCAGATCCTCCACTAGTTGTTCCAAGGACATTGAGCTTTTTGTCAAATAACAGGATCGTCGTAAATTTATGCACTTCATGATGGGTTTACGTGAGGATTTTGAACCTACTAGGGCTTCTCTGCTTAGCCGGTCTCCTACTCCTTTTGATACTGCAGTCAAGGAGCTAATTTCTGAAGAGAACCGTCGGCCTACTCATCACATGTCATCATCTGATCATGTATTGGCTACACCATCTCCACAGCCTCCCATTGCTGCATTCACTGCTCCTCCACGAATAAACTCTGAGCGTCCCACCTCTCAGTCTTCCAAAGGTACTCGCTGCGAGTTTTGCCGTGCCAAAAGCCATGACATCTCAGTTTGTCGCAAACTGCAGAAATTTATGCAAGAGCAGAATAAAGCTTCTCTTCCTCAGGCAACTGCTGTATGTCCTTCAAATTCATCAGTTCCCACAGGTCCATCTTTGGCTTCCTCACCTACTATGGCTGATATTGAGGCAATAGTTCAACAGGTTTTATCCCGAACCTCCACTGCCCTTTCTGTCACCTCAGGTAAACAACCTTGGTTTTTTGATACTGCATGTTGTAACCATATGACTCCTGATGAATCCCAATTTTCTGATAAGGCACCCTTAGAACACCCTATCACCATTTACACTGCTGATGGAACTCCTATGCCTGTTAGTCATAAAGGAACAATCTCTTCTCCTTCTTTATCCCTTAGTGACACTTTTCATATCCCAAAGTTGTCCCGTAATTTGCTTTCTGTTGGTCAACTTTGTGAATTAGGCATCGATCTTCTATTTACTAATCATGGTGTGGATGTGCAGGATCCCCAGACGGGTCAAGTGCTTGGGACATGCCGTAAGGTTGGTCGCATGTTTGAGGTTCATAACTTGAACATTCCTTCACAAGTTTCTGTAGCTGCTGCCACAGCCACCCCCTCACCTGATCTATGGCATGCTCGTCTTGGTCATCCATCCTAATCTCGTCTCCAGTTGTTAGCTTCTCAAGGTCATTTAGGTTCAGTTCAATTTCAAAAATTTGATTGTACTTCTTGTCATTTTGGCAAACAAACCAAATTGCCCTTTAATAATAGTGACTCATTTTCTTCTGCACCTTTTGATCTTATACATTCTGATATTTGGGGTCCTGCACCAGTTCCCACTGAGGAGGGATCTAGATATTTTGTCATATTTGTAGATGATTTCTCTCTATATACTTGAATTTATCTGCTTCACCAAAGGTCTAAACTTGTGTCTATTTACCAAACATTTCATAAAATGGTTGAAACACAGTTTAATCGTACCGTCAAAGTTTTTCGGTCAAATAATGCTCAAGAATATAATGATAAATCATTCCTATCCTTTTTAAATAGTCATGATACCCTTCCTCAGCGGTCTTGTCCTTACACCTCTCAACAAAATGGTCGTGCAGAACAACACCGTCACATTCTTGATGTTGTCTGTACCCTTCTCATTTCTGCCTCTCTTCCTGAGCGCTTTTGGGGTGAGGCAACACTCATTGCTGTGTACACCATTAATCATATTCCTTCACCAACTACACACAACAAATCACCATGACACTTTTCAAACCACAAGTAAGCAAAGTAATTTTCGCCCACACCATAAGTAGGTTATGTATAATTACCCCTTTTTATTAATATATGGCAGGTTGTAATAAGGTTTGATGCAATACATTTTTTGCGCATATAAGATGATTGGCAAGAGTTTGGGTGCGACCGCCCGTCCAAAATCAGGTTTCTCCGAGGAGGCAATTTTTTTTTTTTTTTTTCCTGCTGAATTCTCCGCGGAGGCATTTACTAATATAGCAAACTATATGGAATATAAATATAAGTGGTGGCATTATTTTCACTCTAGATTTTGTTCTTGTATTTTGCAGTATTTATTATCATAAATATATCCTTTATTTTTTTCTCTTTTCGAAGAAAATATATCCTTTATCTTTTCTTTTTTTCTTGAGAAAGAAAATATATCCTTTATCAGAACCATCATATAACAGAAGTTGGTCTAATAATAACAATAAAATTAGTATGATAATAATAATTCTCAAAATCGAGTTAGTACTTTTTTTTGGATAAATATAATTTCAAATCTTTTTTTTTTTTTGGGAGAAAAAAAATGCTTTGAATTTTATTAAAAAGCTGGTAAATCAACGTAAATTTCAAATCTAATAGGAAATTACGCTCGGGGCAATAGACAATAGTAAATTTTCATGCCATTTGGTGTCTTAAGTCCTAACTCCTGTTTTTATATCATGGACATGGTTACAACTTACAAAGACACATGATTAACCACTTTCATTGAAGGGGAAAAAAGTTAATGTTCATTTTTTACGAAAAAAATTGCACAATATTATAACTTTATTATACAGTGGAACTACCTGGTTTCTTCTCTCTCCCTCTCTCTCTCTCTCTCACACATATATTGGCAGCTCCAGAATTATTTTTTTGGGAGATCAAGAAAATATTGGCAGCTCCAAAATTATTTTTTTGGGAGATCAAGAAACATAATTATACATAATTTAAAACAAAAGAGTACTTGAATATATCGATATCAAAAAAAAATACAAAAAACAAAAACAGAAATCCATAAAGTTTTACAATTGCTTTCTAAGATGTTTCATATTTTGAAATCATTGCATGATATTTTCATTATCAATCCTACGAGCTACATCTCTTTCAATGTATACAGTCGAATAATCATTTATTCATTAATCTCCTATTTGATTGACTTATTTCAAATTTGTTAAGATCCAAATGGACTTTTCTAAGGTTTGAGATTAACAAATTACTGTTAGTTTTAGTTTGCTCAACTTGTAAAGTCTTTAATAGTAAAAAAAAAAAGAATCAAAAGTTCAATCTCAGCCTACACCAAAAAACAGATTGGTATTTTGATTTGATGATAAAGAACTATCATCAAGAGTGGTCGTCGTAGGTTAAAACTTATTGTAAAAGAAAAGAATAACAAATTTCTACTTTTGTTGTTGGGCTTTTTTTTTTCCCAAATTTTACATCAAATTGTTTTGTTATTGGACCTTTTTTTGTGTTAAAAATTGTCAAGATATTGTTAAGAATATCATATTCAAAATTATTTCAATTAGACTTAAAAGAAAATATAAGGTTACGAAGTTCAAATTTTTATTTTAGAGGGTTGAAAATAATTATATATAGTATTTTTCTTAGGCTAGTTGAGGGGGTTCATTTGAACCCCCTAAGCTCCAAATGGAGCCACTCATGTGAATATATATATATATATATATATATATATATATATATGATGTTGGACATACTAAAATTGAGAATTTCGTGGATAATAATTTATATGATTTTTTTCTTCATTTGTTTCAAATAAACTTATATTTACTAATAGATATTTCATAAATGAAAATATATGAAAATTATATATATTATATATAAACTTGGTAAAATTTTAATACGCATTTAGTTATGCTAATGTAGATTTTAGTTAGCACAATTAGTAAAGTCTCTTATTATTAAACAAGAGATTTAGGGTTTGATCTCAGTCTTAAAAATCAATTGGTGTCTTAATCTAATGATTAAAGAGAAATTATAAAGAGCGAACATCATACATTGAAATTATCTCTTAAAAGAAAAGTTTAGTTATATTTATTTGTATATGTATCTCATGCATATGCATAGAGTTACAAGTTAATTTCTCTATTAGGAGAACCTAAGTTTTAATTCTTAATTCCTACTCTATAAAAATGAAAAACAACAAATAGCAGCATAACACAAAAGCTCATTTGTGTTATAAAATGAATTTTTATGGGGAATTTGCAAGGATTTTAATACCGTTCATTCCTTTCTATTGAAATTGTGAGAATTCGCAAGATTTTTAAAATCATTCATTCCTTTATGTTTGTATTGAAGTCTGTATGTCTCAAGAAAAAGCAATCTCAATTCTTGCTTCCAAACTTTCTTTCCATATGCGCACGCACGCACGTATGTAGAGAGAGTTACACCTTATGCAACTTTGTAAAAATTACACATTTTATAAGCAATTATTTTGTAATAAATATAACGGGAGAAACACTCTAATGGTCTTGTCATCAACCTTCTATAAATAAGTGATCTTATAGCCAGCCGCCAAGCTAGGGTGGTCACAAGATCACCCTCCCTTGGAAAAAAAAAATTATATGCTAAATAATATATATATTGTGACCACTTTATAAAAATCTGACATGAAAATTACAAAAATTTTGGTTAAACAAAAATAACATTACTACTACATTCATAACATTTTCATAAGAATTTCTTAATAAACTCAATGTGGTAAGCTAATACTGATTCTAATATGGCCTAATATTAATATTATTTTTTCATCCACCAATGAACAAATTAATTCTGCCCCCCCCCCCCCTCCCCCCAAAAAAAAACGTAATCCTTAATTTTTTTTTTTAAGATATAAATAACAACAATAAATATCAGGACAAATAAGAACAAACATAAACCAGACAATAACAAAACAAGACCAAACAACAAGTGAACAAATTATTCAACAAAAAGCCAATTATAAAACAAAAAGATAAAAACTGCTAATCATTCAAATTTTTATCTCATTCAACTTATTCAACAATAATAATCTATAATTTCATTTTTCCTTAAAAAATAGTACCAAGAAAAATATTGTGGTTTTGAGTTTTTCTTGATGATGATGATAGTTATATTCTTTTTGGCTTTACAATCGTAACAATTTTGCTTTCCTTAGCGACTCAGCTCGCAGTTGTAAAAAATATTCAAGTTATCGCTTTATTAAATTTTGTATAATTTAAATTTTTTAATAACCACTCTAGAGCCGCCACTGCTAATAGCATTAATTATCTCCAACTATGTAATTAAATGTCTTGTACCCTTATATGTAAAATTTATTACGGTTAAAGTTTATCTTCTTCATTCTGCACAAAAGAATAGTATATCTCCCACCTCACCCGATATCCATAGCAATTGGCAAACAATAAAAATTAGTGGAAAACATATATTACTGGTATGGCACTCCCAAATCCTAAACTCTCTCCTAAATTTGTATCTTTCAATTGCTTGGCGAGGATAGTGGCAGGATTTTCTTTTTTTAAATAATCAAACACCAGCAGGATATTGTCCAATTCTATGAAAATATCTATTCAACAATTTAGTACCTTGATATGATCCAATACTATCAACTATCAAGAATATTATCCACTAAAATCATAGTGGTGATTAGTGGCCAATTTGGGCACGATCAGTATCAAAGAAGCCAAACGCGCCAATCAACTGGGGAAATAATCCTCACTTCCACCTTCACCAAAATCACCAGAATCACCACTATGATTTTAATTATTTCAATAAAAACAAAAATTCAAAACATAAAATGAAAATTTATCTATATCAACATAAAAAGAAAGTTAGAGTGAGCCATTTGATTTGCTTCACCTCTCTCTCTTTTTATCTGCATAATTAAACTTTTTTTTTTTTTTTCAACATAGGTTAAACATGGAAAATTAATTATAGGTTTTACATTTTAGATGGTATCAGTATAATCGAACATTCTTAACGGTCTGATCTATGAAATATTTGCCCTTTCTCTAAAAAAACTCAGGCATGTCTTGTCTTGTGGTTTTCTATATGACTATATAGTAAAAATGAGATATTACATTATTTTCTTTTCTATTCTTATCACTCAGTAATCAAATCAACTGATTCTCAAAAATTAAAAAAGAAAAAAATCAACTTATCAAAGCAATATTCATAGAAACGAAAGTCTTTTGTTATCAAAAAGATTTCCTTGTTGACCCATGTCCGTAGACTAATAAAACACAACCTAAAAATATTAAAATACTATAATCAAACATACGATCTACAAATCTTTTTTTTATTTTTTGAGGTAAAGGACCTACAAATCTTAAAGTGTGTGTAGAATTATAGATAATGCAGGTTACATGCTAGTTTTGTTTTCTTTTTAAGAGCAGCTATTTGTGACCATAATTAAGCAGCAAATTAGGAACAGTAATTAGACCCACAATTACTTAGCCAAAAAAAAAAAGTGATTATAACCACAACAAAGCAAGAACCATGTCAAAGGACGAATGAGAAAAGAGAAAAAAGAAGGTACCTCTCTCTTTAGGATCTCAAACTATTCCAGAGCAGCTTGTTTTGTTTTCCACTCGGACAGTCACTTTGCTGAGTAGCAGTAATCGTGAACAGTTGGCTATACCTTCTTCTTTTCCCTTCGTTACAAGTCTTGATAAGTAAAACAGAGCAAACAAACTGCAACAAAAAATCAAATTGAGGAATGAAAGGATACCATAAGCGAAGAAAAAAAAATATAAAAGTAAGATACTAAAAGGAAGTACCTCTCTCCCTCACACTACAATTTTTGTAGGTTTCTCTTCTATGACTTCACAGATCTAGGATAATCGCTATAGTAAATGAGAGCAGGAGATGAGAAGCTTAAAATACTTAACTACTTTCTTTTTTCTTTTTTCTTTTTTGGAAAAGTGGAGCAGAGTACAACTAAAATGATAGGATACTAACACAAAAAACTGCAACGAAAATTAAGGTAAAAAGTTTGATTTTTTTTTTTTTCTTTTTTAAAAAAAGAACTGGATCGAGCAAAGCAGAACCAAACTAAGAGATAACTGCAACGAAAATTAATGGCTATAAGTATAAAGTATCAAACTCTTTCTTTCTTTTTGTTTTGAGAAGTGGAGCAAAATAAAACCAAAATGAGAGGGTGAAGAGTGACTACACAAAAGCTGCTGCGAAAATCAATTCAGAGGACAAATTAAATGAAGGAAAGTAGAGTAGGAAAAGTCGTTCAACCGGACCTCAACCAAATATATATTTTTTTACTGGTTTACATCTGCTTTATTATAATTATTCTAATAATTAAGTCAAAAAATTAATTCACTTTTTGTATAAACAAAGTTTAATCATAAATTTCTTATTCAACAATAGAATATTTTACCAATTGATGTCCTTTAGTTCAATTAATAATAAAAATCATTCTACAAACAATTATTTTTTTTTTTTGTGTTTTAGTTTTATTTTTTAAAGATAATGTATTAAAGAAACTAAAGATTAACAATTGTCTCAAGAATAACTGAAATAAATAAAAATTAATATTTTGAAAAGTGAGAAATAATAAAAATAAAAATAATATTCTTATGCAACCGAGAATCAAATATGAATGTTTTGAAAAGTAGTTAGATAAAATACAAAATATACATTCTCAAAAAAAAAAGAAAAAACAAAAACAAAATGTAAGTTTGTATCCAAAAATTGAGAGGAAATTTTAGGAAATTTAATGTGAATCTTCTGATGGCAGAACATTTAAAAGAGCACTTTTTTTTAGATCGAAAATAAAATTAGGATGATAATATATAGAAGCACGGAAGTCTTTGTCCCGTTGCGTTATTTATTCATAATATTGGTGATCAATCAATGCTACCCGATTCGTTCGCTTTACAATTATTTTATTGTTTTGCTTTTTAAAAGTTTTGGATACACCATGCGGAACGAATCTTTTGGATTTTTATTAGAAAAATACCAAATAAACGTGTCAATGTTTGATCATGACACCAACCCGACAGTCCAAAGAGTCATGGGACTATGGGAGTGGGAGTAAGTGAGACAGCAGCTATGAAAGATGGAGCTTGTAACTTTTTCTCTGTCTTTTCCTTTGCTTTTCCTCACAATATTGGATAGTGGGAGACAGAATTATTGAATTGATTAAAGTGTACTATTTTCTTTTCTTTTCTTTAATCTTTCCCACTTGCTTTTCTCGATTTCTTCACCGTAGTCATCGGTTGGTGCCATAGAGGGAGACTGAAATTATTGAGTTGATTAAAGTAGACTGTTGATCAAAGCTGGGTCCGGCTTCTGTCCAGCTGTGTCCTGCAACGTTGAATTCGTTATGATCATAGCATGTGTCTAAAAATAAATATATCATGATTTCAACAGGCCCAATACACTAAAAATATTAGACAAAAATTGCGTCCATCAAAGCCTATGTTTGCGTTCGATAAGATTAATGAAAACAGATTTATAAATTATGATATATTATATTAAAATGCAACTTTTGTACATCAAGTTTTTGTTATTTTTTATTTTGGTATTTTATATTTCAAAATTTTTAATCTTCATTTTGATTTTGTTTCATATTGGCATATTTTTTATTTTTACTTGTAATTTTGTAATCTGGTAACACTTATCATTGTAGTTATTTTATTTAAGGAATCAAAAGGCAGCATAGACTTATAAAGTGCCTGAGTTGGAGGGCCAAAATTGTTTATACTGGGGAGGTGGATTTGTGACAAATGAGTTACTCTGATTACTTATTTTAATCGTTAGGAATTTCAAAGGAAATCCTACTACAATTAAAATCCCACTTTCCCAAATGGAGAGATTGAAATCCAAATCAATAAGAGGACTGGCAAGAATTTTCCTCAAAAATTCATAAGGAAGCCAGTTGTAAGACCAAAATAAAATTTTCCTTAGTGACTAATTTCTAGGAAAGTAAAGTGAGCATGTCTTCGGCAATTAGAGTCCCCTTAGAGGTAAGACCTGTGACTTTTAGTTAATCCGCTCACACGCTGGACTAAAGAGAAGGATGGTTTGTACTATATAAATAGGTATTGTCAAGAAAACATAGTTAATAAGAGTGAGGCGCCTTGCCATAGAGAGGAGTTAAAAGTTGGACATGGGCTGCAACTATGCATTCCATTTGAGGAGAAGTATTTCGTAAAACTGTCTCATAGAATGTTTTTCTCATATTTGATAGATCCCATACATATGTAATACCCATAAGTTACGAGAAGAAACACTACATGAGACAAGCTTATAAGAGAATTTTTCACATTTGAGACCTAAGAGAATATGTGTTATATTTGATCCCAAGTTTCTTTCGGTTGGCTCATGTTACTTCCCAAAGTTCAGAGTCAACGAAGCCCAAATGTCAAAATCTTCAAAAGCATAGATTTTTTTTTTTTTTTTTTTACTTTAAAAGATTTGCTAGAACTTTATAAGAGTCCTCTAAGGTTTTTAGCATGAATCTAATTTGAAATTTATAATATCTTATCCATCTATTTTGAAGTGAATTAAATTTTATTAGGTTTTTTTTTCCCTTGTTTTTTATAAAATAAGGTTGTTAATATATAAACAAACCTTAACTACCATTCGTTTAATATCTGTTTAAATTAATAATGATGCAATAATTGTTTTTTTTTTTTTTTTTTTGAGAAGAATGTAAGCGAAATATTATTAAGAACCAATACCAAAACAAAACAAGCTCAAGGTAAATCCGATTGGAATACATCTTCGAGTAGAGTTTCTATCCATACATCAGTGTCTGCAGATAAAACTGCATTTATAGCTAAACTATGAGCTAGCCTATTTCCCTCTCGCTGAACTGGAACATATAGCTCCTCAACATTCCTCCAAGTCACTTGGTTTCACCAATGATGTGGCCAAACAACGTACGATGCAATAAAATTCAATCCATTCATTACAAAATTTATGGATAACATTTTTGGAATATATATATATATATATATAGAGAGAGAGAGAGAGAGAGAGAGGGGTTCAAGTTACACATTTTTTAAACCATTGGATTTAAGTAGATTCAACTAAAAAAAAAAAAAAATCTCATTAATGCCAATATTCTAATTGATATCATTTATTATTCCTTATTTAATACATTCCATACTTACTTATAAATTTCTCTATGCACGTTTCTCTCTCTATCCTCCGCGGCTAGTTTGCCAGCAAAAAAAAAAAGCCACAGCCTGCCTAACTTTGATTAATAACAAAAATATTGTTGTGCCGTTTTACTATTATGGATGAGAACCAATTATGCACGAATACACATGGTTTTGATATGCTGTTTTATTGCTTGGCCCTTTGACATGCAGATGATAATTATAGTTGGAAAGTGTTACAATTTGACTCCCTTAATGGTGTAATGCTTTCGAGAAGCAAGGTCCACAATCCAACCTTGTTGTAGGACATCTGCATACGCCAACCAAAATCCCTTTAGCAATGGAAAATCAAGGATCTGACAATATATCTAACATGTATTACTTCTAGATGACAGCCAATTCTATCTTGTCAATAAGCCTACGGAACTGCAAGCAATGTGCCTGCATCAGCAATTCGAGCCAACAACAATTTAACAATAGTTGTAAGGGAACAGCTGAAATTAAGCATTGCACAACTGATGGTATTACATCTAGATCACTAACTCTTTTTCTAAAACAAGAATTTAAATTAAAAACTTTTCTTCTGTAGAACCATAATGAATGTCCACTAATCATACCAATAGTATCTGAAACAACATAATTAGCAAGCCACGATAGGATTTGTACATCAACTATTATTATCTTTGAACAATCATGGAACTTCTTTTTTCTCAAAGGGCTTCCTTAGTTCCTCTATTTGAATCATCCAGCATGAGTTCTCAGGAATTAGAATGGGCTAATTAGGCATTGCCAGCAGTTTTTTTTTTTTTTTTTTTTTTTTTTTTTTTTTTTTTTTTTTAATACTAAGCAACAACAAAGATAAGACCTAAACTACAACCAACAACACATACACATTATCAGCCAACATGCTATGAGGCTCAAAAAGACAATGTGAGACCTTTCACAAAAGGCTTTATAAAGCTTTCGTGTGGACTTAAGCAACACAGGAACCTAATAAATTTTGAAATAGAGGGGGTTCATCCATTACTAGTGTTTGAAGTCATCTATAAATTTGAGGTTCTGGTTGTATACCCCTTTGGATAGTTATTTATCCTTGTATTTTCTACTTGAGCAGCACAACAATAAGGTAGTATGTAAAATAGACAGGACAAAGCAATAAAACGGCATAGCAGAACCATGTGTATTCATGCATAATTGGTTATCATCCATAACAGCAAAATGCATAGCAATAGTTTTGTCATTAATCAAAGTTAGGCAGGTTGTGGCTCTTTTTTTTTTTTTTTTTTTTTGCCAGCGACATAGCCATGGAGGTGAAAGAGTCGTGGGGGAGATAAAGAGAGACACGTGCAAAGAGAAAGAGAGAGAGACGTGCAATGGATAGAGTAAGGGTCGAACGTATAATTTTTTTTTCTTTTTTTGATTTAAAAATAAGTATAGAATGTATTAAATAAGAAATTAGATCAATTAGAAAATTAGTAATAATGAGGGTTTTTTTTTTTACCGTTAAATCTATTTAAATCCAATGATTTAAAAAGTGTGTAACTCTTTAGAGTTACATCAAGTATAACTTGAACCCATCTCATATATATATATATATATATATAGAGAGAGAGAGAGAGAGAGAAAGAGAGAGAGAGAGAGAGAGAGAGAGAACTTGTTCACATGTAAAATTCATATTATATAATTAATTATAAAAAAATGAATGTAAAAATTACTTTTAAATTAAATCTCAGCCAAGTTAAGTAGAATAATGTTGTCTTTGGGGTTTAATGTGGTTCAGGGTATATTTTGTTAAATTTCCAAAGCTCAAGATTTAATTTATTACTTTTAAAATTATACTATGAATTATTTTGTTATACATTCTAAATTATAGAGTTTGTTTTTAATTTCTTTAATCCCAAATTTCATTAATTTAAAAAAAAAGTCCCAAATTTCTTTTGGTTGGTTTCACGTTATGTATTGCTCAGTTTTTAGCCTACACAGATGTATTAGACCCATTGTCTAATAATAAGGTCTTCAATCAAAAGTAATTACTTTAATAAGTTGTAAAAAATGTAAAAAAATTTATGGGTTTATGATTATATCCGAAGAGAACATATAAATTAACCTCTGGGCCATATTATAAGCCCAGATTCTTTAATGAAAAAAAAACTATGAATTTTTTTTTTTTAAGAATCAAGCTAACTATTAAACACACACTTAATTACACTCTCTCACTGGGTTCTAACTAGCTTAACTGGTAAAATCTCTGATGGTTGAATAAAAGATCTGAGGTTCAATCCTCGCCTACACTAAAAACTGATTAGTGTCTTAGTTTAATGATAAAGAACTATCTTCAGAAGCGAACGTCATATGTTGAAACTCTCTCTCAAAAAAAATTACACTCTTTCACAAAGGCCAAACACATTACTTAACTCAAAGTACCACTACAAAAGGGAAAAGACAGTCAGATTTTTCTTATTTCTTTTTTATTTTTATAAAATACATACGTATAAAAAGTCTATTTGAATTAGAATCCACAATCCTATTTGAATGTCATTTGAGTCCAATTTTTTTTTTTTTAAGAAGATGAGTCAAGATTAATTGGCTACAAAGTGTAGTGTTGATGTTCACATCATTCTCACATTAATTTGAAAAACAAAATCACTATATGATCTTTACAAAAGTTGTAAAATTTAAGGATCAATGTGACTAGATTAATATTAATTATTATTGATATCATAACTCGTAATAATAATATTTTTCTCATTGGCATTGAACATCTCCAAGGTTATTTTCACCTAATACTATTTATTAAATTAATACATTCTGTAAGGACACAAATTACAGATGGGGCCTACAGGAGAGATGGACTCTGGCCCAGTAAGCAAAAAGTACCCTTACAATGAATTTGTAAGAGAGTGGGTTGAACTAACAAGGTTGAGAATAGGCTTGCTTCTGGCCTAAATCTAGTTGTGACTAGTCTGATGAAGACGAAGTGCTGAGGGAGTGTTAAGTCTTGCTCGGCTCTGTCCGAGGAGTGGTTCTTTGCTGCTTCCTAAAGATTTCTTTTGTTTCCTTATTCTCTTTCTGTTCTCTTCTCCTTAGTTTCTCCAGAAAATGTTCAATGTCCCCTCTTCCCTTGCTTCCAGCTCTATTTATACGTTAGTTCCCCTCACGTGCCAGTAGGTGGTTCCCTTTGGATACTTGTCCCATCAGGGTCACTATTCAGACGTCTATTCTTCATTAATGCGACCATGATGTTAGCTGCAGGATCATAAATGCGGTTGCAGCAGCCTTTTATAAAATATCTTCTTGTTGCCACCTGCCCCTTATGGTCTATAAACGTTAGGGGATTCCTCGGAAATACCATGGCTGGTGCTGGAGTATTCGCCTGGGTCGTTCCTCTGATTATCCGAGCAGCAAGTTCTCCTCGGACAAGTCCTTTTCTCCTTCACGTAGTTTGTACGTTAGAGGGGAGTAAGGCCAGGCACTTCTTTCATAACGGGGTATCCTCGGATCAGCGGCCTCCTCGGACAGGCCCGTGGCCCATTATCTGGTATTGAGCCTTTTCCCCCTACAATAGCCCCTCAAAATTCCGGCTTTCCCTCTTATCCGAGGAGAAAGGTGGGATTTTGATTTCTCTAGGGGTAGGACCCATTTAAGCTTCTCCACTTATCCACGCGGAGGCGTCCCCAAGCTCAGTCCTGTGAACGTGCTCGGCTTGGACCGTCGGCAGCGATCCGAGGTGCTGGGTCCGTTCGAGGAGTGCTGATTTACTCAAGGTATGTGGTCCAAGGGGCTAGGCATGACCAAGGTTTTGTTTAACACTTAGCAGGAGGTCTGAGGGACCCGGCGTAGCAAAGGGAATGCTTAGCAGAAAGTCCAAGGACCCGGCATAGCTAAGGGAATGCTTAGCAGAGGGCCTGAGGGACCCGACGTAGCTAAGGCTTTTCTTAGCAGAGAGTCCGAGGACCCGGCGTAGCTAAGGGAATGCTTAGCAGAGAGTCCGAGGACCCGGCGTAGCTAAGGGAATGCTTAGCAGAGGGCCTGAGGGACCCGACGTAGTTAAAGCTCTTCTTAGCAGAGAGTCCGAGGACCTGGCGTAGCTAAGGGAATGCTTAGCAGAGGGCCTGAGGGACCCAACGTAGCTAAGGCTCTTCTTAGCAGAGAGTCCGAGGACCCGACATAGCTAAGGGAATGCTTAGCAGAGAGTCCGAGGACCCGGCATAGCTAAGGGAATGCTTAGCAGAGGGCCTGAGGGACCCGACGTAGCTAAGGCTCTTCTTAGCAGAGAGTCCGAGGACCCGGCGTAGCTAAGGGAATGCTTAGCAGAGAGTCCGAGGAACCCGACATAGCTAAGGCTCTTCTTAGCAGAGAGTCCGAGGACCCGGCGTAGCTAAGGGAATGCTTAGCAAAAAGTCCGAGGACCCGGCGTAGCTAAGGGAATGCTTAGCAGAGGGCCTGAGGGACCCGACGTAACTAAGGCTCTTCTTAGCAGAGAGTCCGAGGACCCGGCGTAGCTAAGGGAATGCTTAGCAGAGAGTCCGAGGGACCTGACGTAGCTAAGGCTCTTCTCAGCAGAGAGTCCGAGGACCCGGCGTAGCTAAGGGAATGCTTAGCAGAGAGTTCGAGGGACCCGACGTAGCTAAGGCTCTGTTTAACACTTAAGAGTATTAATTTACCCAAGGTGTGTGGTCCGAGGGACCAGGCACGACCAATGTTCTGTTTAATACTCGGGGGTACTAATTTACCCAAGGTCTGTGGTCCAAGGAGCCAGGCAAGACCAAGGTTCTGTTTAGTGTTTAGGTAACAAGCAATATAGTTGAATTACATGCGAGAATGGACATTTTCGTTAATAATAATACATTTTTAGGTTATTTACATTCCAAGGGTGTGGTACAAAATTGCTACGACCCTCCGACCGAGGTAACTGCTGGCTCGGTATTGGGCCGATGTGAAATGGCGGCTATGAGGCATTGCCTTGCCATTGGTGGGCTTCCTACGATCTCCTCCACTCATCCTCCGGACGGGAACTTAACCTTCAGGTGCAAGGTTGATGAAACAGCCCCCAGGGCGTGGAGCCAAGGTCTGGCCAAGATAGCCGTGTAGGGAGAGTACGCATCTACAACGATGAAGTCCACCTCGACCACTTCGGACCCTGCTTGTACGGGTAGCCTGATCTGGCCTTTGGGGATGACGGTCTTTCCGTCGAAGCTGACCAAGGGCGATTCATACGCTGTAAGGTCTTCAGGCCGTAGGCCCAGTCCTTTGTACAGGTCCAGATACATGATCTCAGCCCCACTCCCTTGATCAACCATCACCCTCTTCACATCGTACCCCCCTATTCTAAGGGTGATGACTAGAGCGTCGTCATGGGGTTGGATTATCCCCTGTTTATCTTCGTCCGAGAAGCTTAAGACTGGTCGGACTTCCATCCTTGCCCGTTTCGGCTCCTGGTTTGTGTCCTCAGCGGACGTCGTAGAAATAGACATTACCCTGGAAAGGCAGGATCCAGTTCTCCCGGGGGCCACGAAGATCACGTTAATCGTGCCCAGCGGGGGCCTTGATGAGGTGGTCCCTGAAGCCCCTAGCCTGATGTGGTTTCCTTGGTTATTTGGCCGATAGATGAACTGTTGCAGCCTTCCTTCCCTTGCAAGCTATTCCAGGTGGCTTTTCAGAGTTCTGCAGTCCTCGGTGGTATGCCCTCGCTCCTGGTGATACTGGCAATGAAGACTCTGATTGCGCTTCGTGGGGTCTCCCCCCAGTTTATTTGGCCACCTGAAGTATGGCTCGTTCTGAATTTTTTCCAGAATCTTGTGGATTGGCCCTCGGAACACGGCATGAATAGCCTGTGACGCAGCAGACCCGGATTGCACACTGTAGTCTGTCCGCGGCCTGCTGTTGCTGTACCGGTCCGACCTGAAATCCCTCATCTCCTGAAGGATAACCTTAGCCTTTCCCTTTCCAAGTAGCTGGTCCTCTTCGACCCGCTTATACTCGTCAATGCGGTCCATTAGCTGGTGCACACTCCTCACTGGCTTCCTGGTTAACGAATTCCTCAGATCGTGCTCGGCTGGTAAGCCGACCTTGAAGGTTCTCACAGCCACGTCATCGAAGCTGCCTTCAATCTCGTTAAACATCTCCCAGTACCTGTCCGAGTACGTTTTCAATGTCTTCCCCTCTCGCATGGACATGGACAGCAGGGAGTCTAGTGGCCGAGGGACCCTTGTGTTCGTAACGAACCGAGAGCAGAAAGCCCTAGTAAGCTCCCGGAAGGACCCAACGGAGTCAGCCGCGAGGCCATCAAACCATCTCATGGCTACAGGTCCCAGACTAGAGGGGAACACTTTGCACATGAGAGTCTCATTCCGAGAGTGGATAGCCATTTTTTGATTGAAATGGCTCACGTGATCTTCCGGGTCAGTCTTCCCATCGTACGCGGTGAAAGTGGGTTGAGTGAAACGACGAGGGAGGCTCCCTCCTTCGATGCTGCGCATGAAGGGTGACCTGGAGATCTGGTTGAGTGCCCTATTCATCGCATCGCTTCCTGTGCCCCGTGAGGAGGTATTTCTGCTCTTGCGGTCGTGGTGATGTTCTTCCTCGTAAGAGAAAGTCTCACTTGGGGGCGTCTTGGAGCGGTGTCTGTAGCTACCATCGTTGCTATCGTTAGAGGAGTCATCCGTGATGGACGGACTGCTAGATGGACTGCGCCTCCTCCGTGCATGGCGCAGTTTCCTTTTCAGGCGATCAATCTCCCGTTGCATGCTCTTTGTTGTGTCTTTGCGGGATTCTTTACCTTTTTCCCGATGTTGGCTCTTTCCTGTGCGACTTGTGTGCACACTTCCTTCGCGGTCTCTTTCACGCTCGAGTCATGAAAAGTGATCAAGACGCTGGGAATCATCTGACTCCGCCCTGTTAGGACCTGATCCCACCATAGTTCAAGCTTTCAGTTCGCCAACTTCACCGTTAGTTCCCACAGACGGCGCCAATTATAAGGACACAAATTACAAATGGGGCCTACAGGAGAGATGGACTCTGGCCAGTAAGCAAAAAGTACCCTTGCAATGAATTTGTAAGAGAGTGGGTTGAACTAACAAGGTTGAGAATAGGCTTGCTTCAGGCCTAAATCTAGTTGTGACCAGTCTGATGAAGACGAAGTGCTGAGGGAGTGTTAAGTCCTGCTCGGCTCTGTTCGAGGAGTGGTTCTTTGCTGCTTCCTAAAGATTTCTTTCGCTTCCTTATTCTCTTTCTGTTCTCTTCTCCTTAGTTTCTCCAGAAAATGTTCAATGTCCCCTCTTCCCTTGCTTCTAGCTCTATTTATACGTCAGTTCCCCTTACGTGCCAGTAGGTGGTTCCCTTTAGATACTTGTCCCATCAGGGTCACTGTTCAGACGTCTATTCTTCATTAATGCGGCCATGATGTTAGCTGCAGGGTCATAAATGCGGTTGCAGCAGCCTTTTATAAAATATCTTCTTGTTGCCACCTGCCCCTTATGGTCTATAAACGTTAGGGGATTCCTCGGAAATACCATGGCCGGTGCTGGAGTATTCGCCTGGGTCGTTCCTCTGATTATCCGAGCAGCAAGTTCTCCTCGGAAAAGTCCTTTTCTCCTTCACGTAGTTTGTACGTCAGAGTGGAGTTAGGCCAGGTACTTCTTTCATAACGGGGTATCTTCGGACCAACGGCCTCCTTGGACAGGCCCGTGGCCCATTATCTAGTATTGGGCCTTTTCCCCCTACACATTCAAGTTAAATTTTACATGTATATATATCTTGCCAAAAAGTATGTATGGGGCGCATAATCACATGTAACTCAAAAGATTGAGTATACAACTATATATGTGAGATTTATAATATGCTTCCAATTTAAGTTGAAAATCTCAAAAGATTGTTACAATAGTTTTCCAGACATCTTAAGATTCATGAAGTTCTAGATTTAAATATTTAAGCAACATGTTTAGATCACTCATAAGAGATTCATCCTTGTAATCCCCTAATGTATATTAGATTCATCCTTCTTTCCCATTGCTTTTCTTCACCATATTGGATAGTGAGAGGCAGAATTATTGAGTTCATTCAAAAGTACACTATTTTTCTTGGTAGGAGCATCTGGAAGTTGATCAAGCCTACGTTTGCGTTTGATAAGATTACTGTAAATAGGTTTTTAAATTATGATATACATATATATGTATTAAAATAAAACTTTTGTACAATTTTTTATTTTTATTTTAGTCTATTATAATTCAAAATTGTTATTTTTCATATTTGATTTTGTTTTATATTGGACATGTCATTTATTTCTAATCTGCTAACACTTGTCATTGGGGCTATTTTATTTATGGAATCAAAAGGCAGCCTAGACTAAAAAATTACCATTTTTTTTTTAATCTCAAGAAGGTGGATTTGTGACAAATTAGTGACTTGGATTAATTGTTTGTAATAGTTAGGAATTTTAAAGGAAATCCTACTACATTTGAAATCCCACTTTCTTGAGCGAAGAGATTGTCCACCACCTCAAGATTGAACTCCAACTCAATAAGAGGACTTGCAAGAATTTTCCATACAAGTCCACAAGGAAGCCAATTGCCAAACCAAAATAAAATTTTCCTTAGTGACTACTTTACAAGAGTAATGGTGGGTCTAGATAAAAACCAATAAGAAATTGGCCACATCAACATTTTGTAAAAATGTTGTAAAATAGTTTGTAACTATAGTATTACTCATTGTGTTAACTTCAAATCTCAAATACTTATACCACCGCACACCCTTGGTGCGATGGTCACTCCACAAGTATAAGTGTTTGTGGGGTGTGGAGGGCAAGAGCTAGAGTTCAAGTCTCTAGGAGGGAGCTTCACACACATATACACTTAGATTAGCCTAGAGTAGAATTCTATCTTGTATCCAAATAAAAAAAAATCTCAAATACTTATAAAATTATATTATTTAATTTGTTACACATTCTAAGTTATAGAGTTTGTATTTCCTTCAACCCCAATTTCTTTTTCTTTTTCTTTTTCTTTTTTGAGAATCAACCCCAAATTTCATTGGTTGGGCTAACGTTATGTAATTCTCAATTTTCAGCCTACACAAATGAATTAGACAAACACATTGAGACCTAATATACTGAGTTCTTCAAATCAAAACTAACAACTTTAATAAGTTATGAAAAATGGTTTAAAAAAAATATAGGTTTATGATATTGAAGAGACCCAAATAGGTCCACCTGAGCTTCACAATTATAGAAGTATAGAACCTCTGGGCCAATATCATAAGCCATATTCTTTAACAAAAAAAGTTAGTGAAATTTTTTTCTTTAGCGTTACAAAATATCCTTAAATATAAAACTTTCTTTTATTTGCACGATGTGTTATGGCCACTTCTAACCAATTTTACTGTACTTTCACTCTCTTCCCCTTGATCTAAAGATTCTAAACTGGCCATTAAGGCTCTGCATTGTAATTACAAATTTTTGGAGAAAAAACATATAAAACTTGTTCATACGTAAAATTCATAATGTAGAATTGATTATATAAAAATAATACTTTTCCGTGTCCACCATGCAGCACTGGGGAGCTTGCACATACCAGACAGAGTTTTAAATATTTATGTCCTATTACAAATGCAGCACCGAGTCCAGATCGAATTGCTTCACATTAAAGATTTTTTATCCAATGCTACAATTACAAAACCAGGTAAAGATATCTTTTCTAGAGAGTAATTTAATTTACCATATCAGCCAATTATCAACTTTTGGTATGCAACTATGCAAGGGGCCATAGCCACAGCTTATTACAGTTCTAATGATATGTAAAAGCAAATAAAGCTTCTCTTTAACAATCGTCCGTCCCTCGGAGTTCTCTGGCCAGCCATCTACAGATCAGAAATTGGAGGAACAGCAATTCAGCCATACTTTGATTTGGATTATTTGCCAAAATAAATCTTCCATTGGCTCTCCATTTGCTTTATCAAGGCTTTACTTTCAGCACTCATCCCATTGGTACTTGTCAAGCTGATTTCATATTTCATTCTCTGTAATTTTGTAAAATCCAAATGCCAACTAGACTTTGTTCCAAGGAAATTCTTTTGTAAGTGCTATTCTTCAGAGATCAAGCAGAAGTTGTGATCAGCAAGAAGAGGATTGCATGCTGACG
This sequence comes from Lithocarpus polystachyus, assembly GCA_033629205.1. Taxonomy (NCBI): domain Eukaryota; kingdom Viridiplantae; phylum Streptophyta; class Magnoliopsida; order Fagales; family Fagaceae; genus Lithocarpus; species Lithocarpus polystachyus. The sequence continues at coordinate 22,104,264 of CM066164.1, read as the reverse complement.
GTATTTGTGAGACATAGCTTGGCATCGTAGCTAAAGAAACCCGCCAATAAATTAAAGCGAAAACATTGCAAGAAGCACCATAAGAAGTATTTGTATGTTGTCCAACAACCACTGTTAAAAAGAAGAAAACAATTAAGGAAAAAGTCATAATGAAAAGAGACGAGCTAAAGTAAATAAAAGCCACGTACTATGTAGTATAGAAAGAGTAGGTACATCGACATTTTTTTAAAGCCTATTCCCTATGCATAGAAAAAGAATTAGTCACACTCTCTTAAATGGCTCCAAGTAGTCTAGGAGTATTAGTACACCGACACCAACAGTACAACAAGCTTGTACACCTGCAAGAAAATGTGAAGTCTAAGAAAATTTAGGATAGAATTATGCTGAAATAATACAATAACAGAATAAGAGAGCAAGTAGGCTCCTTCCTACGCACCCTTGCACTCCACATGGATAATAGCTAGACAGGTTCCTCCAATTGTTGCAAGGTATACGATCAGCAATGAAACTGCAGAGAAGTAAAATATAAGAATTGAAACACAATTATTTCAAGTGTTTGATACATACTCTTTTAAGGTGTCTTCAGATTACAAGAATAATATCCCACCCACCACATTCTGCATCAAAACTCAAAAGAACCCCAGCCATTGGCTGTCCTACAGTGGAATTAAAAGAACTTGAAACATGAGACTGGCAAAATCTTGGCATTCATTTCAGAATACTCAAGTTTAACTGATCAGGTCATGGGGTTGAGTGACTTCAAGTTTGATACAGTGGTTCAAATCCAACAATAGAAGGTGATTCACTTGCTCTATATGTCTTATGGTAACTATTTTATGGTGTACCCTACAAGGCTTGGAACTTTACCCTACAAGGCTTGGAACTTTCAAATTCTTCAATTCCCCAATCATAGTTATGTTGTCCTAGTCATAACCACCTAATTACCACATTTTAAGCTGGTGAAAGGGGAAAAAATGATGAAGTTGTAGAAGACATTATCTTAGAAGGCCTTGGGGAAATTGTCAAATATGAGATTACTGTAGTTGCGGTTGGAGTTGCATTGTCTTACATTGATTTTAGCGAGCTTTCTGAAAGATTGAAATATCCACAACTTGAGTTCATTTTCTTGTTCGATTCCGTTGATATTCTTAAGCAAAATTTTGTGAGTTTTGAGATAGTTATTCAGGTAAGAGATTCTAAATATACTACAAATTATATTGAATTGTGCTCAAACCATATAATCTGAAATGGGAAAACTACAAAGTTAATCCCTATTCTGTACACCATATGTTAATTTGATTCTTAACTTTTTAGTTGTGTCAATTTAGTCTCTAACATTTTCAATGTCGTGTCAATTTGATCCTTACGGTTAGGTTTTGGATGAAAAATATTGATACAGCTAACGGATCAAAAAAAATATTATTTTTTTGCCACATCAACTAACACCTACTGCAATGTCATATTACATTAAAATTAAAAAAAAAAAAAACAATGTAAACAAACAATATTAGTCAGCACTGACGGTCAAAATCTAACACACAAATTCCTTTTCTTTTTTTATTTTTTTGAGAAGCGGTAACTTTTCATTAATCAAAAGAATAAGAAAACTTTACAAAGACTCTTCAGAGCATCCGTAACAGATGTTGCAAAAAAAATACCATTTTACCACACCAAAAACCTACTTTATTATTTTACCACATCATTTTACAACATCCCATTTATCAGATGTTTTATCATTCAATTCTATACATTAAAATAATATTTACTACACATTAAAATAATATATTATTCCCTCCTCATTTATCATTAATAACAGCAACAACCACCCACCCAAATCAACTGATCCGGCCATCACCCCCACAGCCCACCACCACCACCATTGCCATTGTCACCCCTCCCCATTTATCACCACCACCACCAATATCAGATCAACTCAAATTGCAGCAAAAAAAAAAAAAAAAAACCCACAACTAGAGAGAGGCGAAAGGCAGACAAAGAGATGGCAGCTGGGCGAGATCGGTGAGAGACATTAACGGCGCACCAACGCGAACAGCAGCACTGGCGCGAACAGCAGCACGCTTCGCCTCGCCTCCGGAACACCGCCGACACAAACACGTACACCACTCTCTCCACCGCGCTCGTCTCTTTTGAGCTCCGGCCTCCAGCGCAGCCTCCGTAGAGCTTGTTCCGGCCGTGACGAAACCGCAAAGACGACGGCGGCAACGAAGACGACGAAGTCCTCGCCGAAGAGATTGAGAGGAACTGAGGACCGAGAGAGAGAATCGGTGAGAGAGGAGAAAATAAAAAGTGAAGAGAGAAGGCAGAGAAAAGAGTAAAAAATGAATAAAAGGTTATGCAATTTTGCTCCGTACCGTCCCAAATATGTGACGGTACTGTAGCATGTTAGATAACTTTTAGGATTTGCAACGTCTGATAAAAGCTTCATTTTTGTGTTTGGTGTGTCAAATGTGCCAAATATTTAACATTTGACATATTTACTACGGATGCTCTATGAATAATATCATAAATTCAGGAAGTTTCTTCTATTAGGACAGAGGACATTAAAATTACATTTCGAGCTAACAAACTAATAATGAATCGTCCATCAATTTCTTAAATTCAAGTGGGTAACTATAAAACAAATCCAATCTTTATCCCATTTAGAGTTTCCAAAATTTTTAAAAAAAAAAAAAAACCCAGATCAACAATAACAATGAAGACTTGGATGAAGAACAAAAAAGGGAGTTTTTTCTTTTCTTTTATTATTATTATTATTATTATTATTTTTAAAGTTTCTTTTCAAGGTCCATCTTAGCCGCTCCCTAGCCACCAAAACCAATCTTAGCCTTATTCTCAAGAAATGGTATTTTACATGGTGGAGTTTGATTCGCTTCAAACTGCCATAGAACTTAACCCACCATTGAATTTCAAGAAGAAATGGCTGTGGAACCTACCAATTGAAAAGAGATTGTCTTGCTTCAACGGCGGAGATCTTTGTTGGGCTTGGAAGACTCAAGAGGTGTGGAGATCAACATAGACCTAGTCGTCATCGGAGAGGATGACATATGAGTAGAGATAGAAGAGAGAGAGAGGAACGGTACCAAACTGGTTTCTTTTTTTTTTCAGATTTAATTTTTAAAAACTTTTTTATGAATGTTTCAACTATCTGATGTGTAATATTTTAAAGATATTTTTTAAGTTTAGGCTGACACGGTAGTTCAGGTAGAACGAAAAAAATATTTTATTATGACCGTTAGTTACGTCAATATTTTTCATCCATTAATAAGAAGATTTGAATTTTGTCTCTTATTTTTCATATCTTACAAACATTTATATTTATAGAGTGACCACCACAATAAGAATGCGTGATGGTGAATTTTGTTTTGGAATATACCGTGATATGTACATATCTCTCATTTAAAATATTGCATTTATTAAGAATTTAGAAACTTCCTCTTTTTAATCCCTCTAATTTCTTAATCTACCACTTCCGGCCTCACCACTATATATTAGTTGGTTTGCTTTTTATTTTTTCTTCTTCTTTACCTCTTCGTTTAGACCGCCAATTGTTCACGATGTTCCACTGGCAATAGTCCAAGAGATTTTACTTTACAGATTTGAGATTATAGTGTGCTCCAAGTCCTACACGTGGTGGGTTAGATTTTAAGTTGTCTTTAAAAGCAAAAACAAAAGCAAAACTACTCCAGCCTACAGTTTGCTTCAAGTCATATACGTGGTACCCCGTTTGACTGTTCTCTTTGTTATTGTCATTAAACACTATTGCCAGCAACACAATAATTTTACATCATTCTCACAACATATCTTAAGTGGTGAGTATTTACTAGTAATAATCTAAATTCACAATTGAGATCATTTTTTGCTATTTGTAATAACTTGTCACCTAATATTTTTTGTAAAATTATTGTAAAAATATGGCAGACGTAAAATTACTCGTTATTAAATTGATAAAAATATTATATAACATATAAATATAATAAACTAATACTAAAACTTATACAAATATATAATATATCATATAAATAACAAAATCTAAGGTATAATTGGTTATTTAATTATTACTTTTTTAATTTGCACTCATACAATGAAAATGAAAATTTTCATTTGATTGTATTGAAAATGAAAATTGCTAACAAGTTAATTCAATAATTTATTATTTTTTCTCTCTTAAAGAACATAAGTTACTTTTTTTGAAAAAAAAATATTTAACTTTTGATATTATTACTTGTTTTTGGACATATCTAGCTCCTATGTGATATAAATATATATATATATATATATAGTTTTGAGAAACAACTCTTATGTGATAGTTAATTACACTTTTTTGTAACACATATGAAACAATTAACAGACTTAAATTGTATATTGAATTGTGTATATCATACTATCTTAGGAAAAAGAATTTATTCATCTCATTTTTTGTTTGGGCTTCTCAAAAACAAATTCCTGGTTTCGCCACTGCCTTGTAATCTGGCCAACACTCCACCCTTGCTACACATAATGGTGTATAGGGTAATGGGTTAGAGTTCATCTTATTCATAAATAAATAAGGGGGAATGGGGTACAAAGAGTAAAAGAGAGATTCTTGTTGAAACCTTCCTTTTCAATGAGATGGTTTTAAAAAATACAAACTTAAAAGTAAATTGTACAATCACTTGAATTAGCCACACACACGCACATTGATTGATCTTTTTCCAAGCAACCAAACAACAATGATCAAGTAAAAGAAACATGGGGAAAAACCAAAAAATATTAATAATAATTAAACAGCAACATAAGAAAAAGAATATATAATCAAGATATAGCTATGTCGAACATATCATTAAAATATAGTTAATTTGTTTCATACGCCAAAAACATTAGAACATTGCATAATGATAATAGTAATAAAAATAAAGCATGGGGCTTTCTCATGAATGTCATGGCGAAGTTTGGTTTTAATGAAAAGTTTATTAATTTGATTCACCAATGCATATCCACAGTGAATTTTACTTTACTTATTAATAGAAGCTTGGTTTTGAAAAAAATTTCCCATCAAGGGAACTCATACATGCAATAGATATAATAATTATTTAAACACAACACAATTCAATTTATGTTAAAATATTCCGATATTATTTGAAAATAATAAATTGCAAATACTCTCTCTCTCTCTCTCTCTCTCTCTCTCTCACAAAGCCCACATAGAATTAAGCACCAACTTAGAAACAGTTACTATAATTAATCACAATTACTCATCCAACAAACAAAAAAAAAAATTACAACCACAATAATGCAAGAACCATGGCCAAAATCCGCCTCTCAACACCAACCCTTTCTCTCTCTATTAAACCCCTCTTCTTGATCCTCTCAAATTAGAGCCCAAAGAGAAACTAAGCTGACCTCAATGGCAAAAGGGGGGGGGGGGGGGGTTTGTTGGAGCTTGGGTTGAATTTTTATTGCAGGTGAGTCTAACACACAATGGTCTATGTCTATGAATTTTTTAAATCATTTTTTGGGGTATGAGAATGTCTGTGTCACTAATTAAGTGATGGTATTGGTGTATGTATGATGTGAATTTGGATGAGTACGTAGAGCATATACGTATGAAAATGATGCCAGTGTTTGCGAACCCAACCCTAAATTTGTGTGTGTCTATGTACATTTGAGAGCAAATACATTAATCTATGCATATACTAAGCTAAAATATACTATGATTTGAAAAAATTTTGAGTTTTTACTTACTAAGCATTAGCATTACCCGGGGCGGGGGGGGGGGGGGGGGGGGGGTTGTAAAACCCCCCAAGTTGCTATTTTAGCAACCCACCCACTCAAATTGAGCTCCATCTAGGAGTGGGTTGCTTAAAAATTTTAGCAACCATGAATAGTAGGTTGTATATATACAACCTCACTATTCATGGTTGCTAAACATAAAAGCAAATATAAAAAGTACATGAAAGAACAAAAAAGATGAAAGAGATAGATGGGAGAGAAGAGAGAGAATGAGTTGATAGGGTAATTTATATTATTTTATTGGGTTGTATGTAAAAATAAAAACTGAAATGTTGAGTGTATTGTTGTATGGGTTGGTAAAATAGATAAAATAGTGTTTGAGGATGTAAAATAGGTAAATTTTTACATCTCCATTGCTAGTGCTTTAATTCTCTAGTTCTTTGTTTTGTTTTAGGAGATAGGTGATGATGTGAAGATTGTAGAGATTGATTGATGGGAGGAAGAATTATAGAGGTGTTGTAGAGAGGGAATGAGTGCTATAGAGTGAAAAATATCACTTGGGGAGCAAGGGTTGCATACTTGCATGTGATGATCCCATGAGCGGGGCCAAGATTTCAGTTTAGAGAGAGCAAAATTAGAATGCAAGAGTAAAAGCAAAATTAATTTAAAAAATATTTATCAACATTAATAACAAAATATATAAACAATTGTAAACTAATGTTAATCACTTAATTGTCATATAAATCTAATTTCAATGCAAATTTTTATTCATTTTTTCATACATAGTTCAATTACTCAAATATTTTTTCTATTTTTAGACCTCTCTATGATTTTTTTATTCCTAATAATTCTTGAATACATATTTTATAGCATTAAAATAAAGAAACAAAGTTAAATAATTCATAGTTACTGAGAATCTAAGAGATTTAGACATCTACATTGATACCTTAAAATAAATTGAGAAAATACATCAATCTAATAAGAGTATAGTAATATAACTGACAAATTCTATATACATCTTAATGCAATATTGATTGCTTTTAAAAAAAATATAGAATTTAATATTTCTTCCTCTATTCTTAATTTCTTATAAGTATAGAAATTTTGGGTTATACGAGAATAACTTAGAGTTTGAAATTGTAAAAAAAGCCCAGAGATTGAAGAGACAAATAAATAGTGGTGGCTTTAGGGTTTTAGTGATATGCAAGACCTTTTTTTGGTTGAGAAGAACCAATTGTGGTTTATTATTATTATTATTATTTTTTTGTGTGTGTGTATAATGCCTCATTAAACAAATTAAAATGCAATGAGAAAATGAAAAAAAAAAAAAAAAAAAAAAGGGATAGTAAGGTGTGTTTTTTACTTATAAAAAAATATAAAGTCAGTTGTGAAGGATCTTTTAGCTCCTTTATTATCGGTATGATTGCGTTTTTCTTTGTAGGGGGGCAAATTCGTTGCATGCATAGCTAAACAGCCTAAACTCAATGAATTTTTGGAGGAGCCAGGGGGACAATTGCTCCCTCGACACCCTGGCTCCGCCCATGATGAAAAGTGTCACTATCTCAAGTCTCAACCCTAGATATTTTGCCTCCAATTTGTTTTGGAACACCAGGTGGGGCAACGTAGCCTCCAGCCCTCCACCTCTGGGTTCATATATAGGTAGGCATTTCATAATTGGCAAAAAGTCTTCATCATGCAACACGCAAACCACGCATCTATGATCTGCTCTAAGATAATTACTAAGCTTTTTGATCAAGCTTGGCTGTTGTTGTTTTTTCTTTTCCTTTTTCTTTTCCTTGTTTGGCTGAGGTTGAGTGAGGATGAGAATAGAATTAATGGATCGTTTTATAGAAAGATTAATACAACTACATATGGGGAAAAGGTTTTGGAATCTTTTCTTTTTCCTCTATCAATTTTGTACTTGTCAAACATAACAAGGAAGAAAGTTACATAAGAAAAGAAAACACCTATTAATATTTAATATACCTAATTTTTTTTTTCGATAATCATTAATGTACTTAATTTTAACGTTCCTTTTGACTTGGAATGTTTGGCGGACTCAAATGGCCTGCCACCAATCACTTTTTTTTTTTTTTACAAGATTGAAATTCTACTCTAGAATAATTTAAGTGTATATGTATGTGAAGCTCCCTCCTGTAAACTTGAATCTCGACTCTTACTCCCCCTACACCTCACAAACACTTATACTTGTGGAGTGATTATCGCACCCAAAGTGTGCGGTAATGCCTGCCACCAACTTGATCAAGTGGGATTGGAATATGTATTTTTGCGATTTCATTTCTCTTTGAGCATTTCAAAAAGAAATAATTTCCTTTCAATATACTTGATAACAAAAGGTTAAATCACAACCTCTTTATTCAATAACAAAAAACTTTATTTGTTAAATTAATTGGAACCCACCATTTTTTGCAATATTGGACCATAATATACCACTACTTTTTTTTTTTTTTTTTTTGGTAAAAAGTACATATACAACTTCTTACTCAAGAGCCTGTGATGGGAACAAAGTTTTTCTCTGAACTAGTTTTAGAGAGAAACTCTTCAAACTTCTCATAAATTTCTTTTTTTGATGTGAGTTTTAAAAATCTGGCCATTTAATTTCATGTTCTTATGTTTTTAACATGTGTGGAGGAACGAATTTCTCCCTTAGAAGGTATTGTCCGCTTTGGGAATGGGCCGAGGAAGTCGATGCCACTCCCACGGATTTGCTTAATCCCACATCAGGGAAAGATGCCTCCCACTCATGCCTTATAAGCCTTTGGCCTAAGGATGAGTGTACCACTACTACACACTACAGGCATGCGCTATGCAGTTTTTGAGACTTGCTCACATGTATATCAAATTCGTGCGGGTGGCACAGGCCTCCTCTACCCATTCCCAAAGCAAACAATACCTTCTAAGGGAGAAATTCGTTCTTCCACAACATGCATATCAAATTTCGTTCAAATCGGATGTTATTTACTATTCGATCAATAAACTTATTTTTTATACACAATTTTAAATTACAAAAACTTGAAATTTTAATATTTGTTTAATAACATAGTAATTAGTCTTTGGTGTTCTTGAAATTTTGCAAGTATGAAAGATATAATAAGAATATGCAGTTCAACAAATAAATTTTCAAAATTCACAATCAATATAAAGATATATAAAGAATTTGAAAAGTTTATCTCTAAACTAGCTTGGAGAGAAAACTTTGTTCATGTATAAACAATAGAAGTTTTTATTGACAAAATTTTCTAGTTTTACTATTTATTGACCAGAATTTTTTTGTTAAGAATCGTTTATTAATTAGATTTTAAATACAATTAGTTTTTTTTAGAGAATAATACGATTAGAATTAGAAGCATTATATATATATATATATATTATCATTACTTAAATTATATAAATTTGGATTTGATTTTGCTTAAAAAAATCAAATAAAGTAATTACAAAATAGTTTAAAAATTACTCTGTAAATAAACAGTACACGTTGGGTAATGTAAATTATGAACCTCCTTGGACGGTTCCCACTAACCCACTTTTTCTTATCTTTTCCTCTTTGAAAGAAGTTCTTTTTTCATTCTTACTTTTGTCTCTAAAATATTGAAAAAAAAAATTACTATTGAAAAAAAATTACTAAATTGAAGGATGAAAAAAAAAAACTTATAAAGTTTAGAGATAAAAACAATTTTTTTTTTTTTTTAGTTTAAAGACTAAAATAGCACTTTACCTTATGTAAGGACACAATTTTGGTAGATTGGGCCCACAAGTGAGATGGACTCAGGCCCAAAACAAAAACAAAATTCTTGCAATGAATTTGTAGAGAGTAGGCCAGATAAACTGGGCTTAGAGTGAGATTAACGGTGTTCTAGATATGGTTATGATCGAATCAACAAAAATAGAATGCTGATGTTATATAAAGCTGTCCTCGGCTTGATCTGAGGAGGAGTGCATTACAGTTGTTTGAATATCTATAACTTTGCCTCTCTCTTTCTCTTTCAATTGCCTCTCATTTTTCTCTCCAGATTGTTCAATGCCCCTTTCTCCTCACCTCTAACTTTATTTATACCCCAGTTTCTCTCACGTGCCAGTTAGGTGATTTTTTCTAGATATTTGTCCCATCAACCTCCCCTTAAAATCTTTACACGGCAGCTGTAAAGATAGAGAGTCACTGTTCAGACATCCTTTCCCCATTAATGTGACCAGAGGGTTAGCTGCAGAGTCATTAATGTGATAGTAGCAGCTTTTCATATAATATCTTATAGCTTCCACCTGTCCTATGTGCTTGCTGGATGTTCATGTACCAGAAGGATCCTCAAAAATATCATATTAAGTGCCAGAGTGTACATTTTAGCTTTCTCTTTGATTACCCGAAGAGGTAGTCCTCATCGAACAACTCTTCTCTATTCACATGCTGACCAAATTCTTACGAGGATTGTGGCCGTGTATTTTTCTCGTAGTTTACCGTTTTCAGACGGATGTGCCTCCTCGGACAAGCCCGCGGCCCAACATCTAAAATTGGGCCTTTGCCCCCTACACCTTATATTTTATATATAATATATTGTCACTTTGTAGGCAAGCATTATAAGAGAGTAAATAATATTATATTATAAACAACTTCTGTCATACGCTTCTAACAATGTTGCCACACTTTGTGATTTTTTTTTTTTTTTTTTGGTTTTTCACTCTCTTTATTTTTCTTGATTGGTGACTATGGGGGTGATAAGCCTAGAGGTACGTATCTGTAAAGAATATTGGGTCAATGGCCCAATCCGAGGACATTAAGTAGTCCGAGGATGGATAAATATCTTTATAATAGTCCATATTGGTAAGTGAATAGTTGAAGTCTGATCACGATCAACTAAGAAGATAGTCCAAGGATGGATACTTCCTCGGTTGAGCAAGGCCAAGGTCAGAAGGTATGATCTGACACTAAGAGTAACGTATTGGAACATTCCATGAATGAAGATAAGTATCAAGAAGGAACTGGACAGAGAAAGGTCATGAAATATCTGAAGATAAGGCTGCTACCATCGCATTAAATGCTCTGCAGCTAACTCTCTGGCCGTATCGATGAGAAAATGATATCTAAACAGTAACTTTCAGCCTTACAGCTACTACCTGAAAACTTTAGGAAGGTGCTGATGGGACAAGAATTAAGACCTACAATTTAATTTGCACGTGGAAGGTGGGGATGAAAGGGAAAGGTAGTATAAAATAGAGGAGAGACCTTGAAAGAAGAGGATCGAAACTAAGAGAAAAACACTGTAATAATTAAGAACTGAATCTGTAATTCAACTTGAAATGAATATATAAGAACTGGTCTCCTCGGACTTTGCCAAGGACGATTTTCTTTAGTTTGAATCAGTTTATCTCCCTTTTTCTTGTCACCTGAATCCATTTCACTTATTGTCAAACTCGTTAAAGCCCAGTTTTCCAACCCACTCTCTATAAATTCATTGTACTAGGCTTTTTGGGCCTAAGTTCATCCACAACTTGGACTAGGAACCCAAATTGCGTCTTTACAGTGACTATTCACTATTGTATTTGTGCGATGTTATCCAAAAAACATTGAATTATTTTAAATATTTATCTGATAGAATAATTTGGATCTAAGCATTAAAATAGCTTGAATTTCTTATTTAAAAAACAGTTTCAATAGTCCAATTAATTCCTTTTGATTCTTAATTACATTGTCAAGCATAAAATTATAAAGACAAAAGTTGTTTAAAAAAAATACTTTTTTTCGTAGTGTTAATATGATTATTTATAATCTTTTTAGTATTATAAATTTGTAAGCTGTGAAAAAAACTCACTTAAAATTATTTGTCTTGGATAAATTTTTAATAAAAATCATGAGTTATTTTATATTTTTTTATAATTATATAATTATTAATTGAGTTATTTTTGACATCACCAGTTGGACTAAAAAACTGGTAGTTACTCCCTTTTCTGGTTCTTTGACATAAATCCAATTCTCACAAAATTTTAGAGCTTTATTTATTTATTTATTTTATAAGTATAGTGTTTCTTATAAAGTTATACTAAGAAATTAACAAAAAGATCCAAAACAATGAGTATTCTAAATTACAACAATCAATTGTTCTTTAGGAACCTGCATCCCATTCCACTAGCCCCTTTCACCCTCGCTTTCCATCTTTTGGCTGGGATAAGTGAGTGAGCAATCCACGTGCTTGAGTTAAGTTCTTGGATTCTCAAAGAAATATTATAATCTTTTATTTTTATGAGTATCCAAATTATAAATTTGGATTCACCAAATAAAAGAAACCATTTGAAAAGATATAGTGTTAACAGTAAGAATTCAAAGCACTCAAACGATGCCGTTTTCTCAAGTCCACCCTTTGAGAAAAGGATTCAAACGGTGTCATTCAGTCTTCCCGTGCATGCATCACTTAATCAAATGTAAATGTTGTCATTTGTATAGTAGCTGTTAGTTCAGAAGCAATTATGGATTATGTTACAGAGCACGTGAGGAAATTCTGAGTTTGTTACAATGATCTAATTATAGTGTAATTGTGTAAATGACTGTATTAATGATTTTTTTTTTTTTTTTTTTTTTGAGAAAGGATTGTATTAATGATTGAGTGTGAATGTTTTGTGCTCTACATTGAGAAGTGTATCCGATCTACAATTAATGAAAATGATAAAATTTTCAGTCCAATTCTAATCTCTCTCTTCTTTTCTTCTCTCTGTTACACACTCCTTCATATTTTCTCTTGCTTCAATTTTTGTCTTTTCTCAAAGATCAAAGATTCTTTCATATAGGACATGTTCCATAGTTGATTCTATTGATGGTGAAGCCATTTTGGAGAAGCCCACACAAGAACGCTATAGCAGCTTGGAGAGCTGCACTTGACGCAATAAAAGTTTCTAGTTGTACTACCACCATAAAGAGATTACAAAACATGAAGCCTGTTCATTTTTAAAATTAAAATTAAGGAAAAAAAAAAAAAAAAAAACCCACTTTGACTAGTTTGCATGAAACCTCCAATGCTACTTTTATTTTTTTAGGTAGAACCATGCTACTATTAAGTGCTACCATTAAAACGAAATAAATCTTTCTTTTCTAGAGAGTTTTCCATAAGTAGATCAAAACTTACATAGTGCAGCGACATGACACTTCTTTCCTATCACATAACAGTGAATTTCAATAATTAAATTTGTGATGAGAATTTCTGTATTTCACTACCATCAATTTTTAGCATGCAATGGACCATAGCCATATATTATAGTTCCAATGATAAGTAATGCAGAAAAAAGCTTCTCATTTACAATCGTCCCTCTGAGCTCTTTGGCCAGCCATCTACAAATCAGCAATTTCAGGAACAGGCTAACCAAGCCACCAAAGCATCTAAGGAAAACCCAGCCAAGCAAAAGAGTAAAGGCAATTCAGCCCGACTTTGATTTAGATTGCAGAAATGAGGATCTCATTGAGGGGGGAACGATGATCTCATGAAGATTGTGAAAAAATCCTTTATCATAAATGTTATTTTTAACAACCTGCACATCTTCCAATGGGGATTTTCGAAAGAAGGCTCTCCATTTGCTTTCTGGAGGCTTTCCTTCAGTACTCATCCCATTGATACTGGCTTTGAGGGCTGCAGCACTCGCCTTTGCTTCATTTATCTTCCCTTGCCAACTTATGTATTCTTGCCACTTGAAAGTCTGCACTTCCAAGGAAAAAGTGCTACAGTGAGTTTCAGGGTTTTCAAGAGAATATGATTGCAATAGCTTCTAAATCACAACAAATTAGTTTATAAAATATTACAAAACCATAACTTAAAAGAACTGACGGTTCCCACTATTCTGGCCTCAACTAATGATTAATCGCAGGAACTACCCAATTGGGTGAAACAATGAGAAAATGATATCACAACAGCAAATGGTATTCATCTCTTGTAGGAATCTTTGTTTCCAAGCTACCTTCTTAATCAAGCTGATTTCCTTCCTTTTCCTTTCTTTAGTATTATTAATATTATTATGTTTTTGTAAAATCCAAAAATGTCAACTAGCTTTGATCCTAGGAATTCTTCTTACAAATTAAGTGATGTTCTTCAGAGATCAAGCAAAAGTCGTGATAAAATGAAGAAAATTGCATGTCTAACCACAGCTATAACAATTTGAAGCATCCTCAAGCCACCCAAGCCATGGGTAGTGATTCTGCAGCAGCAATGCAGCCTCACAAGCTTATCCTATATGATTACTTATTCCCCACATCCTTCCCCTTCCACGATTTTATAAAAAGAAAATAAATAAAATTATTGAGAAACATCATGGTTGAAAAATAAAACCTCATTTGTGGTAGTATTTGTGAGACAGAGCTTCGCATGATAGCTAAAGAAACCCGCCAATAGCAGTGAAACAATTGCAAGAAACACCATAAGAAGTATTTGTGTATTGTAGGAGGCCAACAACCACTGTTAAAAAGAAGAAAACAATTAAGCAAAAAATCATAATGAAAAGAGACAAACAAAAGCAATGAACTATGCAGTATAATTAAAGACTTAATAATAAAAAAAGTAATTTTATTAAAAAAGACTAGATAAATAGAAATTTTTTAAAGCCCACCCTGATGCACAGAAAAAGGCTAAGCACACTATCATAAATGGCTCAAGTATGGAACTTCAACAATGTGCAGCTGTATTATTGAACGCTCAATTTAGTAGGATGGAAAAGTGAGAGGATAAAGAAAGTGAGAATGAATATAAAAGTGAGAAGATGTAGAAGATATCAGCTTTCCATCATGTGTGTTTAGTAGAGGGATGAAAATTAATATAAAATTCCATTGTTCTATTAAAATGAAAAAAAATCAGTCCCTTGTGCAATGCTAGGTTGATCTTTCTTCTGGAGAATTATCTAAAGTCATGTATTGATATTCTTGGAAGTTAATGGGAAAAGAACGGAAAACACAGCTGCTGTTTGAAGTGTGATGCTCAAGAACCCTTGTGCAATGCTAGGTTGATCTTTCTTCTTTTAGTTTCTGTAATCCAGACCCTTAAGTCAGATTATTATTTATTCCAGCCCTATACCAATATGCCAGCCCCAAACTCAACCAACAAACCTAATCTGTACAGATCTGCCCCAGATCAATTGGTTTCCTCTCAACCATTACCAGCCCCAAAATTCTTAGATTCTCCTTAGATTGTTAATTCTGAGATCCTGCATCACGCAGCCTTAAAATAAAGGCTATTTGACTCACACCAGAAACATGGTAATAGCTAAAGTATGGTAATGATAAATCTGCTTCACACCAATATATATATATATATATATATATATATATGTTGCATAACATGTTGAAAGTTATAGCATGAAAACTAAAATCTTTAACTGAAACTAATAATCAAGTTATCTATTTACAGAGAAGAATTCAAAAACACCTTTAAAGTTTATTCTCCCTTTAAGTTGCTCCAACGCAGGCCATTAGTCGAGGAATAAAAAGATATCAAATGACAGAAGAACAAGGAAAAAGAAAGCACTCATCTATACAACATGTGGAGCTAAACTATGAAAAGAATTTTCAATGCCATTAATCATCAATCATCAGCATGACAACAGTAAACTTTTACTGAAACCTTTTTTTATCTTTTTTATTGCACCCAGTGGGTCTTGAACTCATGACCTCACCCTCCACCAAGAACTTATAAGGGGGGAGGTGCTAGGTGGCAAGAGAAGAATTCAAATATGCCCTTAAAGCAGTTAAAGATTATTCCTCCTTTAAGTTTCTTCATAGCAGACCTTTAGTTGAGGAGGAATCTAAAGATATCAAATCATGACAGAAAAAGTAGGAAAATAGAGCACTCACCTGTACAACATGTGGAGCTAAACTTAAAAAAGAATTTTCTACACCATAATAAACTGCGACAAATAAACGGGGAAAAAGATGTCACATTTAGGCTCAGATGCAACTGAGCCATAAACTTGAAATTATATAATGCAAATCAGAATTTTACCAGTTAGAATATATATAACTCTTAATTCTTTTAATCTTCCAGCAAGAATCAGCCCAATGGTAACTGCTCCATATATGCAGAGAAGGAAATGCCTGCAAATCGTTAAAGAAGCATGTAAAATAAATAGAACCTGAAAAACAATCTTAATATAAAAATCAGAGAAGAACAAACAGATACAACATATTGCCTTACATCTCAAATAAAGTTACAATAAATGATACAAAAATATAGAAGAAACATCAAGGAAACTTCTCACTGATTGACAATATTTAAAACTTGGAACGAATGTTAAGAAAATAGTTTGGAACTTCTCCACCACTGTGCCATGAATTTCAAAAGTTTTATATAGCATAGAAAGTATGTCTTCTTTTTCCTAATCACCTCACAATCTTGGACATGAGGATTAAATGGACAAATTTCCAAACAGAAGAAAATTAAAGCTTTGTTCAAAGGCCCATCTCATAACATTAGCTGTAGAGATAGATTTGCTACCCCTCATTATCAACATCTTCTAAGAAGGAGGCACTAACTAAAATAATGAACTATTTTATGTAGCCAGAGAAGGCTATTTACCATAGCATATATCTAGAAAGTATAAACTCTGTTGCAAATCAGATATTTACTCACCACAAAAGAAAAGCCATAAAGTAGCCCGTGTTTCTCTCCCCTATACAATTATTCTGCACCAATGAAGAGCTAAGTAGAAATTGAAAGTAATATTTAACAATTAAAAAACAAACCATCTCACTACAAAAGATTAAAAAATAATAAACAAAATAGTTGGAGATTTTACCATCCATCCACAATGATGGTCAAAGCGAGCAACACAGCGATCACAAATGCTGCAGTGCTTGGACCTGGCAGGTCTGAACCAAAGGAGGAAACAATCATTAGTAAAAGAAATAAATGAAAGTTTCCAAAGAAATCTCACCAAGTAAAAACTCACTTTGGTATTTTGCATGTTGAACATTCTTTCTCAGAATAAATAATATTATCATAGGGATAGGCAGAGATATATTGAGAAACATTCTCAGCCTTCACCGTTCCTGGATCAGAAAAGCTAGTCAATAGAAAGAGTAGTACGCCTATACCAACAGCCAACAAGCTTGTATACCTGCAAGAACATATAAAGTCTGAGAAAATTTAGGAGGGAATTATGCTGAAAGAATACAAAAAGAGAATAAGAGAGCAAGTATGCAAGCTCCTTCCTACATACCTGTGCACTCCACTTAGATAATAGCTAGGAATATAGCTAAAGGAAGACTTTGCAACAAAGTAATAGGTTCCCCCAAGTATTGCAAGATATATGATCTGAAATGAAACAGCATATATAAATAAATATTAATTCCCAACTGAAAAGAAAGGGGCAATCTGTTCTAGATCAGATCAGCAGAAAGAAGCATAATCGTTTCAATAATTTGATACCTGAGAAAGAGGTGACATCATTTTCGTATAGCTTATTTGCGACTGCACATTAATAGCTAGACACATACTTTTTAAAGGTGTTTCCAGATTACATGACTGTCCCACCCACCTTAACTACATCAAAAAAAAACCACAGCCATTGGCTGTCCTCCTGAGGAGTTGACAAACTCCTTCAACCCCTAGGGGAAAAAAAAATCAACTTATCTGAACACTGAACTTCATCACAGCAAGCCTTATATCTAGTTCTATTTTCAAATAAATTAAAGGAAAAAATGAATCCACACAAACCAGACCACCGTAGTTTACATGGCTTGACCTTTGGCACACATCCAAAGGCCCAAAAATGACAACATGTAAGTTTCAGATATGGTAGTGCCCTATCTCTGAATCACATCCTTACCATTAGGCTCTCTCTAAAACACATAAACATGCTCACATGAAAAAACCTTTTTTTTTTTTTTTAATTCAGTAGTTGGGAGTGGGGGCATTTGAACCCTAAACATCTCTATTGGAAACACCAAGAGGCTTCAGTTGAGCTACAAAGCTCTTAGCACCGACATGCAAAAACCTAAGGAAACGAACTATCAAACAACACAATGAACTGAATTTTATATAATCCTCAATACCAAAAACAAATTCATTCCATTTCCATGAATCATTGAAATGCCTAGCAAGCACAATCTGAATTCCCACATGATTCAAACCATCTTAAATCTCCACATAAATATCTATAATAAAAATAAATAAATAAATTCTGTAAGGTCTCCAAATAACAAATCAACCATGACCACCACATCCTACACCACAATGCATCCTACTATATGCTATCCTTCTGTTAAAGATCACTTTTTTCAAAAGCTTAACTTGTTAGGAAATAATAGAAAACAATCCCATTTCCCAAAACCACAATTCAATTCAATGCAAACCCAATTCTTTCTCATTCCTTGGTTAAAATTTTTTTAAAAAAAAATACCCATTTCAAAATAAACAAATTGGATACAGAAATAACATAAATTTCGTGTGACAAACCTGTAAAATAGGATTGGGTCGGTCACAGCAGAAATACTCAACGGATAGAATCGCATTAGTCCCTTTGGACCCAAACACAGCCCCAACAAACCGCCTATAAAAGCCAAAACAAACAATGATCAAACAAATGAATTAAGGAAGAACAGCAACGGAACAAAATCGATTGTGAGAGAGAAAGGGAGTACAGGAAGTACTCGTAGGCGCCGAAGGTGAGAAAGACGTGAATGCGTTCGATGAAAGTCCCCTGAAAGATAGGCCACTGCCCGCACAGAAATGAAACCAAAACCAAGAGTGTGATCAGGCCGTGACACACCAGAACCCACTGCACTGCCATCTATCTCTGACAGCTTCTAGAGAAAGAGAGAGAGAGATGGGTTTTCGCTTTTTTTTTTGGGTTGGAGGAGGAGGAGGAGAGAGAGAGAGAGAGAGGAGGGCATTGAGAGTTTTGGACATGTAATTCTTGTGTTTGGGTTTTGTGTGGCAGTTGGAACTTGGAAGAGCTTGACTTGACTCATGATTCCAAGTCTTTATGTTTTGTTTTTTTTTTTTTTTTTTTTTCTCAATTTTTCTTTGATAAAATTTGGATTTTTTTTTTTTATAAACGTTTTTTACCTGCAGTTATTCGTTGATTGGACATTAGTACATGAGAGAAACCATAAAATGTTACGATTATTACTCTACTTGGAAAGACCATTCAAATTAGTGTTTAAATATTAGTTAACAGTGGTTACAATTTTTTTTTTTTTTTTTTGAGAAGGGTAACGGTGGTTACATGAATATCAAATTAGAGATAAATCTTAAACTTAATGATAATATATATGTTAAGGAAATTGTAGTTTAATTGGTATATTCTGATTTTTTATGTTTATAATAAAAACATCTAAATTTAAATCTCTTTCGTCCAATTATAAAATTATTAAAAAAAATTAGAGCTTAATATTAGAGAATTTTTATAGTCCAAGCCTCATGGTTGAAGTTTGGATGATGAAATGGATAATAGAATCCAACCTCAAATTTTGTCCTTTTGTTACCATGGAAAAGGATTTAGAGGCAAATTTCTTTAATTTGAAGTAGGATATATTTTGGATGGAAAAATAAGACTGAATATATAGATGAATGAGGCAAACTTGGCCAAAATTCAAAGATTGATAATATCCAATATTTGGAGAGAGAGAGAGAGAGAGAGAGAGAGAGAGAGAGAGATGCATTAATAAAAATTAAGATCATATTGTAAACTAAGTTAAGGTCCACTTAATCCATTTATAAACAGTTGGGTATCCTCCTGCACCAATACATTTACAAAAGATATTGGATGTTACTAAGAATGGATTATCAAACAATTATATTGTCAGATACTGTAATGACTTTTAAACATGATCCTGAAGCCATATTTTATTGTAAACGGAATTATACTTTATTACAAAAAAAGGAAATTTATTCTTGACAGAATCAAATTTTTATTAACTATAGGTAGCACTGAAGTGTGTTAAGGACCTGTGTTGCACTTGATTGAAGTTCTTACTCCGGCCAGAAAAGAAAAGCGAAAAAACAAAAATAAAAAACCTACACAAATTGAAGCAAAACAAAATAGAGAGTACTTTTTAACCAGAAGGAGTGGCACAATCAGCTCGGTTTCATGTCTCATTATGCAGAAGCATTAGTTGAAATCTCCTCTTGAGTCATTCAAAACAGAAGGTCCCCAAAAAATTTTAAGAATTAACGAATTGAATTATTTCCATTTGTGTGTATGAAAGCCAGGCTTTTTAACCACGGTTTCAATTATTACACTGTTTATGATTTATTGAAAGAATATAATGAAAATTAATAAAAATATAAATGGTTGGAATGCAATCAAATAGAAATGAATTAGTTAAGAGCCTTGTTCCTTTTTCTTAAAAAATATATATATATATATATATATAGATATATATAGTTTTAAGAGCTTTGTACCTTAATGCTATAGTCAAATCCCTCTCTTCTATTGTTGTATTTTTTAAACTATAAAATGCACTTTAATTTTGATATCAGCCCTTGTATCAAAAAAGAATTTAACCTTTTGACCTCTACCTTTTTAACTCTTTATTTTTTTTAACCTCCCTCCCTTTCAAGGTGGTATAGCTATTGCATCAAATCCAAATCTGCATAATATAATATATAATTATAGAATAGCATGATATACTTTTGAACGCTCTTAACTTTCACAATAATATGATATACCTTTGAATGCTCAGTCTTTATTCCTAATTTTTCTTACTACATATAGTGTTATGAGCTAGCTGTCAAAAAGTGAATTTTTAGTTAGCACAACTTTCTGAAAAATATGTTTCTTGTATTCATTATATGTACAAAGATCTGAATATTTTTGTGTTTTTTTTTCGTTTGTATTTCTTATTGGAATAGATTCTCCATGCTTTTGCATCACTAAAGGGCTGCAAAGCCTGCAATGAGATATATAATATGGAGTATATGTAGATCATATTCTATTTATTATGGTATAACATTATAATTAAGTTCAAATATTTATGAGTTCAAGAAATTTTCTAAGGAGGTAATTTACGTGGGGTGGGGTATTCGACGGTGGGTTGCAATGATATTGAAAGCAATAATATTATTTTAACGTGGAACTTCCAAACAGGATTGCCTAAAAAGCAATTATATTTTGAATTCCGACATTGTAACAAAACAATCACACAAATTCCATATTGGCATCTAGCCTTTGGGCTGTTTCATCTACGACTGAACAAACGTTCAAAGGAAGATTCCAATAAGAATTTCTCTGACCATTTAGTAATTATTAATCTTTTGTGCATCTTAACACCAATTTCCTAACCCAGAACCCTTTCAAAAAGAAAAAATTTTCCTTACCCAGAAATTTAATAATTAACAAATATATTTTGAAGTTTACAAAAGACAAAAACAATACACACATCACTAGGACATACTTGATCTCACCTTTCAAAGAAATTATACAATAAATTGATAAAAGGTGGTTTAAGATCTCATATAATTTTTTTGAAGACTGGAACTAATACCACAAAATAATGAAAAAGCAATTAAATTTTTCCATACACATAATATTCATGAGGAATTGCTTAGTGTTGTTCAGGGGTTCGATTGGATAAATATATATATATATATATTTTTTTTTTTTCAAGTTATTTCTCTTAAATTCAGTTTAAAGTATTATTGTTACATGTTAGTAGGGATCAAGTCAATTAGATGTCTAAAACGTCTATGGTATCTTCTATAATGCCAAGGCAAGCTCCTACAGATTTTCCCATGGACATGGCCTCTGCAAGTTTAGCTCGTGCTAATTTGTGGCGACGCAAAAGTAAGACAGTATTCAGCACAGACCATCTGACTTGAGAGTCTGCTTTTTTCTGTGTGAAGCCCAAACCTTGAAGTAGCATGTCCAACTATTCCATGATTGACAGAGAAGTTCAGTTAGTAACATGGATAGTTGCATACTTCTTCCTCTCTTTACAAACAAAATCTTGTCATGGCAGAACTATTAGCATGTAAATTATTATAAACCTTATTTATGTCGGCAAGGCCTCCCTCAGCAACTCCATATAAGAGATACTCCGTTGCTACACCAGCCAGAGCTATACATGAGAATCTGTTCAGTGTCTAAAAGACAAGTTCCCAGGGTCAGGTACCTCTTTTTCAAAATAAAGGGACTTCATAGTTTCAATAGCAACATAAAATGCAATATGTTAAAGACTTAAGAAGCAGCAAATTTAAAAGTGAAAAGTCTCTGACATACTGTAGCTGATACTTTTCCTGTGTTAACCTGCATGACATCGAAGGAGGTAACAAACTAACAATCAGAGGCAATGGCAACAATGTAATAAACCAAAAGACTATATGTTAAACTCAACAAGTAAGAAACTAAGTGTTTTTCTTTTGACAATATAGCAATGTCGATATAACAGATTTCACCATACTAATCAGAACTAATTAAACTCCCATTGAATAAAACTTTTTAAAAATAACTTCTCCACAGATCACTTTACTTTTCAAAGATTAAGCTGCTAGTTTTTAGCCATAGTATATTAAATCTAAGCATCACCAATTCCAATGCGTTAAATAAGTGGATCAGAGCTAGCCCAAATTGCCTGTTCTATTTCGTTAGCAAAAAGCCAGGATTTATTTACTTGATTTTTTTTTCTTCTTTATCTGTTCATTATCTGTCAGACTTTTTACATTTAGGTCTCACCAATTGGGTAAGGCCCTAAGGGCATGTCAAGGAGGGGGGGTGCTGAAAGGGAGCCACAAAAAATGCACACAAAAGGCCAGATGTAATGCTAATGGGGAGGGGGGAGGGGGGGGGGGGGGGGGGGAAGGGAAATAGGAAGAGAAGAGTTACCAATATAATAACGTATGCAAAAAGGAATGGTTGGAAGACCCTTTCATGATTCAGAACAAATTCGTGAGTTACTTTAACAGATCTTATGATAGGAAAGACAATAAAAATGAGTAAGAGATCTTGGAGTAATTGCAGTGTATTGACATTCCAAGCTTACTAGGTGAGCAGGAGCAGCAGGAGTGAGAATTCACAGTTGAGGAGGTATTTGAAGCTCTAAAACAGATGGGACCTTGGAAAGCATCAATACTGATGGGATTCCTGCCTTGTTTTCTCAGAAATTCTGATCATGGGTAATTCTGTCACTAATGCAGTATTATCCTTCCTTGATGATGGTTATTTGATGAAAGAATTGAATAAAAGCATTATTCTTGTTCCTAAAGTTAGTATCCCAGAGACAGTAAAAAATTTCAGGCCAATTAAAAGCTGCAATATGGTTTATAAAATTATCTCTAAGGTTCTAGTGAATAGAATTAAAAATCTCTCTTGGATTCTCTTGTCACATATTCCAAAATGCTATCATTAAAGGCGGACTACATTTCTAATTATTTCATTTGGGCTCATGAGCTGTTGGAGAAGATTAGGGAAACTAAGAGAGGTAAGACTTGGATACAAGCCTTTTGAGATTGCTATGAATAAGGCTTACGATAGACTAGGGTGAGGGAAGAAAATGTCTTGAATTACTTTCCTGATATCCATACTGCAGCCAACCTGATTGATCAGTCAAGCAACAGGTGGTAAAAGGAGCTTATAAAGAGAATATCTCACTTCTCTAGTGCTAAGAAAATATTGAGCATTACATTGACTTACATAACTGTGCAAGAATTTGTCACATCTCTAGTGCTAAGGAATAGAGTCTCTGATGTTTACTGTCCTTTCTATGGTGGTGATGATGAAATTCTAGATCACATTCTTATTTCATGTCCCCTTGAAAGAGCTATATGGTTTGCATCAGAGTCACAATGAGGACTGAATGTATCCCACACCCCTCTGTACAAAAATGGATTTTCAAATGGATAAATGAAAGCCTTGACTGCATTGAGGAATATCTTGATTTTCCCTTCATCTTTGCAGGAAACTTGTGGGCCTTGTGTCATTTCAAGAACATAGCAGTTTCTGAAGGAATGTAAATTGGAGCTGAAGCTGTTTTGGCATTTAATAAAAGGTTAATGTCTACTCGCAGAGAGGCTTGGGGCAAACAACAGGCATCTACTCTGACTTTTTACTGCCAAAAAAAAAAAGAAAAGGAAGGTGTCACTGAACATGTGGGGTGGAAAGAAATTCTTCTGGCAGCAGATTGAAGGTCCAAGTGCAATAGATAGGGAGATTCAGCTTTGTTATATGTCTGGCTGTTAGAGAAGCACTAGAGGCTGTTAAAAAGGATACAGAAGTAGTTGTCCTGTTAGCCAACACTTAAGTGATTAAATTATGATAGAAAGCTCTAATTTCTGCATGGCCACTACAGCCTGTTATGGAGGACATTTGGAGAACAACCAGGTGACTCAAAGGAGTGTGGTTTAGGTTGGTTAATAAAAAGGTTCTTAAAGAAGCTGATGACCTGTTGCAGAAATGGATTTTATGTGCCTAAGTTGAAACTGCTCATTTTAGCATTTGTGTAGTTTTGGTTTCCTTGTAGCTGGTACTGATGATCTGTTATTGTAACTCGCTTTGGCTAATTAAAAAAAGGGGCTTTGGAAATTTCACTTGTGACAAGACACAGTAGAGGCTTGAGCTCTGCTGCAAAATTATTTCAATTCATTACAAGTGGTCCTGGGTAAAGCAGAAGAGTCATGGCACCATTAAGTAGCAAGCTTTCCAAGGAAAATGGAGTACCAGTAACCCCAATCCAACCCCCCTCCCCACAACTCCCGTTTAAAAAACGAAAAAGAGAGAAATAAATAAATTTAATAGAAAAAGAAATAGCATTGAGGTAGAAAAATAGAACAATGAGAGAAGGAAATTTCTAAATAAAAGCAGATAAAAGAAAACAACCTACTTCTTCAAGAAATTCAAAATCCACAAAAGCAGTCCCTGCTTGAACATTTAGAGATCCTTCCTTCTTCAAAGCTTCCAAACTAGATAATGTGTATCCCTTTGGAAGAATACCCACTAAGTAAGCAATTAAGAAATGGCCAGCTTCATGCTGCAAAGAAGTTCCATATGATGGTTACTTCATGCTCATTTTTTTGAGATGCAAAAGATAGGTAAAAATGGTACATATACAGGAGGACACATCCCTGAACATATAGTGACATTTGAAACAAGAATGTGGCATTTCATCACCATGCCATTGTAGAATGATCTCAACATAGCATTATTGGATAACTATTCACCTAATGCCTAAACACAGAGACAAACAAACAAAACACACACACACACACACACATACATACATACATATATATATATATATATATATATAGAGAGAGAGAGAGAGAGAGAGAGAGAGAGAGAGAGATGTATCTTACTTGAATAACCCTGTTGTGGTACTTCTGACTAAATGTATGACCAATTGTGTCAATAACCAAGCTACCAACGCCTCCATTAAAGGAGACCTATAAAAAATCAATTCAGTGAGATACTCATATGGCAAAGAGAATTAGAACTTCTGTCTAATGTAAGTGATCAAATATCATGTGAGTCAGCAATATACCAAATGCGAGTCAGACAATGAAATTTAAATACACCCAGGAATAACAACATAGTTTTTAATATATAATCGCAAAAAGACACAATTTTAGAATGAAGCAGGGTCTCAGTTCAGATCAGGGTTTTTCAATGAGGAGAGAGAGAGAGAGAGAGAGAGAGAGAGAGAGAGAAGTATAAGGGAATCACCGAGTCCAAAGTCCACAGAAACAGCAATCCAAGGGACAAATATAGAATTTGTTGTGAGCTCAACCTAAGCACATTCCATGAGGCAAGCCCTCCTAAAACAGCAGCAAGTTGCAGGTTTCTTTCTATTGAACCAAGTGTTGCATCCACTGGTGATAAAATAGACGAAGTTTCTATTTGATTCAGCTTCAACTCATCCAAGGTATAGAGTCTTTGGGGCACCTGAATCATGGATCCCTTTAATAATGAAGAAACTAGACAACAAGCTCTAGCTCAAACAACACCTCCTCCCTCCCCCACAAGAATTAAAGGAGGGTACAGTTATGAGTTCAAAACACACTGTCTACATGTATGATAAACTTACCAATATAAAAGGTACAATGAAGAAACCATTTCTATCAACACTAAACAGGCAAACATCGAGCAATATATCTACCAACTATATGTAGAAACATGAAACTTGACAATCATGCTTGCAATAGCATTGCGCAACATAAATATCATAAAACAAACCACCCTCCAAAAGTAACATTGACTACTATATTGATGTTCCATAAATAGGTTCTAAGCAGCAATTCAGTTCAGTTTTTAAATCATAACATAAACTACATCTTTGGACTTTTGATGATTTCTAGGACCAATTTCGTTTACCTTATTTTTTTAACAAATAAAATCTACATCATACAATGCCACTCATCCTACATGGTAATCTGCTCCAGTTAGCAACACCAGCAATTAACAACCCCGCAATTGAAATTTTCCAAAGCCAACAAACAATCCTAATCAAAATGTAGATCCTCTTCCACTTGGACCAAGAATTGTTCATGTATAACATGCTTCAGAGACTACCATGTAGCAAAAAGTAACCAAGTGAAGTGCAACTAGACTGAACCCAAATTGGCAGACCATTCATTCCTTAATCCTTAGTCTTAAAGATGACCCAAAACTTTTTTTTCATTTCTATATTACAACAAGATGATTACCATTAAAATATAGTCATAGCACTAACTTCAAAATTTCAATTGCCACCACAACCTCCAACAATCCAACCAAAACAACACCAACATGAACTAAACCAATAGTTGATATACATGCAAGGAAAGAAACCAAAAGGAAAGTGAGTCACAAACCTGCCTAGCAGCACCAAAACACTGAAGCCCACCAGGCTTCCCTTGTGAATGCTTAACAAGTGAGAGTGCTGCCTTGTCATCACCCTTGGCAAGCTCCTTATCCACTTGCTCCAAAACTTGTCCACGCGAGACAACAACCTCAGACGAGCATGCGATTCTTAAAGCGGGAAGTTTTAGCTGCAGGCGACATGACAAGCTTGCATAATTGGCCACAGTACCCATTCAAAGAAAGCCCAGAAAGTAAATTCCATGACTCAACTTGTTTTAACTCTTTAGTTTGCACCCATTCTCAACCACACACAAGGATAATTATCATTACAATAAATATATATAAAATATAAACAAATAAATATTGGCGTAGGGTATAAGTTTTGATATATGTTTTTTTTTTCTTTTGCCTTTTTAAATTTTGCCAAACTATTATTTAGTGGCTATGCACTCAGTATCCTTTCAATTTTGTCCCAATATTTTAAAATCATGTCAATTCCCTCCAATTTTTAAATCTAATTCGCTCCGTTGTTAATTTTGTCCCTCAACTTTCAAAATTAAGTAAATGGTGTTTTTCAACTTTTAAATCAAATAAATTATATTCATAGAGGGTGAATCATTTTTTAAAATTGTGAGACAAATTTGACATAATTAATATAGAGAATTAAAATTGAAACAATTAACAGTAGAAAGACAAAATTGACACAATTAAATATAAGTAAATTACATTTTTAGTCCTACAAATTTGGGATATGTTTAATTTTGGTCCTTCAAAACTTTTAAATTTAACGACTTTGTGATTCTATCAATTTTCCATCCATTTATTGCTTTTTATCCATAAGATAAGGTTAGTTCAATTTTTGTCTCTTAAATATGGGATCAGATCATGTTTGGTCCCTTACATATTTTATGTCTCAGCATTCCGCTAAATGTATAAATGGAAAAATAAATAGGAGGTATCCATTTCCATTTTCCATGAAATTCAGTATTGGTTTTGCTCAGTGTTGTGTACTTGACACTAGTATCATCAATCATCACGAAGCACGAGACAATCACAACGGTAGATCAGTTGGATTTTTCATTGACACAAAAGAGAATGCAATCAATGTGAAAGAATGCATTGTCATTCTTTCTCGTCAATTGCTACTAGGCTGTATATCTTTGATGCAGAGAATGCTGTAAAGGGATTAAGATCCGGTCTCTCTCACAAAATTTTTTCACATTCTACTAATTTTTTACTTTTCTCAACTTTTTTACTTTTCTCAACTTTTTTTCTTTTCAATGGTTAAGATTAAATGTCTATTTAGAAACAGTTTATTCAGCTGAAATTAAATTTTTTGCTAAAAGTACTGTAGATAAAAGTAAAACAGTAAAAATTAGCTGAATAGTATATTAAGACCCATGAACAGTACCAAAAAGTACCAAAAAGTACAATGAAATTCATGAATAATAACAAAAATAAGCTAAAATTACAAATAAGCTAAAATTTTCAACTTATCCCAATCGCACACGCTGAAATTTTCAACTTGTTCCAATCACACACTAAAAGTGCTTTTTACAACTATCAATCTCAATCATTAATAGTAATTGCATTAGAATACAATTACCCTAAGCATTGCACCTTATCTCAATCCGATATAAAAATCTAAGCTATTGTACTTGATCTCAATCTGATGTAAAGAGCTTAAGAGTTGAAGAAATAACAAAAAAAATGTATTCTAATGTAGTAGGTAGCTATCACGAATTGCAAAAGCATGCAAATTAATAGTGGAATGGTTGGAAATGAAAATGCAAAATGGAACCCCAACTACAACACAAGTTATTTTGTTATTTTGTTGATGAGGTTAATGACTGATAGACTGCATTTTGAGAAATACAAGGCATAGCTTGCAAAGTTTTCATTAATTTGGTAGCTCCCTACCGGTATGCGGATTAATTGCACCATGAAGGGTTGCCAACTTAAATGGCCCAGCAGAAGATATTCTGGTTTAACAGGGGTTTTTAGTTTCTACTTTGTAGTCCTGAACTTGGAAGTGAACTGCTCAAAGGACAAACTTCTAGTCATGGAAAATTTCCAGTTGTAAGTGATTTGAAGTCATTTTTGCCTTAAGGCCCTCGTAAGCATAATGGTCGCAGAGAATTCTTTACCAGAGATATCTATTCCTACTTTATATTATACACACAACACAAGTGTAGTTTTTGAAAACTAAGCTGTGTCATCTTAAGCACCGTTTATGCAAAAAGAATCTTAGGCCAAACGACTTAGCAATCAAAATCACAATGCATCATTAGTCAAACAATCACAATGCATAAAAAACAATTGCCTTCATCTACCTTGCTCCCTCAGAGGCCTCATAGCTGCAACTTAAACCACCTCACCCACCAGCTCCGAAACAAATAAGGTTATCCATGGCCACAGGCACATTCACAAGCAATTTTAGTCAAATGAACCCAATATGCAGATATCTTCACACACGCATTTACTCAATACATCTAAAAAAGCAGGCTCTTTCACTTAATCCGAAACACAATCACACACAAGCATATGAGGAAACATGGCAGTGCATTGCGAAGAATGCCAAAAAGTACAACAGAACCATCTTAACAGGCAATATAACTTTGTGGAGAAACCCAACAGCAAATTCCCAAACAAAACCACTCCGTCACATAAGTACCATCATCCAAAATCTCACCCTTCAATTTAATATCATTAAAAAAAGAGAGACAAATATAAGAAAGCACATCGGACAAGCATGTCGAAGCAATAAGATTCATTTCATTAACAAGAAACATAGCATGAAAATTCAGTTGGCACAAGTACAAAAACAGAAAAACACATATATGTTACAAACTACTAAAACAACCCCTATCTATATGAAGGCACTAGGATTCTAAAACTCCTGTGAAGCTGATCCAATGTCGCCTTTTCCTTTGCCAACCTTCTTAGGCAGAAGGGTCTGGTGGATATTTGGCAACACTCCTCCATTGGCGATAGTTACAGAGCCCAGAAGCTTGCTCAGCTCCTCATCGTTCCTCACCGCAAGCTGGATGTGCCTCGGCACAATTCTATTCTTCTTGTTGTCCCTTGCTGCATTCCCAGCAAGCTCCAGTACCTGAATACACACAGCAAAATCAAAGCCACATTAATAATCCAAACCCGTTAAAAATAAAACATATTTTTTGGTAATGAAAGGAGATTGAAATGAATTATCCAAACCAATTTTTTGTAAAAAACGAGATTGATATAAAGCCAAAAGAGGTTGATTTCACTTCAGAAAATCCAAATACCTCATGCCCCCAATCATTTCAAAATTTCATAAAACCTTGAAAATTTATTGAATTGAATCCAATTAATCAAGACAACACTTCCAATTCAAGAAAAGAAATCCTAAATTAATAAATGAATCCATGAAATCAAAACCCAAAAATCCCCCAATTTCAGTCTTAAGAAATCAAGACCATGCAACGAAAAAACCCAGAAAAATCAAAACCCCAGTTTCAACCAAAACTCCCCAATTTGAAAACTTTGATCTCAAAATTCAACTAAGCAAAAACAGTCAAACCCAAAAAACACCCATTTCCGTCATAATAAAAATCAAAACCCAATTAACCCAACATTCCTAAACACAAAACCCTAATTTTGAAAATGAAAATTCAAACAACATTCATCAAATCAAAACAAACCAAATCTATCATTAAAAAAAAAAAACCCCTAATTTCATTCCACCAATCAAAACCATTCCCAAACAACCAAAAACCTAAACCCCCAAAATCAAAAATTCCCATCCCACAAAACACCAAAAAAAGCCAAAAAGTTCAGTTACCTCAGCAGCGAGATATTCAAGCACGGCGGAGAGATAAACCGGGGCACCGGCACCAACACGCTCGGCGTACTTTCCGGCCTTGAGAAACCTAGCGATCCTACCCACTGGGAACTGAAGCCCGGCCTTCTGCGACCTCGAAACCGACTTCGACGCCTTCGGCTTTCCTCTTCCTCCCTTGGTCGATCCTCCTCCAGCTCCGCCCGTTGAACTCATATCTCTCTCTGTATCTCTCTCTCTCTACAAATGAAAACCCTAGCTCCCTCTCTCTCTCTCTCTCTCTCTCTCTCTCTTGATTCACAGCGTGTGCGTTGCTTTGCTTTCTTTCTTTGTTTCTCTCTCTCTTTGGTTTGGTTGTGTTTTGTGGTTGGAGAATATATAGGTGGGCAAGGTTTGAGCTTATTGGTGGATAGGTGGTTCACGCGGATCGCCAGCGTGGCAAGATTCGCGGCAAAGTGGGTGTCTTTTTTTTTTTTTAATTATTTTTGGTTTGCGCGGGTTTTCAAAATTTTTTAATCTGTCACGCAGACTCGGTGAGGTTTGTACCAAAACGACGCCGTACTTTAACAAGATCGATACAAAGTAAAAAAAAAAGGTTGGTACTTCAGCAAAGCTATTGTTTAAGAGGATGATTACACATTACACAACTTTAGAGTAAATTCGATTTTAAATTAATCAATCAAATATATTGATTTTTTTTTTAAATCAATTTAAATAGAGCTGTTTCTATAAAAAAATTAAAATTAAATAGAGTTATTCTACAGACACAACAAATTATCAAAATACTTTCATAATAGCTAGAGTATCAATTTCTCAAAAATCAAATTAAATTAAATTAAATTAAATAATAAAATATTAGATTAAGACTTATGAAAACTGAAAACAAGAGTGTCATGAAAATAATGTGATATTTTGTTATATGCCTGGTACCACATAAATAAATACCAATCAATATAAGACAAATAAAGTATAAAATTATTTAATATTCATTATACAATGATTACAATCTATATCTTCAAATATGACATTGATTTTTTTTTTTATAGTCACAAATGTGACATTAAATGGATGGTAAACTGCCAAATTGCCAATACTTGTATTTTTAAACTTAATGATTATTATTATTATTTTTTTTTTTTAGAAACAAACACACACACACACAAGGGAGAGGGAAAGAGATTCTAACACAAAGGCACACCACAACTCCACTCAAAAGCCATGGTAACTTTTAAAGGAGGGTGGGGCAAGTTATTTTTAAACTTAATTAAAATTTGAGTTTTTCTTCTTCTTTTTCCTATTTTTTATATTTTATTTCAACCTTTTATTTATTGAGATTATATTATTATGGGATGGTACTTTCTGGGGATGGACCTGGATTCTTTAATTCTATAAAGACTCTTTTTATCTCATGCAATATGGCCAAGAAAAATATGTCCCAAAGTTGTGTCACAAAATTACTGGATAAATCATCAATAAAGCCCATAACTCAGTAGGTTGCCGCACCCTAAACGAGGATCCAAGCTCCAGCCCAGGATGAGATGAGTTCCCTTTGATAATTTCATTTCCATCTCTAAGATGAATGGAAATCCAAACAAATCAATACGGAGTTGGGAGTGGGCTTTGTTACAGCACTTTCTTAGAATGCATAGAACATAGAGAAACAGAAATGCCATTCTGAGGCCCACCACTCAAAAGCCTAATTAAATGGAATCCCAAGAAGGGATAAAAAAAACACTCTCAAAATTCCCCAAGTATTAAAATACCAGTTAGTATCTTAGAAATATTTTTTTTTTTAACACTTGGGATTTGTCTCAAATTGTACTAAAAGAAAGAAAGATATACTTCTAAAAAGAACAAATGCCTTGAATGACATGACATTGCCAATGGACTTCAAACCTAATTGTCACGTACCCTCGTCCCTAAATCCCATTTTGCTAGTTTGATCAATATCTTCATTTAAACTACGTTAGTTTTTTTTTTTTTTTTTTTCATTCAATAGTAATAGTGAATATCTCATAGAGGTACTTAGATGGTAGACTCTCTGATCTTAAGACATGACGAGAATTTGAAAGTTCCAAATTTAATTTAACACACGATCAATCTATGAAATTTTCGAGGTGTCTCATACCTAGGAAATGGGAACAGTTTTAGCAAAGCTCAGAACACCTTGACATCTCCACCCTTGTAATGGACTAATGAGAATATTTTTTAGGCTTGATCTTGGTATCCTAGCTTAGCTTTTAAATAAAGGTTATTCAGTGAGGAGTTCTTTTTACTTTTTAATCTCTCTTCTCCTTTTGCTTTAAAAAAAAATCCCTCTTCCTCTGTGATTCGAATATAACTAAACTACGCCATGATTTGTCAGCTTAAGAGCTTCTTTCAATTTGATTTGTAATGTATGTATTTTTTTGGTGGGGGCAGAAGAGACCTAACAGGCAGAGATGAATCAAACGAAAAAAATGGCTGAACTGAAACATGGCACTACTTCTACATCCTAGCAGGTCCCAGCAACAAAGAAAACATTAATGGGCCATGCATGTTGGGCCCATGATAAAAAATACTAGAAGTCTAGAATAGCTTAAGTTTCTTCACCAAATCAAGCTACCCCAATTTCCTTTCCTAGTGAAATCCAGCAACTGTTACCTATGGTAGCTGCAACTTTCACTCACTTTCTCTTGGTGATAACTACAAAAAGCCCATTCACTTACCATTACCAAAATTGCTATGAATGATAACTGATAAAGCGATTATATCTGTGCCCGTTTGGTTCAGTGTTTTGGGGGAAAAAATTGTTCCTAATTTACACTTAGCCTTTTTTTTTAATTCCAATTTTACCCTAATCACTAGCAAAAAATTAGAGAAATGATATGTTCACAACATTTTCACAACATTTTTACAACAAATCCTAAGTGGCAGGTTGTTATTGGTTATTATTGTTGGGTCAAAAAAATAATCTTAGTGATAGATTCAAATTTGAATCAATAACAACTAACCACCTGTAATTTGTTGTAAAAATGTTATGGACGTAGCATCTCTTAAAAAAATATAGTCCAAAAAGAGACTCACTAGCGGAGTGAGGAATTGGAATTAGCATTGTAGTGAATGAGATCATTGAAGATGGAAGGTAAGAACAGAGTTGTAAAGGATGAGGCTTGATTTGTGGGTTTGGTTTAGGATGTCATATGGTGGGGTTTATATGTGAGGTTGAAAGCTTAGGTCTGTAACTATGGCATGGCGGCGGAGCTTATGTGTTGGTGGCTTTGGTGTTGTAGTAATGCTCTTCGTCTCAAGGCAGAGAGAGAGCGAGAGGGAGACCAGTGTGGCTGTTTGTTAAGGAATGAGAGAATGAATGGATGAGTGGAGGGAGTCTTTTGGCTGAATATTGCAAAAAACTAAGTTTATTTGTGATATAGGTACTGTTCAAAGTTATTTGAGAAAATGAGGAAAGAGAGTGAATTTTAGCAATGATGTTGCCGAAATTACAAGAAAAAGTATGAGAGAGAATAAAGATAATTGATGTGATGGAGGAGGGAGAAAAAATTGAATTTCAGTAATGAGATTACCGAAATTCTTGCTGTGAGTGTGAAGTGTCCGAAGTGCTAGTGCTAGGTGGAGTGCCAAAAGGGAAACCAATTGTGGCAATCAAGTTGCTGAAATTGTAGGGAAGAGAGGAGAGAGAAAATATGAATTGTGGCAACCAAGTTGCTGAAAATGAGAGAAAAAAAAAAATTGTGACAGCCAAGTTGCCAAAATCTTGGGAAGGAATTTAAAAAAAAAAAAAAATTGTGGCAATTGATTTCGGCAATGGCATTGCCGAAATCAATTCCCACAATTTTTTTTTTTTTTTTAAATTTTCGGCAACTTTGTGCAAAAGTTGCACAAAAATGTATTTTGTTAATTATTATTTTTTTATATTATCTTACTTTCTAAGCCATAGACCATTATAAGCTTTAGAATAGTATGACTTGTCTTGTGAATGAATATATGTCTTTTAATTACTAGCCGATGACATGCATGAATATATAATTATTAACTACTAGCCATGTCCCATGCCATGTGAAATGCATTATAATAATTATTTATTATGTGCTATAATAGTCAGGAAATCAATTTTAGTTATATAAAATGCCACAAATCAACCACAATTCCCCCCCCCCCCCCATTTTGGCAATGCCATTATCACAAATCAATTGCCACAAATTTTTTTTTTTAAATTCCTCCCCAAGATTTCGGCAACTTGGTTGCCACAATTCCTTTTTTTTTTTCCCTCCCATTTTCGGCAACTTGGTTGCAATAATTCATATTTTCTCTCTCCTACCTTCCCTATAATTTCGGCAACTTGGTTGCCACAATTCGTTTCCCTTTGGGCACCTAGCACTAGCACTTCGGGCACTTCACATTTACTTGGACAGCAGCTTCGAGTAGCAAGAATTTCGGTAATCTCATTACCGAAATTCAATTTTTTCTCCCTCCTTCATCACATTACTTATCTTTACTCTCTCTCATACTTTTTCTTGCAATTTCAGCAACACCGTTGTCAAAATTCACTATTTTTCCTCATTTTCCCAAATGACTTTGAATAGTACCTATATCACTAATAAACTCATTTTTTTGCAATATTCAGCCAAAAGAATCTTAGTGAAAGAAATGCAAAATAAGAAGATAAGGAAGAAGAGAATGAGTGGATGAGAAAAAATAGAAGGAAAAAAAAAATAAAGATACGTTGCATTTAGGTGAAAAAAAAAATGCGGAAGACATGCATGGAAAGAAATAAAATTTAAAAGACAAGATTTTAAATTACAAAAAACTAAAAGAAAAAATAAATATAGCACTACAAATTATTTTACAATAATAATAATAATAATAATAATAATAATAATAATAATAATAATAATAATAATTATGGGGGCAAAAATATCAACAGAGGAGATGGGCCTGGGTGTGGAGCCCAAATAACAAGAATCATAGGCCCGTGTGTTGGATCAAGATTGCGCGCCGAGGACCATGGCCCAGCCGAGGACTACCTAGTCCGATCTATAATGACCGAGATAAACGGAGGAGAATTTGAGCAAGACTTGGGAGAGATCGACCATCCGTCCGAGAACATTAACACCTCGGACGGTCGAGGTAGAGATAAACTTTGGAAACCGGCCGGCCAGAAAAGTGCCCTAGGGGTCTCCACTGGCTTTGTCAAACGTGGTAGATCCACGCATCCAGAAAATATCCCAAAATATCAGGCAGAAAGGCTGCCAACCCCGCATTGAATGCCCCACAGCTAATCTTCTGGCCGCATTTATGTGGAGAAGACATCTGAACAGTAGCAGAGTATCCCGTTGCTTCTACGAAGCAACTTCTGGAAAAAACTAGGGGACAAGTGTCCAAAGAGGAAGTAAACAATCCACACGTGGAGGGCTAAGAAAGGAGGGGAGGAAGTATAAAAGAGGAGGAAAAAGGAAGAAAAAGGAGATATTTTGGAAAAAAAAAGAAAAAAGGAGAGAGAGAAAGGAGAGAGAAAAAAGAAAAGAATAGCCTCAGACGTAGAACGAAGAGAAGATTGCAAGTGTAAAATAGAAGAGAACGAGGGTTTAGGAACGAGTCCCAACCATTTTGAGGAGCTAAGTTATTCTTAATCCAGTCCTTCTCAACCTACTCTCTACAAATTCATTGCTTAGGGGCCCTTTTTGGGCTAATCCATCCATCGTTGGGCCGGTAACTCAAAATTGTGTCCCTACAATTGGCGCCGTCTGTGGGAAGGGCTAGTGGTCTAGAATAGTTAGGTTCTTTAACATGGCTGGCTTAGGTCCGCACCATCAAGAATCGTTGGGATCTCAAAGGGAAGAGCACTTCCAGGAAGGCCAGGAAGGAAGCATGCATACCACCTGTGCTGACGAGGGTCAATCTAGGGGCGATAGCCATATCTCGCAGGACAACCGTGCCAAAGCCATGCAGAAGGAGATTGATCATTTGAAGAGGAAGTTGCGACGGGAGCGAAGGAAGAGAAGCCCTTCAGGTTCTGATCCTTCCTCCGATGACGAGGGTGATGACAATTACAGGCACAGGTCACGTACGCCCCCGAGCGAGACTTTCTCCTACGAGGAGGACAATCGCCGAGAACGCAAGGGCGGAGGCGCGTCCTCTAGGGGATTGGGAAACGATGCCATGAGCAAGGCCCTCGATCGGATATCCAAATCACCCTTCACACGCCGGGTTGATGCAGGGCGACTCCCCAAGCGGTTCACCCAACCAACGTTCACCCTCTACAATGGCCGTACCGATCCAGTTGAGCATGTTAGCTACTTTAATCAGAAGATGGCGGTATACTCTCATAACGAGACCTTAATGTGTAAGGTGTTCCCGTCCAGTTTGGGTCCTGTGGCGATGAGATGGTTTGACGGCCTCAGAACGGGTTCCATCAACTCTTTCCAAGAACTCACTCAAGCTTTTGGATCCCGCTTCATCACGAACAGTAGGGTTCCTCGGCCTCTGGATGCTTTGCTGTCTTTATCCATGAGAGAGGGAGAAACCCTGAGAACTTATTCGGATCGGTACTGGGAGATGTTCAACGAGATCGAGGGTGACTTTGACGATGTGGCCGTCAGAACTTTTAAGGTCGGTCTGCCAGCCGACCATGGTTTACGCAGGTCCCTGACAGGAAAGCCAGTGGTCAGTGTTCGCCAGCTCATGGATCGCATTGACAAGTATAAGAGGGTCGAGGAAGATCAGTTGCAGTAGAAAGGGAAGGGTAAGGTTATCCCTCAGGAGAGAAGGGATTTCAAGTCGGATCGTTACGGCAATAATCGACCTCGGCGAGAATTTGGAGGAGAAGCTGGGTCTAGATCTACCCAAACAGTTAACACTGTGTTCCGAGAACCGGTACACCGGATCTTGGAGAAGATTAAGAACGAGCCATACTTCAGATGGCCGAACAAGATGAGCGGAGACATCTCGAAACGTAACCAGAGCCTGCATTGTCAGTATCATAGAGAGCCCGGGCATACGACCGAGGACTGCAGGACTCTATGGAGCCATTTGCAACAACTGATCCGAGAGGGCAGGTTGAAACAATTCCTATTGCAGCCTAACGAACAGGGAGGCCAAACCGGCGTAGGGGTTCCAGGTAATAATTCCTCCAGACCTCCCTTAGGAACAATCAATGTCATTCTCGCCGCACCAGGCAGGACAGGGTCATGCCCCTCCAGGATAATGACGGTGGCTGGAGTGTATCCTGGGGATCCCGGGCAGGAGCCAAAGAGGGCCAGATTCAACCCCCAACCCATGCTGAGCTTCTCGGATGAGGACAAGGCCGGGACCATACAGCCCCACGATGATGCACTGGTGATAACTCTTAGGATAGGGGGCTATGATGTTAAGAGAGTACTGGTAGATCAAGGCAGTGGGGCTGAAATTATGTACCCAGACCTGTATAGGGGCCTCAATCTCAAGCAGGAGGATCTGACTAGCTATGACTCGCCTTTGGTCGGTTTCGATGGGAGAGTAGTTGTTCCGAGGGGACAGATCAGATTGCCTGTTCAGGCTGGCTCGGAGGTGGTGGAGGTGAACTTTATCGTGGTGGATGCCTTCTCACCGTATACAGCTATCATGGCGCGACCTTGGCTCCACGCCCTCGGGGCAGTTTCATCTACCCTTCACCTAAAAATCAAATACCCATCCGGGGACCAAGTTGAGGAATTGCTCGGGAGTCAGGCCGTGGCCAGGCAGTGTCTGGTATCGGCCATTATGCACCAACCAGCATCAGGGTCCTCGGATCGGGCCAGCAAGGATCCCTAGCAATTAAAGTCAACGGTCCCGATATCTGACATAGGGGCCGAGGAGGCGAAGTGTGAGGATCTGGTGAAAGTTCTTATTAATGGGGACTCGGAGAAATTTTTTCAAATCGGCGCCCAGCTCCCTATTCAAGATAGGGAGAAGCTATTGCATTTCCTGATGCGCAACATCGACGTATTTGCTTGGAATGCTTATGAGGCTCCGGGAGTGGATCCAAATTTCATCTGCCATCATCTAAACGTAAGTCCGTCTGCTCTTCCTAAAAAACAACCTCCTCGGCGATCCTCAAGGGAACATTCTGACGCTGTTAGGGAGGAGGTGGATAAGCTAAAACAGGCTGGGGCTATCAAAGAAGTGTTCTACCCCGACTGGTTGGCTAATACCGTGGTAGTGAAGAAAAATAATGGCAAATGGCGGGTTTGCGTGGATTATTCGGATCTAAACAAAGCCTGCCCAAAGGATCCCTTCCCCATGCCCAGAATTGATCAACTGGTGGACGCAACTGTGGGGCATCCCCGGATGAGTTTCTTGGATGCCTTCCAAGGATACCATCAGATACCCCTAGCCGGGGAAGACCAGGAGAAGACGGCTTTTGTCACGCCGATTGGCAACTATCATTACAAAGTGATGCCATTCGGACTTAAAAATGCGGGGTCCACGTATCAGAGGATGATGACCCGAATGTTCGAACCTCAGCTGGGTAAAAATATCGAAATCTACATCGATGATATGGTAGTCAAGAGCAGACAAGAGTCCGACCACATCGCCGACCTTGAATGCATTTTTGAAATCCTGAGAAGACACAAATTGCGGTTCAACGCCTCTAAATGTTCTTTCGGAGTAGGCTCGGGGAAGTTCCTAGGCTACATGGTCACACATCGTGGAATTGAGGTGAACCCAAACCAGATCCAGGCCATTAATATCTTACAACCACCTCGGAATCCCAAAGAGGTGCAGAGACTGACCGGAATGATCGCTGCCCTCAATCGCTTTATAGCCCGGTCCGCTGACAGATGCAGACCCTTTTATCTTCTGTTGAATAAGTGGAAGGACTTTGAGTGGACTGAGGAATGTGCTTTAGCCTTCCAGCAATTGAAAGACTATCTGTCTCGGCCACCGATAATGTCCAGACCGGACGTGGACGAGGTCTTATTTGCTTACATCGCGGTGACCGTTTATGCGGTAAGCTTGGTATTACTAAGGGATGACAATGGGGTGCAGAGACCCGTGTACTATATTAGCAAGTCTCTCCATGAGGCCGAGGTCAGATACTTGCCGTTGGAGAAGGCCGTCCTAGCCGTGGTGCATGCCACACGCAAATTGCCGTATTATTTTCGGGCGCACACGGTCGTTGTCTTGACCCAATTGCCACTCAAGGCCTTGCTTCGAAGCGCCGATTATACAGGAAGAATCGCGAAGTGGGGGACTAAGCTGGGGGCCTATGACATCAAGTACATGCCCCGCACTTCCGTGAAAGGCCAGGTCATCGCCGACCTTCTGGCTGAGTTTACCGAGACCCCATTGGAAGATGATGAAAGTAAACATCGCATGGATGAAAATTCAGTTGGAGTGACCTCCATAGAGCGGACGTCACCATGGAGGCTATATGTTGATGGCGCATCGAATCATAAAGGATCAGGAGTGGGGCTGGTTCTAATCTCGCCCGAGAATATCACGATCGAAAAGTCGTTAAGACTTGGTTTCTCTGCAACGAATAATGAGACAGAGTATGAGGCCCTGTTGGTTGGAATGGCCATGATCCAGCGAATGGGAGGAAAGGATATAAACATATTCTCGGACTCCAGATTGGTGGTAGGCCAAGTCAGAGGGGAACTAGAAGCCAGGGACCCAAGAATGCAAGAATACCTTAACCAGGTTAAACACTTACAATCTGGTTTCAAGTCTTTCAACTTGATGCAGATCCCCAGAAGCAGAAACGCACATGCTGATTCCCTTGCGACGTTAGCAACATCCTCGGCGCAAGACTTGCCGAGGGTGATTCTTGTGGAGGATCTCTTACAACCCCGCCGGTTGGGGAAGGTGGTGTCAGCTATTCACCAGGCAGTAGCGGCCCCCAGTTGGATGGACCCCATCGTGCATTTTCTCAAAGATGACTTGTTGCCTGAGACGAAGTTGGAGGCTGATAAGATACGGAGAAAGGCACCTCGGTTCTGGCTGTCCGAGGATCTGAAACTCTACAAAAGATCCTTCTCTGGACCATACTTATTATGTGTGCATCCCGAGGCCGTTGAGGTTCTCCTGGAGGAACTTCATGAAGGAATCTGTGGGAGTCATACGGGGGGTAGATCTCTATCCCATCGAGCCCTCACGCAGGGGTATTGGTGGCCCAACATGCATAGGGAAGCTCAGGAATATGTAAGGAAGTGCGATCAATGCCAAAGGTTCGCCCCGAGCATACATCAGCCGGCAGGAGAGCTTAATCCCTTATCCAGTCCGTGGCCTTTTGCCCAATGGGGCTTGGATATTGTTGGACCTTTCCCCAGGGCAGCGGGGAACAAAAAATACCTAGTCGTCGGCACAGATTACTTTACTAAATGGGTCGAAGCAAAGCCATTGGCCAATATCCGAGATGCCGACATGAAAAGGTTCATTTGGAAGAATATCATCACCCGGTTCGGAGTCCCGCACACACTCGTCTCCGACAACGGACTTCAGTTCGACAGCAAGTCTTTCCGAAGATACTGCTGCCAACTAGGAATAACGAATCAGTACTCCACCCCAGCCTATCCTCAAGGGAATGGACAAGCCGAGGCCACGAACAAAGTTATTGTAAATGGACTAAAAAAGAGGCTGGACGATTCCAAGGCCAAATGGGTCGAAGAACTACCACATGTACTGTGGACCTATAGGACCACTCCTCGGAAATCTACTGGCGAAACTCCTTTTTCATTGACTTATGGAGCCGAAGCAGTCATCCCGTTGGAGACGGGCTTCCCTACACTAAGGACTAGCTCCTTCACTCCGGATAGCAACGACAATCTACTTGAGAAAAGTCTTGATCTAATTGATGAGAGAAGAGAATGCGCCATGGTCCGGTTGGCCTTTTACCAGCATAGGCTCAAACGAGGATACGACGCAAATGTAAAATCAAGGCCTTTAGCGGAAGGGGATCTGGTATTGAGGAAAGTCGTCGGCTCGGCAAAGAACCCCTCTTGGGGAAAGCTGGGACCAAACTGGGAGGGGCCGTACCAAATCACATCCGTAGCCGGAATAGGAGCGTACCACCTGCAGGATTTAGAAAATAGAACAGTGTTGCATCCCTGGAATGTAAACAACCTGAAAAGGTACTACTATTAATAAAAGTGCCCTTTATCTTTCACTCAATCATATTTTGTACGATTCTCAGTTACGCTTATCACGTGTCTAAGTATTAAACCGATTCAAGCTATGCCTGGTTCCTCGGACCATCTGCCTTGAAGAAATTAATACTGCCATTCATTAATTCTAAGTATTAAACTGATTCAAGCTATGCCTGGTTCCTCGGACCATCTGCCTTGAAGAAATTAATACTGTTATTCATTAATTCTAAGTATTAAACTGATTCAAGCTATGCCTGGTTCCTCGGACCATCTGCCTTGAAGAAATTAATACTGTTATTCATAAATTCTAAGTATTAAACTGATTCAAGCTATGCCTGGTTCCTCGGACCATCTGCCTTGAAGAAATTAATACTGCCCTTCATTAATTCTAAGTATTAAACTGATTCAAGCTATGCCTGGTTCCTCGGACCATCTGCCTTGAAGAAATTAATACTGCCCTTCATAAATTCTAAGTATTAAACTGATTCAAGCTATGCCTGGTTCTTCGGACCATCTGCCTTGAAGAAATTAATACTGCCCTTCATAAATTCTAAGTATTAAACTGATTTAAGCTATGCCTGGTTCCTCGGACCATCTGCCTTGAAGAAATTAATACTGGTATTCATAAATTCTAAGTATTAAACTGATCCAAGCTATGTCTGAATCCTCGGACCATCTGCCTTGAAAAAATTAATATGATTCATTTCTTTTCTATGCATTAAACAGAACCAAACTACCCTCGATTTCTCGGATAATCTATCCCCCTTGATTAAGAAAAAAGGGAGAAGGGGGAAATTTTCTTTAGTGTAGCATTTAATCTGCCCGGGCACGAAATAATTTTTAAACCTTTGCTCGGCTCCTAAGTTGCTAACTCGAACCAAGTGTAAAGGTAAAACTCTAGGCTGACACGCTCACGAGATGCCTAAGCACTCAGAAGTGGCTATCTCAACACAAAGAGCTATCTTCTGTCCCAGCATGAACTCCTAAGAACCGCTTGGGATATGATTTTTAGTCACTCTTTAGAAAAACCGTATGTAAAAGCAGAAATAAATCTAATCGACAATGATAGTCGTAAACAACAATGATAATAGATAACACATTAAAATCAATACATTATTGCATTTGTGAAACACCATGGAATCAGGCAATTTACTTGCACCTTTCATTAATGTAAACTGGATACAAAATAGTGAAAGTACAATAAAAAAAGAAAGGAAACAGAAACAACAAATGCTAAAAGGAAGCACTACTCAAAACATCCCACAAGGGCCTATTTTTTCTTTAACAGTATCTTCCCGGCTGGGGGGGCCTTGGTCTGCTCTACGGCACCCCCGTGAATGCTTGGATCTGACCCTTTAGGGTCACCCGGAGGAGGAATGGGGAGACTGGCGAGCACGAGCTCCATCCTGGGTGCCTCTTTCTTCTCGGCGGGCTCCTCGACGGCAACAGGTGGCTGAGAGGCATCAGGGGCAGCCTCCTTACACGCTTCGGTCTCCTTGACTGGGATCTCGGGAGCGGAGAGTGGAAGAGGAGCCGCACCCGAACCGTTCCCCAACTGCCCAATCACATCGGCTGGAAGGCCTGTAGGCTGACCAACAGAGGAATCGACTCGGATGGCTGGGGGATAGTAGATGTTTTCTACTTTCCTCAGTATGGATGAAGCCTCGACCCCGGCTTGGTTGAGGGCTTCGATCCATACTTCGGAACAGTATTTCCTACACACCCCTGAGACCTCCGCCCTAAGGGCATCCTCGGTCTCAGCCACGCCGATGTCGTATCCCCTCTGCTCGGCCTCATCTCTCTCTCTTTCGGCATCCTCCTTTGCCTTCATCATTTCATCCTTCGTCTTCTCGGCCAGCTCCTTGGCCCTCTGGACCTCTTCCAATTTCTTCTGAAGTGCGATGACTTGTTACTTGGAAGAGGCCAGCTGGTCCTCGGCACCTCTGAGAAGTACCCTCTGGCTCTCGGCCTGCCTCTCAGCGTTGTCCAGAGCGGCCAGGGCACTCCTCTTCCCTCTTTCTTCTTCGGCCAGTTTGACCCTCAGTTCTTGGAGGCTCTTTTCAGCCACCCGGAAAGTCTCCACCGTGGAGATCCTCCTCGCCTCCTCCTCCTTGGCCTGGCGATGAGCGATCCTCACCATTTCCTCTGCACAGAAGGTGGCTTGAACCGCCTGTATAAGCATGTGCAAATATAGATAGTCAAAAACACCATAGATTGGGTGAGTGAAAAAGATAGATAAATATGTATTAAGTACAAGAAAGTGAATAACTTACCTTCGCCAGATCCCTCTTGAGGCCTACAAACACCTCATGCTGCCTCATCATTCTGAGGTCAGCCATATCCTTGGGAAGGAGCAAGGACTGCTCCACCGCATCCGCCACGTAGCCGGCCCTCCCATCCTGGGAGTCCCGAATGGAGGCTTCCTCGGTCAGAAGGGCCCCATCTAGTTCCAGACGTGGAGCCCAGATCTGTGCTGCAGGTCTGCGGTCACCTCGCCTCTCCATCTCTTGGGTCGGCCTTGTTTGATGTTGTCTGGGATGCTTCCCTCCTCTAGTATTATCAATTTCTTGGGAAGGCTGTTGTCTCCCCGTTTCCACGACCTCCTTCCCCTTATCCTCCCTTTTTCGTTTGTGCTCGGGAGGATCAACCCGAGGCGGTGGGACGGGAAGGGGAGCCGGAGGTTTGGCTGCTGCTGACTTGCTCGGAATCTCTTTCCTGGGCTGAGATTCCAACAGCTCTTGTAAAGACAACCTGGGTTTCCTCTGAATTCCCATGTCCTCGGAAATGGTTATCTCGGGAGAAGAAGGTTGGTTGAAAGCCTCGAAGAGTTCGTCAGAATCTGACACCTCGACCAACACTTTTTCCCTCTCACCCTCTTCCTCTTCCTCCTCCTTGATTTGAAGTCGAGACGGAACGGTTATGGGAACCCCGTCAAGTATTGGGAACGTAGGTAGCTCGCCTGTTGGAGTAGAAGCACCCTCGGGAAGAAGGAATCCAGGCGCCGCTACGCTGATCCTATGGAGGCGAGGATCTTTGGCTCGTATC
Organism: Lithocarpus polystachyus; assembly: GCA_033629205.1. NCBI lineage: Eukaryota > Viridiplantae > Streptophyta > Magnoliopsida > Fagales > Fagaceae > Lithocarpus > Lithocarpus polystachyus. Next base: position 22,059,813 of record CM066164.1, on the reverse strand, counting down.
ACGCACTTCGGTGCTTGAAAACTGTACGATATGGGTTTGTAACCCAATATAATGTGCGCCGCTCTGAGTTGACCGTCTGAATGCTGAAACACCTCGGCCTTGAGAATTTTGTCCAGACTCTCCTGGTTCACTAGTCCGAGCTGGGGTACAGCAGCGTGTTTATCTGCAAAATAAGAGGGAGAGTTAAAATCAAATTCAGTGTTACTAAACAGATAATCAAAACAAAACTTCCTATACTAAAACTCCACCTGGTTCCCCCTCCCTAGTCGGGCAATGCAAGCCGTCATGCCAATCGCCCGAGACAATCAGAAAATCCTTGTTAAGACCCTTGTTGGATTCGGGTAAACATTGGATTAGCCTAACTTCGGGGTGTCGCGACTTTAAATAATACCCCTGACCCCTAAGATGGTGGAGGTTATAAACCCAGTTGACATCGTGATGTGTCAACCCCAAACCTAACTTTTCGTTTAAAGCATCTACACAACCTAGAATTCTAAATACGTTAGGAGCACACTGGGTGGGAGCCAACCTATGAGTGCTAAGGTAATTTCTCATAACCTCACCCATGGGGATCTTCATCCCTCCTTCTATGAACGCGATCATAGGGATCACAACTTCCCCCTCTCGCCTCTGCGTGTGCCAATCGCCCTCCTCACAATACCTAATGTCTACTCCAGCAGGAATCTTATAATCGTTCTTAAACCTCGCAATCCCCTCTTCAGAATCTACTAACTCCTTAAATCTACCCATCTCCGAAGAATATTAATAAACTCAGAATATTCAGGGCGGGGAGAAGAAGACGAGGTGAAAAAGGGGACGGAAAACCGATGAAAATATATACTAGAATATAAAAAGAGAAAGGATAAGGATGTAAAGACTTACAGAAATCTAAGGAAATCTCCTCGGACAGGCTTTGGTGTTTAGGATTGACACGGGTAACGAAACGGCTGACAGGATTCAATGAATGTGCTCTGGAGTTAAGCAAATGCGAAAGTAAAGGGAAAAGAGATCGAATGAAAGAATATTTATATCAAAAAGACCATCTGGAGCGGTAAAAATCCCGCCCATGTCTTGGTTGAAATCCAGGCCGTCAAATTTGTATCGCACCGTTGAACGTGGGGAACATGGCGCAGCAAATATTTAATGAAGGAGCGCCTCGAGCGTCGCACCGTCAGAAACGCGCCCTTAGAAGTCAAAGGGGCATCCCTACTAACCAAAGCGCTCCGGAAGTTGGAAGACACGAGCAATGAAGCATCGAGATCCTCCTTTCTGTCCGAGAGCCCAAAAAGAAGCATCTCGAGGGGCTATTGTGGGGGCAAATATATCAACAGAGGAGATGGGCCTGGGTGTGGAGCCCAAATAACAAGAATCATAGGCCCGTGTGTTGGATCAAGATTGCGCGCCGAGGACCATGGCCCAGCCGAGGACTACCTAGTCCGATCTATAATGACCGAGATAAACGGAGGAGAATCTGAGCAAGACTTGGGAGAGATCGACCATCCGTCCGAGAACATTAACACCTCGGACGGTCGAGGTAGAGATAAACTTTGGAAACCGGCCGGCCAGAAAAGTGCCCTAGGGGTCTCCACTGGCTTTGTCAAACGTGGTAGATCCACGCATCCAGAAAATATCCCAAAATATCAGGCAGAAAGGCTGCCAACCCCGCATTGAATGCCCCACAGCTAATCTTCTGGCCGCATTTATGTGGAGAAGACATCTGAACAGTAGCAGAGTATCCCGTTGCTTCTACGAAGCAACTTCTGGAAAAAACTGGGGGACAAGTGTCCAAAGAGGAAGTAAACAATCCACACGTGGAAGGCTAAGAAAGGAGGGGAGGAAGTATAAAAGAGGAGGAAAAAGGAAGAAAAAGGAGATCTTTTGGAAAAAAAAAAAAAAAAGGAGAGAGAGAAAGGAGAGAGAAAAAAGAAAAGAATAGCCTCGGACGTAGAACGAAGAGAAGATTGCAAGTGTAAAATAGAAGAGAACGAGGGTTTAGGAACGAGTCCCAACCATTTTGAGGAGCTAAGTTATTCTTAATCCAGTCCTTCTCAACCTACTCTCTACAAATTAATTGCTTAGGGGCCCTTTTTGGGCTAATCCATCCATCGTTGGGCCGGTAACTCAAAATTGTGTCCCTACAATAATAATAATAATAATAATAATATTATTATTATTATTATTATTATTATTATTATTTTAATTTGATTTAAGTTTGAAATAAACTCCCTTATATACACATTATCATTTTTGGTAATTTACAACTAAAACTACCACTTTTATAAGTGCTAGCCAAACACTCAGTTTTTTTAAAATGTTTTTTTTAACTGTTTTTACTAAATATTCAACTTTTTAAAAAAAAAAAAACTCAATTTTATACTGCATTTTTCAAAATTGCCACTTTTTCAAAAAGTACAGTATCAGAAGGCTAACCAAACTCACCTTAAAAACACATTATTTTCAATCCTTTGTTTACTTCTTCTTTCTTCTTTTTTTTTATACTAATGGTTTGTCTCTGGACCTAAGAATTCAATTGCTTATATATATTCTTTAAAAAATTCAATTATTAAAAAAAAAAAAAAAACAAAAAACAATTGCATTACATTCTTAACAGATACAACAACACGGTAAAAAAAAAAAAAAAAAAAGAAAAAAAAAAAAAAAAAAAAAAAAAAAAGAAAAGAGAACAGTTACAACAACAAGTGTACTGCTCTATGAACCAAACTACAAGAATAAATGACCACTAGCTCTTGTAGCCTGGTAGTACCTATTTTCATGTATATCTGTGGAGAAATTATACAGTTCTCTGGTGGACCATGTCATCTGTCCACCATTCCATTAAAAAACTCCCATTTGTTTAAAATTGCTGAGTCAGTATTTTAAAAAAATTTCCAACTCAGCAGTCTTAAACAAATGTGAATCTTTTAATGGAATGGTGGACCATGTCACTTGTTCACCATGTAAACCTTATAATTTCTCGTATCTATGAACTCGGGAGTTCTATCCCCCATAATTACCTAGCAAAAAAAAAAAAAAACTACAAGAATAAATGCATTGCCTTTATTAATGACTCAAGAATAGTGTGTACTCTTCATATATATATATATATATATATATAGAGAGAGAGAGAGAGAGAGAGAGAATGCGATTGGGTGCATCAATAGATTTATTCATGAAAATTTTAACTTCAATCTACGTTTGTCTTTTTCCTATCATGAAAAATAAATAAGACATAAATTAAAAGGCATACCCCTTTGAGAGTAAAATTTTCCAAATTTGTTCTCCCTCTCACTTAATTATCACATTTTCTTCTTTTATATTAAACTAGCATGTAGTCTGTTCTTATGCATGGAAATATTAACAATTGTGATGATAAGATATTTATCTTGGTAGATTTAATTTCCACACTGAGCTTGGAATCTTCTTGGAGGCGCCAATGAAACGGTAATGTATGAGAGTGTGAAGCAAGGAATAGTGAGATTGAACATTGTGTTTGAACCCGGCCTTGCTCTTAGAAATCTGAAAGGAGGAGGAGAGAGTAGTGTGTGGATCTAGTTGGTAGAAATTGAGAGAGAAGGAGGAAATATGGGATGACGATATGACATTAAGAAGAGATGATGTTTTACTTTTATAGTCTTTCTCGTTGGACTCTTTGGTTCTGATAGTGGGCAGGTGAGATGTTCACCTATAAAAATGTGCAGGTGAGATATTCTTGTTTAGGCCAATGAGCATTATCATTGTGATTTTCTTGAGTTCCGTGTTAAATATTAATACATCATTTATTTGGGCACAAAAATTAGAAAATTTAGATAAGATACATGACACAAAATTGGAGTCCAATTTATAATTTAATTAGATTTTTTTTTTAAGTTTTGGTTAGGACAAGTGGCGCAAAATTGAGAATACAAATCTAGACACATGGCACAAAATTGAAACTCTAATTTGAAATTCTTTTTGAGTTTTTTTCTACTTCACTTATTATTATATATAGATTATGGTAATCTTTGTAGTCCACATTTAGGAGTAATTCTGTGAGACTTACATACAAACAATAAATTTATAAACATAAAATTTTTTGTAGCAGTTGAAATGGTTTGTTGTGATTGGTTTAAATTGCATATGATTTTATTGAAAAACATTGTATCCCTAACATTATTCCTTCTTTAAAAAATCACTAGAATATTATACATGTCAACCTATACAAGTTATTCTTGTGACACGACATGCATGATAGAGGGATTATGCGAGATTGATTAAAGATGCTTTGACCGTCATAAGATAAAAATCTGATGACAAAATTTTTATAACTTTTTTCTAAGTGTTAATATGTTCTATTGTGTTAAACCAAAAAAAATATGTTCTATTGTGATTGATTCCTATAATAAAATCAGTATTAATGACAAGCCAATGTAAAAGTAATATTATTCTAATAACAACCTACAACTTTTAGACACACACATTATAAATGGATAAGGGAAAACTTGATCTATGAACATCTTCATTGAAAAAAGCATTAAGTACGAGTCAACCTAATGGTTATTAAGTATTAACGTAACAACTTACAAGTTACAACCTTATCAAGATGTAAAAGAGCCTCTCCATGAAAAATTTTGTATGCTTACGAGTTACGAACTTACGATTGCCCTAAATAAAGTAACTAAATTTCATTGAAATTATAACGAAATTAACGCATAGTTTTCCAACGCATCTAATTTTCGTACCTTTTCATTTTTGTAAAAGTAATAGTAGATTGTCTTTATTGCTTGCAGCTATGAAGCAACTTTGGCCACTCACTCCTAGCTTATGACATAGAAAAGTAACAGGTGGAAGAATGATGAATGACTTTCATACCATTTTATATCCATATAAAACAGTCCCCAAATACATGTCTTTTTTTTTTTTTTTTTGATTGGAAAATACATGTCTTTTTTGATAGATCAACAAATTCATATTAATCATGATTTAACAATGTAAGGAAATCTCAGAATAGTTTGAATGAATCAAATCCGAGATTTTTCGGAATATTTTCTTTCTGAGGAAAGAATTCTTAGTTGTCACAGTATCGATCTGATGGTGAATGTTGCTTTCGTTCTATTTCAATTCTGTTTCTTATATGTAATTATTATTGACTTCGCTTTTGACTAGGCACCGAAAAACTTTGATATTATTTAATCTTTAATATTTAATTAATACCAAAATCAAATCAGGTCACATGCATGCATGATCAAGCTCATCTCTCTCTCTCTCTCTCTCTCTCTTCTTATTTCTTATTTCTTTTTTTCTTTTTGTGTGGAGCTAGAGCCTAGAAGTGGTCACGTACGTTCATCATTATCCGAGTTCTATGATTTTTTTTTTTCATTTTTTCAAGTTTTATGCACATTGGGCTACACATGCAGTGGGATAATCCTCACTAACCTAAGTCATTTTCAATACAAATAAAATTATATGAATATGTGGTAGAGTTACAGTCACTAATAAAATATCATTTTCAATATAAATAAAATTATATGAAAAACTTAGAGAGTATTGGAGGATTGCTCCGTGCTTTTATATAAGGGTTGGACCCTAAATTTGGTACCCACTATGGAGACTACTCCCTTTGTGAGAGACTAGAGCATTGTTCTGGAATTATGTAAGAATTGTCTAAAGAATTTGAATTAAAACAACCCTAACCAAAAAAAGTGAAAGAATTTGCTGACATGCTTTATTTTTTGTTTTGATTTTTATAAGATTGAGGTCCCTACTCTAACAAAAGAAAATATTTAGATGGAGAAGGAAGTCAAAAACAAATATAAAACAATGTCATTGCCAAAATTGGTTCGTGTTTATAGGAACTTGAAGAAGTCACTTTTTGCCATTGGGAGGTTAGCGTGGTGAAAAAGAAAAAGGATTAAATAGAATGTGAAGATTAAACTTACTACCACTTGCTATTATATATTTAAAATAAAAGGAGATCTCTCGTTAAAAAAGTATTAGAAGTAAGTCAAACCTAAAAAAAAAAAGGTATTTACGAACTTTATTTGTAAATCATCACTTTTTTTTTTATACAAGATAAAAATTTTACTCTAGTCTAATCTAAATGTATAATGTGTGTGAAACTTCCTTTTAGAGACTTAAACTCCGGCCTTTACCCTCCACACTCCACAAGCACTTATACTTGTAAAGTGATCATAGAGGGCATGGTGTTATTTGTAAGTCATTACTCAAATTGAGAGAAAGTAAAAGAGATTTAAATGGTTGGCAATTTTTCTTTTCTTAAAAAAAAAAAAAAAAAAAAAAAAAAAAAAAAAAAACAGCATCTTGGACTTTGTTTTTTTTTTTTTTTTTTGGAAGAGACAAAGCTACTCCTGGACCTAGACCCCTAGTCCTATCTTTAGCTGTGTTTGAACTTTGATATTAAATTCAGAGCTAAGGCGTTTGTTACTGATGTATACACAACAGTTTTCGATATTTAAATAATATTATATATATTTTTATATATTTTTTATTTATGAGTATTTTTAAAAAATATAAACAACACTATTAAAACAACATTATCAAACGAGCCTTTAAATTCTTGGCAATTTTTTCTCTTTTTTAAAATGGTAACATCCATACATATTTTTAAAAAATATAAATAACATTACTAGAAGAATATTACCAAATAGGCCAAAATTTTTAAACGGCAGCATCTTTGATTTTTATTAAACTTTTTTAGTTTTACAAAACACATTATTTCCGTACATTTTGAAACTTAAATGAAAAGGCCTTTTTTTTTTTTGTAAGCTACAGACGCAAGTGTAAGTATTTTTTTTTATTCCTTGAATGACGCAAGTGTAAGCGTGTGTTTAGATATTGTTTATTTTGCTGAAAACTAAAAATAATAAAAAAATAATTTCTGGTTACCGTTCATTACTGTTCAACACGGTTCATTTGCCTTAATGCACTGTTCATGTCCCATGAACAGTGTACTAAGCACCGGTCTCACACACACACACACAAAAAAAAAAAAAAAAAAAACACCAAACGCGTGAACGTGGAACGCAATCCAAATGGAGCCTAAGTTACGCGTACATTACGCACAACTCCTAACTAGGAATTGATTCTGGACAGGTTAAGAGCTTGTTTGGTAAGAGATTTTTAGTAACGTTGATTAAGTTTTGTGAAAATACGTGTAAGTGAAAATGTGTGTAGAAATATATGTTATAGTGTTTAAATAACAGTTTTCGTTGTATAAACATAGTTATCGGATCCTAAATATCTAAAAATTAGAGTCAACAAAGAAAACAAAACACAATAAAGGCACTATGATGAGGGCACCCTCATTTTTCTTGTGATGATGCATTCTCTTGATGGTCAACTATGATTTTTCACATAAAAATATAATACCTTTTCACTTCTCTCTCACACTTATATCTCATTCCACGGTATAAAAAAATAAAAGCTATTTTGGGATTTTTTTTTTTTTTCGTTGTGTCCACTCTTGTAAATACTAAATAGGATTGTAAACCAAAGAAACCAAGTTTTTTTTTTTTTTTTTTTTTTGAGAAAGACCAAAGGAACCAAGTTGATTAGAGAGAGAAATCAGAAAATTGCATCATTATTATTAACTTATAATGAGCTTATGAGTTACAATATTTATATAAATTCGTCCTAGCTCAAACCCTACTGGATATGTATCCTCCAATTCTATTGACGATCACTTAGACCATATAAAGTTAAAGATGATTATCCCCTCATTTTACGTGTTAAATGTATCCGATTATTCTCCCTAGGGCATAGTTATATAAGTTATGAGAAAACCTTTCTTGACTAGATAGCCACACTTCATAGATCACACACATGATGAGACTTATAAACCATTAGACGGACCTTTTAACACTTTTTTTTTTTTTTTTTTTTTTTTAGTTTTCTAAAAAATTTTGTAACACATGGGAGTAGTTGTCTCATGCTTTCAATTATTTTTTAATTTCTTTTTACTTTCTTTTTACTTTCTTACGCCCATAGAATTACTATTACATATCTTTCTTCTTAATATTTGATGCACGTATAATATACGTATAAGTTCTAATTTCAAGATCTTCGTTTAGTTTTTGTTTATCATTTTTTTTTTTTTTGTATCATATAACTTATTAGCTAGGGTAGACTAAAATAATTAGATAAACCAAGCTAGGATCATGCATGTCAAATAGTTCATGGAGCACTAAATTTAACTGTAAAAGTTCAAAATAATGAAAGCGATTTGTAATACAAAAAAGAAAAAGCAAGAATGATCAGCCACCGATATTATGCATGGGTCCAAATCTTCTGTCCCACTTTTCCTGCTCTATTTTATATTCCACCAATAAAAGCTTGCCATGTGTTAACTTAATTAATTAAATACTTAATTAACTTAATTAATTAAGTTAACACATGGCAAATTTTTATTGGTGGAGTATAGAATGGAGTAGGAAAAATGGGATAAAAAATTTGGATTCATTAGGGGTCCTTCATAATGCAAGGAACAAAAATTGAACAGCATATTGTCCTTCTTAATTGCTCACCTAATGACAATGAAACTTACGCTGGCCACCACTCCATCGCCAGAATATTAATTGTGCCAACTCATTTTTTTGTTGAATACTTTACAATTATTGGAGTGGCAAAGAGTGTGTTTGAAAAATATTTAATTTTTAGAAAACCGTAATTTTTTTTTTTTTTTTTTTGAGAAGGAAACTTAAGAAATTTTATTGAACTTGAAATGCCAAATTGGCTCATCTTGTTCTGCCACAGAAAGTAAAGTATGAGGAACTTTCTCCATCCATGCTGAATAATTAGGAACATGAATAAAAAATCTAGCTAGATTGTGTGCTAGTTTATTGTCGTTTCTTCTACAATGAGAGTTTAGCAATTTCGTGTATAAACTTGAAAAAATTGTAGCATCCTGTATGAGGGGTTCCACTGAGGCCATGCTTGCTCTACCTATCTTTAAAGAGTTTACAATCAGCTCTGAGTCTCCTTCAAGAATTGCTTCAGTGAGGCCTAGTTCATGCCCAAATTCTAGAGCCCGTGCTGTTGCAATCTCCTCAATCTCTGCTGGTTGAAGTGCTTGGGAAATATTCTGAGCTAAGAGCATTCGTAGCAGATGTTGCAAAAAAAATGTCATTTTACCACACCAAACACCTACTTTATTATCTTACCACATCATTTAACAACATCTCATTTATCAGATGTTTTATCATTCAATTCTATACATTAAAATAATATTTACTACACGTTAAAATAATATATTATCCCCTCCCCATTTAACATCAACAACAACAACAACCACCCACCCAGATCAACTGAACCAGCCATCACCCCCACAGCCCACCACCACCACCACTGCCATTGTCACCACTCCCCATTTATCACCACCACCACCACCAATATCAGATCAACCCAAATTGTAGCAAAAAAAAAAAAAAACCCACAACCAGAGAGAGGCGAAAGGCGGACAGAGAGATGGCGGCTGGGCGAGATCGATGAGAGACATTGACGGTAGCTGGGCATGACTGGAGAAGGCGAGATCGGTGAGAGACATTAACGGCGGCTGGGAGTGACTGGAGAAGTTGAGATCGACGTGGCTGAGCGATATTGACGGCGGCTGGGCGAAATCGGCCGTGACAAGATGAAGGTGAGATCAGCGAGATCAAGATTGGCGGCGAGAGACGGCAGCTGGCCAAGATCAGTGAGATAGATTGAGAGGAACAGAGGAACGAGAGAGAGAGAACCGGTGAGAGAGAAGAAAAGAAAAAGTGAAGAGAGAAGAGAGAGAAAAGAGAATAAAAAGTGATAAAATAAGTTATGCAACATGCTGTAGCATGTTGCATAATTTTTGGCATTTGCAACATCTGATAAATCTCTATTTTTGTGTTTGGTGTGCCAAATATTTGACATTTGGCACATTTAGCACGTCTACTATGGATTCGACGCAAGAATCGCACCTGTGTGAGTACGGACCATCACGCCAATACCGCTTCTGTTCCCATCCCTGAAATCCCGCCATCAAAGTTAATCTTAACTAAGCTCGCATCAGGTGGCTTCCATTTTTCTTTTGGTTTCAATGGAGCTGGGAGAATCAGTGGGAGCACTGCTAAATATTCTGCCAGTTTCTCTTTTGCCTGCAACGTGAGCTGATCCGTTGTGCAGCAAGCTTTATTGTTTCGAACTTGGTTTCGCTGGTGCCAGATTCCCCATGTGACCATCGCGAAGAGCTCCCTGTTTCCGTGGTTCGTGAGCACCCAAGACAGCAGCTCCTTGAAACTTGTCACACCTAATGTTTGTCGACAACTCCACTTCGTTTATGTCCAAACCGAGTCGAGCTCGCTACAAGTCCACAACGCATGAAGCGCTGTTTCCTCCTCGTTCCTGCACCGTTCGCACCGATCGTTTTCCATAATGTGTCTCCGCTTCAGGTTGGCTTTTGTGGGAATGGCCTCTCGACAAGCACGCCATAAGAAGTTCTTCACTTTGTTAGGAACTCGCAAACCCTAAATACTTTGCCAAAACACCTTATCTCCGTTCTGTACTTCCTCCATCCCTTCCTCTTCTTCCTCCATCTTCAAAAACCGGTAGCCCGATTTACATGAATAAGCACCATTCTGTGTACACGGCCAGAACAGCTTGTCATCCACTGAGTGTCTCGACAGAGGGATTTTCTTCACAAGTTCAGCTTCCTCAGGTACAAATAGCCCATATATCAATTGCTCATTCCATGTCCGGCTCTCCTCATTTATCAACACATTCACTGTGGTCTCCTCCCAGCCCTCTAGCATTGGCGATTGGACACGGGTAGGGTGTTTGCGTGGCAGCCATATGTGTTGCCAAATCTGGACATCCTTCCCGTTGTCAATTCTCCAACAAGCTCCACGTTTGATCACATCTCGACCATATAAAATGCTGTTCCAAGCATATGAACCACGGCTAGACTCCGTTGCTTCCATTATTGTGCAATTTGGAAAGAACCGGGGTTTGAAGATTTTGTAGAATAAAGAGCCTTGATCTTGCAATAAGCGTCATGCTTGTTTAGCCAAGAGAGAGTCATTGTGTAAGGCTAAGTCACAGAAACCCATACCACCCTCATTTTTTGATTTCGTCATTTCACTTCATTTTAACCATGGTTTTAAAAACCGAACCGGAGATCAAACCGGATTTTTCAAAATTTCCGGTTCAACCCCGGTTTTTGGCCGGTTTTCCGGTTGTTGACCGGTTTTGAGACATTTAACCGGACCGGATTGGCTCCCGGTTCCCGGTTGAACCGGTCGGACCGGCCGGTCCGGTCCGGTTTTTAAAACAGTGATTTTAACTAATGAATTTTTCTTTTTTCTCCTCTTTGTCCCCACCAAAACTTCCTTATCATCACCTCAATTTCATTGCACAAACCCATTGGTAATTTGAAGCAACTCATTGCATAAGTTGGGATGGCTTGGATAACCACCTTAATGGAAACCTCTCTTCCAACTTGGGAAAGGAGTTTTCCTTCCCATCCTTGCAATTTTCTCCACACTCTCTCTTTGATATAGTTGAAACTAGCTCTTTTTCCTTTTCCGGTCAAGACAAGTAGCCCCAAGTACTTTTCGTAGTGTCGGATTTCACGAACTCCAAGAATCCCTTTAATGATTTGTCTATTGGCTTCAATAACTGACTTGCTGAAGAATAAGGCTGTTTTATCTCTATTAATTTTCTGGCCTGAGACATCTTCATATACTGATAGCAAGTCCATCACTTTACTACATTCTGTGGAATTGGCCCTACAAAATAGAAGGCTATCATTTGCAAAAAATAACTGGGTTAGTTTAGGTTCTTGTTTGCACAACCTGAACCCAATGATATCTCCATTGCTGGCTGCCTTTTTTATAAGGCCATGTAGGCCCTCAATACACAAGAGGAACAAGAATGGTGAAAGGGGGTCTCCTTGTCTAAGACCCCTTGAGGGGTGAATCAAGCCCTTTGATTCGCCATTCACAAGTATGAAATAGGTTACTGTTTTGACACACACCATGATAAGACCTATTCATTGTTCACAAAACCCCATTTTTCTCATCACATTTTCAAAAAACACCCATTCAACCCTATCGTATGCTTTACTCATATCAAGCTTCAAAGCCATAAACCCATTTGAACTAGAATTATAATCTTTCATGGTATGCAAAGTTTCAAAGGCAATGAGAATATTATCGGTAATGAGACGTCCTTTAGCAAAAGCTGATTGGTGTTCAGTAATGATATCATTGAGGAATTTTTTAAGCCTATTAGCAAGGACTTTAGAAAAGATTTTATAAAGAACATTGCATAGACTTATGGGGCGATAATCTGACACACAACTAGGATTTTTCTTTTTTGGGATAAGGGTGATAAATGTATGATTTATTGGGTGTGGGAGAGTACTTGAGTTTAGCCATGATAACACCGAGTGAGTCATGTCCCCTTCAATCATAGGCCAGAAATGTTGAAAGAAAAAAGTGGGCATTCCATCCGGACCACGAGCCTTCATGGGAGCCATCTGTTTCTTAGCTTATACTACTTCCCATTCCTCAAACTTGCACATTAATTCTTGATTCATATCATCCGAGATGAGTTGTGGAATTTGATCCAGGACCTCTTGGTGTAATGGCAGATTAGAGGTTGTGAAAAGTTCCTGGTAGAAATTGATAAGGACCCCTCCTATCTCATTCGGCTCTTCCTTCCAACTCCCATGTAAATCGTTAATTCCCAAGATAACATTTTTCCAAAAATAGAAAAAGAGAAAGACGGAAACCAATGTCAATGTGTTTGGTTTCTGCCATTCGCTTTTCTCATCTTGTCTTACATAAAGGAAGGAATTTTATTTTAAATGCACTCCTCTATATATTATATTATATATCAATAATAATAAACATATTAATAATTGAATTTTTTTTATACAATATAGAAATTCTATTTTAGCCTAATCTAAGTATATATGTGTGTAAAACCTCCTCTAATGGAGACTTAAGCCCCAACCATTACTCTCCACATCTCACAAACACTAAGTGACCACGGCACCAAAGGTATGCAGCGGTACAGTTGAAAAAAAAAATTGTGTCAACACAACCATGATGTCACTAATTGCATATATAATCTAATTGGTTTTTTAAGAGAAAAAATAACAAGGTTAATATGTAGTAGCCGCATGTTCATTGTAGAGAGCGGTAGCCACATGTTCTTTGTCTTACATCTAATGCAAGACTAGAACGAGCTAGTTAGGTGTGACTAAAACACTATTCTAGAGGGAGACTCACACAATAGCGTAGGCTTTAGACATTTACACTTTGTTTGGAAACGGAAGATGAGAAGAGAAAATAAAGAAAATTGTGTTGATATGACACTTTCCCTTGTTCGATTAGCATTATAGAAAATAAAATAAGAGAAAAAGGAAGGGGAGAGCATCTATTGAGCCCACCTTTTCTTATCCGCCTAAATTGGGCAGAAATGAGAAGAAATACAAGTAACATAGCCTGCAATTTTGGGGGACCCACTTCTAATAGCTTTTAAAATTTCAATTTTGTCCATTATCAAAACAAACATTTTAGTTTTTGATATATAGGGTATTTAGGTAAAAATATGTCTAAATTAAAAATATATTATTTTGTCCTGATTTTAGTTTTCTTTTTCTTTTTAATTTATAAAGCCAATTATCCGTTGATGAATACATTTTCTTGTTATATTGGTATGCTAGTCGTTCAATTATTTAAAGAGGATATAAATTTGATGCCAAATGTTTTACTCTTGTAGCATAATGCCACATTGCCACTTTAAGGTCAAGATGTTAAGTCCTTTTTTTGAATATTTTTTATACATGTGTATTTCAAACTAAAAAAAAAAAATTGTATACCCAAAAGGATTTAGAAAGATATAATGCTCTTGTAGTGCTTTGAGTTTTTACTTGATTGTTGATTCTAAATAATAGTTTAGTCTTGGCTCCCACAAGCAAATATTCTTGGTTCCGCCCTTGCTTTCAATACATAAAAATAAAAGCGAAAAAAGTATAAAACCATTGGAATAACCTTGAGTGCTTTCTTCCGGTAAAGCACAGTACTTCCATAGACAATTGCCAAGAGCAAGAAGTTTAGAAAAGACTGTGACGTTCGGACATTACTTCCTACAAAATAGGATGAAATATTTTGAAAATTTTATCAACTTTTTCTAACACCAAGTAAATGAAGTAATATGCTATCCAATAGTATATATTAGAAACCAGTACTAATAAACAGTGCATATATATTGATATGAGAATCTTGAACATAATAAAATTAGTACTTGCCTACATTGCTAACTCATAATTCTATAACTAATATTTTTAAATTAGATAGTTTGTTAATACTATATGGATGTTTATTTGAAAATTTATTATTTTTTTATTTATTTATTTATTTTTTTTTTTGTAAGTTGGAAGTATGCTTCTTGACGAGAGCTTGGCGATGATTAAAGCCTATCAAAAAGTTCTCTATGAACAATCGATTAACATGCGTATTGCTCAAGCTGTAAAGGTGTGTGTGTGTGTCTTTGTTTTTTACCCCATATGTTAAAGACTTAACTCTTCATAGTGTATACAATTGTCTAGCATTTCACCTATATATGAGATATAATAAATTGGGTGAGGGTTGAACTATTAGTGTAGGATGACCTATATAGTAGGGATAATTATATTGAATGGAAAGAAATTAAGACTTCAAATATGTCTATATGTATGAATATTGTAAGTACTTAAAAAAAAAAAATTGTTTGGGGTATGAAAGACTTGCATAAACTGGTTAAAATATTTAACCAGGACAGTTCCCCAAATTTTATCAGTAATTTCAAATTCCTAGTTTGTCCTGCAATAAGCTAAATCTTATTACATAATTATTGAATTTGTAGTCAACTTAGTTGTGAGTTTCATTCAAATAATTCTCCTCAGTTTACAATTAATCTGCATCATCTCACAAACTTCATTGCAAAGGATCTCAACTTTAAGCTCATAGAGTAATGATATCAAATTACAGATTGAGACATCTCAATGGCATTCATAATTATCTATACCTGCCACTGCTAGTTGAAGCCCAAGCACTTGTCTTCTATAGACACACTTATGATCTTGATAAACTTGTTCATTTTATAGTATGGGTTATTAGTAACTTTTGATCACCTTTGAGCTGTCATGAAATAGGTCATAGAATAGGGGGGCGAGAATGGCTGATGGTTCCCTAAACTTCTAGAAATCCATTGGTTCTTTGTTTATAAGAGGCTTCTAAATCACCAGCAGTCCCATTTGCTGGTTGAAAAATGTGGAAATAAAAGAACCAAATTTATTAATTTTGCTTCTCTTTGTTTTCGAACAAAATGTTTGTTGTTTAATTTTGTGCTTCTTTTGCCAGGCCGAACATTACATTCATTGTTTATTTAATCAATGGCTTCTGGACCAAATAGCATATCCTCCCCTCTTAAATAAGTGGTTGAGGGTCATGTAACGAGCTTAATCCCATATAGTTTGTGTGCTTTCTATTTACCTATCAAAGAAAATGTTCAATGTTAAGTTTCCAGGAACTGAAAGCTTAATCTATTAACTATGCCACCAGTTTGGTGGAATATTTCTATGTTCCATATAAGATATATAGTGACCGTTAAGACATCTCTTTTTCTTTCCTGCATTTTCCTCAGCAACAAAATGTAGCACAAATATTATTCTAATTTTCTTTTCAGCAGACTGGGAAAAGCAACCAGAAAACCTTTGTATCATATGTGACCTCTCATATTACTGTTAGAAATATTAATAGTTTTGTTTTATTTGTTAGCTTTGTGTTTTTAAAATTGGCTGAAAAATAGTTTTTAAAATAGTTTTAGTTTATGTTATGTAATAAGTATATAATATATAATAGAATATGTTGTGTTAGTTTATCTATTTATATTTGATTGTAAAAGATTTGGGTTATCACTTCTTTATCCCAAATATATATATATATATATATATATTTTTTTTGGAATTATATATTATTTTGTGAACTAATATAAAAATTTGTTTGTGTTTTTTTTTTTAGAGTTAAAAAACGGTGGTTCACGAGTGTTATCACAGCCGACCACACCTCACAGATACATCGCCTGTGGGTACCACCAGCACATAATGGTGCCCGCGACTTGGACTCCACCCATGCGCATTATTTTTTTTAGAAAAATAAAAATAAAAAAATAAAAGTGACACTGAACGTGTAGAAGTCTCTCCGAATAATGTGTAAGTGAACAAATGATCAATTGTTATTTTAAATATTACTAGTGCAATCTTATTGAACAAGCCAAGATATTTCTTTTCCCAAAAAATAGGTTAAAGAAACTTTGAATTAAGATTAAAGACTATTTTGAAATATATATAAGAGGATTATACTCTTTCAATTGGACTCTTATGTGGTTCAAAAATATCCTTATTAATGAATGGTAATTTCATTTAGAAATAGAATCATAAATGTCAAATAACAAATTTCATTTTGAATTTAAAAGGAGAATTCCTAAAATTTAGGATTTTTTTCCCTTCATGTTTAAAAAAAAAATTACAGTTACTGCTTATCTATAAAATTTATTCTTTTTATTTGTTTGAAAAATAAAAAATATATATTTCTAAATTATAATTGTAGGGACATGATATTCGGACCCATCCAAAAAATGTATGGAATCTTGGCCTAGTGAGCCCAATACAATAAATTTGTAGAGAGTGGGTCAAAAAGCTAGGCTTTAGTGCATGGATAACAGTTAATATGGATTTCATGACAATCAAACAAAGATGAACCAAGTTTTCCAAAGAAAGCTTGTTCTCGGCACAATCCGAGGAGCTTTGTTCTAGTAAATGTTGAATGAGAATGGTTACAAGAGTTCTTGAGATTGCTACTGTGCTCTCTCCCCCCCTCCCCACGGTGGGTTTCTCCTATTATATAGTCCTTTTCAAACATTCTGGGCCTTCCCTTTGTTGATCATCAAAGCCTATACTTGAGTGGCTGTTTCATCAGACACCCTCTCTGGTGTTTTATGAGTAGCGGTAACCAAGGTAGCACTGTTCAGGGGTCATGTCCTCATAAATGCGGTGTCAACAGCTTTCTCCTAGATATTTTTGAGTTCCTATCCTTCTTGTACGTTTGTGGCACACGTCCCTATCACTAGAGCTTCCTAGAAGGTCACTTTGATCACTAAGATTCATAACTGATCTGTGTTTAGCTTATCCGAGGAGATACTCTTCTTAGCAGAGAGTCCGAGGACTCGACGTAACTAAGGATCTGTTTAGCAGGAGATCTGAGGGACTCGACATAGCTAAGACTCTGTTTAACACTTAGCAGGAGGTTTGAGGGACCTGATGTAGCTAAGGCTCTTCTTAGTAGAGAGTCCGAGGACTCGACGTAGCTAAAGATCTACTTAGCAGAAGGTCTGAGGGACCCGATGTAGCTAAGGCTCTTCTTAGCAGAGAGTCTGAGGACTCGATGTAGCTAAGGATCTGCTTAGCAGGAGGTTTGAGGGACCCGATATAGCTAAGACTCTGTTTAACACTTAGCAGGAGGTCTGAGAGACCCGACGTAGTTAAGGCTCTTCTTAGTAGAGAGTTCGAGGACTCGACGTAGCTAAGGATCTGCTTAGCAGGAGGTCTGAGGGACCCAACGTAGCTAAGGCTCTGTTTAACAGTTAGCAGGAGGTCTGAGGGACCTGACGTAGCTAAGGCTCTTCTTAGCATAGAGTCTGAGGACTCGACGTAGCTAAGGATCTGCTTAGTAGGAGGTCTGAGGGACTCGACGTAGCTAAGGTTCTTCTTAGCAGAGAGTCCGAGGACTCGACGTAGCTAAAGATCTGCTTAGCAAGAGATCTAAGAGACCCGACGTAGCTAAGGGTCTGTTTAACACTTAGCAGAAGGTCTGAGGGACCCGACGTGGCTAAGGCTCTTCTTAGCAGAGAGTCTGAGGACTCGACGTAGCTAAGGATCTACTTAGTAGGAGGTCTGAGGGACCCGACGTAGCTAAGGTTCTTTTTAGCAGAGAGTCTGAGGACTCGACGTAGCTAAGGATCTACTTAGCAGGAGGTCTGAGGGACTTGACGTAGCTAAAGCTCTGTTTAACATTTAGTAGGAGGTCTAAAGGACCTGACGTAGCTAAGGCTCTTCTTAGCAGAGAGTCCGAGGACTCGACATAGCTAAGGCTTTTCTTAGCAGAGAGTCCAACGACTCGACGTAGCTAAGGCTCTGTTTAACACTTAGTAGGAGGTCTGAGGGACCTGACGTAACTAAGGCTCTTCTTAGCAAAGAGTCCAAGGACTTGACGTAGTTAAGGCTCTGTTTAACACTTAGCAGGAGGTCTAAGGGACCCGACGTAGCTAAGGCTCTTCTTAGCAAAGAGTCCGAGTACTCGACGTAGCTAAGGATCTACTTAGAAGGAGGTCTGAGGGACCCGATGTAGCTAAAACTCTGTTTAACACTTAGCAGGAGGTCTGAGGAACCCGACGTAGCTAAGGCTCTTCCTAGCAGAGAGTCCAAGGACTCGACGTAGCTAAGACTCTACTTAGCACTTAGAACAAAGATTAGAAGATATCAATACATACCTTATAGAACTAACCCCACCGTGGAGCCCCTTTGATTTGCTGCACCATCAACTATATCGTCTAGAATAAAGGTTCTTAAGGCATGTACTTGATGTCAAAAGTCCCCAGAACTGTGCCCCATTTAGCAATCCTCCCCATGTAATCAGCACCTCGAAGTATAAACCTTGGCCTCATGTAGTGACTTGCTTACATAGTAAACTGGCCACCACAATGGCTATACCCAAGGACTCTTGCTGATGGGGGCCTGATCCTACCATAATTAACCGTTGCACTCACTATCACACGAGCTCTCCACACAGACGGCGCCAATTATAGGGACACGATATTCGGACCCATCCCAAAAATGTATGAAATCTTGGCCTAGTGAGCCCAATACAATAAATTTGTACAGAGTGGGTCAAAGAGCTAGGCTTTAATGCATGGATAACAGTTAATATGGATTTCATGACAATCAAACAAAGATGAACCGAGTTTTCCAAAGAAAGCTTGTTCTCGTCACAATCCGAGGAGCTTTGTTCTAGTAAATGTTGAATGAGAATGGTTACAGGAGTTCTTGAGATTGCTACCGTGCTCTCTCCCCCCCTCCTCATGGTGGGTTTCTCCTATTATATAGTCCCTTTTAAACAATCTGGGCCTCCCTTTGTTGATCATCCAAGCCTATACTTAAGTGTCTGTCTCATCAGACACCCGCTCTGGTGTTTTGTGAGTTGCGGTAACCGAGGTAGCACTGTTCAGGGGTCATGTCCTCATAAATGCAATGTCAACAGCTTTCTCCTAGATATTTTTAAGTTCCTATCCTTCTTGTACATTTGTGGTACACATCCCTATCACTAGAGTTTCCTAGAAGGTTACTTTGATCACTAGGATCCATAGCTGATCTGTGTTTAGCTTATCTGAGGAAATACTCTTCCTCGGACTTAGACTACTCACGATCTCAATTAAAACCCCACACTCTCGGTCAAAGCTCAACACCCAATTGCATGATTTGGGCCTATGACCCCACAATAATATATGCAAATTATTAACCTTTACTCAAAAAAAATCCAAGAGCCTCTGAGCACGCGCAACGCACATGCTTAGAGGCTAGTTTTGAAATAAGCGTTTGCATGTGACATTCAAATATTTTTGTGACTTTTGTCCTTTGGATAACAAAAAAATCAAGATTTTTTATCTGCTTTTTAAAATAAAAATGAAGCAAGAAGCTAGCACCACCCCATTTCCTTATTCATGTTACAATTTACATGCATATTTATGGGATATTTCCATGTAGTTTTTGTTCATACATCAATTTTTAAAATGTTTTTACAAGTTAGTGTGAAGAAATTTATTGAATTTATTAGGTTTTTTCTATCACAAACATTGTTACTATAAAGTTTTTTTTTTTTTTTTTTTATCTGTTGCTAGGTTGGAAAAACCTAGCATCTGGTCTAGGTTAGGCAAATATTGGATGGAAGAAAATTATGCAGCAATGATGATATTAGCCATTTCTATTTTAATGCTCACATACAAAAAGACTACTAATCCCCCCTGAAGCCTTTGGTAGACAAGGGAGAAATTTACTTATCAGGTGCGGACACCACACGATAGCACATTTATGGAGATTCTCTTTATCATTAATGTTATCTTTACTTGAGTTTATCTTTAGTATTGGATTAGTATTTGAGAATGTTAAGATTATCAGATTAGTATTTGAAATTGTTTAGGAGAGTTTATCTTATCATTGTGATTTCTGGAAGCTGCATATAAAGTTCTAGATAATTTCCTTTATATTTTCAGACGATAATTATTATTATTCAGATTATTTGTAGAAATTGCATTGTGTGTGTGTGTGTGTGTGTGTGTTTTTTTTTTTTTTTTTTTTTTTTTTTGTGGTGAACCCAAACACCTTAGGTGGGAAGCCTAAGGTTCTACTATAGGACTAATCCAGGTGAGAAGCCTAGGTTGTCTTGCATCAACTTGGTATCAGAGCCCAATTCGATCTATCAAAATTTCAGCAACCCAAAATCTGTCATTCTTTCAACCACGATTAATCCAGCATCACTGTGAACTCCTTTCAAGCCAAACAGGAACATCCAACAACTTTGATGCCAAACAGGAACATCCAACCACTTTGATCAACTCCATAGCCCAACCAGCAATACAACCCTTGCTCATCAATATTCCAAGCATGTCTCAGAAGATCTTTGCAATTACCACCAATCAAGCCTCAGAAACAAGGAACCCAAATTCCACCACAAAACCCACATAACCCACAAGATCTTGGTCTATTCGTTTAGTTTCCTCTGAAGCCTTAAGTTTCTTTTAGCTTAATTTTCCGTCTTTAGTGTTCTAAGTTGTAGTTGTTCTTGATTATTGTTATTTAAATTAAAAAAAAAAAAAAGTCAAGTAAAGTACAAAAGCAGGCGAAGTCCCAAGACTGTTCCACTTCCACCACACGTGAGGAACCATAAGCCCAATTTCATCATTTTCCAGTAGCATGACCCACTGTCAAGTGAGGCGCAGTTCCCAAAGTCAGCCCAACCAAGGTGTGGACTTCCCAATCTTAATGAATTGAATCGCACTTTTAAGTTAATATCAATAATGAGTGTTTGGTTTTCGAAAAATATTTATGAGTGTTTGGTTCCACTTTTAGAGCCCAAAATGTACGTTTTTAAGTCCAAAATTCTTTATGCGTGTTTGGTAAATTTTTGCCATCGTGCATTGTCAAATGTGGCTTTTTCAAATACAAAGGACTCTGAGCCTATTTGCAAGTGCCTGTTTGGTTGGGCGGTTTGGCTAGGCAAACACGCTTATATAATTTTCTTTTTTAAGAAAATGCTAATTATATCTTACTAACCTGTTTTGGTTTTATATCTTGGCATCAAGTGTTGATCTCATGCTTCTAAGTATAAAATCATTTACAATACATTATACCATCTATATCTTTCAAATGTGACATTGATTTGTTTTTTTTTTTTTTTTATAATTTATATAATCACAAATGTAACATTAAATGGATGGTCGAGTGCCAAATTGCCAATACTTGTATTTTAAATTTAGTTAAAATTTGAGTTTCTCTTCTTCTTTTCGCTTTTTATTTGTAAGTTTGATCATATATTGAACAAAATTTATATCTAAAAATTTGTTTTTAGTTTTTTAATCTTGTATTTGAAACTTTTAATTACTGAGATTATATCATTATGTGATGGTACTTCCTGGGGATGGTCCTGGGTTCTTTAATTCTTTGAAACTCTTTTCATCTCATGCAATGTGGCCCAAAGTTGTGCCACAGAATTACTGGATATATCATCAATAAAACCCATAACTCAGTAGGTTGCCATCTCTGGGATCCAAGCTCTAGCCCAGGATTAATTCTCTTTGACAATTTCATTTCCATCTTGGGGTTAATGGAAATCTAAAACCGATTCAATAGGGACTAGGGAGTGGGCTTCGTTACTGGACCTCCTTAGAATGCTTATAACATACAGAAGACTAGATGCCATTCTGAGGCCCACCTTTCAAAAGCCCAATAAAATGAATTCCCAAGAAATGGGGGGAAAAAACCTCTCAACTCCCTAAGTATTGAAATACCAGCTAGTATCTTAGAAATATTTTTTTGCCACTGGGGATTTGGCTAAAACCAAAAGGATAGGTCTTCAGTTTCAATTTGTACTAAAAGAAAGAAGGATATACTTCTAAAAAAACAAAGTACATAAATGACATGACATCATTAACAGGCTTCAAATCTAATTGGTACATATCTCGTCTCCAATTCCTGTATTATTGGTTCAATCTACCTTCCCTTAAACTATTTTAGTTTTTTCTTTCAATAATAATAGTGAAAATCCCATCGAAGTAGGACTCACCAATCTAAGACATAACGTAAACTCAAAAATCCCAAGTTTAATCTAACAAATGATCGATTTATGAGATTTTCAAGGTGTTTCATGCATAGGGAATAAGAACAATTTTAGTAAAGTTTAGGACACCACTCCATTATATAAACACCCCCCCCCCCCCCCCCCCCAAAAAAAGAAGAAGAAGAAGAAGAAGAAGTAATAGTGGGTTATACCTTCAGTTTATTGACATCTCCACCGTTGTAATGGACTAATGAGAATAATTTTTAGGCTTGATCTTGGTGTCGTAGCTTAGCCTTTAAAATAAAGGTTATACAGTGAGGATTCTTTTTACTTTTACTTCTAAACTATGCCATGATTTGTCAGCTTAAGAGCTTCTTTCAATTTGATTTGTAATGGTTTTTTTTTTTTTTTTGGTGGGGGCAAAAGAGACCTAACAGGCAGATGAATCAAACGAAAAGAATGGCTGAACTGAAACATGGCACTACTTCTACATCCCAGCAGGTCCCAGCGACAAAGAAAACATTAATGGGCCATGCATGTTGGGCCCATGATGAAAATACTAGAAGTCTAGAATAGCTTGAGGTTTCTCATCAAATCAAGCTACCCCAATTCCCTTTCCTAGTGGAATCCAGCAGCTATGAACTTGTGCAGCTTTTAGATTCCTAAGCTACAAAAGCCCATCAAGGAGGATTCCATTTTCCTGTTCCTCTTTTCCTCTTTCAAATATAGTCAACAACATTCTCATTATCATCTTTTGTGCATATAGTATATAGCTTTGGCCCCTCTCTCTCAATGAAATTTTTGGTTGGTCTAAAATATCTTCTTCTTTTTTTTTTTTTTTTCAGATAATTAAACCATATGTTGGAGTTTTAAATACAAAAGGGCTTTCCCTTTGGCTCACAAGCTATCAATGTTTGAGACATTTAATATGTATATAATTAGATGGTATTAATAATAAGTAGCATAAGTAACCTGTACCCCACATTTGATAGCAGCATATGAGCAAAAAAGGTGTGGCTGGTCGCTTCCAATTTTTTGTTCCTTTGAAGTATATATGCTCATTTTCTACAAGCCTCCATCCATATCAACCTTAAAATAGTTGTCAAATTTGCAATCATTCAATACAATGAACGATTTGCAAATGATTTATTATAATAGCAAACGTGCCCTACAAATCACTAATTGTATTATTGGAAATCTGACACTTATATTTTGGAAAATTGGTATGGTATGTGTACGGTCTTGGCCCAAGCCTTCATTAGGGCCGAGCATAACTCATCACCACGCAGCACACGAGGCCCGAACATTCCCTGATGAACTGGGCCGGGCCGGGCAGTATTGAGCTCCCAATCAGGTTTGTATTGCTGATGGAAGCTCCGTTGCACACAATATTCTTTCATTGTCACTTGGCCGGCAAGTGACCCGACCATGGGCAGTAGTTTATGTTATCCTAAGTGTTTGATCACGGCGAAGTATGGTGTTCGGATTGGTCGGCAAAACGCCTAGTAGTCGTTGCCGTGCATAACACAGCCACGAAGAACAAGTTCCCAAGCCACTTTGCTGCTCAACTACCAAATTCCCACTTAACAAAGATAACATTGGACCCCCTCTTCCACTATTGATAGGAATAATCATAACACCTCCACCCAGTGAAAGCTATAAATAACAGAGAGCTGTGAAGAAGGAGGGGGTTGGAGAGGAGAGAGTTGAGAGGAGAGAGAGAAGAAAGAGGTACAGAAAGGGGAAATGGATGAAAGGAGAACAGAGTGATCGGGAAGCAAGTGGGCTAAAATGGGCCTCAATGTACTGAGCCCCCCGTTGTAGGAAAAACAAAACCCACGTCACAAATAAATTGAGCCCAAACAAGAGAGAGTCAGGCCCAAAAATCTCCTTCTTGGTACGCACAGTATGTGTGTTCTGTGTACGTGATTCTTTTATCACAATTTTTTAATTTTTATCTTTGATTTGTGCCAAATTCCAATTTTCTCGAATTATCGATTATTTCAATTTAATCATTACAGTTTTAGAAACACCTTAATAGTCAATGCTACTCTTACGTAGCCTTGCTGTCACTATATGAATGGCAATTATTAGTATGGTTGGCAATTTTGTTTTAACATTTATAATATTTGGCATAATATGTTATTATATAGAATTTTTCAACATCGCAACCTATAGCTAGGAACACATTACACATTGAGGACCACAATGTGTCTATTTTTAATTAAAACTAATTGGTTGGTTATCACAAGTCACATGTTATGTTCAAATCTTAGATTCACTTCTTAAAAAATATGAAATTAATACTAACTATTAATCACTTCTTTTAGTCTTCACAAAAATTAGAGTTTTGTATATCGAATATGACATTTTTTTTTTCAATTGGTGGGTTACATTTTGATATTATAGGACTAACAAGTGACCTATAACTTGCTAGGCCGAATTTCTAAGAATATGTGTACAAAAAAATTTGTCCCGTTATTGGCAAAGTAGTGGTCAAGTAGAAACGTAGAGTTACAATAATATTAAATTGAAGTGTTTTTAGAATTCCAATGACTGTTGATTTGGAAACAAAACTAATATGACGATAGAATTGTAGAAATATTACATATAGACATATAGTTTAAGGACCAAAATATCATAATTAGTTCTAAAATACTAAAACTTTAGTGAAAGCAATAAAATATAACTAGGTAATAATTGATCTTGATCTCTACACATTAAACAATTCGTTTACATATTCTGAAAAAAAAAAAAAAATCCTTTACATCACCTATACATTTTTTTTATAAGCATATGAGTCAATGAGTTAGAGGACACTTAAGAAACATGGAAATTTACTAAACAGGTTGGTAGAATGTGAGGTCCCACTTATCTCAAGAGGCAAACTACATTAAGCAAAGTTTATTTAGCACTTGTTTTTTGTCAGCAAGATCCGTGAAACCAAAGTTAAAAAAATATTATATTTCTAACTAGGACATAAATAATTCCCCACTTACACTATCCCTTAGCACAAAACTATTAACTCCGAAATTTAATATATTCATTTATTTAAATAAATCCTAAATCTTGGTCACCTCACCCAATTACAATTATGGTGTTTACTATATATATAAAAACAATAACGCAATCACGCAGATTGCCAGCAAACTAGAGTCTATCAAACAACAACAAAATAAACTAAGTTATACATATAATTTAGTTTAGTTTAGTTTAGTGATGAGTTCAAACCAAATTTATAATTCAAAACAAAATTAATAAATTAATCTTAAATTTGAAGACTCAACTAGTTTAGAAATTCTATGCACTACACCAAAATAAGTCTATTATATTAAATGATAATACAACAAAATTAGTATAGTGATATTAGACATAATATCACATCTACAAATAAAAAGTCGTTGCAATAGTAACTTAAAAGTGGTAAATTATTTCATTAATAATAATTAGTTGCAATTGCTTATAATTTTCAGATACAATTAAGGCTTTAATACAAAATTGCATTAAGAATTTTTTTTTTTTTTGCAATAACTTAAATTGAAGAAATCGTTGTCATAAATTGATACTAATTATTTTGCAATCTATTACAATGAAAATTTCAAAATGATATATATATATATATATCATTGCAATAACTAAATATCAATTATTTTACAATCTATGTAATGAAAAATATGAAACAATTATCTATTACAATGAACATATCGTTGCAATAACTTGACCCAAATTATTTTTGTCAATTATTTGCAATCTATTGCAATAAAATTCGTGAAATAATAGCCTATTGTTACAAGATATTTGAAACATTATTATTTTTTTTTTTGCAAGAACAAATATATTATTACATCAAAATTATCATTAAAATATTTAAAATTTATTGTAACAAAATTTTATGTAGCACAAACCTATTAACTCAGATTTTATTTCAACACTTAATATAAACAATTGTAATGACCTAGGTTATTGCAACAATTTTTTTCATGTAATAAACATTGTTTTGTTGCAATGACCCTTGGACTCGAAGAAAAATGTTCACCATTTTTATAAGCCAAATTACATGCATGCATGAGAACCCTTGTGAATCAAGACCAGGGAAATGTCACATGCAAAAGAACCCATGACTCAAGAACTATAGAGAGAGTATGTGAGTGTGTGTTTTTGTGCAGATAGGGGCAGGTGAGAGAGGAAGAGATACAAGTGCAGAAGCAGCCAAAAGAAATTAAAGCAAAAGAGAAAAGAGATGAGGTGGTAAGTTTTGGTCCATATACATTTAAGGTGACCTTACGAAGGGATTGGTGACTGGTGAGGAATGTGATTTTTTTCTTTTTATTTCCTCTCTCTCTCGAATAAAATGTGATGGGGAAGAAGGATAAAGCACAAGAATCCAAAACTGTTCCTAGTTGTTGACCTAACGCCAATGCTTCCAAAGCCCACTGTGGGCTGCAATAATAATAATAGTAAAGTTCCCCCAAAGCAGCCCTTGATTGTGATGTTCATCGACAGTGACACCCGCACAAGATGCCAAATGCTTCTAGCTTCATGACCCAAATAATTTCCAATATTTTCAACCAAAAAAGAAAGGCAAATGTTAACAAGATGTCGATCTCTTTTAATAAAAAAAATTAGGTAAGTATAAGAAAAAAAAAAACATAAAAATGGCCCTACAGTCTATTTAATTTTATTTGTTTCTCTATGAAGTTGGTTCTACAATTAGGGATGACAATTTGTCTCAACCCGCTTGACCTGTCTCTTCCTGCTTTACTTTATGCGAGTTTTTGCAGCCCCCCCAAGGTCGTGAAGCGGAGATAGGGTAAGATTTTAGCCCCACACCACAGGGTGGGGCAGGGATAGGTTTATACTTTTTAGACCCAATCCGCCCCATCCCACATTAATAAGGGTTAAATTGTAAATTTTTTATACTCTAAAACCCTACTATTTAGACAAACACATCATTAACTTATTTTATTCTATCCAACAAGGATTTCTGCCTCTTTTTTTCTCTAGCAAGATTGGAAATAAGGTACCAATTTTAACATTTTCTTTTGTTTTTATTATAAACAAATTTATATACTATTAAATCATTGATTTTGTATTATGAGATTTTTGTTTTTGTTGTAATATTGTCTTATCAAACACTTTAATAATATTATTCAATTTTTGCTAAAAATTAGTTTGATTTGATGGGATAAATTTATTTTTAATTTCAAGTATATTTTTATTAACGAAATAGATTTTATTAAAAACAATTACAATAGTTGTAGGCAAATTAACAAGAAGTAGAGTTTTACAAAGTGGGGCGAGGCTTTGCAAGGCCCCAAGGGATGGGGATGGGGATGGGGATGGGGCAAGAAAATACCCATCATTCAGGGTGGGGCGGGGATGGGGTAAGACAAAACCATGCGGGGCGGGGGCAAAAACCCCATCCTTCGGACCCGCCCTGCCCCGCCCCATTGCCATCCCTACCTACAACTTATAAAGCTGTCAAAAAATGACATAAAGCTGTATATATAAAAAATAAATAAAATAAAAAAGACAAAAAGCTACAATTAAGGACAAAAAGCTGTTGTTAACAAGCACCTTATAGTACTTGTTAATACAACCCAAAAAGAAAAGCGAATGCTATTTACAGTAGTGTCTATGGAACAGTTTATCTAGTTTTTTGCTGAAAGTTTGTTAAAGTACACTTGTATCTTGAAAAATTTTGAAAAAGTGAAAAATAAGGGAAAAATTGAGGTTTTAAAAAACTGTACATAAAAACTAAAAACTAAAAACCAATGTTTGTTTGGGACAAGCTGAAAATTTCAGCTTATTTGTAATTTTAGATTATTTTTACTACTATTCATGGGTTTCACTGTACTTTTTGGTACTATTCATTGTTCCTACTGTACTATTTAGCTAACTTTTACCTTTATCTACAGTACTTTCAGTAAAAAGTTTTCAGCTTTAGCTAAATAAGTTGTTCCCAAATAGGTTCTTAGAGTTTTAAATGAGCTAAATTATTTATGAATAATTTGGGTTTGATTAAAAAAAAAAGCTGATTTATGTTTATGTATTTAACAGTAAATCAAGTTCAAGCAAAGTTCAAACAACAAAATTAATTAAATTTTATAAAGTGGGAGGTAAATTATTTTACATATACGAATCAAAATCATGAGCATTGTTAACTAAATGATAAGCCTGCAATAAAAAATAGCTAAAATCTTTCTCTATTTTTTATTCATATCAAATTAACCTTGTAAATGGAAGATTTATCATAAAAATGTGATGTGCATATAATACCCTAATAGTCAAAAATACAAAAAGAGAACAATATTATTGACTATATATATATATATATATGTGTGTGTGTGTGTGTAAAATTAAATAAAAAGAGTTGTTCAAGAAGGTGGATTGCGTGGCACAAACAGTGCCGGTACCTTTATATAAGACAGTAGAGATAGCAAAGCCATTCTTTTTTTCTTTTTTAATGGGAATAGCAAAGCCATTCCTATTTAACTGTGCATACAAATCCAAGTGTTTGGTTTGTATATGGAATCTTAGTGTAACACCTTTTTTTCTTAGTAAAATCAGTTTATACACGCACAGACAAAGATTAAATCCTATATTATTATAATCTTATTAGCATTATATTCATATTTTTTTTATACTCTCATTAGCATTATATTCATATTAATCTAGTATTATATGTAAATTAATGTTTTTTTTTTTTAATATTATAAAGGTGAGAAAGTGAAATTTACCGAAATCTATATATATATAATAATAGGTAAAGCAGAGAAAAAATCTAATTAAATTTTCAATTAGAATTTAATTAGTATCTAATTTTAAGCCATATGTCTTATCTAATCTAAATTTTAAAATTTTGTGCCAAGTGAGTTAATTTAGGTAAAAATTGAATTTCAATTAAAGTTTAATTTTGTGCCACATATCTTATCTAATCTAAAATTTTAAATTTTTGTGCTAAATTAGTTAATTTAATGTAGAAAACGAGGAGTCCAATATAATAAATCATAAAAAACATAATCATATATATAATATGTAATTGTAATTGTTTTTAAATATACCCGTACATATGCACGAGATTACACACTAGTTATCATGTAATACTGTATCACCCAAATTTATTTGCTATTATCCAAGCATGCGTTATAATTATATCTAGCATACCATCATCATACATTCCAAATTACACATGCATAATAATAATAATAATAATAATAATAATAATAATAATAATAATAATAATAATAATAATAATAATAATAATAATAATTACACATCATATAATAAGGTGCATAATTAATCTCATATAAAAATGCACCGTATAATTCAATTACATTGTTCTTATTATTGCATATGAAATTATGTTCTAGAAGCATATAGTTTATTATCCCATTTTACCACATTAAAGTTAGTACCTTTTTATGTCTCTAAATCTACTAAAAATATATTTTAGAGTGCGACTAAAAATGTGAATTTCATACTTTCTTTGCGTAAGAACACATTAATGTGGCTTCTTCTTTTTTTTTTTCTTTTTTTTTTCTCTACATTTTAATAATATTCCATATTTTTTTATGGATAAAATTTAGGTACAGTATCTTTGATTCCCTTTTTAAGATTCAATTATGTGGTTACTTAATTAAAAAATACACTTCTATCCTTCGATTTCTTTTTTAAGATTCAGTTATGTGGTTACTTAATTAAAAAATATACTTCTATCCTATGATAAAAAAGTCACACGACATAATATCCTTCGATTTCTTTTTTAAGATTCAGTTATGTGGTTACTTAATTAAAAAATATACTTCTATCCTATGATAAAATTTTGAATTTTATACTTCGATTTCTTTTTTAAGATTCAGTTATGTGGTTACTTAATTAAAAAATATACTTCTATCCTATGATAAAAAAATCACATGACATAATCTTAAAAGGAGAACCTAAAAAACAATACATAAATATTATACTTAAGTTTTGTCCTTTTTTAACTACTTATCAAAATTAACAAAAATAATAGACTGCCAACAAAAAAACTTTAAAATTCTGAATTTTATAATCCATATGCATAGGAACATATTTGTTCAGCAATCCACGATTTTTTACAAAATCTTATCATTTTTCATAATTTTTAATCATTTATCAAAAAAAATATATATCTATATGTATATTATTTAAAATCTTAGCGCGTGACAAAAATTCAGGAAAAGTGCAAAATTTATACTTTTTGTGCACTGGACTGGAGCATATTAGAAAATAGCTTTACAATTTTATTTCCATAATTTTATGTAATTTTCCAAAAAAAAAATAATAGTGAAATTTATTTTATATTTTCAAGGGAATATAAAAACAAAACACTGGTTTCTCTCAACTCTCAGAGTAGGGTGACCCAACTAGGAGGTCCATGGAGCACCCCACATATTACACGTGGAGAGTGCACTACATATTTTTTGAAAATAAATTTTTATTAGCTCTTTAAGCTTTTCCAAAAAATATAATAATTATTTTTTTAATTATATGGAGCAAAATGGTGTAAATATTACACCAAACGGAGGTCCCACGCACTCTTGGCTGCAAGTGGGTAAGTGCAAGGGTTTTAAGCAAAACCCTATTGTGTTGACTCACCTTTCCAACTTTATATCTCACTCAGCCACTCTATAAATCTCCATTCTACATAATTTCGCGGCATTGGAAAGCTTTTTCAACATACCATAATTTAATATAAAGAATCAAACCAAATTATGCCAATTTGAGATAGATACTAAAGCTAAAAAAGCCTAGCTAGGTACTTGCAAGTTTCAAAACAATGAATACATTCATATCTCTAAGAACTTGAACAAAATTGGCCTATACTCTTTTCACACAAACTAAGCAGCATTTTGTCATCTTTTCTAAACTAATTAGGGAAATGCCCCTCTTTTGAAAATCGATTTTTTAAAAATCGAGTTAGGCCCTATAGCGGCGTTTTTAAGGAGTCTATAGCGATGTTTTCAGAACCTATAGCGGCGTTTTATAACTCGATCTTTACAAAGTCGAGTTATAGGTAAAAAAAATGAAAAAAATTGCATATAACTCGATTTCATGGAAGTCGAGTTATAAAACGCCACTATAGATCCTGAAAACGTCACTATAGACTCCTTAAAACACCACTATAGGGCTCCAAATTTTTTTTTTTTTAAACTCGATTTTGAGAAAATCGAGTTTCAAAAGAGGGGCATTTTCCTAATTAGTTTGGAAAAGATAGCAAAATGCTGCTTAGTTTGTGTGAAAAGAGCATTTGCCTATTTTGTCCCTAAGAACTTGTGTTTATAAATCATGCCATCATGACCTAATTAAATAGTTATTGTTCATGGTGATACCTGCTTCTAGAGCAAGGCACATGAAATCCACAGCTTACAAACCCTCGCTAGATAAGAAGAATAATTGAGAGAGACATAAAGAAGAGATCTATTATATATATATATATATATATATATATATATATTTATATATATATGCTGCACTAACGAGTAATGAGGTGAAATGTTGCCCTTTTCATCTCCTAATTGGTGCAAATAGTTGGGCTAGGTCAAGCCCACAAACAGGGGGACATGGCCTAGTCGTTTTCACACCATTTCATATCAGTTTCCAAGCAAAATTTTATGGAAGTCATATTCTCCATGTTCACTTGCTCAAAGATGGAAGTCAATTTAGAATTTTACGCCATTTTTTTTTTTTTTTTTTGAGTCAAGTGAGTTCTTGGATTCAAAATTCGAAGAGATTATATATAGTTTTGCTCCACAATCCCTAAAAACCAAATTCTCTCTCTCAAACCCGTTGATCTCTAAAGCGATTTTTTTTACTTGCCTCGCACTTATCTACAAAGGTTGTCTATCTTCTCATGAAAACAAGAAATATTTCTCCCTCTCTTACCTCTTTTGAGTGTTAAAGGTCTCTAATACACTAAATTTCTACTCCATTGTAAGTCATTACACGTTGCTGTTGCTAATAGAATAAGAAATAGTCTTCCCAAAACACAACTCAAGTCTTTAATTTTACAGAAAAGAGACACAGACTAACTAAACTACTTCAATTAAACATACTTCATCTCTCTCTTTAATATATATATATATATATATATCAATAACATTTAACAAATTCTATGTATCGCATGGCTTACATGCTAGTAAAATTTAAAGAAAAAATTGTAATAACATTCAATTTAGGGGTCTTTTCTTTGATTGATTTCATATTGAAATGAGTTAGGATTTATTTGATTTCCTCCTCGATCACGTGGGCTACAAGAAATCAATACCACTTTGCAAAAAAATGAGACAAAAAGTGGTTTATTTTTTGAAAATGAGTCATAACATTCTTTTGCATTTGACTAAACTTATTTACTTAGACCAAAAAAATAAATAGTAAATAAGTTTTTTTTTTTCCAAATAAACCAATTTATTTATTTAAATCATTTTAGTCTCAAGCTATCAATAAATAATGACCCGATTGCAAGATATTTTTGAAAAATATGCACTTACTATTTAAATCTTTTTTGTCTCAAGCTATCAATAAATTATAAATAATGGCCCGATTGCAAGATATTTTTGAAAAATATGCACTTATTATTGTTAAATTATTATTTATATATAAAAAATGTGGACTGCACAATTCTCTGCAATAATTTTCCTTTGCGATACTATTATTGAAGTACGAATTTGTACTTTGTGTTGGCAAAATATCAAATTTTAGTTTTTCCCTTTATCAAAAAAAACATAAATGAAGAGTTTAACACGTACCTTACACTGTAGTACTGTACATGTACAAGCTCTCATTTTGGCATTTTCTTTCTTTGGCTCCCACCTCACCTTTTGAAACCAACATCAAAATTCGTGATTTACGGTTTTCTTTTAAACGCGTGGCCAAAACATATAACATACGGTAAGTCATGTTGGGTATTGCTCCTCTCCTCGGTGATAGGAAGAATCCTTTGTGATAACATGTGTCACTCACCATTCTTATCAAAACAACAAAAACATGTGTCACCGTTAGAAAACACATTTTGCAACAAGTTTAGGAACGGAATATATAACTAAAAATAAAAATTTATTACTAAAAGTACTGTAAATAAAACTAAAAATTAATTAAAATAGTATAATAAGACCTATTATTAGTATCAAAAAATGCAATAAAACTTATAAATAGTAGTAAAAATAAACTAAATAGTAAAAAAATCTGTCTTTTCTCAGTATATCCCAAACGCAACCTTAAAATTAAAAATTGTGAAAGCTATTACCAATATATTATAAAAAAAAATTGTAAATTGATGCGGTTATAATTGCTATTTATAACCCATTAACAAAATAAATTAATTAATATATAAATTACTTTTATGTTATTAATTACATGTCAATTTGTAATATATTTCTGTCAGGTTTACTTGCACTTGTTTCATTTTATGTCAACCATAAGTTTTAATTTAATACCTTAAAAGTTGTGAAAATTTTACTCATGCTTACTTTAATTTCTTTAAATTCAACATAATTATACGAAAGTAATGCCACAGTCACAAATTATTTTACAATATTTTTACAAAATGTTGATGTGGCTGTGACCAATCTTTTATTGGTTTTCATAAGTCTACCATTAATATCATTGTTTTCATTTATCAATAATTACTCACCATATCAACAGTTTGTAAATTTTTTTATAAAATTATTTGTATCTCTAACATTATTCATCATGCAATGTTTGATATCACTTTAAAAATTTAAGAGGGAAAAGCTCAAGTATAATTTCTTTTCGATTGTTTTATAGTTACAATGGCAATGAAAGAATTTAAAATCTAAACGTCTTCATTAAAAAGTTGTTGGTTCAGTACTGTATTTTAAGTTTTCTATTTAACTTCAATAATGTGACTGTATAATCAATGCAACACATCTGATCGTAAAGATAACTAAATTCAACCAAATTATTTATTAATCAATATAACTAAGCAATTTCACTTATTTATTCAACCAATCTGATATATAAATTATAACGAATTTCACTTAAAATTTGCTCTTATCATAAGAAAATTCACTTAAATTTTTCTCTTTCTGAAATAACCAAGCGAGTGAGATATTTATTTATTTTTAGAATAAAATAATATGTTTTTATTAATATTAAGACAAACATGCACCTTTTGGGTTTTTTTTTTATAATAAAAACATTCAAAATTTAAATCTCTCACCCAAACTATATATATATATATCTATATAAAAGAAAAGAAATATTTTTTTAGCCCAACGGGGAAAAAAGTATATGTTTAGCAAATACAAGACACTTGCTACTAGCCTACCTGCCTAAAGATAAAATTAGCCCATGAGAAATTATTTGTCATATTTTGAGAAGAAAATCTATAGGCACAAAAATTTTAACAAAAAATTTCACAACCATATATGATAAATTGTTAATAGTAGGTAAAAAAGTAATATAAGTGATGGGTTCTAAGTAAGAATCACTAAAAACTTGACAACTCTATCGTTATGAATTTTTTTTTTGTATTGTGTCATTACTGTATTGAGAGAGAGAGAGAGAGAGAGAGAGAGCCTAATTTTTAATGAATTGAGAATAAGTTGCCCATAAAAGTCGGTCAAAATGTCACAATAATACTATTTACTGAAATATATATTAATCTACAGCTGTTTCGAAAATATGTACCACTTTTTGGGTACTCGAGTTTTTTATGATACTCGAGTTCTATAGAAAAAATTTTCAGCAATTTTGAAAGTAATTTTTTCAAGGAACTCGAGTTTATAAAACTCGAATTATACAAGAAACTCGAGTTTCGCAAACTCAAATTTTAAAAAAGTGACAGATCTCTAAGCATTTTTAAAGAAGTAGTAAATTAATATATATTTTGGTAAAAAGTCATATTAGACTATTTTAGCTCATAAAAGTCCACGTATTTGGCTTTGTCTATACTTCATAGCTCTTGGTATGATATACAAATGACAAGGGAAGAGACAAGGAACAGTGAACACCCTCTATTAATGGAACTGAAAACTGAACTTTGTGGGTAAAAAGAGGAAAGGAAAGAAGCATGAGAGAGTAAGCAGTAGTAGGGTACAATTTTACATGCTTTTGTATTGTCTGATAAGATGTTAACATTAGGCAAGCAAAGTGACTCGTATTCCCATGAGTGATGATGCTTGATGCGCCACTTTGCCTTTGGCCTTTCACTTGTAACAGAAATGTTCTGCCAGAGTTTTACTGAGCATCCTTGGCGTTTGGCTTATTTTAGGATTTGATTAGATCCCCATAATTGAATTTAAGTCAATGAAAAGAAACATTTTTAAAAAAAAAAATTCTTACAACTTTATTTGTTGGGTAGTGTTCAAGTTCGACAACAATTTGCTATGAGAGCATTTATAGGTTGCTAAAGTATATAATTTTTAGAGCATCCACAATAGTGGAGCTAAATTTTTAACAATTTAGCTCTACTAAAAGTTATTTTATTTATTTTAACTACACATGTGCTACAGCAGTGGATCTATTTTAACTTTTAACACAATAAAATAATATAAACATCATAATAAAATAATATATTTTTTACAATAAAATAATATACCCACTACCCAAAAAATATATACCACACCACACCACCACAACCACCTCTACCATCAGCCACAGTCACAGCCACAACCACCACCACAAGCAGTGGTCCACAAAAAAAAAAAAAAAAAAAGAACAGATCGGCGGCTTGGGGCACCACCTCTACCATCAGCCACAACCACCACCACCACCAGTGGTCCACAGCAGGAAAAAAAAAAAAAAGAGAGAGAGAGATCAGATCAGCGACGTGGATCGGCTTGGGCCGGTGACGTTGAGGCCGGTGGAGGCGTTGGACAGCGTAGGATGGAGACGTGGATCGGTGGCTTGGGGCTTGGGTCGGCTTGGGCCGGTGATGTTGAGGCCGGCAGAGACGTGGGGTTTGGGGAGATCGACGATGGGGCTTGGGGTGGGTCGACGGAACAGATCGGCGATGACGAGCTGACCGGCAAGCTGAGGGATGAGGGAGACGAGGGAGCTGGCCAGTGAGCTTGAGAGAAAAAAAAAATTGAGGAAGAAAGAAGAAAGAAGAGAAGCTGTAGAGAGAGAGAGAGAGAGAGAGAGAGAGAGAGAGAGAGAGAGAGAGAGAGAGAGAGAGAGAGAGAATATGAGATTTTTTTAATCAGTAAAGAGAGAGAAGGTTTATAAAAAAATAATTTTCTTTTTTAGCTGTGTGCTACAGTGCACATTTATAAATAGATATGCACTGTAGCACTTTAGCTAACAATTTTAAATATGACTCCACTGCTGCATGTGTTTTTTGCTATATTGGTGGAGCTAAAATAGCAATATAGCTATTTAGCTCCACTGCTGCAAATGCTCTTAAAACACTATTTTATTTATTTTAACATACATCTTTAATTATAATACACCCAATATCAAATATTATATTTTGACTTGCAACATATTAAAATAATATAAATAACACAATAAAATAATATATCTTACACAATAATAAACAACCACAATCATCAACACATTAAAATACTATTTTTTTAACACTCCACGTTATTTATTTATTTTTTATTTTGAGTTTAAGCTACACTGAGCTGCCAGTGAGCTAAAACTCTTTTTTTTTTTTTTTTTTTTTGTTGTGTGTTTAGCTTCTTTGCTATAGAAACAGTTTTAGGAAATTGGTTGCTAAATTGACTTTTTAGTCAATTTAGCAACCTTGATGATTGAGTCTAAGTTTCTCTTTTCATGAAATTTATTTTTGACATCCATGCAAAGATACCATAAACTTGAATGGCCTTGGTCCTAAGTCATGCTCTTTGTATGATGAAAATTAACTTAGGATCAACTTAATTTCCTCTTTGTGTTGGTTGATGTTAACAAAATTATATCATGAAGTAAATTTAAAAAACAAAAACGCACACACACACACACACACACACATATATACATATTAGACAAAGAGTTTAGCTACAAGATTGGCCTTACTCAATGAAATAAACATTACTATATATTTTGAAAATTTAATCTTTGTATTGCATGTTCTTTACGCTCTTAATACACATGTCAAATTTTGTGTCAATTATATATTATTTATTATATGAACTATAAACTTATATTTTATACATAATTTTAAACTACAAAAACTTGCAATTTAAATAATTTATTGATGAGTCGCTATTGATATTTAATTTTCTAGAAATTTCGCAAGCATGAAGAATATACGAAGAATATATAATTTAGTAGTGGATTTGTCAAAATTTACCTCCAATAAAAAGATAATAAGTGAGGTTGTAGCCTTAAATTACAACTAATTTTGTAGGGCGTAAATGCACTTTTAGTCCCTACATTTTGGCTTTTTTTCATTTTGGTCCCTACATTTTTATTTCACCACTTTTAGTCCCTAAACCAATTAACGTGTATTATTTTAGTCATTTCCGTCAGTCAACAGATGGAAATAATTGAGGTGACTAACGGAATGATTAAAATATTATTAAAAATTTACTATAGCATGCCACATCAGATTACAATTTAAAATATTTATTTTTCAATTTTAACAAAAGAAAAAATATGAGTTAAAAATTTGAAAAAAAATAAGAACACACCAGAAACATAAGAACAAGAATAGAAGGTGGAGAAAGGGATCCGGTCGAGCATGTTCCATTCGGGTTGGATGTCGACGAAGGATATCAATGGCTTTCGACGCATCATGTTGTTGTGTGCCCAAACCCTAAACTCTTCACAACCCGATTCCAACATATACCAGAAGTCTCTTTCCACGATCAAGGTCTCGTGGTTATTGTTCATGGTGATGACTTCGCCGTCGGCCTTCATCGCTTGCCGTCGAAGTCTCTCGAGAAAATAGAGTATTTTAATCTCATCGCTGCCACGATCGAGTACATTGCCGACTTGAACCATGGTCGTTGACCCGTCAGTCTAGCGCCAGAGTCGTTTATTAACTCAGCGAGTCATAATGCTTGCTTCGACTTCTCCAAATCGCCGTGGAGATCTCCAATCGCGACAAGTCGACCTAGCGGAGAAGGATACTGAGTTTTGAACATTCTAGGGGTATTTTCATCATTTTGGTGACTTACAAGGGTATTAGAGTTAGGGGTGTTTTGGTAATTTGGTAAGAAGAGGCCGCCACTGACAGAGAAATCGACGAAAGAGGAAAGAAGATTTGGGACTTGTTGACACATTGAGCTTGTTGTGGGTTTTTCCATTGTGAGATTTTTTTGTAGTTTAGGTGTTTGTGTTTTTTTCTGTGAGAGATTTGGGTGCGAGAGAGACTATAGAGACGAAAGAGTAGGGAGATTGAATGGACTTTGATGGTGCTGTCCAAATTTTTATTCTTTCATTTTCTTGGCAACCAAACAAAGACTAAAAAAGAACTAAGAAATAATTTTGCTTGGTTTTGAGGATGGGGGCTTTGGAATTTATGATTTTTTTTTAATGGTGTTTTTATGCTGAATTTTCTGGGTTTATGAATTTGGTTTCTAGGTTTTTGAATTTTATTTGCTGGAGGTTTCGTTGTTGATTGAAAGATGAGAAAATCTGGGTTTGAGTTAAGATTTTGTATATCTAGGTTTTGTGGTTTGAGAAAATTTGAGAAGAGCTGCTACTAGGTTTGTGTTTGTGTTCTTGCTGGAGATCAATTTGTGTTTGTGTTTGGTTAACAAGAAAGGGCAAGAAAATGCAAGAATATCTGGGCATGTGTTCTTATGTTTAAAATCTGGGTTTGTGTTATTTGGTGTTCTTGTTAAAGATGAACATAGATCTTGATATATATTTGGATTTTAATTTTGGTTTTTTCAATTTTAAATTTGTTAAAAATTTAAGAAGGTTAGATTTTTTATTAATATTTTATCTGATGAGTACTATAGTAAATTTTTAATAATATTTTAATCCTTTTGTTAGTCACTTTAGTTATTTCCGTCTATTGACTGACGAAAATGACTAAAATAACACGTATTAATTGGTTTAGGGACTAAAAGTGGTGAAATAAAAATTTAGGGACCAAAATGAAAAAAAACCAAAATTTATAGGAAAGTTCCTATAAATCTGTTCATAATTTAAATAACATAACTTAATTAATAACATTAATTGTATTCCATGTTTTTGTGCGATATTGTTGGGACTTTTTCTTGGACACGTGCTTGTATTGTATTGCATTATGTGCACAAAATGCAAGCCTCTAAATAATAATTATATGACTTGTTTAAACCACTTAATAAATCATATATTCAAAATATATAGGTTTATGATGTTTTGAATATATGATTTAAGTAGGTTTATGATGTTCTTTTTTTTTTTTTTTAATCCAAAACTCTAGATTAATAATAACACAACAGTGTCATATGATGCCTTTTTCCTCAATAATATATAGAGAGACCTTAAT
The DNA here is from genome assembly GCA_033629205.1 of Lithocarpus polystachyus. NCBI lineage: Eukaryota > Viridiplantae > Streptophyta > Magnoliopsida > Fagales > Fagaceae > Lithocarpus > Lithocarpus polystachyus. The sequence continues at coordinate 22,020,000 of CM066164.1, read as the reverse complement.
GTCAATCTATTATGTTAGAGCATCTAGAACAGTGAATCCATTTTAGTTTTCAACACAATAAAACAATATAAACATCACAATAAAATAATATATCTACTATAATATAATAATACATCTCACTACCAAAAAAACACTGCAAACCACACAATCCACAACCATAGCCAACCAAGATCAACCACCCACAACCACCCAACAACAACTAGCAAAGCCAAAAACACTGCCAAAAATCCAAATTAGCCAAAAACCACCATACAAATCACCACGAAACCCAGAGAATAAGTTTTTTTTAACTACTTTGATATATCCAGAGAGAAATTCTCTATTTTGGGTTCTAGGGTTGCTTTGTTTGGGTTTTGAGAAAGGTTAATTAGAAAGAAATAAATCATTTAGGGACAAAGACTAGTTTTGTGTCCTCAAACAATGTTGACAATGGAGCTGGGTCAGTGGCGTGGAGCTGGGTCGGCAATGTTGGTGGCGAGGGGAGGTGGGTTGGCGGCGTGGAGGACTGGGCGAGATGGAGTGCAAATCAGAGAGAGAGAACTGGTGGCGTGAAGGACTGGGCGATGAGCTAGAGAAAAAAAAAATAGGAAGGAAAAAGGAAGAAAGAAGAGAAGCCAAAGGGAGAGAGAGAAAAAGAAAAATAATAAAAGATAAAATAGTTTTTTAATGAAAGAAGAGAGAGAGTTTAATAAAATATATATATATATATATATATATTTATATATATTTTTAGCTATAGCATGACATACATTTTAAGTTTTAGTGGTCAGGGGAGGCTCCAAGACCAACCCAGGGGGTTCAAATGAACCCCCTGACCTGGTCCTAAAAAAAAAAAATATATATATATATATATATATAATTTATTTTGACCCCTACAATAAAAATTTGAACAGTACCCTAACTTTAAATTTTTTGTTAAACCCAATTGAAATAAGTTTAAACATGATTCTTAGTTTTTCTCTATGTTTGATTTGTATTTATATTTTCTTATTTTTTTTTCTATGTCCGATCAAGTATTTTGATAAGTACTCTACACATTTGCAAGTCTAAAAAATCTTTTACTATTTACTCTAACTCCAAGAGAGTGACAACGTGCTTATTTAAAAAACCATACACTTCAAAAGCAAAATTTTATCACTGGAGTATTATTTTTCTTAGTTTCACACTTACTCCCAGGCCCCAGCTCTACTCCTAAGTGTGTTACTATTCTTATTTATTTAATATTTTTTTATTCAACTGATATAACTTATAAATATAAATTATATAATTAGTTATTATTAATTTGATAAAATATAATTAGTTTTTTAATCCTATTTGTTTACGCATCCAATGATTGTTGTCTTAATGATCTTTGGAATGCTAATATTTTTTAAGATTATTATACAATATAGTTGTGTTGTATATAACATGAAAGTTATATATATAGAAAAAAAAAAGAAAAAAAAATAATCATTTTATTTTTTACTCACGCCTCCCTCACCAATAAATTCATGGTTCTGCCATTATTGACCCCCCTAAATAAAAATTTTGGAGCCACCACTGTTAGTGGTACTAAAAATAGTAATATAGCTATTTAATATCATTATTGCTAGTACTCTTAAAAGAGTAAAAATAAAAAAAGAAATAGTTAAAATGATGGTGCAATTTTAATAAGAATCTGTCATGACATTCCAAAATCTAAAAGAATAAAAACCAAACAAGTTACCCCAAGTCCCACAATTACATTACAAAAAAACAATAGGTACAAACAAAACTGGCTCTCCCTTTCAAACGGTATTTCCGTAGAATAAAGCCACAAGCAAGGTTACAACTGTCATTCATCTAAGTCTCTGACGGACTCCGTTTGTCCTCACGTGCCCTGGCGTCGGCCGCACGCACTGAAATCTCCTGTTTTGTCCCCTCCGTTCCCTATTCTTTTTTATTTCTCACCAAAATATATATATATATATATATATAAAATAATAATAATAATAATAAATTATTATTATTATTATAGCCATGGCCCAAAATACAGTTGTCATCTCTAGACTTAACTGTAATTTTAATAATTTTTTTTATTTTGGTTTTTAAAATTTATTAATCTTGTTATGCGGCTAATTGAGAATTATTTTGTTTTGTCAAGGATATAAAATATTTTCTGTTTCATTTCACTTGTCCTGTTTCACTCTACTCTGTAATTTTTTTTTTTTGTCTTGAGGATTATATGATAAAGATGAGTTTTTGTTACCTTGTCTTGTTTCATTCTTAGTGATGAATAAGATATATATATATATATATATATATATTATTTCATTAACATTTAAGTCATTTTATTAGAGATAGAAAAAAACCTCCAACTTGTCTTGTATGGATTTTTTTTTTTCTTCCGGATGGAGGTAGGTATGGAGTACCTTGATCTAACCCCATTCTGCCATGTTTTCATTCCTATAATGCTACACATAGAACTACATATTGTGAGACAATTGTTGCATGTAGCAAGTGCATCAAATATGAAATAACCTTCATAGCAAAAGAGTATTAATGTCAATATTATGAGTAGGAAGGATTTCTTTTTGTTATTTTATGTGTAAGAATTGTAATTTTTTTTTTGCTTTAAATAATATTCTATTTATAGCAAAAATATTGATAATATTATAATTATTAATTTTTGATAAAACTTATTTAAAGTATATACCTTAAGAAATTAAGATTTAAAAAAATCTTACATAAGTAAATAAAAAACTAGATTTGAGAATAAAAATTATTAGGCACTCCTGGAGTACCATAAATGCTTAGTTTCTCCTCTCACATGAATGATATGTCCCACAATGAGTTTAATTAGTATGACTCACCATTCATGTGAGAGAAGGGAATACGCATTTATGATACTCCCAAATTACACAATAATTTTCCGTTTGAGAATTAAGATAAATTAATTCCATTAGCTTCTTTGGCTTAATAAAAAATGCTCAATAAAAGTGCAAATATATTTAAAAAAAAAAGAAAGAAATTAAATTGAGTCAATGGACAAAGGTTAAAAAAAGGGAAATTATACTTCCGGAATACCATAGATACATACTCCTTCCTCTCACGTAAATAGTTAATTAGTGAGACCTATTTTTCATGTGAGAGGGAGGACTATGTATTTATAGTACTCCGAGAGTACCTAATAATTTTTCTAAAAAAATTGATTGATAAAATTTATTATTTAAAATTATGAAATTAATTTTCAATTAAAATTTTTTTTTTTTCAGGGACACAATTGAATTTCGACCAAATAGTTTTAGTAATTTCTTTTTTAAAAGTTTAATTAGTGCTTCAAAAAAGGAAAAAAAAAAAAAACCAAAAAACAAAAAACAAAAAAGGAAAAAGCTATACTTAGAAAAAATAAGTAATTATAGTTTAGATAGGTGGGTCCCAACGCCACAGTTTTCTTTCGGCCGCTCACTCACTTTGTCCTCTCTCTCGTCTCCATTCGCCTATGTTGTACGTTAGCATTTGTCTAACGTGCACCATATATTCTTATCATTCACCCCTATCCCCACATACACACACACACACACACCCTCTCTCTCTCTCTCTCTCTGTCTCTCTCTCTCTCTGTGTCTGTCTGTTTTATTGCACCCAGAGATTTAACATTATCTTATAAAAGAAGGAAAAAAACACTGAGATTAGGAGCTATATTTGTTTGTGAGGTAATGGGTTAAGCAAGTGATCTTACAGAGAGAGAGAGAGAGACATATATATATATAATATATATAAAAGTGGATATAGGATTAAAGGGTCGGTTTGGTTGCTAGTTTCTGTTTAGCTTTTGGTGTTTTGAAATATGTGAGGCTTTTTGTGAAGTGGGTTTGCTCTGATTCTCTCAAAGGATCTATAACTAGGGGTGTTTCTCTGTGGTCTTGCTGTTTCGAAAACTTTTTGTAGTGTTTTTGAGTCAAGGACAAGTTTTGATGGCAGGGAGTAATGAAGTTAACCTCAATGAGTCCAAGGTAATTATCTGAATTCATATTTTGATTATCACTTTGATTGTTTTGATTGCATCTGTGCTGTTATAGTCAAAGTTTTGATGATCATGTGTCTGAAAATGGGAAGCTTTTCTGTTGGGTTTGTTTGAATATCGGATTCTGGGACTTTGATTTTTGTTCTTGAGAAGTTGAATGTTGTTTTTGCTAAGTTTAGGTTGGGCTTAGAGCTGTTATGTGTGGGTCTTTGACATAAGAAATGGTATTTGTTCTTGAAAGTCAGATTGTTTGTGGCTTTGAACATTAAATTTGCATTTGTTATTGACTTATTGTATTTGTTTTACTATTACTAGTTTATCTCCGTAGTTCTTGGTGATGGGTTTATGATTTTGTTTGTAGAAAGTTGGAATATTTTTCTTCATGGACTTTTGCTTAGGCTTTGGAGCAGTTCCTTTTGTGTTTGATGGGATTTCAAATTCAATTTAGTTTTTGTTTTTAGTTGGATTAGGTTCTGAGCTATGGGTTTTTGAGGTAGTGATTTTGTTCCTGAAATTTCATTATATGCTAGACTGCTACTTTAGCTAAGGTCTACAGAACATCGTTTGATCTGACAAAGAGAATACTCTGGCAAATAACTTTGTGCTCTTTTGCTGCCAATCTAGCCTTTTGATGTCAAAAATCAATTCATTTTTCAACCTATTGTGTTTAATAACTGCCAAACTTGGCTAAAAGTTAGTTTGATGTATTTCATGGCGGATTTGTTGCAGTTGGGGATATGTCCTATTTTTGTTCATGTGACTCTTGACTCCGAAATTTTGATGTTTTTAACATTTTTTATGTTCTTTTTCATGGTCTCTATAGATGGTTGTACCTTTGAATACATGGGTGCTCATCTCCAACTTCAAGTTAGCTTACAATCTTCTACGTCGCCCTGATGGCACCTTTAACCGGCACTTAGCAGAATTTCTTGATCGGAAAGTTCCAGCCAATGCAAAGCCTGTTGATAGCGTATTCTCATTTGATGTTGTTTTAGACCGGAGTACTGGCCTCTATATCCGGATCTATAGACTAGCCCATGGTGAAGAACCTCAGTTAAATATTGCTGATCTTGAGAAGCCTGTGACTGCTGAGGTTGTCCCAGTCATAGTATTCTTTCATGGTGGAAGCTTTGCTCACTCCTCTGCAAACAGTGCTATATATGATGCTCTATGTCGCAGACTAGTGGGCATTTGTAAAGCTGTTGTGGTCTCTGTCAATTATCGCCGTGCACCTGAAAATAGGTACCCATGTGCTTATGATGATGGATGGGCAGCTCTTAAGTGGGTTAGTTCAAGGTCATGGCTGCAAAGTAAGGACTCAAAAGTTCATATATACTTGGCCGGAGATAGTTCTGGTGGTAACATTGTCCATCACGTAGCTTTACGGGCTGTAGAGTCAGACATTGAAGTATTGGGCAATATATTGCTCAACCCTATGTTTGGTGGGCTAGAGAGAACTGAATCTGAGACGCGATTAGATGGGAAATACTTTGTTACGACCCGAGACCGAGATTGGTATTGGAGAGCATATCTCCCTGAAGGGGAAGATAGAGACCACCCAGCATGTAACCCATTTGGTCCTAAGGGTAAAAATCTGGAAGGAATTAAGTTCCCAAAGAGCCTTGTTGTGGTGGCTAGCTTGGACCTTATTCAGGACTGGCAGTTGGCTTATGCCAAGGGGCTTGAGAAGGCTGGCCAAGTGGTGAAACTTCTATATCTGGAGCAGGCAACAATTGGGTTTTACTTGTTGCCTAATAACAACCACTTCTATACTGTCATGGATGAGATAAATAACTTTGTGTGTTCTGACTGTTAATAGACTTAACTTTACCTACAGGCAGCCATGTGTAACAAATGCTTGACATTCCAGTTGGGGGTACTTAAGTGGTTGTGTGCAGTATATAAGATTGTGTAGTAATACTACTTACCGTTTTATTCATCGTGGTATTAGGATTCTGCTTCTTGGGTCTGGTTATCTTCTTTGTATGTGGATGCTGGGCTTGATTGTTGGGTGCAGAGGTATGGTTCAGCATGTAGCTCGACCTGAATGTTTTTTTGTGGTGGAAATCCTATTGTCTGGACTTTGATGGTATTGGTTTGATGAAGTTTTCATGGCAGCAGGAGCCACCTGACAAAGTTTAGCAGACCCACCAAATTTAAGATTACCCATTCTGGCTTCTGGCAATGAAAGGGAGAAGACAGGAGTGTAGGGGTATACATTTGGTGGCCGATCAATCGGGGATCGGTGCCTAGCTAATGTTATATATAAATATATATATATATATATATATATATATATCTAATCTTATAAACATGGATGGGAAAACATCCGTGGTATTGTGATCCTGCATGTTCATATATATGTTCTAGTTTATATAAAGTGTTTGCTTATTACTATTTCTTCTTTGTAAGAGTTTGCTTATTTGCTGTTTCCTCTGTCATTTAAATCTTTCCTTTCCCTATCATTTTTGGGTTGTTCTCTATGTTTGTGTTCATGTTTCACAGTGTACTTGGCAACTGTAAATAGAATGCTTTTATAAAAATTGATAATGCTCGACTTAAGCTTCCCTATGTATGTTCCTTGAATATTTTGTCGAATGTTATGAAAACGTGAATTGTGTACTCGTCCATCCTTTCGCAATGTGCCTGTGTAGGGAACAAGATATGGGACATAAGAGTAAGACAAAGGTTGAGTTAATTAACTTAATTCAAGCTTTTGCTGTGTGGTTGGAAAATTTTAGACCTGTACAGAGGGTTTTGGGAGCTTTTTCGTTAGCATTATTACATGAATGAGGGGATTTGCTGATGTTTTGCTGATTACTTGATGGAACTGATAATGGAGCATATAAATCCCCGATATATTCTGGCGAAAAGATGGTGCATTGTACATGTGATAAGAGTTCTGTAGTAAAAGGCTGAAATGAAAACATGGCCTCATGTTTTCAACAAGAGGAAAAACTGCACTGGCACTCATTCACTGTCCTAAACCACAGTAAAAACCCTATTCATATTTGCAGGGAATCTCTTTTTTTGGGTAACAACAGAATTAAATTTCCAGAGAGTGAGAGAAGAATGGGATTGGTGAGACATCCTATGTTAAAAGTTAAAACCAGTACTGGCAGCTCCTAGGTCTCATATAAGCAGCTGGCACCACTAGATGTAAGTGGAGGGGGCTCATGTTTCATATGCCAGGACAGAAATGGGAATAGAATCCTAGCTGCCTGTTTCAGCTAGGATGTTAATTCTATGGCCAATGCCATATCTGGCTCTTAAGAGAGACCATTTTGATTATGCTTTCCAAAGGGTTCCGATCAGCATTGGTGTTGTCCAGTTCTACAGAAGTGTGAACTTTGTATAGGCAACAGATCTTGTGATCGGCCAAGAGCAAGTGTTATCAAGAATACATAAATTCTTGGTAGCAGACTGAGATCTGTTTGTATTAAGAATAGTGGATGGGAGGATACTGTTTGAATTAATGCACTATGTGAAAGTGGCTTCATAGTTTCAACCTCCATGAATATTTCCTGGCCAAATTAATGATGGCCTATGCCTTGTGGTGTTCTTTTGTTTTTGTTTTGATTCTGGCAGTTTATATTATAATCTTCAAGCATAGGCCTAACTATTGGTACTTATCGGTAGCTGCATCAAAAAATGAAGAAAATTAGAAAGAAGCAAGATTAGGTGAAATATTTGATGTCAAGGAGCATAAGTTTGACTGCTCATAGAAATATTCGAAGTTTAGAAACGAATTCAATGAGCCATATCAAATGAGACAAATGAATTTGTTTATACTTAATATTTATATTTCTCCTATTTGGGTCGTCAATTATATTGCTTTGTTTGCAAGTTTCCTCACAGGGCTTCTAATTAAGTTTAATTTTTCTTTGTTCAATCTTGGCTTTGATTACTGACTAATCCACACAAGTTTAAACTTGATCTTTCTTTATTAATTAACTTAGCAAACATAAATAAAACTGAATCTGTGTTTAGATTTCTAGGTGCTAGTAAAGACCCTGACTCATTTGCAGCTCAAATGGAAGGTGCTTGTAGGTTTTACTTTATTTTGAAGAACTGACTAAAGGGCATTATTATATAGGGTGATATAAAAGATCTAATGTCTTATGTCTAAAATAATTAAAAGTGTGGCTTTCATTAGGTCCAAATATAGCAGGAACTGAGTATTTTAACCAAAGATTAATGAATGAAGGCTTTGTTTATTGATTCAAATAGCTGTTCACGTAGAAATCCTACACAAAGAATAACAGTTCAAAACCAAAAGTGTATCCATACAATTTGATTAATGAATGGAAGCAAACTCATCTAATATTATTCTTGCCATAGATCTGATTGATTTAACCTTGTTAATCAATGAATCCCTGTTCTAAATGAGTGATTTTGAGCTTGGGATGCTAGATAAATACAAAAGTTGGCTTGCTTTGAGAGAGAAATACTCAATATAGAGGTGGTTGGGATTTGGATGTTTCTAAGGGGCCACAGGAGAACTAACCCTTTAAGCTGTTGGGATTTGCTTTCACAATGATAAAAAGAATATTAGTATAATGGTAACGAACAGCTAAGCTTTTGACAAAGACATGCAGCCCTATTTAATGAACTTGTGAGGTCCATTTTATTTATTTTTACTTGAAGCACATTGTTGAGTGATTCATGTTAACTTTCCAACCATAGAAACAATGAAAACTTGCTCAACTTTTTCTCAAAAAAAGAAAAGAAACAACGGAAACGACATTAGGTAAATGTCTGAGAAAAAAAAGAAAAAAAGAAGAAGCAATGAAGTACTCTTTGTAACAAAAATGTAGAGGCCGAAATTTTCAACTAATTATGAATTGCCGTCTCATAGTTAATGCATTACATTTATGATGCTAACTCCAAAGCCTCAGATGAAATAGGATGATCCCTACAATTAATATTATATTTAGTAAAAAAAAAGGTATATTTAAAGGTCAATAGAATTGCCAACGGGGGCTTGGCTAAGCGGTCAAGGATTCAGCTTGTGGCCTAGACAGCTGAGGTTCGAATCCCGCTGACCGCAGGAGTCCGTTGGTGGGCATCCTTGGTGAGGGGTGTACTCGCAAATGCAGGGTGACTCTCACACAGGCCGAAAACCTGGCGCCCTGTCCGGGGGCTAGCGTAACCTAGCGAACCCCTCTTTTTCTTAACAAAAAAAAAAATGTCAATAGAATTAACAAAGTATTCACTTATTTAATTTTAAAGTTAGTCTGAGAGTTTTATAGCTCAATTGATATATTTTAGTATTTCCAACGGAGATATCTAGAATACTCTTCATTGTAACTATTAAATTAGAGAGCTGTTACGTCCACAATATTTTTCACAACAAATCATAGGTGGTTAGTTGTTATTAGTTTAAATTTGAACCTAACACTAAGATTACTTTTTTGCTCCAACAATAACAACCAGTAATAACTTGCTAATTAAGATTTGTTGTGAAAATATTGTAAAAAATGTTGTGGACATATCATTTCTCATTAAATTATTCACAAAAAAAAAAACACTTTAAAGTCAACTTATTTGATTTAATATATACTTTTTAATGTTTCAATTATGTAAGGTATAATTTATTCAAACGCCACTTTTTTTTTTTAAAAAAAATATTAAATATTTTTAACACATACAGATAGGAGGGAGTATTGTTTTTTAAAAAAACTTACAGTGGCATTTATTTAAAAAAGGCTTAACTTTTAGATATATAGTACAAACTTTAAACTTCTTTTACGGGCACTCATTTTTCAAGATCTTCTAATCTATTTCTTTCTATATTAGCTGTTTTTGTGTTAGTGTCATCAATGTTTTTTCTTCCTAGTAAAAATTATGAGCTATCAGATGACACTGAAATTGGCTGAACCAAGTCCAATTAGGTCATATGATTTACATAAAAGGAAAAAATAAAAAATTGGGTCATATCATATGTGGTTTGCCCGGCCAAAAACAGAGCTTGGGACTGAGGGCTGATATCATATACCTTACTTTTGGCCTAGCTGGCTGAGTTCAAATTTCTACCTTCTGTCCAAGTTGCATTTCTTGTCATGCATTTATAGCATTAATCAATTTTTTGGTATTTGATACTTTAGTTGTTTTAATTTATTTAGTATTTTAACCTACAGAAACCAATGCATTTGTGAATTAATAAACAAGAAAACTGAGCCACATCATATGGAAATGACTAATTAATTTGAGCCTTTATAAGTTAGAATAATGCCATAACAAAAATTGGATGAAACATAAATGCGACAGTTGAATTGACAACATAGCTGTATTCCTCTTTTCTTTATTAGTAAGGAAAATGAGGACATATTTTTGAATTCATTGCATGGTGAAGAAGGGAAAATGTTAAGTGGTAATTCTCTCCTTTCACATTTATAATAGACTCCACTATAAATTTCATGAGTAATTTTACTATGATTGTATGAACAGAGAGCATCATTCACCGTGTTCTGAGATAATCTAAAAATTAGTGGATAAAGAATAATGAATTTACAATTATATAGGATATCTTTATATAGCTGTCGGTACTCTGTCATAACTCAGTACCACAATAAGACAATTTGTATGCATATTTAGACCTTTTTTTCCTTCTTCTTTTTGATGCAATAAATATTTTTTCCAATAATGGTCATTGCAGAAAGTAGAAGCTATCATCTTGGTACTATATAGTCTATAGTCTAATGTCTATGTGCCTTTTACATCTGTTCCAAGGTAACCAAGATGTGATGGTGATCATCCCAAATTAAAAATATTTCTTATTAAAAGAAAAGTAGTAAAAACATCCGTATCAATCTATCTATTATATACTATTGTAAGGGTTAAAGGCCCAATTCTAAATGATGGGTCGTTGACTTGTTCGAGGAGGCATATTTGCCCGAGGAAAGTGAATCATGAGGAAGGTACATAGCCTAACTCCACGATATGGTTTAGCCAGTATATGGGCGGAGACGAGTTGTCTGAGGAGGATTACCTCTTCGGATGATTAAAGAGACAACCAAAATGAACGCTCCAACATTTATTCTGATATTTCAGGGGATTCTTTTGATATATGAACATCCAAAAAGCAAATAGGACAAGTAAAAGCAATAAAATATTATGTAAAAAGCTGCTACCACCACATTTATTGTCCTGCAGCTAACCCTATAGCCACATTAATGAGGAAGGGATGTCTGAACAGTGACTCTCAACTTTTACAGCTGTTGTGTAAAGACTTTAAGGGAAGGTTGATGAGACAAGTATCAAAGAAAGGTCATCTGACTGACATGTGAGAGAAAATGGAGTATAAAGAGAGCCAGAGGAAAGGAAAAAAGGGATTGGAACATGGTAAGAAGAGAAAAACAGGAGCAGTAGAGAGAGAAAAAGAGTGATAATTTGTACACTTTCGTATAACTGTAATTCCATCATTCTTGGACTAAGCCAAAGACGATTTTATATAACATCAGCGTTCTATTTCTGTCACTTTTGTCTCAAATATATCTGAACAACTGTTGATTTCATTCTAAACCCAGTTTTTTTAGCCCACTCTCAATAAATTCATTGCAGGGACGTTTTGGGCCTAAGTCAATCCCACTTGTGGGCCAGCTTCCCAAAAATTGTGTCCTTACAACTATATTTTATATAAATAATATTTTTATATTATTTTTTAATATTATTTTATTTCAGCTGTTTCTCTTTCTGTTTCTTTCTCTTCTTTCTTCTTCTTTCTCTCACGGTCAGATCAACACTCCATCTCAAGCGCCACAACCATCAAAACCCACAAACACCACCAATCTCCGTCAACCCACAAGCACCTATCTACATCGCCAGCATTAATCCACATCACCGATCCACATGCAATGACAACGATGATAAAATTGCCTCTCCAATCCACGATCCACGATCAATGATCCATAAGCAACAATCTACAATCAAAGCACCACAAGCACCGTTCCAGTCGACCCACAACCACAAGTTCACAAAAATGCTCTCTCTGTCTGTCTCTGTTGGTTTGTCCATGTCCATGTTCGTGTGTGGGTGTAGGTGTGTTTGATTTTTGATTGATTTTGTGGTGTGACCATGTGTGGGTTTGTTTAATTTTTGGTTGATTTTGTGGTGTGTAAGTTGTGGTGGTGGTGCTTGGCGATGCTGGGTTGCAGTGGTGGTGTTTGGTATTGCTGAGTTGCAGTGATATGGGTGGTGGTGCTGGGTCTGTGTGGTTGGCAGTGAGTGTTATCAGTTGCAAAGATTATGAGTTGAAGAGTGAGAGAGTCAAGGGAAGAGAGAATGTGACGGGAGAGAAGTAATATTAAAATAATATATAAAAGAGTTACAGTAAACGCGCATATATGCATGGTTACTAAAGTATTTGTGCATTTATGCACATTTTACACCCACATCAGTGGGTGTTTTTTTTTTATCAAAATGTGTAAAATGAACTATTTTTTTGTATTTTGTAAGATTTTGCAACCATTGATGTGATTGCTCTTAAAGATTCATCGGATTCTTGTGGATTTCCCCCCATATGTTAAAATACTTATGCAGCCTGCATTTCCCAAAGTGAAAACATAATTATGGTTTCAGCACCAATCAGAAGACATAATCTTTTCAGATTAGACAAGATTACACGCACAAAATAGCATCATTAATCCATAAGTAGATTAGTTCAATTTAAAAACTTGCCTACACATTAAAAGAAAAGAAAAAGAAAAGAAAAGAAGGGATGACTGAAACCAGTTAAAAGAAAAGAAAAAAGAAGAAGAGATGACTGAATCAGTTACTCAGTTTGCTACACTAGCAACAAATGCTGCAATAGAGGTATAATGGTATTGCTAAAATTTATTGTTCACAAACTGCTCTGCTTATGTGTCTCAGCTACAATGGGTATTATACAATGGAACGAATGCCTTAAGAACAATAGCTAAGATGCATTATGCTCAATTAAATAATATTTTTATACAATTTTCAGAAAATAAAGTCAAACTCTATACATATATCCAAAAAATACACAAAATCACAATGAATTTGTTCTTGTAAGTCAATAAATCCTATGTAGCAAGCTATTATAGGTAGACAAAAAAGTAACATCAGTAATAAGCCCAAATTAAAACCAAGAATAGCATTAACTTGTGCCCTTAAGAACTCATTAACAAGATCCTATATAATACACCGAAAGTACAATAAATGAATACCTCAATAAATGCATATACATATTTTCTTCTCTCACGTAATAATAAATTTCACTTATTAAATTCATAAGAAGACCCACTATTCATGTAAGATACACTTTTTTTATTATTATAAAGTTTCAATTTCTGATGTCCACTCCTAATGACTGTGCTATTTATCATTAGACTAAAATATTAATCAATTTTTTATGTAAGCATGGAGCTAACCAAAACCCACAACATACGCATTTTTATGGTACTCTCGGGGAGCATTTTATAATTTTCCTACCACAATAATCTACCAGTTATTAGCTCAAGTCTTTTGTCTTCATCTTCTCATTATTTATTTTATGTATATTGGTAAGTTAATAAGTTACACAAGCTTAGCAAGCTTACAACTTCGCCCTCTCTCTCTTACACATCAAACAACAGTCAAGCTCTAAACCTGCCAAATAACACCCACTGGAAATGCACTAACAACAACACAAGCAGATATGTACAAGATCAGCAGCAGCAAACTCAGATGAGAAAAAAAGAAAAGAAAAGAAAAAAGAATATAAGCCTTTGTAATAAAAGAAGGCTAAAAATCCAAATTAAACCCGCAAGTTTAAGTGAATTGTCATTTTCATCCAAGTTTAATTTTTGCTATTTAGTCCTTACAAAGAACATATCTATCAAATTGGTTGATCTGTCCATCTAAAAGATTGCTATTAAGTCCAATAAAACGACATCGTATCTCATATGTGAATAGTATCAATTTTATAAATGGCAATAGATAGAATGCAAACTTGAATGTTAAAGTTTAAGAGCTAAAATGAAAATCCACCAAAAACTCAAAGGGTGTAATTTGGATTTCCACCTAAAAAGAATTTTAATTAGAGGTTCCAACTATATTCCATATGACTAAAGTCCATCTTTGATCTTCCGTAAATCAAGAAATACACCCCTCCAGTTCAATCAAATCATAAGACAAAATCCAAATTGCAGCATTCATTAACATATGTAACAGTGAAAACAAGTTTGACAGCATCCATCTTTATGGCAACGTATTATCAACACCTTTTTATTCCTGCACAACAGTTACACTCTTGTGCTAAAAAACATGGTCCTCCAACGTCTGTCATTATTCTTCCCCCCAACCCCACAAAGAAAACACAGACTAGACATAGACTGTATGAAAAGAATTCAAGAGAATCACGACCAATTGTGTACCTGAAGTGCAAGCTGTCTGATACCTGAGAAATCTGTATTCTCTAAAATACCATAGTTTTGTGTCACACATCATAGTTTGCATGGCTGAAGCCATAAAAGCATATATATCAAAACTAGATAAAAAGATGAAGATTTTTCACCAAATTTTAAGTATTTTTTTTTTGGGTGAATGAGAAAGTTATTATTAATGGAAAGCTCCAAGAGCACAGACACATGCAACAAAAGCAACCGCAACACCAACAACTGCACCAAGGGTACAAAACACTCCTAACAGAACAAAATTTTAAGTTCCATTATAACAATCCTAGATTTTCTTATTGGGTATGTATTATAACAATCCCAACTAATTGTACACCAGGACAATTTCTCTATATGCCTAACCTAGAATCTCTTTACTTTTATTGCTAACCAATAAAAGTAATTGCATCATACGTAAATTGTAAATAACACCACTTACTGACCCAAAAAAAGGAATCAAGAAGGATATCTAACCAATTGTAACATTGAAAATTTGAAACTTGAACAATCCGACTCAAAGAATTGACCAGTAGCTTAAGATAATGTAGCCTCCTCTTTCATAATCATGCATATAATGGCATATTACATTTGAACAGACCAAATTTCTAGCATGCATTTTTCCGTTTTCTTGTTAATATTTCTCACACAGCCAAGGAGCAGGAGAGCAGTGAAGAATAATAAACAATATAACCTCAAAAGAAAGCATAATATGAAGAGCAGATGCTAACATTATAAGAAAGTAACATATAAACTGATAAGAGGTTGTTTCATATATCGAAAGAGCAGTAAACAATTTGCCAAGATAGTAATTTCAACTGCTTTAAGAGACACTTTATTATCATAAGTAGTCTGAAAGTACCCAAATGACATTAAGTTTTCTCGTCAACTGGACTTGATTAGTTGATCCAAGATACAAAAGCATCTTGTCCCAATAACAGAAGACCACAACTTGAACCATTTGGCATTCAGCGTCCTCTTGCAACATAAGCAACAGATGCTGCAGCAAAAATTGTAGTTGCAGAAGAAACCACAGTCCAAAAACTCTTCCTCTTATGTGCATTTGCCACAGAGTTCTGTAGAAACTCAACCTGTTTCTTCATATCCTCCACGATCTTCTCCTTGTTTTTGAAAGCATTCCTAATGGCATCCAACTCCGCAGCATATGGCTGAATTTCTTCCTCTAGCTTCCGCCCATTGATAATCACTTCTTCCTTACCATCTCTATCATCTCTTGAATCACACACCAATGCCGCAGTGCTCTTCACGATACTCAATGCCCGCTCCGAATTAACGCTTGCTGATTCCATTTGAGCCTTTAAATCATCGATTCCGTGTTGGGCCTCAACAAGGCTCTTGTGCACCAAATCCTTTTCCTTCACCAAATCTTCCACATGGCTTTCCACTGCTTTATTTCTCCCAATCAGATTCTCACGCTCATTTCTCACTCGCCCCAACTCCTCCGCAGTACCTTCAATCCTCTGCTCCATCTCTGAAACCACTACCTCCATGTTTTTCACTTTCTTTTTCTCCTCATCAAAACCCATTTGCACCTGATCCCTCTCAAGCGCAACTCGATCATAAGCATCCTTATAGTGACCAATTTCAGACACTAATTGTTTGTTTTTCTCTTCTTCATTTCTACAAGACTCCTGTAATGTAGAAATTACATCCCTGAGTTCACCAGCCTCCATATTCAGCACAACAATCTCGCTCTCTTGGCTAAGCTTCACTTCCTCAATCTCATTCTTCTCTTGAATCAAATCCCCAATCCTTTGCTGCCTATCCTCTGATACCTTACTAGTGCTTTCCAAAACCCTCTGAATAGAATCCCTCTCATCTTTCAACTTCTCAATATTTTGTTGCTTCTCCCTCTTCTCTTCCACCAACAAATTAATCTCCATCACCATCTCCTTTTCATTCTCCTTAGCCTCCTCAATCCTCTTCTCCAACTCCAAAACCTTAGCGCGCAAAACTTCCCCCTCCCTCTGCATTTGCATTATGAACTCATTCAATTCCCCAACCTCTTTCTCCAATTCACCAATCTTCACTTCCTTCACACTTCTCTGCCTCTCAACTTCACCCTTTTCCCTCTCAACACCATCAACCTCCCTCCTCAATCCCTCAATCAACTTCGCTGACACCTCCAATTTCCTCTGGACTGATTCTTTCTCCCTCTTAACCACGTCAACCGCCTTTTCTATCTCCGCCTTCTCCCCCATTAGTAGTTCACATTTTCCTTTCAGTTTCCCAACCTCTTCCTCAATCTTCCTCTCTTTTTTCTCCTTTTCAACCACTTTTCCTCTCAACCCATTTCTCTCCTCAACCAGACCATCAATCTCCGTCTTAAGCAAATCCCTTTCTCGGCACACTCGGCTCAACTTATCTCTCTCATTTTCAAGACTAGCCCTGACCTCATTGACCTCTTTCTTCAAAAACCCAATCTCAGCCTCTCTCTCACACTTCAATTTCTCAACCTCATCCTTCTCTCTCACCAACCCATCAAACCCAACACCCATTTCACCCATCTGGGTCTCCCAAAAAGCACAAACCACAACCTTCTCCAACTCCAACCCAATACTCTCATCACTGGCCTGAGTCAACTCAGCCTCAAGCGCATTCTTATCCATTACAGACCGAGTTAACGCGGATTCCAAAGCCTCCTTGGCCTGCTCCAAGGACTCAACCTGCTGTCTGCGCTCAAAGGTTTCTTTGAGGAGCAAAGAGTTGAGTGACTTCAAGCTCTGCACCTTTTCAGTAGTGGAGTCATCCATGGGTTTGGGTTGGTGGGGTTGGGATTGATTTTGGCTTTGGATTTGGTTTTGATTAGGTGGGGCTTCTTCTTGGGAGTCTTTGGGTTGATGGGTCACTTTCTTTTTGGCCATTTTCTGAGGCTGTGGTGAAAGGAAAATGGGATTGAAGATTTGAGGATTAGGGTTTTGCTAGGGCTTATATGGTGGAGACCTGAGATGTAAATATATGTGTGGATTATTAGAGACAGTGATGTGTGTGTTTTTAGAGGAAGAAAGTGGTGTTGTGGGGAGTGGAGAACTTTTTTTTTGAGAATTCAAATTTTTGGGGCCCACACTGTGAGGATTTTTTGGAATTTTAAGAGGTCTTTGGAAGCTGAAAAGGTCGGCGATTTTGTTGGTTGGGCTTTTTTTCGAAAGGTTGGTTGGTTGGGCTTCTTGTTGCGGGGCAATTTGTTTGGTGTGTGGCTCATTGTTGGGTAGTAGATGGAGTGCTTGTTACAGGACAAATCTTCTATTCCACTTTTATTTTTGTTCTATTTTATATTTTATTAATAAAAATTTGTTACGTGTTTACATAATTAATTAAATATTATAATTATTGACTAATTAATACTGTCATTATTAATTAATAGTGATATTTAATTAATTAGGTGAATACATGGCAAGTTTTTATTGGTAGAGTATAGAGTGGAGCAGAAAAAGTGAGACAGAAGATTTTGACTCCTTTTTATTGGGTATCTACTGGAATAAGTTAATGTACCATTGCTTTAAGAATTTTTTATAAAATTTTTATAAAAAAACTATTAAAAGCAATAGGTTTTTATTCATTTATTTATTTTTATATATATTTTTTATGAAAGTGGTATTAAAATTTTTCTAAAATAGTCCATTAACAAAAGAAAATTATTAAATGCTCTAAGAATACCATAAATGCGTATCTCACAATAATTGTGGATCATACCATGAATTTAATTAATAAGACTTATAATTATATGTGAGGGAAGTATGCATTAATGGTATTTTGTGAGTATTCTATAATTACTCGTTAACAAATGCATAAAAAGACCTGTTAACTAAACAAATTCATTTATCTTTCTCCAAAACAAAAAAAAAAACAAAAATGAACTCATTTATGAATTAGGGCCATATTTTATCTTTATTAATAAATCATCTTAGAAAAGTTTTAACATCATTTAATATAAAAAGTATTTTTTTCTTTTCCAATAAAAACTTTCTAAAAATATATCATAAACCACAACCTTTAGGGTATTAATTAACTTTTTCTTTTGTAGGGGCAATGGGCTGCTAAGAGAGATGGGCCGAAATAAACATCACGCCAGTAAGGATAATAGGCCCAGAGATTCCCATCCACTTGTGTAGCGCACCCACTAGCCCAAGCCGAGGACTAAGGACAGTCCAAAGATGATTCAGCTCGGTCTAGTCCGCCCGAATCGACAGTCGAAAGAGCGAAGTGTGAGCTCAGTGATACCAGGATTCTGCCGAGGACACCCTCCACCTCGGTCAAGTAAAACCGAGGTAAGACTTGGAGTTCCGCCAATCAGGAGGATCCCCCAGAAGATTCCACTGGACGGGGACAACACGGCGGAGACGTGTACCAGGAGAAGACCCCTAAATATCAAGAAAGAAGGCTGCCAACCCCGCATTGAATGCTCCACAACTAACCTCCTGGCTGCATTTATGTGGAGAAGACATCTGAACAGTGATTTCCAATCTTGCCATTGCTAGGTAGAGGGTTCTAAAAAAATGGGAAGGGATAGATGTCAGTAAAGAAATCACAACATCTGCACGTGGAGGGTTTAGAGAAATAGGAGAAGGAATATAAAAGGGAGAAAGAAAGGAGAAACTGGGGGGCTTTTTGCGAAAAAGAAGAAGAAAAAGAACACGGCCATTAGACAATTATCCTCGGACGTTAATCAGTAGCAAAACCCCAAGCCAAATATCGGTGTATGATCTCGATCTGTGACCTTAGTCTAGTAACTTGATAGTCTAACTTCCACTAGCCCAGTCCCTCTGAACCTACTCTCTACAAATTCATTGTATTTGGGCATTTTTAGACGAATTCACCCACCTTTGGGCCAGAATCCCAAAACTATGTCCTTACAATTGGCGCCGTCTGTGGGGAGGGCTGATTGGTTAGATTTTTGGATTTTCAAGCATGGCTGGTTTGGGTCCATACCACTTGGAGTCTATGGGGTCTCAACGGGAAGAACGCCTTCAGGAGGGCCAGGAGGAAAGCGTACATACCATTCACTCTGGCGAAGGTCAGTCTAGAGGCGATAGCCATGTCTTTCGGGATGAACGCGCTAAAGCCATGCAGAAGGAGATTGACTACTTAAAAAAGAAGCTGCAACGGGAACGAAGGAGGAAGAGCCCTTCAGTTTCTGATCTTTCCTCAGATAGTGAGTGGGATGATGAATACAGGCGCAGATCACGAACGCCCCCGAGCGAAACCTTCTCGTACGACGAGGACCGTTGCCGAGAAAGCAGGGGAGGAGGCTCGTCTTCAAGGGGCCTGGAAAACGATGCCATG
Organism: Lithocarpus polystachyus; assembly: GCA_033629205.1. Lineage (NCBI taxonomy): Eukaryota > Viridiplantae > Streptophyta > Magnoliopsida > Fagales > Fagaceae > Lithocarpus > Lithocarpus polystachyus. The sequence continues at coordinate 22,000,320 of CM066164.1, read as the reverse complement.
AGCAAAGCCCTCAACCGGATATCCAGATCTACCTTTACGTGCAAGATTGATGGGGGGCGACTCCCCAGGTGGTTCACCCAGCCTACGTTCACTCTCTGTAACAGCTGTATAGACCCAGTTGAGCACGTTAGCTATTTCAACCAGAAAATGGCGGTCTACTCCAATAACGAGACCTTAATGTGCATGGTGTTCCCATCTAGTTTGGGACCTGTGGCGATGAGATGGTTTGACAGCCTGAGAACGGGCTCCATCGACTCCTTTAAGGAACTCACTCAAGCGTTTGAATCCCGCTTTATTAAGTGCAGCAAAGTTCCTCGGCCTCTGGATTCCCTGCTGTCCTTGTCCATGAGAGAGGGGGAAACCCTGAAAACGTACTCGGACCGGTATTGGGAGATGTTCAACAAGATTGAGGGTGATTTCGATGATGTGGCTGTCAGAACCTTTAAGGTCGGCCTGCTTGCCGGCCACGAGTTGCGGAGGTCCCTGACAGGAAAGCCAGTCACCAGTGTATGCCAGCTCATGGATCGGATCGACAAGTACAAAAGAGTCGAGAAAGATCAGCAGCAAGAAAAAGGGAAGGGTAAGGTTATCCCCCAGGAAAGGAGGGATTTCAGGTCGGACCGTTATGGAAATAACCGACCACGGCGAGAATTTGGAGGGGAAGCTAGGCCCAGGGCATCCCAAACCGTTAATACCGTGTTCCGAGAACCAGTGCATCAAGTCCTGGACAAGATCAAAAACGAGCCATACTTTAGATGGCCGAACAAGATGAGCGGAGACCCCACAAAACGTAACCAAAGCCTGTACTGTCAGTATCATAGAGATCGCGGGCACACGACCGAGGATTGCAGGACTCTATGGAGCCATTTGTAGCAATTGATCCGAGAAAGCAAGTTGAAGCAGTTCTTAATTCAGCCTAACGGGCAAGGAGGCCAGACATGCTCGGGGGTCCAAAGCAGTAATTCCTCGCAACCCCTCTTAGGAAAAATTCATGTCATCCTCGTCGTGCCAGGCAGGACAGGGTCATGCCCCTCCAGGGTAATGATTGTAGCTGGGTCGTATACTGGAGGCCCCGAACAAGAGCCGAAGAGGGCCAAAACGAGTCCTCGTCCAGCACTGAGCTTCTCGGATAAGGACAAGGCCGGGACCATACAGCCACACGATGATGCCCTAGTTATAACTCTTAGGATAGGTGGCTATGACGTAAAGAGAGTACTGGTTGACCAAGGCAGCGGGGCTGAGATTATGTACCCAGACCTGTACAAGGGCCTCAACCTCAAGCAGGAGGATCTGACTAGCTATGACTCACCTCTAGTCGGCTTTGATGGAAGAGTGGTTGTTCCGAGGGGACAAATCAGATTGCCAGTTCAGGCCGGCTCGGAAGTGGTGGAGGTGGACTTCATAGTGGTGGACGCTTTTTCCCCATACACAGCTATTATGGCACGACCCTGGCTTCATGCCCTTGGGGCTGTTTCATCCACCCTTCATCTCAAAGTGAAATACCCATCAGGGGATCAAGTTGAGGAGTTACTTGGAAGTTAGGCGGTAGCCAGGCAGTGCTTGGTGACGGCTATCACACACCAACCTGAATCGGAATCCTCTGCATAGGCTGGCAAGGATTTCTAGCAATTAAAGCCCACGACCTCAACATCCGGTGGGGAGGCCGAGAAGGTAAAATGCGAAAACTTGGAGAAAATTCTTGTTGACAATGATCCTGATAAATTTTTTCAAGTCAGCACTCAATTGCCTCTTCAAGAGAAGGAAGAGCTGGTGCAATTCCTGAGGCAGAATATTGATGTATTCGCTTGGAATGCTTACGAAGCCCCAAGGGTGGATCCAAGATTCATCGGCCATTGTTTGAATGTAAATCCATCCGCTGCCCCTAAGAAACAACCTACTCGGCACTCTTCAAGGGAACATTCTGATGCCGTCAAGGAGGAGGTAGCTAAGCTTAAGCAGGCTGGGGCTATCAAGGAAGTGTTCTATCCCGACTGGTTGGCCAACACTGTGGTGGTGAAGAAAAAGAACGGCAAGTGGCGTGTATGCGTGGATTACACGGATTTGAACAAGGCCTGCCTAAAGGACCCCTTCCCCATGCCTCGAATTGACCAACTGGTGGACACAACTGTAGGACATCCTCAGATGAGCTTTCTGGATGCTTTTCAAGGTTATCACCTGATATCTCTGGCCTCAGAGGAGCAGGAGAAGAAAGCATTTGTCACCCCTATTGGCAATTACCATTACAAAGTGATGCCATTTGGACTTAAAAACGTAGGGTATACATATCAGAGGATGATAACACGAATGTTCGAATCACAGCTGGGGAAAAACATCGAAATTTACATCTATGATATGGTGGTGAAGAGCAAGGAGGAGTCCGACCACATCGTCGACCTCGGAAACATCTTCGGAATCTTGAGAGAGCACAGATTACAACTCAACGCCTCTAAATGTTCTTTCGGGGTGGGGTCAGAAAAGTTTCTGGGCTACATGGTCACTCACCGAGGAATCGAGGTTGACCTAAACCAGATCCAAGCCATTAATAGACTGCAACCACCTCAGAACCCCAAAGAGGTGCAAAGGCTGACGGGAATGATTGCTGCTCTGAACCGCTTCATAGCCCGATCTACAGACAGGTGCAGGCCCTTCTATCGTTTGTTGAACAAATGGAAGGACTTTGAGTGGATCGAGGAGTGTGCCTTAACGTTCCAGCAATTGAAAGATTACCTTTTTCGACCACCAATAATGTCTAGACCCGAGGCGGATGAGGTCCTATTTGTTTATATCGCGGTGGCCGCCTATGCGGTAAGCCTGGTATTATTGAGGGTTGACGATGGTGTACAGAGGCCCGTTTATTATATAAGTAAGTTCCTCCATGAAGCCGAGGTCAGATACTTGCCATTGGAGAAAGCCATCCTGGCCCTAGTGCACGCCATACGCAAACTGCCGCATTATTTTTAGGCGCATACAGTTGTTGTCTTGACCTAACTGCCACTCAAAGCCTTGCTTCGAAGCGCTGACTATACAGGGAGAATCACGAGGTGGGGAACAAAACTGGGGGCCTACGACATCAAGTACATGCGCCGCACTTCCATAAAGGGTCAGGTCCTCGTCGACCTCCTGGCTGAGTTTGCCGAGACCTCGACAGTAGAAGATGGAAATAATCGCCACATGGATGAAAATTCAGTTGGAGTAATCTCCATAGAATGAACATCGTCGTGGAAGCTATACGTTGATGGCGCCTTGAACCTCAAGGGATCTGAAGTGGGGCTAGTTCTAATTTTGCTCGAGAACATCACGTTTGAAAAATCACTAAGACTTGGATTCTCCGCCACAAACAACGAGATGGAATACGAGGCTCTGCTGGTCGAGATGGAAATGATCCAAAAAATGGGAGGAAAGAACGTAGACATATTCTCGGACTCCAGATTGGTGGTAGGCCAGGTCCGAGGAGAGTTAGAGGCTTGGGACCCAAGAATGCAAGAGTATCTAAATCAGGTTAGACATTTGCAATCTGGATTCAAGTCCTTTAACTAGACGCAAATTCCTAGAAGCAGAAACACACACGCATACTTACTTGCGACGTTGGCAACCTCTTCGGCACAGAGCTTACTGAGGGTGATTCTCGTTGAGGATCTACTGCAACCCCGTGGGTTGAGGAAAGAGGTGTCAACCATCCACCAAGCAAGAGTGGGCCCCAGCTTGATGGATCCCATTGTTCGATTTCTCAAAGATAACACCCTACCCGAGACCAAATTGGAAGCTGATAAAGTACGGAAGAAGGCTCCTTGATTCTGGCTGTCCGAGGACTTAAAACTATACAAAAGGTCTTTTTCTGGACCGTACCTGTTGTGCATACATCCCGAGGCAGTGGAAGCTCTCTTGGAGGAACTACATGAGGGAATTTGTGGAAGCCACACGGGAGGCAGATATTTATCTCATCGAGCCCTCACCCAGAGATATTGGTGGCCCAACATGCACAGAGAAGCCCAAGAGTATATAAGGAAGTGTGACCAATGCCAGAGGTTTGCCCCGAACATACATCAGCCAGGAGGAGAGCTTAATCCTCTGTCCAGTCCTTGGCCCTTTGCCTAGTGGGGCCTAGATATCATTGGCCATTTCCCTAAAGCAACGGGAAATAAGAAATATCTGGTGGTCGGCACGGACTACTTCACTAAATGGGTTGAAGCAGAGCCACTGGCCAACATCCGAGATGCAGACATGAAGAGGTTCATCTGAAAGAACATTGTCACCCGGTTCAGAATCCCCCATACCCTCGTCTCGAACAATGGACTTCAGTTTGACAACAAGTCTTTCCGAAGATATTGCTGCATGTTAGGAATAACAAATCGGTACTCCACTCCAGCATATCCTCAAGGGAATGGACAAGCCGAGGCTATAAACAAGGTCATAGTATGCGGGCTCAAGAAAAGACTGGACGACTCCAAGGGCAAATGGGTTGAAGAACTACCACATGTACCGTGGACCTACCGGACTACCCCTCGGAAGTCTACGGGCGAGACCCCGTTTTCATTGACTTACGGAGTCGAGGCCGTTATCCCATTAGAGACGGGGTTCCCTCCACTAAGAACTAGCTATTTCACTCCGAGCAACAACGACGACCTACTCGAGAGAAATCTAGACTTAATCGAAGAACGAAGGTAAAACGCCATGGTCCAATTGGCCTACTATCAACATAAACTCAAACGAGGATATGATGCCAATGTGAAGTCGAGACCTCTAGCACCCGGAGACCTGGTATTGAGGAAGGTCGTCGGCTTGGCAAAGAACCCCTCCTAGGAAAAACTGGGACCAAACTGGGAGGGACCATACCAAATCACGTCCATGGCTGAGATAAGAGCGTATTACTTGCAGGACTTAGAGAATAAGGCAGTACTACACCCCTGGAATGTAAACAACCTGAAAAGGTATTATTATTAATAAAAGCGCACTTTGTCTTGTTCTCACTTAGTACAACACGCATGATTCTCAACTACACATCAATTTTTCTAAGTATTAAACAGATCCAAGCTATGTCTGGTTCCTCGGACCATCTGCCTTGGAAAAATTAATACTACACATCAATTTTTCTAGGTATTAAACAGATCCAAACTATGCCTGGTTCCTCGGACCATCTGCCTTGGAAAAATTAATACTACACATTAATTTTTCTAAGTATTAAACAGATCTAAGCTATGCTTGGCTCCTCGGACCATCTGCCTTGGAAAAATTAATACTACACATCAATTTTTCTAGGTATTAAACAGATCCAAGCTATGCTTGGTTCCTCGGACCATCTGCCTTGAAAAAATTACTACTACACATCAATTTTTCTAAGTATTAAACAGATCCAAGCTATGCCTGGTTGATCCAAGCTATGCCTGGTTCCTCAGACCATCTGCCTTGAAAAAATTAATACTACACATCAATTTTTCTAAGTATTAAACAGATCCAAGCTATGCCTGGTTCCTCGGACCATCTGCTTTGGAAAGGATAACACTCTTTGACATCTTATAAGTCCTACACAGGCCCAAAATCATATCCGGACCTTTGCACTGATGGCCAAGGGAGAGACTCACTCCCAATGCCATTACCTCGTGGCAATTGAATATCTCTTTATTACCTGCGTGAATACTGAGGATGACTCATTACTCTTAACATCAAAGAAATCTATGTCCTGACGAATTAGTTCAAACATGTGCCTCTAAGAATCACATAAAGCGTTTATTACCTCACATGTACCTGTGAGTACTTAAACACCCAATCCCTAAAGCTCAGATCGTATTTTATTGGATGGAATGTTAATCAAACTCATTTTGGCTTCCCATAAACCCTCGCAAGTAGGTACACTCTTATTGTATGGGAACGCACCATAGGTGTTTTAGCTTAAACATAGGTGAAAATAAGCATCGCACACGCATAAGTATAAAAAACTGTAATACAAGGAAATTCTACAAACTCTTCATTAATAAGGAGCCCCACCAAAGAGGCGAGTTGAGTACAAGAAGAACAAAAAAAGATTAAAAAAAAAATATATAAGAAAAAACAAATACAAGGCAAATTGAGTAGGAGCCTATTTCTTCTTAAGTATGATCTTCTCTTTGGGAGGAGGAGGGTCGGTCTGAACAATTGCAACCTCCAAGGTATCCTGTCCCTCGCCTGCTTGCCCACCACTTGCTTGGTTCGCTGGGACAGGCAAAGGAAGGCTAGCCAAAACTATCTCCATCCCCTTATTCACGACCTTTCCGGCGGGGTCATCCTGGATCACGATAGGGAGGTTCGGGGCCTCCGGAGTCGATCCCTGCGTAGCTTGCTCCGGTACCTCGGACCCCCCCTTAGATGATGTAGATGTCTTGGCAGCCTTCACCTCACTTGCCTCCGCCTTCACGGGAATAGGATCGAGCCGAAGAAGAGAAGGGAGAGATGGTTGGATAGTAGTGGGGTAATACACACTTTCTACCTTTCGTAGCGCAGATGAAGCCTCAACCCCGGCCTGGTTGAGAGCCTCTATCCACACTTATCGGCAGTAAGTTCGGTACACCCCAGAAACCTCGGCCCTAAGGGCTTCTTCGATTTCTGCTACACCGACATTATAGCCTTCCTGCTCAGCTCGATCTCGGGCCTTCTCGGCATCCTCCCTGGCCGCCTTGGACTCTTTCAGTTTCTTCTTGAGTGCCTCTACTTGCGCTTTGGAGGCGGCCAGCTGGTCCTCGGCACTGCGCAGGAGCACCCTCTGACCTTCCGCTTGCCTTTCGACGTTATCAAGGGCGGCGGCTGCGCTCTTCCTCCCCCTCTCCTCCTCCAAGAGTTTTTTCTTCAACTCCTGTGCGTTCTTTTAGACCGCCTTCAGGGAGTCCACGGCATCGTTACGCTTGGCCTCCTCCTTCTTCATCTGGCGATGGCGGTAATTGAGCATCTGCTCTGCTCGGAAGGAAGCTTGAACGGCCTAATGGAGAAAGAAACATGATCAAAATACTAAGACAAAACAATCGATAACAAAAAAAAGAAAGAAGAAGCAGAAAGAGCTTACCATGCCGAGGTACCTCTTCGAGCTAAGGAAGACTTCGTGTCTCCTTAGGTTCTGGAGTTCGGCCATATCCTCGAGAAGCAGCAGAGCTTGCTCCACCGCATCAGCCACATACCCCCCTTTATCCCCTTGGTAATCTCGGAGGGAGGCAGTGGTTGGAAGAAGGGCGCTGTCCAACATCCGTGCCGGCAACCATGCCTCGGGAGCTGTGGATGGGTTGCTTCTCCTCTCCAGCTCTCTCTGCCCAGTCTTGGGGTGCTCACCCACCCTCTGCAGCTCATCCTCTTGAGCGGGGTGGGCCCTCCCTGCCTCTATAGGCTTCTTGCCCTTGGCTTCCCTTTTTCTCTTCAGGTCGGCTGGCTGCAGCTCGAGGGACTGGGTTGGGAGGGGAGCGGTAGGGGGCAGGGAAGGGGGCTTTGTTTGTGTTGCCTTGGCTGGTTCATTCTACCCAGGTTGGGATTCGATCAACTCCAGCAAGCTAGACCTCGACTTGTGCTCGATGCCCATCTCGTCGCGTGCTCACTTAGATGGAGAAACTGGGTCGGAAGTTAGACTTTCTGAGAGCAGATTTTGACTGAAGACTCCAAACTCGTCTTTAGAACCTGAGATGTCCACCACGTCCTCCTCTTCTTTCCTAGTTGAGGCGGGATCGGGTCTAACCTCCTCAGTGACTGGGGGATGAGACGCCCGGGATTGCTCAGGCTTTATGGGAATGGCTTCGAGGATAGGAGTGGTGGAAAGAACCTCTCCTGAGACGGGGCCAGGAAGCAGAAACCGTGGGGCGGCTACGCTTATCTGCTTCAGACGAGGATCCCGAGCCTTGATCACACACTTCGGGGCCTGGAACGCGGTGGAAATAGGGACGTAGTTTAGAATAATATGAGCCACCCTCAGCTGACCGTCCGAGTGCTCGAACACCTCGGACCTTAGAATTTTGTCAAGGCTTTTCTGGTTTATAAGGCCTAGGTGCGGAATGGGCGAATTTTTATCTGTCCAATTAACATGGGAAAAATCATTAGCAGCCGGGAATAAAAAAAAATAGACATCAAACTGTGAAGAGGCTATTTAACAAATAGGTGAGATTCACGAGCCTAGACTTAATAACCCTACCTGGCTTCCCCTCTCTCGTTGGGCAGTGGAGGCCATCGTGCCAATCACCTGACACGATTAGGAAATCCTTGTTCAACCCTTTATTCGACTCGGGAAGACACTGGATGAGCCTAACCTCTGGATACCTAGACTTAAGGTAATACCCTTGACCCTTGAGATGGTGAAGATTATAAACCCAATTCACGACGTGATGGGTCAATCCTAGACCTAACTTTTCATTTAGGGCATCCACACATCCGAGGATCCTAAACACATTGGGCGCACATTGGGTAGGCGTCAACTTGTAAGCTATGAGGTAGTCCCTAGTGACCGGACGCATAGGGATCCTCATCCCTCCCTCTATAAAGGTAATCATTGGGATTACGACTTCCCCCTCATGCCTCTTCTCATGCCATTCACTTTCTTCACAATACCTAATCTCTACCCCCGGTGGAATCCTATACAGAGCTTTGAAATTTTCTATGGCTTCCCTTGACTCTACCAAGTACTTGAACCTACCCATCCCTCAAGGAGTCTCGAAAGAATCTAAGGAAACTGGAGAGAGAGAATAGAGCAGAGGAGAGGAAATTTGTAAAGAGCAAAAATTATATGAAAGAAAGAAAAAATTAAAAGACTCAGGATGACTAACACGAATAAAGTAGGTCTCCTCGGATAGGCTTTTGAAATCTATAAGGGTGCAGGTGAGGGAATAGTTGACAGGTTCAACGTATATGCGCTAGAGCTTAATGGTGGTTAGAGTAAGGCAATAGATCAAGTAAGGGAAGCATTTATATCAAAGAATCAAATAAGAGCGGGAAAAACCCCGCCCATACCCGTAAAAAATGCCTAGCCGTACGATTACTATCTCACCGTAGAACGTGAAAGGCAAGGAGCCGTCAAAAGGGCCCCCTTGTGGATAAGACAAGGCCGAAGTCAACTTATGTCAGGAACAGTGGCATCGAAATCCTCTTTTCTGTCTAAGGATCCAGAAAGAAGTATCTCGAGGGGCTATTGTAAGGGCAATGGGCTGCTAGGAGAGATGAGCTGAAATAAACATCACGCCAGTAAGGATAATGGGCCCAGAGATTCCCATCCACTTGTGTAGTGCACCCACTAGCCCAAGCCGAGGACTAAGGACAGTCTGAAGATGATTCAGCTCGGCCTAGTCCACCCGAATCGGCAGTCGGAAGAGCGAAGTGTGAGCTCAGTGATACTAAGATTCTGCCGAGGACACCCTCCACCTTGGTTAAGTAAAACCGAGGTAAGACTTGGAGTTCCACCAGTCAGAAGGATCCCCCAGAAGATTCCATTGGACGGGGACAACACTGCGGAGACGTGTACCAGGAGAAGACCCCAAAATATCAAGGAAGAAGGCTGCCAATCCCGCATTGAATGCTTCACAATTAACCCCCTGACCGCATTTATGTGGAGAAGACATCTGAACAGTGATTTTCAGTCCCGCCATTGCTAGGTAGAGGGTTCTGGAAAAATGGGAAGGGATAGATGTCAGTAAAGAAATCACAACATCTGCACGTGGAGGGTTCAGAGAAAGAGGAGAAGGAATATAAAAGGGAGAAAGAAAGGAGAAACTGGGGGACTTTTTGCAAAAAAGAAGAAGAAAAAGAACACGGACATCAGACAATTATCCTCGGACGTTAATCAGCAGCAAACCCCCAAGCCAAATATCAGTGTATGATCCTGATCTGTGACCTTAGCCTAGTCACTTGATAGTCTAACTTCCACTAGCCCAGTCCCTTTGAACCTACTCTCTACAAATTCATTGTATTTGAGTCTTTTTAGACGAATTCACCCACCATTGGGCCAGAATCCCGAAAGTGTGTCCTTACACCTTTATATTAAATGTGTGATAAAAAATTATTAGTTATTTTTTTTTCGAAAAATAATTATGCTAAATTAAAAAAAGAAATTGAAACAAAAACCAAAATGCAAAAAGTTAAAAAATTTTGGCCAAAAATAAAAACTTGGTGGGCACTCCCAAAAGGTATAGTGCAGTATAAGTATTGAGTTCGTTTAAATTTCCTAGCTCTCTCTTTTGGTTTGGATTATTATTTTATATATATAACAATTGTTTGTAACATGTCCTTAACGTGGAAGTGGACCTTACAAATGTGAGTGTAGTTTTTATTTTTATTTTTTCCCCTCTTTTTTTTCGGAAGGATACTTTTGAATATTATAGAAGTTTGCTTGATAGATGGATTTTTGTTCCAAATTGCTGGACCTGGATCCCATTTTATAGGAGGTGATATAATGAAATTTGATTTAAGATAAAGTTTAATTATAAAATTGTTTGTAGTCTAAGGTTACAACCTTGCCTAATAAAATAAATATTATTATATATTTTGAAAATCTAACCGTTAAATTATATGTTCTTTGTGTTTTTAATACACACGTCAAGTTTTGTATCAATTGGACATTATTTATTATATGATCTATAAGTCTATATTTTATGCATAATCTGAAAGTACAAAAATTTGTAATTTAAGCAATTTATTGATGAGATAACTATTGATCTTTAATTTTCTAGAATATTTGCAAGTGTGTAAGATATAAGATGAAGATGTAATCCAATGGTAAATTTGTCAAAATTCACATCCAATAAAAATATATTGAGTAAGGTTGTAGTCATAAGTTACAATCAATTTTGTACCTAAACTTTGTTCTTTAATTTATCGGGCAGTGGATTATTGACTACCTAGTTTTTGCTAGGTATTGTAAGATGGTTAATCTCAAGCCTTTTGGTTTTATTTCCAAAATGATACAACTTGATTGCTGGAGCACTTGGTTAATGTGAAATCTCATCATCCTAAGTGCTGTCAAGTGCATGAGATGTTGATCAAATGTAATTTTGTTGCGTATTAGCTCGACATAGATTCAAAAAGTTGGAGAAGACAAAGTCAAACTTCATGTGGTTATTCAGCCTTGGACTTTTGGAGTTTTATTGACCACACTGTTAGGCTCTCCAAACTGTGATTCCAAGGCTTCCCCCTCTTGAATGTGCATGGGTAATGAATATGTGATCTTGCAATAGTTTTTCTCCTTCTGAACAGGCACATGTAAATGAGAAAGTAGCTAGCTTCAAGTACTTGTTTGTCTGTTTGGTTCAGCTTTTTGGGTCCAAAAAACACGTTATCAGTCCGAAAACGTGAGTTTTATGTGTTTGGTAAAATTTTAGGATCGTGCGTTTTAGTCCACAAAATATGATTTTCTACGTTTTCATTTGGCACCTATGGAGTTGCAATTGTAAAACACGAAAGTTGCTTTGAATGGTTTAAAACATTACCGTTGGAAAAGTTTTGCCTTCTCCTTAATTTACCATCAACTTTTTCTCAAAAATCCAATTTTACCCTTGAAAAATATCTCAATTTTGAGAAACATTAGTCAAACACTCAATTTTTTCAAAAAATATTTTTTAATAGTTTTTACCAAACATTATGCTTTTAGAAAAAAAAAGAAAAAAAAGAAGAAGTCCAATTTCATATTATAATTTTTAAAAACATCACTTAAAAAAAATAAAACACAATTACAAAAAGCTGAACTAAACTCACTTTTAGATCTTTAGGCATAGCTTTCCTTGGTTGAAACTCCAAAGCAAGATGAGGCTACTTTTAGTTTTGTCTTTTCCCTTGAGCTGGTAGTAAGAAGAAAGTTAAGAAGAGTAGATATCAGATTCCTTAAAAATATTGGTTTAGAAAATATCTTTTGAAACTTTTTATGAAAAAAAGAAAAAAATTTTTTGACATTTTTTATATTTCTTATAAAAGTGGAATAAATTTTTTTTTTCCAAAATAGTCAATTAATAAATATCCTAAGTGAAATTATGGATCTAAAATGAGTGGAAGAGAATTTTTTTTTCCCATTTTTTTAAGTCCTTGGGCAGATCATGAGCCCCTTAGGTTGCCAATTTTATGTAAGGAAGGAATTTGGGCTTTCGTGAGGAACACAACAGGCTTTAGGTCCGGTCCTTAGATGAATTGAAGTTTTGGGCCTCTCGGGCCTTCAAGCCCAATTTGCGCGGCGAATTTAATTTAGCTTCTATGCATATTTGGTGTTGTTACAGATTTCAAGCTGTTAAAAATTTTGGCCCCATATGTGAAAAAATAGGGGAAGCTTTCTTGTATAAGGGTCCCTCCTGTGTACACTTAAAAATTCATTTTGGGCTTGTCTTGAGCCTTTAATAGATTGGCCAATGATTCCATTCCATGTTACACTATTAATGTATGCGCCCTGTGTGGTACATTTAAAAATAAATAAATCCTGAATAGAAGGGTATGATGACACAATTCTCATTAAAGATAATAAAAAACTTGATTTTACTGCTCAATTCAAAGACACTCGTTTCAGGAATGATTTATTTCCTTCTTAAGAGTTTAAAGTTAGAAACAAACACAACCTTTTACCCTGGGTAGAGTCAAATATATACATTCATTATTGAAATTAACTTTATGAAAAATTATCCCCATAAAAAAAAAAAAAACTTCATGAAAAATTATCACCATTATTACTCTAGGTCTAGGAGATAAAGTAGAAAATCTAGCACGACTGTATGAGGGATGCATCATTGTTATGTTGTAAATTTGTGATCACCTTGTAGAATATCAACAGTTTAAAAAAGATTACTTTCCAATATGTACCCACTAGACAAATTAAAGTTGCACATGCGTTAGCCAAAGGCATACAACCGGCTTTAAGAAACTCCATCTTATGTTATAAAATATATTCACGAGAATGCAATTAATATGTAACATATTTGGGAATATTATTCTCTCGTGTCCACTTTTTTACACCAACTTTTATGTTTTATTTTTTTAGGAAAACAAAATTAGATTTTATTTAAAGTAAATGAGCTAAATAAAAAAACAGACTCCTCGGCGAGAGGTAGAGAATCCTCTCACCAAACAATATCATCAGTCACATATAATGAGCTAAAATGTGAGCTACAGAATTAGCCTCACATCAAACATTACTAACTAATAAGCACCTAAACCTGTAGAATATGTCTAAGTCAAGAAAACTGCTTGTCAGACATTGAGAGAGCTCTCGTTACAAAAACATTATCGCCTTCGATAACCAGTTCTTGAACCCAACTTCGATGGCAAATCATATCGCCCTACAACAAGCCAAAATATCAGTTTCTTCACTGTCAAAAAATTGGAGAACCCCTTGCCAATAGTGCAGCCATAACCTTTCATGTCTCAATTGTGGACATTACCATTTTACCTTTTAAAATGTGTACATTAATGCTTCAATTATGGATATTAAGTAAAACAATGGATATAAAATGAGTGGAAGAGAAATTTTTTTCATTTTTTTTTTTTTTTGCAACAAAGCTATCAATTATTGCTCCAAAAAACATTATGCTTTATGGTTATGTAATTACTCATGTCAAGATATTTGTAGATTTATTCCGTGGATTGAAATGAGAATTTCTCTCATTTCTTGCTTATAAAAGGTATTTTTCTCAGTGTTGAAAATATACTTTTGTTGTGCTTCCATGCGGAAAAGACTACTACTATTGTGACAAGTTTAACCTAAATGAAGCTTTCTTTAACATATTTGGAACCTTTATTCTAGTATATATTAGCTCCAAAAGCTATTTAGCAATACAAGAGTACAAAATTTCATGAAAAGTAAAAGATTTAAACAAGAACATGACAACTACACTGAGACTTGAAGCTTAGTAGCTCACAAACATCTATAGACTCATAGGTTTAAGGATAGTAAGGAGTTGCAGCAAGATAAAGAGGGACTTTCTTATGAATACTAAGCCCAAATACCTCACTCATGTCCAACTCCTCTCCTGTTGCACTACCAGGAAAGTCCCAATCAAACCAATATAAGAGGTTGGCGAGAACGTACTCAACTGATTTAAGTCCAGATGACATACCAGGGCATACCCTTCTTCCACCTCCAAATGGGATATATTGAAAGTCTTGGCCTATAAAATCAATCGGATTGCTATTATTAGCATTGAATCTCTCTGGAAGGAACTCCTCAGCCTTGTCCCAGAATTCGGGGTCTCTGTGAATGGCCCAAGAATTGACATACACTCTTGTTTTACAAGGAATGTCATAGCCACCAAGTTTAGCATTTGCAGATGTTTCTCTAGGAACCAAGAATGGCACAGGAGGATGTAATCGAAGTGTCTCCTTAACGATACATTTTAAGTAGCACATTTGATTGACATCATTTACAACCACCTTTGATTTCCTTCCAACCACTTCTCTGACCTCTTCTTGTGCTTTCTTCATGATATTTGGTTTCTTCATGAGCTCCGCCATTGCCCACTCCATTGTTGTTACGGAAGTATCAGTTGATCCCAAAAACATATCCTGAATTTCAGACCAAATAAAAAGCTTTAGTCGATATTTGTTTGTATGTGTGTGTATATGTATAAACCTAACGCTTGGTCTAGTCGTTTGTAGGGCCGATTTGATGTATTTTGTTGCGTAAGGAGAAAGTTTTAAGTAGGATATTTTCTTATATTTAAGTATTAATTAATTGCAATTTATTTAGTTTTTTTTTTTCCGTTTAAATATCTTCTTATTGATTTTTGAGATACAAAAATTCTAATTAAGTTTAGCTAATATTTTATTTTTAATTGATAATATGACTAAATCATGTAATATTTTTTGTGACATATTTTATATTAAAGAGAATTTTATCAATTTTAATTTTGATAAACTTTGAAGGAATTGTAACAAATATTGTTAGTAACATTTTGTAAGCAATACATGTATTTATAAAAGAAGCTAGCCTTTTAATGAAATTTAGTACTTTAATAAGAGAATTTTCATTTATTTGTAAAACTTATTTTAAAAAACTATATTTATAAGAAAAATTGTAATTTAACTAGAATAAAAGAAATATTAAAGTATAGAACAATAAAAAACGGGTTTATAAAAAGCACAATTGTGACTTTATTAAATAATAGAATCACCTTATAGGCTTATACTCTAAACTTGTATAAGTAAAAACTAATTCACCATACTCAGTGAATTACGAATACAAATTATAAACTATTAATATTTTATATTTATATATTTAGTGATTTTCACACAGACATTTACATTTGATTAAAATCTTTATTATAAGAAAAAGGGGCTATCAATAAAAACAAGTGCTGACAGAAGTCAATAAATATAAAAAAAGTAATTCTAAGACCACATTCTTTATCACACAAATTTTCAATAATTGTCTTATATGGTAGAATGTAATTGACTATTTGTCACTTTTACATAAATTTACTATTCAATATTCTACCACATCAGGGTTATAGTAATGCAAGCGCACAAAAGGGTATGTTATAGATTTAAAAAAAAAAAAAAAATGCTCTCTAAACTTTATCAATCCCTTCACCTATCCTTTAATCAAATACATACGACAAAAACAAGGGACCTACTTTGCGACACTTGAACATGCAGCATTCAGGTGGCTGCAGCCTAATCTGACGTGATAAATTAAGTTTATATGTGAAAGAAAAACAAAGTGAATACTATAAAAAGAAAAAGAAAAAAAAAAAAATCAAAGTTAAGCTCAGCAACAAAAAGATTAAATTTAAATAAAAAAGAAAAAAGAAAGGTAAAAGGAAAGCCAACAAGAAATGGAAATGAAAGGTAAGAAGTGATTGAGGAGCACCGAGCACCTAAAAAAAACTGAAAAACAAAATTTTTACTGTTTGATTTTTTCAGAATCAAAATGGAGAGAGAATGCACCTTTTTATTTTGGTCTTTCATTCTTAGAGATGATCACTATTTTGTATGGGAAAAGAATAAAGAAGGAAGAGAGAGAGAGAGAGAGAGAGAGAGAGAGAGACCAGTAGGATTGCTTTGATGCTGTCTTGATTTAGATCGAAGTCAAGCATGCCATCTTCTTTAAGCTGAAGGAGAATTTCTACAAAATTTTTCTTATTGGACTGGCCACCATCTGTTGTCAACATCTTGTCCTTGTGCTCCTTAATCACCAATTCGAACAATGCATCTATTTCTTTGAAAGTCCTTTTCAGTCTTGAGGTTAAACCTGTAAGCACATCTAGCCATCCCAATAAAGGAAAATAGTCTCTAAAACTAAAACATGCAAATTCCTCCATTACCCTCATCCACAACTCCCCATACCTTCTCTTACCATCTTCTCCTTCATTTCTTTGTCCTATAACAGTTCTAAACACAATGTTGTTTGAGACAGTAAGCAACATCTCACTTATATTAACCTGTTTTCCTTCTAGACATGAACATTGTATCTTCTTGATCATAATATCAACCTCTTCTTCCCTCAAGAATTGAAATGATTGCACTCTATCAGGGCTCAAAAGCTCTTGAACACAAATCTTTCTAACTTGTCTCCAATACTCACCATAGGGTGCAAACACCAAGTCTGTGCTTCCATTGAGAAAGATATCTACAGCAGTTGTTGTTGCTCGATTCGCAAAGACAATATCGTGGCTCTTCAGCATTTCTTTCACCATTTCTGGGGAGGAAACTACAAGAGTTGGAACACAGCCTAATTGCAAGAACATTAAGGGACCATGCTTGTTGGAAAGGGCTTGGAAAGAGCGGTGGGGAAGTGAGCCTAGTTGATGAAGGTTACCAACTATTGGTAGCTTTGGTGGGGATGGAGGTAAATTGAGATTTCCACCTCTATTGAGTCTAAGCAGAAGGAGAAGGATAAGAGGTAGAAGAAGAAGAGGAATAAGGAAGTGAAGGGTATGTGCTTGTACTCCATGCGACTCTTGCCACAATGACTGCAACAATTTTAGATCCATTACCACTACTCTGTTATTTCTGAGAATGGAACTAACGTTTAGGTGAAATATATATTGGCACCTTGACACCTTTTCTTCTATTACATTCATGAAATATAGATCGAATCATTGAGTTCCAATAATGCATACTTGAGCTGTTGAGTATTTTGTCTGCTGTGTGGAGACTCAATTCCGTACCCCACATTTCCCCTTTTGTTTTGTTTTGGTTTTTTTTTTTAAAGTCTTCCATTTGTATATTTATAAGAATCTGCATATATATTGATAACAAATTTCACAATATTTTTACCATTATTAAAGTGTCAATTTTTTATAAGTCAAAATAAAATAATAAAATATGAAACTGTGACCAACCACAACTAAAAATAAAAGTTTTATGAAAATGTTGTGACACTTGTTGGGTGAATATGTAAAAACTACGATACTTTTGGTTTGTTCAATATGTATTGTTAATCACTTTTTTTTTTGTCATCGATTTGTGCTCTTTTGTATATATATAAAAAGAGCGAATAGTCTCATGAATAGTATTATGAACAGTATTTTAGGTTTAGTAACTTGCCTTTTTCCTCTCCCCTTCCCCCCCTCCTCCCTTTTTTTTTTCTTCAAATTCATTAACTTGGTTTGAACTTTTTTGTTTTTATTTTTAAGATCTTTATATGTTTACTTTATATTTATAATGTAAGCTTACATTACATACACACAGAAAATAGCAAATATTATATACATTTAATAAACTCTACAGTACACATTTGGTTTAATGAGCCTTTATCTTATTTTTTTCTTTTTCGTTTTTTTCTTTCAAGTTTTGAATAGTTGCTACAGTGCCACTTTGGTTTGTTCAAGTGGCACTGTAACTACAGTAGCTACAAACTTTTTTTTTTTTTTTTTTTTTTTTTCAGTCTTCCGTTTGTACTTTTTTTTTTCTTTTAAATATTTATAAGAACTCGCATATATATTGTTATACTGACACAATATTTTCACAATTATTGGGGTGTCAATTTTTTATAAGTCAAAATAAAATAATAAAATATGAAACTGTGACCAGCCATAACTGAAAATAAATATTTTGTGAAAATGTTGTGACCTTTGTTGGGTGAATGTGTAAAAGTTACAATACTTTTGGTTTGTTCAATATGTGTAAAAGCTAAAGTTACAGTAATTTAGTTACAGTAGTTTTGGTTTGTTTAACTTTCACTTTTTTTCTCCCTTTTTGGAGAATGCATAAAGTTATAGTATATTTACTATATTATTTTGGGTTTGTCCAATTCACACCGTTTCACATTACAATAAAATATTAACATCACAAATTGGCACAATATTTTCAAAATAGTTAAGGTGTTAATTCATTATAGGTTAAAATAAAATAATAAAATATCATACTAGAACTAGCTACAACTAAAAATAAAAGTATTATGAGAAAGAAGTGCTATATTCACAATAATTTTCACAACACTTTCATAACAAATCAAATATGGTAAATTGTTATAAGGTTCTAATTTAAACTTACCAATGAAACTACTTTTTTGCCCACCAATAACAACTTGTAGTAACCTACTACTTATGATTTGTTGTGAAAATGTCGTGGACATAACATTTTTTTTTGTGTGAAAAATTTGAAGACATCTTGATATTGTTACAATATTTTCAAAATTGTTGAGCTGTTAATTCTTTATAAGTTAAAATAAAATATAACAAAATTATAAAGGTATTATGAAAATGTTGCGTCATTCTGTTGTGTGTTTATAAATTTTTTGTTGGTTTAATCAATTTTGTTGAGCCAAAACTCACTATTCCACATACAATTTTCTTGGGTTGACTTTTCGTATATTTTTTTCTTTGCATACCATCTTAAGTAAAAACACATAGTTTTACACACAAAAACAAAAACAAAAACAAAAACTTAGAAAAAAAACATTTTTCATCCTTTATGTTTGGGGTAATTTACAATTCTTCCTTAAATTTTAAAATCAAGTAATTTTTCCCTTAATAGTTTGGAAAAGAGCAAATATGTTATATTGTTATTCTCATAGTTAAACCCTAATGAAAGCTTATGATTCTTAAAATATTTTATTGTGTAATGTCTAAATTACTCTAGCTAAATTTTAACATTCTAAAAATTTTCTTTACGTATTTTGAGTTTTAAATGATAAAAAATCTTAGAAAGTTAAAATGATGATATTAGGTGTTTTACCTGTTATCTAAAGAATGTTGATTTTCTAGGTTTAAATTTTTAAAACTTATAATTTATCTTATGAAAAATTCGATGACATATGCCTTTTGTTATCTTTTTTATTTTAAATTTTTTAGCAAAATTCAGTTGTTTATTGTTGAAAAATGATGATATTCGTTATCTTTCTTAGAAGTTTTTAGAGAGTAGATATATTGTCTTTAACAAGTAGGTACTAAAAAACTATATATTATAGCTAAATAAATATTTATATGTTAAATAGCTACTCTAATTTTGTAGTTGATCAAAATTCTTAAGTGAATGAGATTAACTTTTTACGACTTAATTATCAAAATTCTTAAAATTAATGTCTCTTTTGATTAATGTAAATCTCTATATATTTTAAAAATCAAATGATTCATATCTTTGTTTTATGATACAAATAAAATCTAGAATTAACCTTAATTACTACTTTTTTCCCACGATAAGCACGTGTCTTGCACGTGCTGCCCTAACTAGTTTATTTTAAAAGGCTAATTATAATGCTGTATGGCATTAAAAAAAAAGTGCAATATCTATAATATTTTCATAATATTTTTACAACAAATCGTATGTGGTAAGTTGTTACTGGTTCTACTTTAACATGGAAGTTATTTTTTTGCTTCATAATAACAACTTATGTAACCATAATATTTATTATAAAAATATTGTGAAAATGTTATAGTTATAGTATTTAAAATAAAATTATTACTTTATAATACACTCTTTAACACCATGGGCCAGATTCTTCACGTTTTACACGACGTACGTGTTTCTCGCATTCACTTTTTTATATATTTCCCTTTATATTTTAAATACGAACATTTTTATTTTTGTCTTAAATAAAAATTACAATCTCTAAGTTTGCTTGAAATTCATTTTAGTCCTCTAACTTTATTTTTGTTAAATTTGGTCCCCCAAGTTTTATATTTATTCAATTTAGGCATTTTGTCAAACTTGTTAAAAATTTGCCATTAAATTATTTTCTCACATGAAAAAAAAATCTATAAAATTAATAAAAATATTTTATGTGAGATTGTAATGGATATTATGTGTAAAAGGCCTCAAAAAGTTTTATGACACATTAATAGGAAACCAATTACAAGTCAAATTGTTTTGATTTTATATGTACTAGCTTGTAACCTTATGCATATGCATGGATATATACTTAAAAGTTATACATTAAGATGCATAGTATAGCTCTTATATATATAATTTAAGAGTTGGTTTTTCATGCGCCTGAGATATACATTAAGATGCTTTAAGATGCATGGTATAATTCTTACATATATAATTCAAAAGTTGATATCTCATGTACTTAGCGCATGAGAGATTTTTTTCATAATTTAAATATTATTGATAGTCATTTTTTTAACTCTTTAAAAAGTCTTGTAAAACTTTTGTTAGGTAGAAAATGTCAATTGTCAATTGTCAATTTTTAAATTTTTTAATGCTAATTAATTCTAGGCTTTTTGGTTTTTGTATGTGTGAGGACACGATGTGCGCAGTCAGACACCCTGGGGCGAGACCGGACACCGAGCCTGGCCATTAAGAGTTTATCTGCTTTGGGGAGCCAGACCCTCACGGTTTATCTCTCAGTCCAAGTGTAGAGACTTCGTCCCACATCGGAAAGAGAGCGCTCCCACTCATGGTTCATAAGGCTCTGGACCTCCCATGAGTGTACGTTTACTCTCGTATGCGATCGCATACGAGAGTAAATGTACACTCATGGGAGGTCCAGAGCCTTATGAACCATGAGTAGGAGCGCTCTCTACCCGATGTGGGACTGCTGGTCTAGGCTCCGTGCTTGCCACTTCCCGCAGCTGGATACAGAGATAAACCGTAAGGGCCTGGCTCTCCAAAGCGGATAAACTCTTAGTAGAGGGGCTCCCCCAATACTAAAAGCGCTTTTAATGTGAGGACACGATGTGCGCAGTCAGACACCCTGGGGCGAGACCGGACACCGAGCCTGGCCATTAAGAGTTTATCCGCTTTGGGGAGCCAGGCCCTCACGGTTTATCTCTCAGTCCAAGTGAAGAGACTTCGTCCCACATCGGAAAGAGAGCGCTCCCACTCATGGTTCATAAGGCTCTGGACCTCCCATGAGTGTACGTTTACTCGCGTATGCGATCGCATACGAGAGTAAACGTACACTCATGGGAGGTCCAGAGCCTTATGAACCATGAGTGGGAGCGCTCTCTTTCCGATGTGGGACGAAGTCTCTTCACTTGGACTGAGAGATAAACTGTGAGGGCCTGGCTCCCCAAAGCGGATAAACTCTTAATGGCCAGGCTCGGTGTCCGGTCTCGCCCCAGGGTGTCTGACTGCGCACATCGTGTCCTCACAGTATGCAATAATCACATGATGGATATTTATGATGTGATCTCACATTTGACTCTAAAATTAAGAAATAAAATCATCTCTAAAAAAAATAATTTAAGACACATGACGCAAAATTAAACCTTAATTGTAAACGTGTGGGGCACACCTGCTTGTGAGAGGCTGGCCTCATGCGCTTGGCGCATGAGAGATTTTTCCATATTTAAATATTATTGATAGTATGTAATACTTATTTTTTTTTTAAACTTTTTAAAAAATCTTGAAAGACTATTGGTAGGTTTAAAAAGTAAGCCTATTTGATGAAGGTTACCAACTATTGGTAACTTTGGTGGGGATGGAGATAAATTGAGATTTCCACCTCTATTGAGTCTAAGCAAAAGGAGAAGGATAAGAGGTAGAAGAAGAAGAGGAATAAGGAAGTGAAGGGTATGTGCTAGTACTCCATGCCATGGTTATGAAATCCGGACTATTTAACGAACCGTAAAGAAAGAAGTTCAAGGTTTTTGAGGTTCGATCGAGGTCGGATCGTGGTCGAACCGTGATGATATTATAATTAATTTAATAATGAATAAAAATAAATAAAAATAAAATAATTATATAAATTTTAACAATCTTAACGAAAACAATATTTATAGATGTTAAAAATATATCTTGATTAAAGATTGAAAGATATTTCTCATAATTTACTACAGAGATTAATAAACATCTTTTAATTATTTAAGATATTCTATTAAATTTGTAATGCACTACTATAATTAGTCAAAACTAATGCATTTAAAGTTTATTTAATTCTTATTATAAAAATATATATATATATATATAATAATAAAGTTTATTTAATTCATCCGTAGCACAGAGTTGAAACTATAAAATTACATTTCATGTATTAAATTTATATACATTCAAAGGCCTTCAAAAAGAAAAGTTTATTTCATAAAAAAAAAAATACTATATATATTAAATTTTGAAATTGTAGCAGACTAGCAGGTATTCAACTAAAAGTCTAAACACATTTCTCAAAACTAAAAAACATGTCAAAGTACCATGAAAACACGTTTCTCAAAACTAAAAAACATGTCAAAGTACCATGAAAAGAAGTGTGTGGCTGTGGAATTTTTTTGTTTAAATATAAAATATCTCATCCCCACGCAAATAAGAAACACAAACACGTTTTTTTTGGGGGGGGGGGGTTTTGGTTTGTGTTTTCAAACCATCATTTTCAATTTTTAAACATTACACGTATTTTCACACATTTTTTATCTACACATATTTTCACAAATATTTTTAAACAATAATTTTTAGTTTTCAAACATATGTACTAAATGGGCCCTGGATCTCTAAATCTAAAATTAAGAATTAAAGCTATCTTTAAAAATAAATAATTTAGGACATATGGTGCAAAGTTGCACTTTATTTGTAGACGTGTAGGGCCCACTTACTTGTGAGAGGCTAGCCTCATGCGCCTAGCGCATGAGAGATTTTTCCATGATTTAAATATTATATATAGTCATTTTTTTTAACTCTTTAAAAAGTCTTATAAGACTATTATTAGGTAGAAAATATAAATTGTCCATTTTTAAAATTGTTAATGCTAATTAATTTTAGACTATTTGGTTTTTGTACGCAATAACTCACTTACATGGATATTTATGATATGATCTTACATTTGACTCTAAAATTAAGAAATAAAAATATCTTTAAAAATAAATAATTTAGGACACATGGCAGAAAATTGCACTTCAATTATAAAATCTATTTGGATTTTCTCTAAGTTTTACCTGTGTGGGACCCACTTGTCTGTAAGAGACAGGTCTCATGCGCTTGGCGCATGGGACCTGTCTATTTTTAAACTCTTTAAAAAGTCTTGTAAGACTATTTTTAGGTAGAAAATGCAAATTGTCTATTTTTAAATTTTTTAATGCTAATAAATTCTACACTCTTTGGTTTTGTTACACAATAATTTACGTGAATGGATATTTATGATGTGATTCCACATTTGATACTAAAATTAAGAAATAAAACTATCTCTAAAAATAAAAAATTTAGGACACATGGTGCAAAATTGTACTTCAATTGTAGACTTGTGGGGCCCACCTGCTTGTGAGAGGCTAGCCTCATGCGCTTGGTGTATGAGAGATTTTTCCGTAATTTAAATATTATTGGTAGTTATTTTTTTTAACTCTTTAAAAAGTCTTTTAAGACTATTGATAGGTAGAAAATATAAATTGTCCATTTTTAAATGCTAATTGTAAGGACATGATTTTGGTAGATTGGGCCCACAAGTGAGATGGACTCACGCCCAAAACAAAAACAAAAACAAAAACAAAATCCTTGCAATGAATTTGTAGAGAGTGGGCCAGATAAACTTGGTTTAAAGTGAGATTAACGGTGATACAGATATGGTTATGGTCAAATCAACGGAAACAGAATGCTAGTGTTATATAAAGCTGTCCTCGGCTTGATTCGAGGAGGAGTGTATTAAAGTTGCTTGAATATCTATAACTTTGTCTCTCTCTTTTTTTCAATTGCCTCTTCTCTTTCTTCCCAGATTGTTCAATGCTTATTTTTCCTCGCCTCTAGCTCCATTTATACACCAATTTCTCTCATGTGCCAGTTAGGTGATTTTTTCTTGATACTTGTCCCATCAATCTTCCCTTAAAGTCTTTACACGGCAGCTGTAAAGGTTGAGAGTCACTGTTTAGACATCCTTTCCTCATTAATGCGGCCAAATGGTTAGCTGCAGGGTCATTAATGTGGTGGTAGTAGCTTTCCTTATAATATCTGATAGCTTCCACCTGTCCTATGTGCTTGCTGGATGTTCATGTACCAGAAGGATCCTCAAAAATATCATATTAAGTGCTAGAGTGTACATTTTAACTTTCTCTTTGATTACCCGAAGAGGTAGTCCTCCTCGGACAACTCTTCTCTGTTCACATGTTGGCCAAATCCTTGCGAGGATTGTGGTCAATTATCTTTCTCGTAGTTTATCGTCCTCAAACGGATGTACCTTCTCGGACAGGCCCACGGCCCAGCATCTAAAATTGGGCCTTTGACTCCTACACTAATTAATTCTAAACTCTTTGGTTTTTGTACGCAATAACTCACTTGGATGAATATTTATGATGTCATTCCACATTTGACTCTAAAATTAGGAAATAAAAATATCTTTAAAAATAAATAATTTAGGACACACGGCGCAAAATTACACTTCAATTGTAAAATCTAATTAGATTTTCTCTAAGCTTTACCCGTGTGAGGCCCACCTGCTTGTGAGAGGTAGGTCTCATGTGCCTGACGCATGAGACATTTTTCCATAATTTAAGTATTGTTGATAATCATTCTTTTTTTTTTTTTTTTTAACTCTTTAAAAAGTCTTGTAAGACTATTGTTAGGTAGAAAATGTAAATTGTACTGTGGGGTACAGGAATTCCAATAGGGTAATTGAGCCACATGTCATACCCGTGGCCGAGAGGGGCCATTATCATGCAAAGGAGGCCACACCCTCGGACAGTAAGACCATGTCAATAGCACGTCATCAGAGGAAGTCGTATCGTAGAGGAAGAGCT
Organism: Lithocarpus polystachyus; assembly: GCA_033629205.1. Classification (NCBI taxonomy): domain Eukaryota; kingdom Viridiplantae; phylum Streptophyta; class Magnoliopsida; order Fagales; family Fagaceae; genus Lithocarpus; species Lithocarpus polystachyus. The sequence goes on along the minus strand of CM066164.1, from coordinate 21,975,316 downwards.
TCAAGAATGGGATTAGCACTGACATGATGGTGGTTGCTTCCACATTTAATTCATCCCACCAAACATCTCCTAGCTGAATTATGTGGAGAAGACCTTTGAACAATGTTGCTTTGGCTTCCGCAACTCACAGGAGGTTTGGGAAGGTGCCTAATGGGACAAGCACTCAAGTAGTGGGCAGGATGACCAACAAATGAAGGGCCAAGATCATCTGAAAGTACAAAAACTTGTAATTTAAACAATTTATTGATGAGATAGCTATTGATCTTTAATTTTCTAGAAATTTTGCAAGTGTGTAAGATATAAGATGAATATGTAATTCAATGGTAAATTTGTCAAAATTTACATCCAATAAAAAGATATTGAGTAAGGTTATAGCCATAAATTATAATTAATTTTGTAACTAAACTTTGTTTTTTGATTTATCAGGCAGTGGATTATTGACTACTTAGTTTTTGCTAGGTATTGTAAGTTGGTTAATCTCAAGACTTTTGGTTTTATTTCCAAAATGGTGCAAGTTGCTTTGATTGCTGGAGCACTTGGTTAATGTGAAATCTCATCATCCTAAATGCTGTCAAGTGCATGAGATGTTGATCAAATGTAATTTTGTTGCATATTAGCTTGACATAGATTCAAAAAGTTGGAGAAGACATGTCAAACTTCATGTGGTTATTCAGCCTTGGACTTTTGGAGTTTTATTGACCACATTAGGCTCTCCAAACTGTGAATCCCAAGGCTTACCCTTCTTGAATGTGCATGGGTAATGAATATGTGATCTTGCAATGGTTTTTCTCCTCCTGAACAGGCACATGTAAATGAGAAAATTAGCTAGCTTCAAGTATTTTTTATTGTCTGTTTGGTTCAGCTTTTTGGGTCCAAAAAGCACGTTATCAGTCCGAAAATGTGAGTTTTATGTGTTTGGTAAAATTTTAGGATAGTGCGTTTTAGTCCACAAAATGTGATTTTCTACGTTTTCATTTGGCCCCTATGGAGTTGCAATTGTAAAACACAAAAGTTGCACATTACCGTTGGAAAAGTTTTGCCTTCTCCTTAATTTACCATCAACTTTTTTCTCAAAAATCCAATTTTACCCTTGAAAAATATCTCAATTTTGAGAAGCATTAGTCAAATATTCAATTTTTTCAAAAAGCATTTTTTAATAGTTTTTACTAAACACTATGCTTTTAAAAAAAGAAAAAAAAAAAGAAGAAGTCCAATTTCATATTATAATTTTTAAAAACGTCACTTTAAAAAAAAAACACAATTACAAAAAGCTAAACCAAACTCACTTAGATCTTTGGGCATAGCTTTCCTTGGTTGAAACTCCAAAGCAAGATGAGGCTACTTTTAGTTTTGTCTTTTCCCTAGAGCTGGTAGTAAGAAGAAAGTTAAGAAGAGTAGATATCAGATTTCTTAAAAATATTAGTTTAGAAAATATCTTTTGAAATTTTTTATGGAAAAAAGAAAAAAAAAATTGACATTTTTTATATTTCTTATAAAAGTGGAATAAATTTTTTTCTAAAATTGTCAATTAATAAATATCCTAAGTGGAATTATGGATCTAAAATGAGTGGAAGAGAAAAAAAAAATTTTTCCCATTTTTTTTAGTCCTTGGGCAGACCATGAGCCCCTTAGGTGGCCTATTTTATGTAAGGAAGGAATTTGGGCTTTCGTGAGGAACACAACAGGCCTTAGGCCCAGTCTTTAGATAAATTGAAGTTTTGGGCCTCTCGGGCCTTCAAGGCCAATTTGCGCGGCGAATTTAATTCAGCTTCTACGCATGTTTGGCGTTGCGACAGATTTCAAGCTGTTAAAAATTTTGGGCCCAATATTTTGAAAAAAATAGGGGAAGCTTTCTTGTATGAGGGTCCCTCCTGTGTGACTTAAAAATTCATTTTGGGCTTGTCTTGAGCCTTTAATAGATTGGCCCATGATTCCAATCCGTGTTACACTGTTAATGTATGTGTGGTACATTTAAAAATAAATAAATCCTGAATAGAAGGTTATAATGACACAATTCTCATTAAAGATAAAAAAAAAACTTGATTTTACTGCTCAATTTAAAGACACTCGTTTCAGGAATGATTTATTTCCTTCTTAAGAGTTTAAAGTCAGAAACAAACACAACCTTTTACCCTGGGTAGAGTTAAATATATACATTCATTATTGAAATTAACTTTATGAAAAATTATCCCCATAAAAAAAAAAAAAAAACTTTATGAAATATTATCACCATTATTACTCTAGGTCTAGGAGATAAAGTAGAAAATCTAGCACGACTGTTATGTTGTAAATATGTGATCACCTTGTAGAATATCAACAGTTTAAAAATGATTACTTTCCAATATGTACCCACTAGACAAGTTTAATTTGAGGTAGTATCTCCAAATTTGGATGAAATTTTGTTAAAGATATCCAGATTTGTTGCAGAGTTTTGGAAGGTTCTTAATATCCCGATGGGATCAACAAGCAATAGGATCCAATCAGCTTGGTCTAAACCAGATAGGGACACTATTAAGATCAATGTAGATGCTGCTTGTAGCACTGTGAGTTCTTCCATTGCAACTATAGCTAGAGATTGGAGAGGGGATGTGGTGTTTGCTTGTTCAAAAAGAGTGAACACCACACTCCCTCTTCAAGTAGAGGTTGAAGCTATAATATGGGCCCTCAACCTGGCAGTAAACTTGTATGTTGACTCCATTTCCATTGAGAGTGACTCAAAGTCCTGCATTGATGCGCTGAGTTGTCCTCATCAAGATGTTCCTTGGAGAATAAAAACCATATGTTCAGATGTTTTAGCTTTAAAATTAAAATTTTCTAATTGTAGTTTCAGTTGGGTGGCTAGAGAAGCAAATGTTGCTGCTCATGTTTTAGCCAAGTGGTCTTTGTCAAACAACTACTTTGGCTCTTTTGATGTGGGGTTGGGGCCTCCTTGCTTTGTTTCTGTTATTAGAGCTGAGGCTCTTTCCCTTCTTGTGTAGTTTTGTTCTTGCTTAATAAAATTGATGGTTCATCAAAAAAAAAAAGACAAATTAAAGTTGCACATGCGTTAGCCAAAGGCATACAACCGGCTTTAAGAAACTCCATCTTCTGTTATAAAATATATTCACGAGAATGCAATCAATATTTAACATAATTGGGAATATTATTATCTCGTGTCCACTTTTTTACATCAACTTTTATGTTTTATTTTTTTGGGAAAAAAAAATTTGATTTTGTTTAAAGTAAATGAGCTAATAAAAAAATAGACTCCTCGGCGAGAGGTGGAGAATCCTCTCACCAAACAATATCATTAGTCACATATAATGAGCTAAAATGCGGGCTACAGAATTAGCCTCACATCAAACATTACTAACTAAGAAGCACCTAAACCTGTAGAATATGTCTAAGTCAAGAAAACTGCTTATCAAACATTGAGAGGGCTCTCGTTACAAAAACATTATCGCCTTCGATAACCAGTTCCCTAAACCCAACTTCGATAGCAAAACATATCGCCCTACAACAAGCCAAAATCTCAGTTTCTTCACTGTCAAAAAATTGGAGAACCCCTTGCCAATAGTGCAGCCATAACCTTTCATGTCTCAATTGTGGACATTACCATTTTACCTTTTAAAATGTGTACATTAATGCTTCAATTATGGATATTAAGTAAAACAATGGATAAAAAATGAGTGGAAGAGAAATTTTTTTCTTTTTTTTTTTGCAACAAAGCTATCAATTATTGCTCCAAAAAACATTATGCTTTATGGTCATGTAATTACTCATGTCAAGATATTTGTGGATTTATTCTATGGATTGAAATGAGAATTTCTCTCATTTCTTGCTTATAAAAGGTATTTTTCTCAGTGTTGAAAATATACTTTTGTTGTGCTTCCATGCGGAAAAGACTACTACTATTGTGACAAGTTTAACCTAAATGAAGCTTTCTTTAACATGTTTGGAACCTTTATTCTAGTATATATTAGCCCCAACAGCTATTTAGCAATACAAGAATACATAATTTCATGAAAAGTAAAAGATTTAAACAAGAACATGACAACTACACTGAGACTTGAAGCTTAGTAGCTCACAAACATCTATAGACTCATAGGTTTAAGGATAGTAAGGAGTTGCAGCAAGATAAAGAGGGACTTTCTTATGAATACTAAGCCCAAATACCTCACTCATGTCCAACTCCTCTCCTATTGCACTACCAGGAAAGTCCCAATCAAACCAATATAAGAGGTTGGCGAGAACGTACTCAACTGATTTAAGTCCAGATGACATACCAGGGCATACCCTTCTTCCACCTCCAAATGGGATATATTGAAAGTCTTGGCCTATAAAATCAATCGGATTGCTATTATTAGCATTGAATCTCTATGGAAGGAACTCCTCAGCCTTGTCCCAGAATTCGGGGTCTCTGTGAATGGCCCAAGAATTGACATACACTCTTGTTTTACAAGGAATGTCATAGCCACCAAGTTTAGCATTTGCAGATGTTTCTCTAGGAACCAAGAATGGCACAGGAGGATGTAATCGAAGTGTCTCCTTAACGATACATTTTAAGTAGCACATTTGATTGACATCATTTACAACCACCTTTGATTTCCTTCCAACCACTTCTCTGACCTCTTCTTGTGCTTTCTTCATGATATTTGGTTTTTTCATGAGCTTCGCCATTGCCCACTCCATTGTTGTTACGGAAGTATCAGTTGATCCCAAAAACATATCCTGAATTTCAGACCAAATAAAAAGCTTTAGTCGATATTTGTTTGTATGTGTGTGTATATGTATAAACCTAACGCTTGGTCTAGTCGTTTGTAGGGCCGATTTGATGTATTTTGTTGCGTAAGGAGAAAATTTTAAGTAGGATATTTTCTTATATTTAAGTATTAATTAATTGCAATTTATTTAGTTTTCTTTTTTTTCCGTTTAAATATCTTCTTATTGATTTTTGAGATACAAAAATTCTAATTAAGTTTAGCTAATATTTTATTTTTAATTGATAATATGACTAAATCATGTAATATTTTTTGTGACATATTTTATATTAAAGAGAATTTTATCAATTTTAATTTTGATAAACTTTGAAGGAATTGTAACAAATATTGTTAGTAACATTTTGTAAGCAATACATGTATTTATAAAAGAAGCTAGCCTTTTAATGAAATTTAGTACTTTAATAAGAGAATTTTCATTTATTTGTAAAACTTATTTTAAAAAACTATATTTATAAGAAAAATTGTAATTTAACTAGAATAAAAGAAATATTAAAGTATAGAACAATAAAAAACGGGTTTATAAAAAGCACAATTGTGACTTTATTAAATAATAGAATCACCTTATAGGCTTATACTCTAAACTTGTATAAGTAAAAACTAATTCACCATACTCAGTGAATTACGAATACAAATTATAAACTATTAATATTTTATATTTATATATTTAGTGATTTTCACACAGACATTTACATTTGATTAAAATCTTTATTATAAGAAAAAGGGGCTATCAATAAAAACAAGTGCTGACAGAAGTCAATAAATATAAAAAAAGTAATTCTAAGACCACATTCTTTATTACACAAATTTTTAATAATTATCTTATATGGTAAAATGTAATTGACTATTTGTCACTTTTACATAAATTTACTATTCAATATTCTACCACATCAGGGTTATAGTAATGCAAGCGCACAAAAGGGTATGTTATAGATTTAAAAAAAAAAAAAAAAAAGCTCTCTAATCTTTATCAATCCCTTCACCTATCCTTTAATCAAATACATACGACAAAAACAAGGGACCTACTTTGCGGCACTTGAACATGCAGCATTCAGGTGGCTGCAGCCTAATCTGACGTGATAAATTAAGTTTATATGTGAAAGAAAAACAAAGTGAATACTATAAAAAGAAAAAGAAAAAAAAAATCAAAGTTAAGCTCAGCAACAAAAAGATTAAATTTAAATAAAAAAGAAAAAAGAAAGGTAAAAGGAAAGCCAACAAGAAATGGAAATGAAAGATAAGAAGTGATTGAGGAGCACCGAGCACCTAAAAAAAACTGAAAAACAAAATTTTTACTGTTTGATTTTTTCAGAATCAAAATGGAGAGAGAATGCACCTTTTTATTTTGGTCTTTCATTCTTAGAGATGATCACTATTTTGTATGGGAAAAGAATAAAGAAGGAAGAGAGAGAGAGAGAGAGAGAGAGAGAGAGAGACCAGTAGGATTGCTTTGATGCTGTCTTGATTTAGATCGAAGTCAAGCATGCCATCTTCTTTAAGCTGAAGGAGAATTTCTACAAAATTTTTCTTATTGGACTGGCCACCATCTGTTGTCAACATCTTGTCCTTGTGCTCCTTAATCACCAATTCGAACAATGCATCTATTTCTTTGAAAGTCCTTTTCAGTCTTGAGGTTAAACCTGTAAGCACATCTAGCCATCCCAATAAAGGAAAATAGTCTCTAAAACTAAAACATGCAAATTCCTCCATTACCCTCATCCACAACTCCCCATACCTTCTCTTACCATCTTCTCCTTCATTTCTTTGTCCTATAACAGTTCTAAACACAATGTTGTTTGAGACAGTAAGCAACATCTCACTTATATTAACCTGTTTTCCTTCTAGACATGAACATTGTATCTTCTTGATCATAATATCAACCTCTTCTTCCCTCAAGAATTGAAATGATTGCACTCTATCAGGGCTCAAAAGCTCTTGAACACAAATCTTTCTAACTTGTCTCCAATACTCACCATAGGGTGCAAACACCAAGTCTGTGCTTCCATTGAGAAAGATATCTACAGCAGTTGTTGTTGCTCGATTCGCAAAGACAATATCGTGGCTCTTCAGCATTTCTTTCACCATTTCTGGGGAGGAAACTACAAGAGTTGGAACACAGCCTAATTGCAAGAACATTAAGGGACCATGCTTGTTGGAAAGGGCTTGGAAAGAGCGGTGGGGAAGTGAGCCTAGTTGATGAAGGTTACCAACTATTGGTAGCTTTGGTAGGGATGGAGGTAAATTGAGATTTCCACCTCTATTGAGTCTAAGCAGAAGGAGAAGGATAAGAGGTAGAAGAAGAAGAGGAATAAGGAAGTGAAGGTTATGTGCTAGTACTCCATGCGACTCTTGCCACAATGACTGCAACAATTTTAGATCCATTACCACTACTGTGTAATTTCTGAGAATGGAACTAACGTTTAGGTGAAATATATATTGGCACCTTGACACCTTTTCTTCTATTACATTCATGAAATATAGATCGAATCATTGAGTTCCAATAATGCATGCTTGTGCTGTTGAGCATTTTGTCTGCTGTGTGGAGACTCAATTCCGTACCCCACATTTCCCCTTTTGTTTTGTTTTGGTTTTTTTTTTTTTTTTTTTTTTTTAAGTCTTCCGTTTGTATATTTATAAGAATCTGCATATATATTGATAACAAATTTCACAATATTTTTACCATTATTAAAGTGTCAATTTTTTATAAGTCAAAATAAAATAATAAAATATGAAACTGTGACCAACCACAGCTAAAAATAAATGTTTTATGAAAATGTTGTGACACTTGTTGGGTGAATATGTAAAAACTACGATATTTTTGGTTTGTTCAATATATATTGTTAATCACTTTTTTTTTTTGTAGTCATCGATTTGTGCTCTTTTGTATATATATAAAAAGAGTGAATAGGCTCATTAATAGTATTATGAACAGTATTTTAGGTTTTGTAACTTGCCTTTTTCCTCCCCTGCCCCCCCTCCCTTTTTTTTTTCTTCAAGTTCATTAACTTGGTTTGAACTTTTTATTTTTTATTTTTAAGATCTTTATATGTTTACTTTATACTTGTAATGTAAGCTTACATTTCATACACATAGAAAATAGTAAATATTATATACATTTAATAAACTCTACAGTACACATTTGGTTTAATGAGCCTTTGTCTTTTTTTTTTTTTTTTCTTTTTTTTTTCTTTCAAGTTTTGAACAGTTGCTACAGTGTCACTTTGGTTTGTTTGAGTGACGCTGTAACTATAGTAGCTACAAACTTTTTTTTTTTTTTTTTTCAGTCTTCCGTTTGTACTTTTTTTTTTCTTTTAAATATTTATAAGAACTCGCATATATATTGTTATACTGACAAAATATTTTCACAATTATTGAAGTGTCAATTTTTTATAAGTCAAAATAAAATAATAAAATATGAAACTGTGACCAGCCATAACTGAAAATAAATGTTTTGTGAAAATGTTGTGACCCTTGTTGGGTGAATGTGTAAAAGCTACAATACTTTTGGTTTGTTCAATATGTATTGTTCATCGTTTTTTTTTTTCCTCTTCCAGTCATTGATTTGTGCTCTTTTTCTATATATAAAAGAGCGAATGGACTTATGAATAATATTTTTGGTTTAGTGACTTGTCTTCCCCCCCCCCCCCCCCACATTTTTTTTTTTTAAAGGACCTTTATATGTTTACTTTGTACTTGTAATTTAAGCTTACATTATATACACACAAAAAGTAGCAAATATTATATACATTGAATAAGCTCATAAACAATGTTATGAACAATATTTTTGGTTTAGTGAGTTGCCTCTTTCCCCCCCTTTAAAAAAAAAAAAAAAAATTTTATTTCTTCATGTTCACCAACTTGGTTTGAGCTTTTTTTTTCTTTTTCTTTTTCTTTTAAAGGATCTTTATATGTATACTTTCTACTTATAATGTAAGCTTACATTGTATACACACACAAAAAGTAGCAAATATTATATACATTTGCAAAAAAAAAAAAAATTTGTACAAATTTTGCAAATGTATACAACATTTACCAATTTTTATGTGTTTACAATATAAATTTACATTGTAAGTGCAATGTATATATATATATATATATATATAAAGAGTGAATGAGAAAAGTTACAGTAATTTAGTTACAGTAGTTTTAGTTTGTTTAACTTTCACTTTTTTTCTCCCCTTTTTGGAGAATGCATAAAGTTATAGTATATTTACTATATTATTTTGGGTTTGTCCAATTCACACCGTTTCACATTACAATAAAATATTAACATCACAAATTAGCACAATATTTTCACAATTGTTAAGGTGTTAATTCATTATAGGTCAAAATGAAATAATAAAATATCATACTAGAACTAATTACAACTAAAAATAAAAGTATTATGAAAAAGAAGTGCTATATTCACAATAATTTTCACAACACTTTCATAACAAATCAAATATTGTAAATTGTTATAAGGTTCTAATTTAAACTTACCAATGAAACTACTTTTTTGCCTACCAATAACAACTTGTAGTAACCTACTACTTATGATTTGTTGTGAAAATGTCGTGGACATAACATTTTTTTTTGTGTGAAAAATTTTAAGGCATCTTGATGTTGTTACAATATTTTCAAAACTGCTGAGGTGTTAATTCTTTAAAGTTAAAATAAAATATAACAAAATTATAAAGGTATTATGAAAATGTTGCGTCATTCTGTTGTGTGTTTATAAATTTTTTGTTGGTTTAATCAATTTTGTTGAGCCAAAATTCACTATTCCACATACAATTTTCTTAGGTTGACTTTTCGTATATTTTTTTCTTTGCACACCATCTTAAGTAAAAACACATAGTTTTACACACAAAAACAAAAACAAAAACAAAAACAAAAACAAAAACAAAAACAAAAACAAAAACAAAAACTTAGGAAAAAAACATTTTTCATCCTTTATATTTGGGGTAATTTACAATTCTTCCTTAAACTTTAAAATCAAGTAATTTTTCCCTTAATAGTTTGGAAAAGAGCAAATATGTTATATTGCTATTCTCATAGTTAAACCCCAATGAAAGCTTACGATTCTTAAAATATTTTATTGTGTAATGTCTAAATTACTCTAGCTAAATTTTAACATTCTAAAAATTTTCTTCACGTATTTTGAGTTTTAAATGATAAAAAATCTTAGAAAGTTAAAATGATGATATTAGGTGTTTTACCTGTTATCTAAAGAACGTTGATTTTCTAGGTTTAAATTTTTAAAACTTATAATTTATCTTATGAAAAATTCGATGACACATGCCTTTTGTTATCTTTTTTATTTTTTATTTTAAATTTTTTAGCAAAACTCAGTTGTTTATTGTTGGAAAATGATGATATTCGTTATCATTCTTAAAAGTTTTTAGAGAGTAGATATATTGTCTTTATCAAGTAGGTACTAAAAAACTATATATTATAGTTAAATAAATATTTATACGTTAAATAGCTACTCTAACTTTGTAGTTGATCAAAATTCTTAAGTGAATGAGATTAACTTTTTACGACATAATTATCAAAATTCTTAAAATTAATGTCTCTTTTGATTAATGTAAATCTCTATATACTTTAAAAATCAAATGATTCATATCTTTGTTTTATGATACAAATAAAGTCTAGAATTAATCTTAATTACTACTTTTTTCCCACGATAAGCACGTGTCTTGCACGTGCTGCCCTAACTAGTTTATTTTAAAAGGCTAATTATAATGCTGTATGGCATTAAAAAAAAAAAAGTGCAATATCTATAATATTGTCATAATATTTTTATAACAAATCATATATGGTAAGTTGTTACTGGTTCTACTTTAACATGGAAGTTATTTTTTTGCTTACTAATAACAATTTATGTAACCATAATATTTATTATAAAAATATTGTGAAAATGTTATAGCCATAGTATTTAAAATAAAATTATTACTTTATAATACACTCTTTAACACCATGGGCCAGATTCTTCACGTTTTACACGACGTACATGTTTCTTGCATTCACTTTTTTATATATTTCCCTTTATATTTTAAATATGAACATTTTTATTTTTGTCTTAAATAAAAATTACAATCTCTAAGTTTGCTTGAAATTCATTTTAGTCCTCTAACTTTATTTTTGTTAAATTTGGTCCCCTATGTTTTATATTTATTCAATTTAGGCATTTTGTCAAACTTGTTAAAAATTTGCCATTAAATTATTTTCTCACATGAAAAAAAAAATCTATAAAATTAATAAAAATATTTATGTGAGATTGTAATGGATATTATGTGTAAAAGGCCTCAAAAAGTTATATGACACATTAATAGGAAACCAATTACAAGTCAAATTGTTTTGATTTTATATATACTAGCTTGTAACCTCATGCATATACATGGATATATACTTAAAAGTTGTCAGTTCGTTTAGACCCCTTATCCCAACAGATTAACCTAGAGAATTAGCCAAGTTATTAACTTAGGTAATTTAATTAAACTAGGTTAACACAAATAAATATAAAAACAATAAAGCAGCGGAAAATAAATAACACAAAGATATGATGACCCAGGAAACCACACCGGTAAAAACCTGGGGAGGATTTGACCTAGCTATCCTCAAGGTAAACTGAATCCACTATGAAAGAATTGAAGTTTACAAAATAGACTTAGACCACTAACGTCATATTGCTACCTGCCTGTAGGAAACTTACTACCATGACTCCATGATAGCTCCGAGATCCACGGACTTCTTCTTTCCGGAATTCTTCAGCAAATCCACAAGCGCACCTGCTTGTATATCTTTGTGCTCTTTGATTCTGCAACTGTAACGATCTACACAACTCTTGACATAAATCTCAAGTTTGTAAACCCTAAGTGTATGTGAAGGTAAACACCTCTAGATCTCACAATGAGATTCACAAACACAGCAAAACAGAACACTAAAAACGTGGCTAGGGTTTTCCCTTTTATACTTAGGGCAAACATAAAACCCTATACATTAAAACGGGCTTGGGCTGAGTTGGAAAATTCTGCAGAAAAACGTTCTGTGCGATTTTCGATCGATCGAGTCTCACAGAAAGTTACAAGTAATTCTGCATAAAAACTCGATTCCAACTTTACAATAAATCCCATACTTTGAGCAAGTCTAACACACGACTCAACATTGTTTTGATCATGGTTTGCCAACATACAAAATGAAGTTCTAAATACATTAGATCCTAGTCTTTAGAACCTAACAAACTCCCCCTTTGGCAATCCGTGACAAAACACAGACTAAACAAAATGCTCAAAGTTACAAATTGAAAAAGCCCATTATAAAAAAATAGCCACTTAACAATTCAACCTAAACTACTATCCAACAGTTGCAAGGTAGACAGCAGCTCGACTGAAAACAACCTGTATATTCCTGTAACACTTAACAAACACATAAACGCATGTGTGTAAAGGAAAAAACAGTAAAACAACAAATATGCAAACTAACTCTCCCCCTAAGTTAGATATACCATAAATAATTTCAACTCCTCCTAAAAAGAGCATTCCTGTTATTTTCCACACAAATTCAACATAACTCTCCCTTTTTGTCACGTATTGACAAAGATAACTCAAACAAAGAGTAACAACTCAACAGAGAACAAGAGGAAATAGAGAATTAAGGGAACAAAAAATTCAACTCTATAAAAATAGAGACAACTCCTCCTATGAAGAGCAACAACACCCCCTATGAACAACAAAGGTTAAAAAAAACTTTTCTCCCCCTATAAAAATAGGAAAAACAAAACAAGTTTTGGGAAAAACAGTTTTGGGAAAAATTTAGGAGGTGGGGATAAATAAAACACACAAACCAAAAAAAATTGAATTGAGGATACACATGAAGAAACATATTCTCTCTTTCAATAAATGCAAACTTGACATGTTATGACCCATAAATAGTTGCATGAGTAGAGAAAATATTTGCACATTGATTATCCATCATATCTCTTAAGAAAAATATTTTCTGCAATTCACACATCAAGAAAAATAGCATATACTAAAATGTACAAAGGACTCAAAAATTAATCAATCAATTTTTAAATCAAGTTGAGTACCCAATTTAGCAAAGTGTATGCATGCTATGTGTGAAAACAATGAGAGATATGACTGCAAAACTGCAAGATGGATACAAAAACAATGCAATTCATGTGAATCCTAAACATAAATGATGCATGAAAAAATTTGGTTAAAAACTCTAAAAACTGAAAATTTTTCAGTTTCGATCGATCGAGTATCGATCGAATACCAATCGAGTCAGACAGAATCAAACCAAAAATTTTAATCGCAATTTCGATTGATCGAAAAACAGCTTCGATCGATCGAAAATCTGGAAAACTTAAATTTTTGAAAAACAGAGCAATTTTATGCAGAAACTCCTCAAAGCATAGTATTTCATGAATGAAATGCATGAGTATGAGACTAAAAGTTTTTCAAAAACACATGAATACAGCCCAGATCTTTCAAAATTAAGATTTTCAATCAATTTGTCCTTAAAACTCAAATTTTGCATCAAAATCAAGGAACATATAATCTTGGATGGCCACAACAAAATCACACACAATAACATGTACAAAGTTTAGCAAAGAGTAACATGTGTAGTGTGTGCAACTAGCAAAAACTTAAAAAACATGTGAAGTAATATGTGAATAGTAATCAATTACAAAGTCTACAAAATTCATCACATAGAATTTGAAAGAGACTATCACCTAAAGAGTTACATCATATAACTCTCACATCTCCTAGATTAAAAGCTTGCAATCATGTAAGTTTCTTGATTTGCCTCATTATTCAATTTAATTGATTAGAAACTTAATAAAAGCCGGGATAATGTACACACCAATTTTATTTGAATTTGTGAGATTATTATAGCCCAATAATGTACACACCAATTTTAATAGAGGCTACACCTTATGTTCTTTTTGTGCATGTGCTACACTTTCTCGAGCACATAATCTTACGATATGCACTAAGGTGTTCATGATTGGCTAGTAAACAGTGGTGAGATAGTTATTTATGCCTTTCTCAATAAGTTCAAGTCCAACAATCAAAGGCATGTGACTTCAAGATCAAGACAAAGTGATCAAAAACTATAAACATCTTCCCACACAACATGCACTACAAAGACTTCAGCTAGTAAAGTGCAATAAAGAAGCTCATCCAAGCTAAACAAGGTACATAAGCATGTTATGTCAAGATAATATGGCCAACCTTGATTATAAATCCAAGATATATAATACAAAACACATAAAGATCTTTTTGGTTAAAAAAAATTTATGACCAAAAAACAAAAAGCACACATTATTCTAAATGAACAAAAATGCAAATGCAATGCATGACAGTGCTTAACTAAGCTATAGAGGGTACACAAACAAGAAATATCAATTTCTTAATTAACCCATGAGTACATGTACAAACTAGTACATACTCACACAAAATCAAAAATAGCTTAGCACTTATATAACACATGCTATTCAAGTTTCTCCACAATGTCAAGCATGTTTTAAATCAAGAGAGATATCATAATTCATGTAATCCTCAAGAAAATAACAAAAAAACATCCTAAAAAAAACAAAACAACCAAAAACAGAAATAAAACATGTCCACAAATAATTGAAAGAATTAAATTAGGGACAAGTCAACAACACTCACCTTAGAGAATCTTTCCTCACCCATATAGCACGAGTCTTCGGCTTTGTAGGTGAAAATCCATGTGAAGCAGAGTGTATTTGAGGGATTACACCAATCTTCTGAGAAAGACTAAAATCCTGCAAATTCCTTTCACAAGCCAACAAGCTCAAATTTTTCAAAAGCATATGAAACAATTTATATGGACTTATGGCAGGAGAAATATCATCACATGTCCTAGACTGAAATACAGAATTTTTAAATTTCAATTTATGACAATTAGGACGTATGTGACCAGAGACACCACAAAAATGACAAACAGGAACAAATTTCGGAACATCAGTATTCCTAACAACAAATATAGTCTCAGATTTTGATTTTTGCCTCAACAAAGAACAATTTGGCCTAATATGACCAACAACACCACAATGGTGACAGGTAGGCACAAAAACAGATTTCTTTTGCACACTAGCAGTAGGTTTAGACATAAGTTTAGAAACTTCAGCGTCTCTATCAGAACTTTTACCTTTGTCTAACCTAGCAAAATAAGCATTTTCTTTATTATTCCTCTTAAAAGGAGGGATATAAAGTTTTTCAGCTTTAGGCTTAAAAGAAACTGAAAAACTTCTGTTATCATCAGCAAGCTTGGTACTAGTCAAATTTTCAATTTTAGCTTTAGATTCAACTAACTCTTGTTCCAAGCTTTTCATCTTCTCATCTTGAGAGGAAATTTGATTTCTCAAAAATTCATTCTTTTTATTAGATTCATCTAATCTAACAATCAATTCCTCTTTTTCAAGATTAGCCAATTTTAACTCTTCTTTAAATTTCTTAGCAATTTTCAAAGACTTAGATAATTCCTTACGAAGAGTTTCAAAGGCATCAATAAAATCAATAGAAACAACAGTGTCCTTTTTATTCAAATCATCACAAACATGAGCAGAAAGACACTTCAAATTATCCATGATAACAGGGATCAAGGATCAACTCTTAGATCAAAAGATCTACAACAAAAGAGCTACCTGCTCTGATACCACTTGTCAGTTCGTTTAGACCCCTTATCCCAACAGATTAACCTAGAGAATTAGCCAAGTTATTAACTTAGGTAATTTAATTAAACTAGGTTAACACAAATAAATATAAAAACAATAAAGCAGCGGAAAATAAATAACACAAAGATATGATGACCCAGGAAACCACACCGGTAAAAACCTGGGGAGGATTTGACATAGCTATCCTCAAGGTAAACTGAATCCACTATGAAAGAATTGAAGTTTACACAATAGACTTAGACCACTAACGTCATATTGCTACCTGCCTGTAGGAAACTTACTACCATGACCCCATGATAGCTCCGAGATCCACGGACTCCTTCTTTCCGGAATTCTTCAGCAAATCCACAAGCGCACCTGCTTGTATATTTTTGTGCTCTTTGATTCTGCAACTGTAACGATCTACACAACTCTTGACATAAATCTCAAGTTTGTAAACCCTAAGTGTATGTGAAGGTAAACACCTCTAGATCTCACAATGAGATTCACAAACACAGCAAAACAGAACACTAAAAACGTGGCTAGGGTTTTCCCTTTTATACTTAGGGCAAACATAAAACCCTATACATTAAAACGAGCTTGGGCTGAGTTGGAAAATTCTGCAGAAAAACGTTCTGTGCGATTTTCGATCGATCGAGTCTAATTTTCGATCGATCGAGTCTCACAGAAAGTTACAAGTAATTCTGCATAAAAACTCGATTCCAACTTTACAATAAATCCCATACTTTGAGCAAGTCTAACACACGACTCAACATTGTTTTGATCATGGTTTGCCAACATACAAAATGAAGTTCTAAATACATTAGATCCTAGTCTTTAGAACCTAACAAAAGTTATACATTAAGATGCATAGTATAACTCTTATATATATAATTTAAGAGTTGGTTTCTCATGCGCGTGAGATATACATTAAGATGCTTTAAGATGCATGGTATAATTCTTACATATATAATTTAAAAGTTGGTATCTCATGTACTTAGCGCATGAGAGATTTTTTCATAATTTAAATATTATTGATTGTCATTTTTTTAACTCTTTAAAAAGTCTTGTAAAACTATTTGTAGGGGCACATTTTGTTCGTCCTCGGCAAGGCTCTAGGCGCAGTGCCGAGGAGGCTCAAAGTGTCCCACATCGAAGAGAGCTTCTCCCACTTTCAATCTTATAAGCTGTGAAGCGAAGGAAGTAGTGAATACGAGAATACGATAGTACACTACTTCCTTCGCTTCACAGCTTATAAGGTTGAAAGTGGGGGAAGCTCTCTTCAATGTGGGACACTTTGAGCCTCCTCGGCATTGCGCCTAGAGCCTTGCCGAGGACGAACAAAATGTGCCCCTACACTATTGTTAGGTAGAAAATGTCAATTGCCAATTTTTAAATTTTTTAATGCTAATTAATTCTAGGCTTTTTGATTTTTGTATGCAATAACTCACATGATGGATATTTATGATGTGATCTCACATTTGACTCTAAAATTAAAAAATAAAACCATCTCTAAAAATAAATAATTTAGAACACATGACGCAAAATTAAACTTTAATTGTAAACGTGTGGGGCACACTTGCTTGTGAGAGGCTGGCCTCATGCACTTGGCGCATGAGAAATTTTTCCATATTTAAATATTATTGATAGTATGTAATTTTTTTTTTTTTTACTTTTTAAAAAATCTTGAAAGACTATTGGTAGGTTTAAAAAGTAAGCCTATTTGATGAAGGTTACCAACTATTGGTAACTTTGGTGGGGATGGAGATAAATTGAGATTTCCACCTCTATTGAGTCTAAGAAAAAGGAGAAGGATAAGAGGTAGAAGAAGAAGAGGAATAAGGAAGTGAAGGGTATGTGCTAGTACTCCATGCCATGGTTATGAAATCCGGACTATGTAACGAACCATAAAAGAAAGAAGTTCAAGGTTTTTGAGGTTCGATCGAGGTCGGATCGTGGTCGAACCGTGATGATATTATAATTAATTTAATAATGAATAAAAATAAAAATAAATAAAATAATTATATAAATTTTAACAATCTTAACAAAAACAGTATTTATAGATGTTAAAAATATATCTTGATTAAAGATTGAAAGATATTTCTCATAATTTACTACAAAGATTAATAAACATCTTTTAATTATTTAAGATATTCTATTAAAATTGTAATGCACTACTATAATTAGTCAAAACTAATGCATTTAAAGTTTATTTAATTCTTGTTATCAAAAAAAAAAATATAATAATAAAGTTTATTTAATTCATCCGTAGCACAGAGTTGAAACTATAAAATTACATTTCATGTATTAAATTTATATACATTCAAAGGCTTTCAAAAAGAAAAGTTTATTTCATAAAAAAAAAATTACTATATATGTATTAAAGTTTGAAATTGTAGCAGGTATTCAACTAAAAGTCTAAACACGTTTCTCAAAACTAAAAAAATGTCAAAGTACCATGAAAACACGTTTCTCAAAACTAAAAAACATGTCAGAGTACCATGAAAACAAGTGTGTGGCTGTGGAATTTTTAAAACAAGTGTGTGAAAGTACCATGAAAACACGTTTCTCAAAACTAAAAAACATGTCAGAGAACCATGAAAACAAGTGTGTGGCTGTGGAATTTTTTTGTTTAAATATAAAATATCTCATCTTTTACTCTTCCCCACGCAGATAAGAAACACAAACACGTTTTTTTCTTTGGGGGGGGGGGGGTGGTTTGTGTTTTCAAACCATCATTTTCAATTTTTAAACATTACACGTATTTTCACACATTTTTTTATCCACACATATTTTCACAAATATTTTTAAATAACAATTTTCAGTTTTCAAACATATGTACTAAATGGGCCTTGGATCTCTAAATCTAAAATTAAGTGTAACGACCCAAGGAAAAGCACTAGCCACATTTGCGCTATACCTCAAAAGGACTAGTCACAATTGAAGCTCCTTGTAGTTGTTAATAAAACCCAGATCTACTCAGTAAATACCCGATGTGGGACTCATCACACACCCACACACATCACACAATCAATTAAATTGAGGCATCACAATCTCCCCCACTTAAATTCCTAACGTCCTTATTAGGGCCCACTTTGTGGGGTAGTGTTTCTGAGCCTACTTTATGGGGTAGTGTTTCTAATATATATATATATATATATATATATATATATATATTAGTTTAAGTTGCTAGTGGCCGGTTAGTGCACGTTTTCATTAGGTTGCCTATAGTTGGTATTTTTAGAACAAAATCCTTGTTTCAAAGCTTATTCATGTATATGGCTTTACGTTTTCATTAGGTATATATTAAATCCTAGGTCAATGACATTTTGGCTACTGCCTTCCTCATGGCAATATGAGTTTCAATTAATTCAAGGGAATATTATTGGTTAGAATATCATTGGTTAGAGAAGCTTTATTTAGTGTTAAAAGGGTAATTAGTTCAGCAAAGTATAATTTTGGTGAGTCAATTTTTATAGTTCTATAAGCTTTATATTTTGTAGAAGATATTAAGTATATTTCTGTGATTGATTATAGGTCCTATTTAAAAAGTATTTGAGACTATTTGGAGGGTGTTTCAGCTGAACTTTCAAATTGATTCAAGTGCAGTAAGTAATTATGCATAATATGCACAAGTTCTATTCTTTAGGTTCTTAGAAGTTAAAGGTTTTCAAAAGTTGTGTTTTTAAAGCTAACGTTTTCTAAAGTTTATCAAAGCATATTTTATACCATTGAAAGAGAAATTTCGACTATTAAATAATGTTTTAGAGAGAAACTTTGAACTCTAAATAATGTTTTGAATGTCCGAATCTCATTTAAAAGATGATTTCTAAACTAAACTATTTTTAGAAAATAATTGAGCTTCAAAGTAAGTTTTTTAAAAAGGTTTTTGTTCTTTAAGTTTGTTTAAAACCAAGTGATTTCAAAGTCATATTCCTATTTTTTTTTTCAAAAAGTATTTAAAACGTTTTTTAAGAAAAATTGAATTTTCAGCTTTACGCAAGAATTATAAAATATTCATATAAACTCTTCAGTTCTTATTCATTCCCTAAGAGAGTCAAGCATCCTTTGATTTATGTTCTATTCGATATTGTGATCTTTGATATACTTCTGTATTTGGAATAATTGTTAATATCAAGTAAATTATTATTGTTTTGTATAAACTTTGTTTTTGTGATATGTGACTTAAAATAAGTGTTTTTTTTAGAATTGATCAGATATATCAGATATATGTGTAAATCCGCTCATAGAATTGTATGTGAGAATATGTGTTGATCCCTCACCAGCAGGGGTTAGATGTTGGTACCCGCTCACAGGATTGTATGTGAGAATATGTGATGTGTATATGTGACACTGTGCTCTGATCAATTATCTGTATGTGTTTTCGAATGACTTTAAGATTTGATTATATTTGTATTAAGTGATTTGTTACATGTTTGGAAAACTTATATCGAATATTTTGAGTGAAATTGTGAAATTAACTCGTGTTTTGCTTGACTCTATTCTGTTGTGTATTCTGTGTAATTACTTACTAGATGTGTGGCTCACCCCATCAATTACCATTTTCAGATAAAAGTTTAGTTGGGGAACTATACCATTGGATTGTTTCGTAAGGTGTAAGGTAGAGCGTGAGAGATTTTAGGCGAAGTCAATAATACTTGAAGCCTTAAAGGATTATTAGTTATTTTTCTTTATTCCGTTTTAGATTTCACAGAATTTTGGAGATTACTCTAAATTGAGGATTTTAGTTATTGTAAAAGATTTATTAAGATCATTTTTTATTTGGAGTTTTATTGAATTATGTTTAAATTAATTATGTTTATTGAGTTGTGTAAGTTCAGCAAGTTAGTCATGCATCTAAATTCATGTTCTATGGATTTGGGTCGTGACATTAAGAATTAAAGCTATCTTTAAAAATAAATAATTTAGGATATATGGTGCAAAGTTGCACTTTATTTGTAGACATGTAGGGCCCACCTGCTTTTGAGAGGCTAGCCTCATGCGCCTAGCGCATGAAAGATTTTTCCATGATTTAAATATTATATATAGTAATTTTTTTAACTCTTTAAAAAGTCTTATAAGACTATTATTAGGTAGAAAATATAAATTGTCCATTTTTAAAATTGTTAATGCTAATTAATTCTAAACTATTTGGTTTTTGTACGCAATAACTCACTTACATGGATATTTATGATATGATCCTACATTTGACTCTAAAATTAAGAAATAAAAATATCTTTAAAAATAAATAATTTAGGACACATGGTGCAAAATTGCACTTCAATTGTAAAATCTAATTGGATTTTCTCTAAATTTTACCCGTGTGGGACCTACTTGTCTGTAAGAGGCAGGTCTCATGCGCCTGGCGCATGAGAGATTTTTTTATAATTTAAATATTATTGATAGTCATTTTTTTTAAACTCTTTAAAAAGTTTTGTAAGACTATTTTTAGGTAGAAAATGCAAATTGTCTATTTTTAAATTTTTTAATGCTAATAAATTCTACACTCTTTGGTTTTGTTACACAATAATTTACGTGAATGGATATTTATGATGTGATTTCACATTTGATACTAAAATTAAGAAATAAAACTATCTTTAAAAATAAAAAATTTAGGACACATGGTGCAAAATTGCACTTCAATTGTAGACTTGTGAGGCCCACCTGCTTGTGAGAGGCTAGCCTCATGCGCTTGGCGTATGAGAGATTTTTCCGTAATTTAAATATTATTGGTAGTTATTTTTTTTAACTCTTTAAAAAGTCTTTTAAGACTATTGATAGGTAGAAAATATAAATTGTCTATTTTTAAATGCTAATTGTAAGGACTGGTTTTGGTAGATTGGGCCCACAAGTGAGATGGACTCAGGCCTAAAACAAAAACAAAAACAAAAACAAAATCCTTGCAATGAATTTGTAGAGAGTGGGCCAAATAAACTGGGCTTAAAGTGAGATTAACGGTGATACAGATATGGTTATGGTCAAATCAACGGAAATAGGATGCTGATGTTATATAAAGCTGTCGTCGGCTTGATTCGAGGAGGAGTGTATTAAAGTTGCTTGAATATCTATAACTTTGTCTCTCTCTCTTTTTTTCAATTGCCTCTTCTCTTTCTTCCCAAATTGTTCAATGCCCATTTTTCCTCGCCTCTAGCTCCATTTATACACCAGTTTCTTTCATGTGCCAGTTAGGCGATTTTTTCTTGGTTCTTGTCCCATCAACCTTCCCTTAAAATCTTTACACGGCAGCTGTAAAGGTTGAGAGTCACTGTTCAAACATCCTTTCCTTATTAATGCGGTGGTAGTAGCTTTCCTTATAATATCTGATAGCTTCCACCTGTTCTATGTGCTTGCTGGATGTTCATGTACCAGAAGGATCCTCAAAAATATCATATTAAGTGCCAAAGTGTACATTTTAGCTTTCTCTTTGATTACTTGAAGAGGTAGTCCTCCTCGGACAACTCTTCTTTGTTCCCATGTTGGTCAAATCCTTGCGAGGATTGTGGTCACGTATCTTTTTCGTAGTTTACCGTCCTCGAACGGATGTGCCTCCTCGAACAGGCTCACGGCCCAAAATCTAAAGTTGGGCCTTTGACCTCTACACTAATTAATTCTAAACTCTTTGGTTTTTGTACGCAATAACTCACTTGGATGAATATTTATGATGTCATTCCACATTTGACTCTAAAATTAGGAAATAAAAATATCTTTAAAAATAAATAATTTAGGACACACAGCGCAAAATTATACTTCAGTTGTAAAATCTAATTGGATTTTCTTTAAGCTTTACCCGTGTGAGGCCCACCTGCCTGTGAGAGGCAGGTCTTATGCGCCTGACGCATGAGACATTTTTCCATAATTTAAGTATTATTGATAGTCATTCTTATTTTTTTTAACTATTTAAAAAGTCTTGTAAGACTATTGTTAGATAGAAAATGTAAATTTTACTGTGGGGTACAGGAATTCCAATAGGGTAATTGAGCCACATGTCATACCCGTGGCCGAGTGGGGCCATTATCATGCAAAGGAGGCCACACCCTCGGACAGTAAGACCACGTCAATAGCACGTCATCAGAGGAGGTCATATCGTAGAGGAAGAGCTTCAAGAAAGGGATTAGCACTGACATGATGGTGGTTGCTACCACATTTAATGCATCTCACCAAACATCTCCTAGCTGAATTATGTGGAGAAGACCTCTGAACAATGTTGCTTTGACTGCCGCAACTCACAGGGGGTTTGGGAAGGTGCCTAATGGGACAAGCACTCAAGTAGTGGCCAAGATGACCAACAAATGAAGGGCCAAGATCATCTGAAGAGAGCTATATAATGTAAGAAACCCTCCAAGAATGGGGATCAGGGAATCTGTAAAGAAACATTATAGCAACAAGAACTATAATAATATCCAACCTAAAAGAAATATATTGTAGGATCATTCTCCTCGGACTTCGCCGAGGAAGGTTCTCTTTTGTAGAAAGCTGGATCTTCTTTACTTTCTTGCTATCTTTGATTCACTGCATGTGTTCGTGGATCCCTTGAAGTCTAACTTTTAGGCCCACTCTTTACAAATTCATTATATTGGGCTCTTTGGGCCTTAATCCATTCACATTTTAGGCTGAAGGACCAAACCTGCCCTACATGTCCATTTTTAAAATTTTTAATGCTAATTAATTCTAGATTTTTTGGTTTTTGTACGCAATAACTCACGTAGATGGATATTTATGATGTGATCCCATATTTAACCCTAAAATTAAAAAATAAAACTATCTCTAAAAATAAATAATTTAGGATATATGGCGCAAAATTGCACTTCAATTTTAGACGTGTGGGACCCACTTGCTTGTGAGAGGTTGGCCTCATGCACTTGGTGTATGAGAGATTTTTTCTTAATTTAAATATTATTGATAGTCATTCTTATATTTTTTAACTCTTTAAAAAGTCTTATAAGACTATTGTTAGGTAGAAAATATAAATTGTCCATTTTTAAATTTTTTTAATGCTAATTAATTTTAGACTCTTTGGTTTTTGTACGCAATAATTTACTTGGATGGATATTTATGATGTAATCCCACATTTGACACTAAAATTAAGAAATAAAAATATCCTTAAAAATAAATAATTTAAGTCACGTGGAGCAAAATTGCACTTAAATTGGAGACGTGTGGGGCCCACCTGCTTGTGAGAGGTTGGCCTCATGTGCCTAGCGCACAAGAGATTTTTCCATAATTTAAATATTGTTGATAGTCATTCTTATTTTTTTTTTTTTTTTTAGCTCTTTAAAAGGTCTTATAAGACTATTGTTAGGTAGAAAATATAAACTGTCCATTTTGAATTTTTTTAATGCTAATCAATTCTAGACTCTTTGGTTTTTATATGCGATAACTTATTTAGATAGATATTTATGATGTGATCCCACATTAGACTCTAAAACTAAGAAATAAAATTATCTCTAAAAATAAATAATTTAAGACACATGGCGTAAAATTGCATTTCAATTGTTGAATCTAATTCGATTTTCTCTAAGCTTTAACTATATATATATATATATATATATATATATATATAAAATATTACTAGTCGCTAACCTGTGCAAAACATGAAAAAACTAGTTAAGAGATTTTTAAAAATAGCATTAATATTTTTCAAAGAATTTTTTCACTTTCTCTCTCACTTAGTAAAATTTATAATTTTCTCCATTATTTGATTTTTCTTCGCAAACGCATATTAATATGAAACATATAATTCATAAATAAAAAATTCCATTGTAGGAAGGCTACTGTTCATTTTTTGAGAATATAAGAACACTATTCTAATTTTTCTATTTGGGTTTTTATGATGAAACTTATAATGTACTAAAAATACCAATTATGTTAATGGCCCAGAATGCCAAAATGCATATGAAAAAAAGAGAGAAAGAAAGTGAAAACCATACCAAGAGGAACAACGTTGACTTAAACTAATGCACAAGTAAGATATTTTGTGAGACACATGTTGTACATTGGAAATCTATTTTGTACTAGTGCTGTGACAATTTTTGTTTGGCTAAAGAAACGATATATTTTGGTATCGATCAATACTTGTATAATATTTTGAAATTATTGTTATGTATATACTAAACTAAATGTTTTGCAAAATGCTAAAGATACTTCAAATTTTATAGCATAACATTTTGTTTTTTTTTTTTTGAGGAAAAAATATTTTGTAAATTGATGTGATAATAATTGTGATTGGTAAATAGCAAATAACATAATAAATAATAAACAAATATAAAGAAAAAAATTATGACCGATGACATTAATTTCTAGATGTTAAGTAGTGAAATTTGTTATATCTTTAGCATTATTTATATTTTTTTACTCTAAATAAATATCCTACCAATTTTTTTCCTTATTTTATTCTCATTCACTTATTCACTCTACCTTTTTTTTTTTTTTTTTTTTTTTTTTTTTTTTTTTTTTTTTTTTTTTCCTTCTTCTAAACTCCTCCACATGTTTTTGTTAGTACAATAATAATAATAAAAACAAAAGCACTTGTTTCCATGTTTGGTAGATTGTTATAGTGGTAATTAACAAAATTTGAACTAAAGCTCAACAGTGCCTTCAAATCAATTGGGCATAGGGATCGAAATGGGGCAAAGCGGCCAAAGAATGGGGTCGTCGCTCTCACCCCATATGGTTTTATCTTGCCTTATCCCATCCCTATCCCTTGGGGCCCTGCAAAGCCCCGCCCCACCTTGTAATACTCTACTTCTTGTTAATTTTCCTACAACTATTATAATTTTTTTTAATAAAACATGTTTCATTAATAAAAAAATACTTAAAATTACAAATAAATTTATTCCATCAAATTAAATTAATTTTTAGCAAAAACTGATTAATATTATCCAAGTGTTTAACAAAACAATATCACAATAAAAATGAAAAATCTCATAATACAAAAACAATTGTAGAAGCAATGGGCCAGTAGGAGCAACACGCTAGTAGGAATAATGGGCCTGAAACTCCTTATCCATTTACATAGTGCATCCCAAGCCCAAGTCGAGGACTAGGGCTAGTCCGAGGACGATTCAACTCGGCCTAGATGATCGGTTTTAAAGGTCGGAAAAGTTGAATGTGAGCTTAACGATCTTGGGGCTTTCGCCGAGGACAAATACCACCTCGGATAATTAGAGCCGGGATGAGATTTGGAGCTCTGCCGTCAGGAAGGTACTCCAGAGGATTCTGCTGGACTAGGCGAATGTTGTGGAAGCATGTATCAAGAAAAGATCCCAAAATATCAAGGAAGAAGGCTGCCAACCCCGCATTGAATGCTCCACAGCTAACTCTCTGGCCTCATTTATGTGGAAAAGACATCTGAACAGTGACTTCTAGCCTTATAGCTCCTACGTAGAGGATTCTGGAAAAGCTAGAGGGGACAGGTGTCAACAAACAAATCATTACATCTGTACGTGGAGGGCTCAGAGAAAGGGGAGAAGCAATATAAAAGGAAGAAGAAACCTAAAAATGGGGGGAGGGAGAGATGAAGAACAAGACTTACAGCCATTACTGAACGATACTTAAACCAAACAACTATCCTCGGACGTAGGCCGAAGTCAATCCTTTAAGACAAATCCCTGTATTTCCTCCCAGTTTGTGATCTTAGCCCATCCAATTGACAGTCTAATCTACATTAGCCCAGTTTTCTCGACTTACTCTCTACAAATTCATTGTTGTTGGGCCTTTTTGGCGCGTCCACCCACCTTTGGGTTGAACTCCTAAATCAGTGTCCTTACAACAATGATTCAATAGTATATAAACTTGTTTCTAAAAAAGACAAAAGAAAACGTTAAAATTGGTACCCTATTTCCAACCTTGCCAGA
The DNA here is from genome assembly GCA_033629205.1 of Lithocarpus polystachyus. Lineage (NCBI taxonomy): Eukaryota > Viridiplantae > Streptophyta > Magnoliopsida > Fagales > Fagaceae > Lithocarpus > Lithocarpus polystachyus. The sequence continues at coordinate 21,949,037 of CM066164.1, read as the reverse complement.
GAGCAAAAAGAGGTAGAGAGCCATGTTAGGTAGAATAAAATAAACTGATGATATATTTGTTTAAATAGTAGAGTTTTAGGACATGAAAAAATCACAATTTTACCTTTATCAACGCGGGGCGGGGCAGGGCGGGGCGGGTCTAAAAAGTCTAAACCCATCCTCGCCCTGCCCCATGGTGCGAGGCTAAATTCTTGCTCCATCCCCGCCCCCACCATCTTTACAGGGTGGGGAAAACTCACACGAGGTGAAGTGAGGTGGGGCAAAATCGACATCCCTAATTGGGCATGTCAAATAGCTATACACACATAGCATACTTAACAAAAAAAAAAAAAAAAAAAACATACCAAACAAAGTTAAAAACAAAAGAAACATAGTACACACAAAAGAAACAAAAGGGTTTGGTTTTCGCAAGATAGAGAGAAGAAGAAGAAGAAGAAGATAGAGAGAAGTGATCATAGAGAGAGAAACAAACCTGAGGTAGAGAAGAAACAAAGAAATAAAAGACAGAGCACACAAAAAAAAGGGGGAGTTTCGATGTTGATCGGATGGAGAGGCTGAGGAAAGGAGAGGGAGTAGCATTGAATGAGATAGTTGAAGAAGAAGAGAAGATGGGAGTGTGTTTGAAAGAGAGTTTTTGATCGGGTGTTTTGTTTTTGGGGGACTTGGGATGAGTTTGCGTTTGAGAGAGGGTTTTTTATTTTTTATTTTTTTTTATTTTTTTATGGGGTTTTGTTTTTAGGGAGAAGGAGAGTTTTTATTTTATTTTATTTTTTAAATATTGCTAATGTGTAAAATTGTGAAGAGTGCAAAGTTTACGTGGCAAGTTCTAAAGAAGTCAAACAAAAGTCAGAGATTTCGATTTTATAGTATATATAGATTATAGATAAACGATAGTGTGATCATAGAAAATAAGTGATCTAAAGAAAAAATTGTTGGATTTCTCTATTTAATTGGGCTTCTACACTTAAGTTTTTTCTTTTTAAGCAAGGATTCTACATTTGGGTTTTTAGTTTGTTTGGAAACAAAGTTGGACTAAAATTCAATTAATGGAGCTGAAGGCATGTTTATGTTTATATTTAATATGAGGTAGAGGGTTGGGCCTTAGTTTTAGTCCATGATTAACTATTTACGCTAGTGACAAGCCTTAGAGCATTTTCAGAAGGCTCTTTAAAGTCATTTTCCTCAAAATTTTGGAAAATAAACCCACAAAAATCAGCTCCAACAATCTCTCTAGTGGTATATTACATAATTTACATCCAACTTTTTGAAATTATATGAAAGGAGTATTACATTTGATTGGGAGATGTTGCAGTGATTTGAATGCTGGATAAAAGTTTTGCTGAAGACCGAAGTAAATAGCTGCTAAAGGCCACAATTTATCAAAAGGCCGACATCACGTTAAAATCCAGCTAGGAATCTAGTATTTATCTTAATTTCCAACATTATTTATATAGTGTTTTTTTTTTTTTAAATTGTCGGTTGGGGGTTCTGACAAGGTTGTCATAATTTGCAATATTTGAGAATCGGAAGAAAGAATATGAAGCTAATCACACATACATATATTGTAGTCTATGGACGTCAAAGATGTATTTGGACCATCTAATGGGCTGGGGAGTATAGGTATATATATGTCAATGGGCTGGAAAGTGTTGATATATATATATATATATATAATGGCCCAATAGAACTATTGAATGCGAAAATACTTGTTGTCATGGGCATGCATGCCCATACATGGATTGTAGACAATAATGGTATATTTAATCAGATTGGTCTTTGTATCTGGTTGGATCGTAGATATATGTTTTGATGGTCTAGACTAAATGATTTGTGGCAAAACATCATGCTCATATGATGAGGATTTTGAAGTTGATGAGTGATGAAAAACAAAAGATGATATATAAAGATATTGATGTGTTGGCAAAAGCCGGAGATGAGAAAAAGATTGGAATGAATGGTTTTTAGTCATGTGAATTGTGAAGGCTACTGACTTTGCTAATGAGCGATGTAGTTCAAGCTGAAGGCACTATAAAGGACAAAGGGAATATTATAATGAACTTGTTATTGAGGTTTTAAAATTGGAGAGACCACAATTAAACAAAACATTTGTCCCTAGCTAGATATATGTTGCAGAATGCCAAAAAAAAGGGTTTGTATGCAAACTCACATAGTTGAGAATGAGGCTTAATTAATCTGGTGACTGGAATTGCAATGGCTTGATTTCTTGACGTTTGTATCAGTTGCACACAATGCACAGTTCGAAATTATTTGGAGTTCTAGACTCTTTTATATCTACTCTATCGAACATAAGTACTTGCTCAAAACTTCAAGAACCTTCTTGAAGATTATTCTCCAACAGCTTAACTGTGTATTGGATGCAGCAACCTTAACTGGATCGCTGGATCTTTCAAATTCTTCAACTTGAACTCCAGTTGATGCCTTGAGAGAGATTGGTTAACTCTAACCCAAGGTGTACAATGCATGACTATCCAAAAATCTCAAATAACGTGCTATAGGTCTTGTTTTATACCTTGGCTTAGAATTACAAAACACTTGATGCATGATGGTTGATTGAGTTAAAATAGGATTCTTTCAGCATGATTCTTAATCAATCAACATAAGAGACAAGTTTCAGTTGACCGACTAAATGTCAAGGATGTGTTGAAATTCCTGACAATTGCAATTCTTCATGAGTTGTAACAGGCAAATGTCTTGATCTTCAAAGTCATTTTGAAAACACTTAAGAAACTAATTTTAGATTACATTCTCACAGTTTGCCAACCTGAACTCAAGAAACTAATTTTAGATTACATTCTCACAGTTTGCCAACCTGAACTCAACAACTTTGGTCCTCTCATTTTTAAATTCTAGTTCAGCCTCTGTGCATATGTGTTACGTGCTCCCTTGCACACGTACGTAATTCATGGCAAGTTGTTATTGATAGATATAAAAGTGATGTCAATGATATACTCAAATGAAAACCAGTAAAAGTGCTTATCAATTCAAATGTTGTGATAAAACTATAAAAATTGTTGGGTACGTAACACTCTTATATTTCCTCTCATGATAGTGAACATGTCAGACTTTTGTCGAAAGTTAGTATACGGGGTTGAATGACAGATTGGACATTGTAGTATAGTACTAGCTAGTTGTATACCAACTGTGCAGAAGAATAGACAGGTCATGCATCCTAGTTCTTCTACATGCATGCACCAACTCATTACTCATATTAAAAATATAATCATGTATATAATATAAGAAAGAGATTATGAACAAAGGAAAGTAGGCCATACACTTCAGATTAGGCCGACCTGATTGAATTAAAATATATGTGATACATGATACATCTAATGGTGAAATCTGCCAAGCTGGAAACTTTGAGCACAGAATCTGCCTAGGTCTTCTAAATTAGATCTTACTATTGATTTTTTCCTTCTTATTATATCTTCCTGTAATGACTTTATCTTCAATTTTACTTAAACTGGTGTCCATCTTTTAAGATTCCTCACAAGCTTTAGCAGTACATATTGAGTACTTATTGACCTATTCCCTGAGATTAATGATAAGATGGGGGTGTGGAAAACTATGGTCCTAATTGGGATATATTTGGAAAATTTTGATTGTGGCATAGGTTACTAGTTAGGACATTAACCAAGTGCATGAAATCTGTTATAATCTGGTTTGAACTTAATTTGGGGCTTTTGACCTTATTACTAGCTTAAAATGGTTAGCCATTTGGTTTGTTTCCAAATTTTTTTGATGTTATCTATAAACTAAAAGCAACCATCAAATTATCATTGTGAATTTCCAAAGAAAGAAAAGAAGACATCTAAAAATGACTAAATTTGTAAACAAAGAGAGAATAATAAAACATTAGGTACTCGAGGACCAACAAGGAACATTAATGTTAGGTGCTTCTCATTACAGCTTGTATTTTGCCCTTATTGCTTGCACATTTACCTGCAGATGAGGAGACATCCACCCTAATCTGATACAGTTGACCTTATAAAATACATCTGTTGATTGAAAGTTATAAATAATACTTGCTTCAATTAAAAAATCACCTTACCAACGTGATTGAGTCTTGGTCTCCATTTTCGATACACAAACATGCACATTGCTAACCATTGGTGCTCATGCTTAAAATATATTAATAGGTTTAGTAATCTATATATCTATATATATAATAATAGGTAAAGTAGAGAGAAAATCCAATTAAATTTTCAATTGGAACTTAATTAGTGTCTAATTTTACGCCACGTGTCCCAGCTAATCTAAATTTTAAAATTTTGTGCCAAGTGAGTTAATTTAGGTAAAAATTAAATTTCAATTAGTTGATTTTGCGCTACGTGTCTCATCTAATCTAAAATTTTAAATATTTGTGCCAAATTAGTTAATTTAATATAGAAAACAAGGAGTCCAATATAATAAATCATAAAAAACATAATCATATATATAATATGTAATTGTGATTGTTTTTAAATGTACCCGTGCATATGCACGGAGTTACACACTAATTACAAATAACAAATGGTCGGTGGTTGGTGGCTATAATTTAATTTGGCTGTGTATATAGTAGTACATTGTCCTCAAGGGAATTATTCTAACAAATTACCAAGAAAAAAAAAGTGAGGTTAGAAATACTACATATTTAATATAAGCATTATAAATTAATGTGTTCACTTTTATACACCAACAAAAATTAGTTATGAAATTTATTTATTTCGTTGTTTATGCAACAATAATCACATTGGTTGTTATGTCAATTCAATAAAAAAAAAATTGTAATAAATTTAATAGTTATTTTAGTTTTTATTTTTTCTTGCGAAGATGAGCTCCAAACTCATTAATTGAATTAGGTCATGGCCTAATAATAATAATAATAATAATCTTGAGCTATGCAAGGATGGACATTAAGATAATACTCAGTTTATCTTCCCAAGGATTCTCTTGTTATGCAAATGCAATGATTTATCTCATCCTTTTTCTTGGAAAGAAACGAAAACTTCGAAGATTTACCAAATCGATCTGGATCAATTAAAATAATGTCACATTTTATATTAGACTAAATGAGAGAACTCTTTTAAGAATAATTTACAGAACCATTAGAACTTCTACCAAAGTACATTGCTTTCCTTGTCATGTAATATGGGTTATATACTTCCAATGCCAAAGGATTCTCCACTTCTTAACAGCAGGATGACTCACAAATATCCGATAAGCTTTTACACATAATGAAAACCACCTTTACCTAACTCCTTAGATAGGTTACTTCTGATATGAACCACCCAAAGGACATGTAAAATTAAGACATCTAATCAAATGACATAAAACATTAATGATCCTTGCCTATGTGGTAAAATATGCCATCGTAGTGTAGCCTTATGTGCCTGGAATGAGCGGCAGCTACTGTGGAACATAGTTATACAAGATCAAAGAATATGTAAATATCTGAAAGCATCAACCAAAAGTAGATATTGGTCGCTTTCTTGAAAGTCATCCTTTCCAAACCATATATAATGGTGCATTTTCATTAACTATATAATAATCTTGGGGAGGAATGTTTGAGAAGGTCTGTGTGTGTGTCCACAAGTACCACAGGCTATCCTTAGGTTTTTGAGACACCAAAGAATAATTATAAGATGATAGACGAAGAAGAGTTGCTATATATAACATGGAGATGAAAGAGGAAGGGTTTATTCACATTCTTTGTCATTGCTCTTACAGAGGATATTAAACAAGCTCTAGCTCTAAAGTTCATAGAACCCTTCACCAAAGTTGACAGACTAAATAAAACTTAAGAAGAAAGAAATTAAAAAGCTGTTCTACAGATCCAAACCCCATTTTTCTTTCTTGCTCAGATTGCTCTACTTGACCTCACAATGTAGGAAATGAGCCACCGGCAGCAATAAGCTGTTGCTCCAGCTACAAGTAAACATGTAGGACAATAAGGCTTGGAGATAAAGAATCTGAATAGTGTTTTTGGAACAGTATAATTTCTCTACAAAATCTTCTACTTACCTTGAATAGTGTTTCAAGCTTATTTTTCACAAGGGAATACTCATGCTTTACTTGTTGCAGACATTTGAGACAACTGTGCCAAGATTTTAATCATATAATCATTTTCATGACATTAAATTGACTCAAAAGATGTCTGGAGATATGAATTTGTGGTATAGGGCAGTGAAGAAAATTACCCTTCAATGTTCTGCTCCTCGCAGAAATTTCTGAACGGAATGCAGACTCCTTGAACTCTCTGTGCACCAATACTGTCATGAAAGAACCCAGTTAATATGAAAATCTAGTAGAACCAAAACCAAATTAAAAGAGCAATTTTTCCTACAGCATACTCCTTTTGTTTCATTAAAAATTATTGATACTATAAATACTATAATTTTTATCACATAAACCGTGCAAATTGATGTGTCATAAGTAATAAAAAAAAATAATTTAAACATTTATTTATTATGTTATTCAAGTGACTCAAATTATATTTATTATTAAGTCAATTTGTAAATATATATATATTTTTTAGTAAAATTGATAGAAACTAAAGCATTTTCCTTGAAAAATATGACTGAATACAATCCTCATGATTGTGGCCAGGTGATAGTGTCAATGTGCTTTCCTTCGTGTCTGGGTAAGGGTGTTCGAACTAACTATAGCCTTTGTACATCATTCATAAAAGGTCAACAACTAAATTTAAGCTAGGTAAGCTCTTAGCTATCATTTTCTTGAATTGTACTTCAGATCTGAATGAGCCATTTTAACTTGATGACTTAAGTCCATATTTCAAAAGATATATATGGCGATTCCACTAGTTTATATCATGGGATTGACGGAAACTTTTAAACTCAGTGGCAAAAAAAGCACCATAAGGAACATGTGTATGGAGCTGTGAAACTATGGGGACAGAAATAGGTGTAATTAACCAATGAGGCAATAACAACCACAGTTATGAATGTGCTCCTTCTCATGCTAGACAAAATTGGTTCTGAAAGTGGAAAAACAATATGTACCTAGTAGGAAATGAGTCTAATCTGTCTCCCACCTATACACAAAAAATAACTACTTAACCTTGTTTAAGAAGTGTTATCTACTGAATTCTCAGGAAATGTGTTTCAACCAAGCAAATGGGGCTTAAAAGGAAAAGTAGGGAAACCTAGATTTACCTGGAGCTGCTACCCTTCAACTGGTGAACATGGGCATCCACCTTTTTGTAATCAACAGCCTGCTGTTCTCTAAAGAAGAGAAAAATCAAGAACCCAACTTTAAGACGATTACAAAGTAAAACCATACTCCTTAAACGAAAGTCATGAGAGGAAGGAAACAATTGTTGAAAGATGGGAACTTTAGTACTCACAGAGCTTTAGCTAGCTCATTAAGAAGTCTCTCAGAGTCTTCAAAGAAAAGAGACACAACTTCAACCACAAAATCTGGGTTGCTCTCATCTTGCAGCTGCTGAAGCTGGTTAAACTGGTCATTTAGAAATCCCTTCACATGTAAAACAACCTACCATTATAACCTAACCCAAAGCATAAAAGGAAGAAGCTAAAAATATAACAAAGCTAGAAAAATATGTCTATTCTTTGCTTCCCTACAATGTGCATATAGTTAGTTCATAGCATACTGACCTCACGGAAGAGAGAGGCAGTGTGGTCAGCCAACTGCCTCTGCAACTGAACCACAACATCCATATTGTGGGTTTCTCAAGTTTTTGCCAATCACTTCCAGATCTTAAAAACGCCTTTTCCCTTTGAAAAGAGTAAAACGCTTAGACAGATGTAATAAGAGTTACATTGTTTAGGACTTAAAAAACTCTCAGATAAAGATTCCTGCCTCTGGAGTAGAGTGGACTATATATGCATACAGCGAAAAAGTCACTCTCTTTTTACTTGTTTTTCCTGTTTTCTTTACTTTCTTTTTCAAGTACTCTTCATTTATGAGCATAGTTAAACTTAAACTATGAAATCTAAAAGAATCACAAGATCCAAAACTTGATGCTATGTACCATTCACCTTGCCTTCTTTTTTCTTTCAGTAATTATTGCTCTCTCTCTCTCTCTCTCTCTCTCTCTCTCATATTTTTGTTTCTTCAACTAGTTTTTCTTAATGTTTTTCCTTCCAAGTTACTTGGGGCAAGTAATTTTCAAAGTCTGTCCCTCTTTTCTAGTAAATTCCAGTCTGTTACAGTGAACACAAATTCTGTTATATGTGTGTTTTTTCCCCCAGCTTTTTTGATCAAGTATGGTTATATTCAGCTTAAAATATTTTATCTTTTTTTTTCTTTTAAATAAACCAAATACTTTTAAAATATTGCCAAATGGTTTTGATGTTCTCAAATGATATTTTGTATTCAAAACTTATTGCATGTGCGTAACTTATTGATTAAAAAAATTTAGAATGTATGAAGGCACATGAAATGATGGAACGCAAATGACATGGTTTGAATCTCACTTAAAAAAAGCTAATCTTAACCCCAAAAAAAGGATAAAAAATTGGAGCTCGATAATATGTCATGTGTACCATGATTTGTTTTTTGATATGGACATGATAAGATTTTACTGCTCCAAAGACAACAAGATAGCAAACAAAACCCACACTTTCAAGCTAAGCTTAGTGTGGGATTATGTGGAAGTGACTTAAAGCTATGTTACATCTCTTAGATCTTTTGATAGATTTTGTCTCTTCAAAAAGGAAAATGTAAAACAGATATATACAGCAAATAAGCAATAAAAGGTGAAAATTCAAAATATATTTCTTTCTTCAAACATTAATTAGTTAGTATAATGTTTATTAAAAAAAAATTAGTTAGTATAATATGTTACTAAAAACATGCAAAATAACACATACAAACACTACACTACAAGACACAAAATTTAATTTGATTCAACAAGCTCTTTCTCTTTATCCTCAGGCAACACCAACCAAAAATAAAAATAATTATTAATAATAAGAATTATAACCACATTCACAAACTCTTACAAACCTCACAAAAATAAACCAATTAATAGAAATCTCTAAATGTACACCCAAAGATATTTTCACACCAAATAAAATCTTGTTTTTTAATTCTCATACACATGATAAATCCTAGATTAGCTATAACACCTCATTCTTTTTATTTATCAATATGGCACTACCCTTCTAATAGAAATTAATGAATGCACATATTTATTATCCTTCTAGTTGATGTAGAACTCTAAAAGTAATTAGCAAACCCTAACTTATCCTCTCGTCATGTACTGAACTTATCATGATAGAGGATAGGACTCGATATAGTTCAAAGAGCATTATCCTGTTTCTAGTTTTTGTTTTTGTTTTTGTTTTTCTTTCTTACCTACTCCCCCTTTTTTATCCCTTATCTCTTCAAAATCCATGCCTACATATGCTTTCAATCTTTTCAAGATTCTTTATAAATAGCTGCTGCTCTTTGTTTTTGTTGTTGTTGTTTGTGCTGCTGTTGTTGTTTCATTGGGCACTACATTTCATTGGATGATTGATATTAACCAACTCAGAAAAAAAAAGGGACATCTTACAGTGTAATATGCCCCACTAGGGCCACAACCTTAGTTCTTGGCTTTATTCATAAAAAATAAAAATAAAAACTTTAATTCTTGGCTTTACCCTTTCATGAAGAGCACATAATAGTAAACTATATATACCATCTTTCATTTTTACTTAAATTATTGATGTGATGTTGAAATGTTTCAACCTCTGAAGGAAAAAAAATTGGTGCAGTAATAATTTTTTGCGGGGGATTTCACACGTGTCATGAGTTTAGAGCACTTTGTAGGGGCATGTATACATTGTACTTGCGTTGGAAAGCACTAGCGTCCACTTTTTGGTGACTAGTTTCTATTGCTAGCTACTTAAAAGTAAGCTATACAGTCACCTTGAATGAAGAAAACAACCTTTCACCTAGAGAGTAGCATTTGCATTCAATTGAGAAATGATATTATTAGGGAATCTAGTAAAAATATAATAATTTCATGATAGGTTTTTAAAGAAAATTCCTTGTTAGATTCTTTAGTAGAAAGCCTTTTAATACCCAACTAGCTGGGGTACTTGCATACATATATAGCTTATGTAATTGATGGCCTTGGTGCCACAAATAGGTGTTTTAATCAATGTCTTGACCCCCTTTTTAATTTTTTTTCTTCACCCACTTATGGAACTTTCATCAATGTTTAACTTAGTGGGAACCAAAGACTTATTTGGTTAAGCATAATCATGTTTGGGCCCGATGCTATACTCTCTCCTAGATTTAAGAAAAAAGGGATAAATTTGGTTGGTTTTATAAAGATTTATGAAAAGCCATTTGTCTAAATGGTGAAATTATTGGCGGGCCCTCTCGCGTGAGTTAAAACTTAGAAAGTCATCTCCATGGACCATACCTAGAAAATGGCTTTTGGAAGTGAATTAATGTAGAATTTGGACAGACCTTGAAAGCATGTTCAATTTTCTTCCCAAATTCTTGGGATCTAAATTTAGCAACTAAAATTGTTGTTTCATTGATGAAATGCACTACCTAAGAGATGGAGGTGTCAAAACAGCAATTTTAGTAGTCATTTATTTATTATTTTTTTTTTCTGGGTTTGAACAAGAATTTTTTTTTTTAATTTATAAAAGTTTTTTTTTGGTTGGTCATCATATTTAGGTGTTTCAAATAGTAAGTTATAAATATTCTCCAAAAAAAAAAAAAAAAGATTAGTAAGTGATAAAGCACATTAAAGGTGAAAATTACTCGAGCCCAGTCCAGTAAATTAATGAATTATTTGAGCTGGCCATGCTATTTAATTACTAATTAAAGTGCAAATTATAGTACCTCCCACTACTCAATGAAATTATCCACTTCTCCAATAAGTTCGGTTGCAAGAAGTAAAAAAAAAAAAAAAAAGAACTAATTTTGATTGAATTAACCCCCATGTATGATAGGCTTGAGCACGTACTCCGTATACTATTAGGAGAGAAGTAGCCCCCATTTGTTATAGGCTTGGCAACTAACTTTCATTTTTAATTATTTTTTAATTTTAATAAGAAGTAACTTTCATATTTGATTTAAGGGATAGAAGAGAGATTTCCATAGTAATTCAAAGGCTAATAATTATGTCTCAATTGGATAAGAACTTAATCATTTTAGGAGAGAGAAGCCTTAATTTGAAAGCGATTGAAGGTACAACTTTGGTGATATTAACACATAAGAAATTTAATTGATTAAGTGATGAAATCTCACTTTGAATAAAAGTAATAGAAGTGAGTATTAATAACCAATAAATGTACATTGTGTGATGTTCATGACTCCCACAATATATTATAATGACTAATCATATCTTAATTTGAGATTGTATGGTAGAAAACTCACATACGAAGAGAAAGATCTACTAACATTTTCACGTGCCCCTCAACATAATTTATTGCTACGCTCCTCGCCACCCACCATTTTGTGGGTAGCCAATCACTTGGTAGGTGGCCAATCCTAAATTACATGATTTTTTAGGGAAGAAACCCACACCAATGCTCTTATCCTTCAAATTTCTATACCACCACATTAGGACAATTGGAAAACTTGGCATTTACTTTGTTTGCAAAAATGTTGGAAAGCCATTGTATCAGCCCTTTCAATTGTTTCGACTAAAACAACCCAAGACCTAGAGGACAAAACTCGACTGCATCAGTTCTGGCCAAAGGACAACATAGTTTCTTCTCCACAAGGCCTAAACAAGCTCCTTATGGTATAGCTACTTGCAATTTTTACAGGGGTTCAGCATGTTTTACAAGCTTAGAGATTTCATTGATAAATTGAGTGAGTCATGGGACCACTCTCATTGTGTTGTGTGATTCCCTTTTCTCTTTGGTTTGAAGAGCACCTAAAAGTGGGGTTCAATACTTGGTGGATTTCTTGCCATTAATGTAGAAGCCCAAGGCAAGCCATGAAAATACAAAGATGTTGGATAATTGGGTATCCAAAGCCATGAATGAACAGAGACCATCAAGAAACTTTGCATGAATGTTCTTTGTCAGTATCTACAACAATTGTACCTCGCAACCTTTATGATATGATGTGTTTTTCGGCTCTTACTGAAAGATTTAAATTCCCACATTTTCTCTCACAAACCAGCAAGCAGGCATGCTAGCTTGCTAGTTGCTAGAGCCCACCCACTCTACCACATAGGACAATATATTTCCTAGAGTGATACTTTTGTCAGCATGACAATATATTTCTTATAATGGTAAATTTATTATAGGTTTTACAATTAAATTTAATCATGTATTTGTATTGGCTAATAAATCACATTGTTGGATTTAATCGTTCTTGGTAAAATTAAGACCAACAATATGAATGAATTTAATTAAGAAATGTGCTTAAATTTTATCATTTTTATTATAGTTAAATAAACATTTTCCTAATTTACATATTTAATTTCAAGCAAGAAAGAAAGCAGGCACACTAGGTACAAACTCTCATTTCCCATAACATTTTTATGAATCATACATATTTTCAAATTTGATTCTAAAACCACTTAAAGTGAGATTAAATTGATTGTAAACTTGTAATATTAACAAGGCATACATTTCAATCCTATCTCCATTCTCCATGTCAATCCTTTAAAAACTAAAACTATGTAATCAAAATACAACTAAAAAGAAAAAAGAATGTTTCTGAGCCTAACATATAAGTTGCATGACTATTGAATGATAAAAAAAAGGGCACATGAAACGCATGTAAGAATTAAATGATATGGGCCCAACAATAATACAGAGGCACTGTCTGAACCTTATAAATTCAGCATCACCCGAAAGTAAGTCGAATATGCAAGCAGTGAAGTTGCACATGGCTATGGAGAACTTCTGTTACCTTCACATGACAAATTAAATGGTCCCCCTCTTATATCATGTCATTGCCATGCCCCATTTAATATATATACAAGTCGAATTCGAATCCTTCTTATAAATTATGAATAATCTCTTTGGACATATGGCATTATCTCTACCCTCTCGTTCTGTTTGTCCTTTCAAATCAAAAGAGATCATGTAAAAGCCTTTACTCTGCAGAATTGCACAGAGAACAGTTATTTATAACATTTATACTATTTTCTTCATCCAAACGTTATAGTAGACTCAACAGTGAAACAGGTAAAACTCACCCAAAAGGCTACCACACCAAAATAATGAAAGGACAATGTTGGTATAAAGTACTACCACATTGACCATCCCATATCTTTTACCCTCTAGTGCTTTTTCTCTAAAGAGCATCCCCTAAGAAAAATAAGTGAATCTAGAACCCAAGAGTGTTGGCTAAATGGAAAAGTTACAATTCCTATTTTCTATTTAACTTTCCAGGAGTGAATGTAGGAAGTGTAAACAGTGGATCAGTCTGAACATTAAACCAAAGGCATCTTGAGAATTAACAATAACTAAGCTACGTACGCTTAGCGATTCTAGAACCCCAGAGTGTTGGCTAAATGGCAATTACAAATTTCGATTTCCTATCTGAATTTCCAAGAATGAATGTAGGAAAGTGCCGATGGCAGTCTGAAGGTTCAACCAAAGCTGTATCGAGGATCAGTAATAACTAAGCACTGTGGCGATCATGGTTCAAGCTATGTATGCCTGGTGTTACACCTATGGAATTCTTAGCAATAGAAGACAAAAAAAAAAAAAAAAATAATAATAATAATAATAATAATAATATTATTATTATTATTATTATTACCAACAACAACAGACTATGTCTATGAAGTGTCTAGCCAAGTTCAAATTCTACTTCAGCTCCTGTAATCATGCCTTTCCCTGAGAAAGATCTATCCTGCCAAGTACAAAACTATAGACTCCTCATGCAATGAAATATCCCTTTTTATGTTTCTTTCTTTCTGTTTTTCATTTTTTAGTTTGAAGAATATGTCTTGCTTCAAATTGCCTTGCCTTCTAGGGTAAGAGAATCATTTTACTGACAAAATAGCTCAAGAGTCCACCAAACTCAATAACTGTGAAAAACAGTTCATCTAAACTGAGAATAGGTGTAAAAACTAATAGTATCATCTAAGAGAAATCTGGGCAAACAAGGAATGCATTTTGTACAGTAATAAACTCTTTCATTTCCTTCTTTATTTCCTTTTTTTCTTTTTCTTTGACGAATAAATAATGTTACACAGCATAGAAAGAACCTTTCCACACAAATAATTTGTATTATGAATTTCAATCTACAACATGTACATGAGATTAGAAGGGAAGAAACCAGGCATTTGCGATGGCAGTGCTTTGATGCGTTAAGATCAATTCACTTGTATCAATCAGTCAGTAGGTATTCAGTTGTTGAAAGAAAATAACCCATTTTTCTCAATTAGAATCTCACCCTCCTTTAGGCTGAGCTTAGACCAATCATTACACAACACTCTGGATGCAAGAGCAGATGGCATCAGTTCAGCACGATTTAGACACAGTAAGTTACACATCAACCTGCAACAGATGAAAGCAATATTAGTGGGATAGGGTTTAAACAGATGATTAAACATTAGAATGCCTGTTGTTAGGACCAACTATTGCAAGGCAATTAACAAAGTCAAACATGTTAACAAAAGCAATATATCTTCCTAATATAAATTGTGTAATAGAAAAGGTAATAATTCAACAAAGGAAAGAAACAAAAATGAAGTAATATACAAATAAGAGATATAATAAGTTTTGAAAGAAGCAATATATTTATCACATGTATACTGAAATACACAAAAAGAAACACATCATCCAAATTACAATTTTTTTTTTTTTTAGTATAACTATTTCCCTAGAAAATTACTGCATGCCATTGTACCCCCAATTCTACTTTGTGGACATATACTTTGGTGCTTTACTTGACATAATTTAAAGCCTTAAATGCTCTGTAAACCTTATAATAAAAACACGACATTTCTTGACAATTTTGCTTAATCCTATTATTGTTACAATCCACTAATATATTTAGTGAGCCATCGTTCAATTATACATCTCTGCAACAGCCCTTTGTGTCTGATTGTAGTATATTATATATCTCCTAATCCTACTACAAACCTAGTTTGTCTAAAAAGGTAAATATAAATATAATTAGAATTATTTAAATATATATATTGTAGATTCCACATGTATCCAATGAGTTTTGAATCCACAACTCATGCTCCACCATATTCCTATATAGTTGGGAGGTACCATTTGAACGAGAGTTCAACGGCATCCTTACTATAGTTAGTATATATACTGAATAATCTGAATAATAAAGTTCCATTTGAAAGTACCAAATGATCAAGACATTATATGTCCACCAATAGCAGGATCAGATGCATCAGTGGTTATTCATCAAAGATATGCATCTCTGGTTTCTTGCCGTAATGCTAAAAAACATGTATAGATTAAGGGATGATCAAATATGTAGAAATTGCTTCAATTTCCTACCTTCCTCTGAGAAGGCAAATACACCAAGCATGTCATCATTGTCACCATCTTCCTCAGATTTCTCCCTATCACAGGGATTACTACTGCTGTCCACATCAGTAACAGCTTCAGTTGTATCATGAGGTGGTGCTTTACAATACCCCTCTTGAAAAAATTGCTCAAAGTCTAGAGAATTATGTACTAGTCCCTCATCAAGAATATTCATACTCATATCAGAACGGTTGGAACTTATATTTGAATTTTCACTGATCCCTCCACTGTTTGATGACTGAACTCCTTTTGCAATAGTTCTATCAGCAGAGAGTGAATCACTTGTTAAAGTGGAAAGACTATCAGTGAAATTACCATCCTGAACAAGAGAAGCACCGGCCGTAGGTTTTTTGGCAGAAATTGAATTACTATTTTTATTAATACAGTTATTATTCAGCAGAGGTGATGACAAAACCGATCTCTCTCCTTTCTCCACCTTATTTTCATTCCCAGATTGGACAATGGATGAATACAATTCCTGGGATAATCCTGATAAAAATGCCAGGAAATAAACGAGTTAGCAATGCATTTCCAAAGGATCAAAAGATGATACTATCACATTCAAAGGCTTTTCTTACTACCATCTGAGTTTTCAGCTACACCAGGTGATACCAACTTAGAGTGGCAAATAACGGCATCTTCTGAGAACTGTTCTTTAGCTCCATGAGAATCAGAAGATGAACTTGAGCATACTCCGCCAACAAGGCCCCTGCACAAATCAACCATGAAAGTTGATTTTTGGTTAAAATTTGTAAGAAAAAACCATTTTGATTATATTATTTAAATAGATAACCAAGGCATACATGTGCCTCCACACCTCATGAGTGTCAAGGTTGTAGAGATTCTGCAAATAATTCCAGTAAAATGAGTCCTAAAGCAAGCCTGGAAAGCTGTGAAAAGTTCATCCCCATAAGAAGGTATGGGATGGGTTGAATCTTCACATTACAGGATACAGAAATGGCCCAAGGACACTTTTGGACAACATGAGTTGGAACCCTACTCTATTTTTCACATATCAAACAATCAAAATGAAATTTGGAAACACCAGTCCATGAGATCCCAAAAACTTTTCTCTATTGACAACACATAAATCACTCAACATACAAAGGGAAATATTATGGACCAAATCAAAGTCTACATATATATATATATATATATATATATATATATAGAGGGATGCATTCTATGAAATGTCTGACACCCCAAATTGCGTTGTTGAAATTTTAAGAAGATAAAACTTGTCACTTTTCAAAAATTTGAGAAGATAAATCAAACAAAGATAAAACTTCAAACAATGAGTGAGATAGCTGCATGTATTGACTGGATGACCAACAACGCTTAGTGGAACAAAGATTTTGAAATCCAAATATCGTGGTTAGTAATCCAGTTGGGAGGATAGTACATTCCAACTCACAGCATGACCGCTAAATTACCTGGATCTGGATTGTCTGGAACTTAATCTAAATATCAATGTTGGTAAAAGCGTTAAGCACACTTAAGCGCATAGGCCTCTTAGAGCTATGCGCAAAGCGTGCGCCTAGTTGAAGTAAAGCACACAGTTTTCAAATATAATATTTCATAACTTCTAATAGAAATATTTGTTACATAATAAAAAATAGTAATAATAACTCAAAATTTGTATATTTTACCTATTAGGTAAGTGTAATTGTATAATGTTTGTAAATTCATCTTTTACCTAAGTTGTTTCAATTCTTAAAATTTTTATAAAGTAAATTGAAAACAATTATCAATGGTCAATATCACAATGATCTAGTCATAGAAAGTTTAAACATGATAATTTTATATAATTCTCTTGTACTTTATAAAAGTACATAAACATGATAGTTATGATCGAATGGTGTACATAATTCAATCAAAATACATCTATAAGTCAAAGACCAAAAAAGCACAAAAATTTTAAATTAACCTTGTTCATATCTTACGACATGTAAATAAAAAAATAAAAAATTGTTTGTGTAATAAAACACCCTTAGGATAGTGGTTGTGTAGTAAATAATTGGTTCATGTCATTTCTTTCAAGATCAAGCAATTAATTTTGATGATCCATATCTATTTTAGCAATAAAATAAAAAAGTGTGCCTAGGCATGCTTTATGCTTCTTCAAAAAGCTCCAAGAGCGTGCCTAAAGCGCTTCATTAAATGAGCTTTTTTTTGGCCTAGTGAACCATTGAGGGCTTGGGGCTTCAATCTTTGAGCTTAAGTGTGCGAAAAACGCCCTTTTAACAACACTGCTAAATATCTTATTACAGTGATTCAGATTCATTTTCTGGTTTTCCTCGTAAGTTCCCTCATACATTTCACATCTGATGGGGGATGATTTTATCCTAACAATATTCTATATTTCTTAAAGAAAAAAAGTTTTTTTTGCCTGCACATGTGTAACACTGCCACTGATTCAACTTGAGACAAGCATAGTATTTTAGCATGCTTACTTCCTTGAATACGACAATCAAGGGAAACAAAATCAATCTCTCTCTCTTTCTCTCTCTCATCAGCAATTTTCAGAAACTGCATCTCAACAAGACACGGATGACAGACATCTGCCTGACACTAAATGAATCAGCATCTCTTCCAATCCAGAAGCTAAATTGTGTTGCTTCCATCAACTTCATTTCTAATAAACTGCATTAGGATACTTAAGGCAAAAATAGCACTGCAGTGCAAAACAACCATGTATTGCGATTTCACATCATCATTGCATGCACTATTTTTAAAAGCTTCAGAAGTCACACCAAGGCCACAAAATGGAAGCAAGCACATCTTCAAGGACTACACACTAGTAAGTAGTAACCCTTAAGACAGAGATGTCCACCATAATGTGATCATTCTTCTCACTTGCAAATGTCCATCCTATTGAGTCAAAATTGCTCATTTCCACTGTGTGTCTGTACATCTCTAGGCTGAGGTCAAAGTTGGTTTTTTCGGGTGGGATGAGACAGAATATTCAGTGGTTTTAGTACGAGTTTTGTATGTCATGAAACAAGAAACAGAAATAAAAAGAACCTAATCTGAAATTTTGTAAATGGAATAGGTCTATAATTAAAACTTTAAACCGTCACTAACAGACACATTAGAACAACAATGAAGAAGACAACTAAACATGCATGTAATTAAACTTACTTAAGGTTCTGAAGTTCCAAAGTTTGTATTATTGGAGGAAAATATTATAGCCAGAAGAGAGTCCAATATTTTAGGAGTTACTCTAGTACAGTTCCTGTGTACTAACCAAAACTTCTCATTTCAATAAAATGAAATTTTACTTGCAAAAAGCTTTCAAGCACTGCCTATATAAATGAAACACATAAAAAGACAAAGAAAATTATACATTTTTTGATAGGTAGCAAATAACTTCATTCACCAAAATGTAACAAACAACATACCAACCAGAACACATATGGAGTATATATTTAGGGTAAGAACCAAGTTACAACTAGAATTTTCCATGAAGTTACAGCACCTAATAAATTTTTATTAGCTTTAATATTTAAAAAATCCTACTGTTAGATCACAATTTCTCCAAGTTCTTAAAACGCACACCACATTTCATGTCAATTGGATGTTATTTACTTTTTGATCCACAAACTCATGTTTTGTATATAATTTTAAAATTAAAAAAACTTGAACTTTTAACATTTTATTGATGATATAGTTATTAATTTCTAATTGTCATGCCTGTAGTGTATAAGGAGAATGTAATCTAATCTAACTACTTATCAAAAAAAAAAAAAAAAAAAAAGAATGTAATCTAACAGTGGATTTGTCCAAAAAAAAAAAAAAAATGCATCCAACAAAAAGTTATTGAGTCACGTATATTGATATAAGTAACACTAGGTGTAACTTGAACCCAACCCATATTATATATATTCACGCACACATATACAATATTTATCATCTCTATATAAAACATAACAGGAGAAACTTCTTTCTTTTAATCAGTTCGTTAAAATCACCAAGGGCATATGAAGCATGCAAGAAAAAACACCTTGCCATTTTCTTTTGATAAGTAATAAAAGGTCTATTAGAATAGAAGTGAAACCTCGTGTATAGTTGCACACAGAATGTGAAAGGTCTATTAGAATAGAAGTGAAACCTCATGTATAGTTGCACACAGAATGTGTACATGAAGCTCTCCCCAAAAATGACAATATTCATGAAGTACAGTTGAAACTTGAAAAGAAACAGAATCAATGAAATCTAAAACATAAGTGCATCATTGGTGTCAAGTGCATGGGAGAACTTGAACTAAAATCTCAAAAACATTTATGTCAACTCAATAAAGAGACCTCCGCAACAACAACAACAACAACAACAAAAAACCACGTTTGGCAATGAAAAATAAATATGCAAAAAATCAACAAACATGAAGAAAAAAAGATCAGATAATAGTGGCAGAATCCATCCCCCACCTCCCCCCCCCCCCCCCCCCCCAACCACACCCAAAAACAAAAGTCCACAAAAATGATGATGCCACATTGTCGCCTTTGACATTATGTTAATTTCTTCTACTAATATTGACACATGTTTTGAAAGCCCACATTTTCCCACAAAATTAATCTAATATATATATATATATATATTAATTGAATTTAAATGTATAGGTTTCCATATAAAAATCTTTGATATTTACATTCACAAATTGTCACTGTAAATCTTGCTTGATCAGATTATCAATTGTCAGAATTTTCTCAAGAGCAGCCGCCCAAACCAAAAGTAAGGCAGTGCTCCTTCTAAAGAAAATCCATTTATGAAATGCCTATATAGTCATACAGTACAGTTTCAAATTAATAGAAGATTCTCTCTCTCTCTCTCTCTCTCTCTCATATTGGGATAAAAATCCCTAATAATCTCCAGCCAAATGTCAGGCCAAAATAGATGGGTCACCACATCCAACCTTGAAAAATAAAACATTAGGACCACGTCAGTCTCCTTGTTAATTTTCAATGTCCATACTTGCCTACTAGTCCAATAACCAAACAACTCACCATATCATTTCTCCACTATGTGCCTCCAGAGACTATCATTCCCAAAATAAATTAAAGAACTAGCATTCTCCACCATGTTAGTTACATGACAAACATGCATTAAAATCCAAGAGATTTTTCTTAAAGTTCTAGAATCTAGATGCATACAAGGCATGTTTAGATGTATAAATGTATTCTTACCAAGCAAGAACATAAAATGGATATGTTCTATAGGAGTGCCATGCATCTAGCCAGAAATGCTTCACTACCAAATATTACAAGCTAATAACAAAGACCTTGTTATGAGTTTGTATTGGCTATTACGTAACAAGCAAAATAGTAATGTCATTGTAATCACCCACATATATATAATATTTATGTGTTAGGGTAATTAACTTTATATGCCCAAAACACACTTCCTGATACATGGTATTAGACCCCTCCTTTTACCTCTCGCCACCAACACCGAAGTCACTGCTGCAGTCAGCATTGCCCATTGCTGGTGACCACACAAATCGAGTCACCTGAATCTGATGAGACATTACCTGTCAGAAGCTCAAAGCCCAACCCTCACCACTACTACTACAAATAGACAAGAAATCACCTTCAAGCACCATTGACCTTGTAAGACCGGTTGCAAAGATGCTCTCTAGTGTCGACTGAACCTGTGATGGTTTCAACAAATCCCTCTGTCAGACTTAAAGCCCAGATGAGTTCTCCGGCCACTATGTGCTGTGTCACCTTTCCCTATCGCTGATGAATCAGTATGTGTCGATCCGCATTGTCTATGTTGCTTGGATACTGTGTAATTGGTAGCTCTCTGAATTTATAGGTGATGAGTAAGCAGTTCAGTTTTTGATGAATGGCACGTCATTTTTGTTGCTGTGTTTAATTGGTATTAGGTTCAACTGTCCCTCATGGGCCCACCTATTTTTTTTCTTTTTTATTGAGGTTTGTGGTAATAATGGAGTCCAAAGAGGCTATACAACCCAATTTTTTATTATATGCTTATATGATTTCCACTGCTTCAATTCCTCTCAATAGAAGCAATTATGCCCAGTGGCTAAGCTGTTGGGGTCTTTTTACTCGGCTGAAAGAAGTTTAATTATTTAACCGATGAACCTATTTTCTTTTTTTTTGGGAAGAGGGGGGGGGGGGGGGTGTTTGTAGAGGAAGCAGTAGCACAGATCAGGAATTGTTTTTGGAGCAATATGGAGTCTAAAGTAAGCTGTAATTTACTTTTTCTGCCCACTGCAAAACTTGACAAGGCTCAAGAGCTGTATTACGATGTTAATAACCTCAAACGTATTTATGATTGCCACCAAAATTACTTCTCCCTTGCTTTTAATGATCTCTCTTTGGAAGATTATTATGCAATGTTTAAAGGTATATGTGAAGAGCTTATCCTTTACCAGCCTATCTCTGCCGAAATTAAAACCATGCAAAAGCAAAGAGACTATATGCATGTTGCCCATTCTCTCTTGCTTGCCTCCAATCTTTCACCTAGTGAAGGAATTTCAATCTCTTGGCAAAGTCCATGGTCAACTTAGACAGTCTTCCTTATCTAAGTCGCATTCTATTTCACTATCATCCAGTAAATTGTGAGAAATCCACTTTTCCTACTACTAATAGAATGGGAGGTGGTGGATTCTCTAAAGGTGGCTGTGGAGGCCATGGTCATGATCAAAGGGAAGGGGGCCGTGGTAGAGGTAAAATATCACCTTGTTTGAGAAAAAGTGGAGAGTGGCATAATTGCTACCCCAAATATTTCTAGAGGAACCCAAGTAGCTAATATACTTACCAAAGCTTTGTGTAAGATTCATTTGGATTTGTTATGTAACAAGTTGGGAATTGTATGACATATACATCCTGGCTTGAGGGAACTGGTATTGGTTTTTTTTGTGGTATCATTGAAATCACCCACGCATATATATATATATATATATATATTAGTTATGTGTGTAGGATAATTAACTTTGTATGCCAAAACACACTTTCCAAGACAAGAGACCCAACAAAAAGGTTTTCTGTTATTAGTTATGAACTACAGGCAGTCTGTGACATGGTAGTCCAATGGGATACCACATGTAATTAGATGAAACCTTGGGTTTGAGAAGACATTTCATCACAAGAACCGATATCACAGAAGGCCAATAAGAACAGTAAATACCAACAACACTGATCAACATGATGCTAAAATTAATATAAAAGGAGAATGTGAGTGAAACAATTAATATCATTTTCCTGCTAAAATAGAAATTTCAAAAAAATAATTCCTTCTATCAACTGCTAATAGTTTAGATATTACTTGGTGACAGATTGAGCACAGGTATGAAATGACAATTACCTGTCACCCCAATCAGACTGAATTCTGAGGAAATGGTCAAAAACAGGCAATAAATCCCTCTGCCTAATCTCAACCTCATGAACAGGAGCCTTCTCTATTTCAATCTCTCCAGCAGTATTATTTTCAGTGAAATTCTGCTCATTAGCTCCCAGAGGACTCATCGTGGAGAAAGATATCTAAAATACAGATGAAAGAATTATAAACATAGTTACCGACTGTGACAAGAAGTGTCCCACTATAAAATCCATAACGAGTACCTTAGATTTTTGCCAGATTGGTATCCTCCCAGAGCTAATCTGCACCTCTGCATTGGAGAGATATAAATGAGATCGTTCATGAGGCTTTATGAACTCCTTATTTCCAATATCATTATCCTCACAATCAGAAACATCCATGACTGTCTCTGCAGTTTCGTTTCTGCCAAGAGTAATCCCAGAAATGCATTCCTCTCTCTCAGGCCAAGAACTTCTTCGGCAAACATCCCACCATTGAACCGGTTCAACTTTTACTCGCAACTCATCGTCTTGCATTTGCACAGAAGAACCTGGCACAGTTCTGGAAGCAGCTTCGTTTGAATCTCCTCCCATTGATGGGAGTAGTTTATATTGAATTGTATGACCAGAAGGAGTGTAAACGAATAGGTGCTCCAAAGAATTGACTTTTAAGTGAGCAGGTAGCAGATCATGAGGGACAGAGTTATGAAAAACAGCACCAACAGCACCAGATGGAATAGAAACCTTTCCTGCTGCAGAAGAGGCAGCATTACTAACTTGGTTGAGCCACCCAGAGTTACTATTTTTAATTCTGCTGACCACAGAGAGGGTTACAGGTGGTGGGGGTGGAGGAGAAAGAGATTGTTGGTTTATCATTAAAGATGGAGTGAACCACCATGGTCGAGATACAGCCGGCAAAAGGGCAGGACCATCAGCATCAGAGTTCTGCATTTGGAGAACCGTCTCACCACCAAAAGGGGAAAGAGCAAAAATATGGCAAGTTCCCCTGGATGAAACAATGGCAACCCACTGACTATAGTTACTAAAACAAATGTCTTGTATTACCTGCGTTAAGCACAAGGGAAAAGAGAACAATCATGGACATAGAAAACACAAGGGTCAGGAGACAGAGTAGGTAGGAACATACAGCTGATGTCATGCCACGGTGGAGCTTGTAAAGGTGCACATAAGAAGAACCCCAATCATAGGGTTGAGTTAATGATCCATTTCGTGAGCTGGATGGCATAATCCGGAAAATGTTTATATTGTTCCCATGTATTGAGGCGGTAACTAGAAGTGTTCCACTTGGGTCAAAACACAAAGCAGAAATTGGACTAGTATGGGCCCTAAATTGTGAGACAACAGCTCTGGAAACAAAATCTTTGACAACAACCTGCAATAAACGTTTTTTTTTTCTAAATAAGAATACTTTCTCAGTTCTAATAGTAGCAGAAATCTGCCACATCACTGTGATACATGTATCTTTACTCTCACAAAATATTGAGCAAATTTGGGTGTGTGTGTGTGTGTGTAACTTAACAAAAAAAAAAAAAAACACTATTGAGAAAAAATAATATAAGTGACTTAAAACAGCTTTCTTTCGTCTGGAACATGTTGTGTAGCAACTATGAGATTCCCATGTAACATTGAGAATTATAATTGTCAGATTATAAAACTAACCATTCCAGCATTATCTGTGTCTGGGGAGTGTGATGCAACACGAGCAACTTTCCAACTTGAGTTTGATGACACAGGAGAATTAGAACCATCAGGTATAAGCTCTTGACAATATTTTGACAAGGTTTTATAACCCATGTCACCCAGATTTATTAACCCAGCAGCTAAGTGCTTACTAGACTCCATGGCATATCGAGCAACAAGACTTCCACTGCCAGGTGAAGTTGATGGACTGACACCTGGAGGAGTAAGACTTTGTGGACTCAGGCGGCCTGTGTTTGACAACAATGGGTTGTTGGAAGCATAAGCTAACCACCTGGGGCCTACTGCCATGGGTCCATAGCCAATATTGACCCCAACCACTCCTTGGCCTCCCAATTCAGGGACAGGATAAGTGAGAACACTGAACTTATTCTCAAGAGTCAGAGCATCAAAGCAGTATATCTGGCAGAAAAACAAAAAATTAAAAGAAAATATGAGATACTAGAAAGATTTATATTACTCCATTTGTGAACTTACTCAAATAAAAATAACAAAATTTTCGCATCTCAACAATATAGCCTTCCTCCAATAACTGTTCTGATTAACAACCACCAATTCAGCAACCATCAAATTAATTCCTCTAGGTTGTTGAAGTTATTTAGTGAATTATTCAACACAGATTGTCATCCATTGTGCCATGTTTTGTCAACGATAAAGGTAAGAGATATACTTCAAACACAAGCACAATATGGTAACTTTAAATACTTGGCATAAGCTAATGCTTACTTGTGTTGCAAGGCCCACAGCCACTATTTGAGGACTGCATCTAACCATATACACAGTTGACCGAAATCTCAGAACATGAACATAATTGTGAGACCTTAGTGAGTAAAACCGAACAGCTGTAGGAGAGATGACACTGCTTCCTATTTGAGGCTCGGTAAAACCATCTCTGACCAACCCATCTCTTGCACTTTGCATCAGGTCTGAGCTTTTTGATTCATCTGCAACAACCAAGAGTAAAGGATGGGATGCTCTGAATCCTTCATGACCCTCAGCTTTTGCAGGGAGGGGCTGCATCTGTAAAAATGTAACAGGATCATCGCGCCTCGAAACAAGTTCACTGACGTTAGATGCATCTTCAACATCAAGGACTTGAAAGCCATTGGAGTAACCAAGTAAGAGAACATGCTTAAAGGCAGAGGGACCAAGCTCTAATCTGTCAAAGCCAGCCCATAAGACCTGTTTGGGTAAAATAATTTAGATCATGCTACTACAAATAATGCAATAGACCCATTGGTTGCGTGTGTAACTTACCAATAAATAAAAAAATGCAATGCACAATAAAGAGTCTACATACAAAGAGCAACCATGAAGACATTGATGAAGTGGGAGAATTAAATATTAGCTCAATTAAAGGACAAAGCTTATACTCTACCCTGCTAATATGGTTTTTTGAAAAGCATATCTTCAAAAGCCAAAGAAGATATACTAAGTCTCTTCTCACTAGTTGTGATTTGCAAATTAAAGCCATCCTCACCCCCCAATCTATACCCACTGCTCACACCTACTTGACACACTGAGAAATTAAAACTATAATCAACCCATTTATTGACAGACACAAAGGAAAAATATTGATGGCCAGAAAACTGATGCTTCCAAATTATTTCTGAATTTCTATGAGCACTTCATCTCTTTCGATATTGGACACAAGACAGAGAGAGTACCATGGATTTTACCAGGAACAGGCACTGATTGTATGTGTCTAAAGTCAACATGATAGTCATGAGATTGAATAAAAAAATTTCAGGCATGCTTATCTACAATTCATGAAACGCAATATACCTCTCAGTCAGCATATGAGAGAAGATTCAGGTTCAAAATAACCAGCTATCATCATATAGTGATTTTTGAGAGGCTCTGGATGGAAACCCCATAAATGGAATTTTTTTTTTTTTTTTTATAAATGTCATAACTCGAAAATAATTATTTAAAAAAAAAAAAGAAAAAAAAAAGAAAAAAAAAAAAGGCATCTTCTCTTCACTATGATGATAGGACGAAGCAAGGATAACCAGATACCCTCTGGCTGCCAAATGCCACTATGGAAGTATTACCATCATTTTTTTTTTTGATAAGTAACTGAAAATATATATTAACGAAGAACACATCCCCGTACATAGGAAATGTACAAGGAAGGCAAGAACATCAAGAAACCAAATTACAATGATCGAACAAAACAAGAAGAGAAAAACAAGAAAAAGAAGGTAAAACAAAACACCATTCGAGAAGAGTAAAAAAGAAAAAAGACTTAAACTCAAGAATGGACCGTTTGCGACCCTCAAAACTTCTAGCATTCCGTTCTCGCCAGATACACCACATCAAACAGTGCAGCACCATCCTCCAAATACCTATATTACGATGACGCCTGAAGTTGCAAGACCAACAATCCAACAAATCCACTACCCTTTGCGGCATCACCCAACAAATACCAAACAAGCAAAAGACCGTACTCCACATCTCCATAGCAAAAGGACAGTGAAGGAGGAGATGATCTACAGATTCCCCACATCTTTTGCACATATAACACCACTCAAGAACAACAAAATACCTCTTCCGAAGGTTATCAATAGTTAGAATCTTGCCTAAAGTAGCAGTCCAAGAGAAAAAGGCTACCCTGGGGGCAACCTTCGATTGCCACAACATTTTCCACGGGAAAGAAATGGCGGTATAGGGGGATAGAGAGTGATAAAACCCGCTCACCGTGAAACCTCGACTGCTAGCTGGCTTCCAACAAAGTTTGTCAGAACCAACACCTCGCACCTTAGTGGAATAGATCAAAACCATACACGAATCCAAAGATTGTGACTCTTGATCATTCACTAATTGGCGAAAATGTAAGTCCCAAAAAATACTCCCATTTGCATAGCACATAACCTCAGCGACCGAAGCATCCCTTGTCCTACTAATATTATACAAATCTGAAAAAGCCTCCTTAAGAGGACGATCCCTACACCACACATCATCCCAAAACTTCACACGAGTACCATCACCCACATCATACCGAAGGAACTTAGAAAATTTCAGCCAACCTCTTCTAATGGACTTCCACAAACAAACACCATAAGCCCCAGACACGGATTTTGAACACCAACCACCCCCCTCATTCCCGTACTTCGCCCCAATGACCCTTCTCCAAAGGGCATCAATCTCCACACCATAACGCCACAACCATTTGGCTAATAAGGCAGAATTAAACCTTCTCAAGCACCGAATGCCTAGCCCTCCATTCTTCACTGGCCTACAAACCTTCGACCAATTTACTAAATGAAGTTTACGATCATCACCAATACCATTCCAAAGAAAGTCTCTTTGTAATTCCTCCATCCGGTTGGCCACCTTAACTGGAATAGGGAAAAGAGAAAGAAAATAAGTGGGCAGGCTAGAGAGAGTACTCTTAATAAGAGTAACCTTGCCCCCCTGAGATAAATATAATCTCTTCCATCCAGCTAGCCTTCACTCCATCTTCTCCAAGATAGGATTCCAAACCGTCTTATCTTTATAGGAAGCACCCAACGGAAGACCAAGATATTTCAGAGGAAGAGCAGACTCACTACAGCCCAAAATCTCCACAAGCTCATGCAGATTAGGCACATCCCCAACTGGAACCAATTCAGACTTTCCTAAATTGACTTTTAGCCCAGACACCTCCTCAAATCTAGAGAGAATCCCACGCAGAGTTGTTAAATGGTTTCTGTCAGCATCACAGAAAACAAGAGTGTCGTCTGCAAATAACAAATGAGACACCGTCAACAAGGAACCAGTTGCATTCCCCACTGAGAAGCCCGAAAACTGACCTGCCGCAGAAGCTGCATCCAACATACGGCTCAAAGCCTCCATGAAAATAACAAAGAGAAAAGGGGATAACGGATCACCTTGCCTCAGTCCCCTAGAACTCCCAAAAAAGTCAGACGGACAACCATTGATCAAAATGGAGAATTTAACAGTTGATATACAACACCTGATCCATCTTCTCCACTTGTCGGAAAAGCCACACTTTTGTAACAAAAACAAGAGAAACTCCCAATTTACATGGTCGTAAGCTTTCTCAATATCCAGTTTGCATAACACCCCCAGAACCCCTGCCTTCAGTCTACTGTCTAAACACTCAGAAGCGATAAGAACAGAATCCAAAATCTGACGACCTTTCAGAAAGGCGCTCTGAGATTCTGAAATAAGACCATGAACCACCCTTCGCATTCGATTGGTTAACACCTTAGCAATAATTTTGTACAACCCTCCCACCAAACTAATAGGCCGAAAGTCTTTGACATCCATAGCGTCATTTTTCTTTGGAATGAGAGCCAGGAAAGTAGCATTGAGACTCTTTTCAAACACCGCATGGGTATGAAAATTATGAAACACATTCATAATATCATGTTTCATCAAGCTCCAACTAGACTGGAAAAATTCCATTATAAAACCATCCGGACTTGGCGCTTTATCACCATTGAAATCAAGGACCACTCTAAAAACTTCATCCTCATCAAAAGGTTTGTCCAGCCAAATGGCATCTTCCACCAAAATGCTAGAAAAAACAACTTCATCCAAAAGAGGCCTGAGGACCTCATTCTCCGAGTATAACTGCCTATAAAAATGAGAAATGCACCCCTCAATGGTCCCTTGATCCAAGGATAACTCACCATCCACCATAAGCCTATCGATGGTATTGCATCTTCTATGAGAATTTGCAATACGGTGAAAAAATTTAGTGTTCCTGTCTCCCTCTTTAATAAAAAGAGCCCTAGATTTCTGCCTCGAGCAGATTTCTTCCAACAAGGTTGCTTTTACTAACTCTCCACGAATCCGATCCTTTTCCATACTCTCCTCCGCTGAAAGAACACGACCATCCTCGATAACTTCCAACACATTGAGATCCTTCCACAAATTCTGCACCCTAAGACCTATGTT
Source organism: Lithocarpus polystachyus (assembly GCA_033629205.1). Classification (NCBI taxonomy): domain Eukaryota; kingdom Viridiplantae; phylum Streptophyta; class Magnoliopsida; order Fagales; family Fagaceae; genus Lithocarpus; species Lithocarpus polystachyus. The sequence goes on along the minus strand of CM066164.1, from coordinate 21,919,633 downwards.
ACCAAACTCCTCCACATTCCATCTCTTCAAATCCAATTTCAACATCTTCAGTTTGTTTGCCAAAATAAAACTAGGAGAACCTTGGAAAAGAGAAGACTCCCACCAAGAGCGCACCCTTTCCAAGAAGCCCTCGTCCTTTAACCACATGTTCTCGAACCTAAAAGGTTTCTTGCCACCAAGAAGGTTCCCCCCCTCCAGAAGAATAGGAAAATGATCTGAGAGCAACCTAGAAAGTCAGCATTGACAAACAGAAGGAAATTTCTCCTCCCAGTCAGCTGACAGAAGGAATCTGTCCAATTTAGATCTTGAAGAAGGTTCCCCCCCTCCAGAAGAATAGGAAAATGATCTGAGAGCAACCTAGAAAGTCAGCATTGACAAACAGAAGGAAATTTCTCCTCCCAGTCAGCTGACAGAAGGAATCTGTCCAATTTAGATCTTGAAGCAACCTCTCTAGAATTAGACCAAGTGAAGTTCCCCCCAACCAGAGGCAGATCGATGAGGCTAAGCTCAGAGATAAAAGCTGAAAACCGATGCATAGCTGAAGAGAAATTTGCGGAACCAGATCGTTCAGAAGGAAACCGAACCACATTAAAATCCCCTCCCACACACCAAGGCACATCCCACCAACTACAAACGCCAGATAACTCCTCCCATAAGAGACATCTGTCTCTATCACAATTGGGCCCATAAACACCAGAGAAGGCCCAAATAAACTGATCCACCACATTTTTGAATTTACAAGAGACAAAGAAGCGACCCACCACTTCCTCCAACTTCTCCACAACCCTGTTGTCCCACATCAATAACACCCCACCTGAAGCACCCACAGAGCCTAAATAGAGCCAATCCTCATTTAATGGAGCCTTTTACTAATAGAGCTACCTAATGTTTAAATGACCAAATGCCAACAACTGACTGATGTAATTATTATGCTGTTCAAACAACTAAACTAAAAGTCATACTAAATGTTGTTGGACATAAAAGCCAACCATAAACGTAATGGGTAAAAGAATTAAACATTAGGGCATCATAAATTCAACATCACTTCTTGCCCCCAAACATATAAATCTCTTTTAAACCATCCTTTTCAACAAGCACAAACCTAGTACCTCAATTTAATTTACAATAAATAGTCCAATATTAACAGCTAATAATAAAATGATTAAAACTACTATTAACTTACTTTTTTTTATAATTCATTGGTTGGGGGAAGGGGATTTGAACACTAGACAACTTTGTTGGAAACATCAAGAGGTGCCAGTTGAGCTACAAGGCTCTAAGCAACTACTTTTACATTGCTCTATTCTAGAAATCAATCAGTATCTCATTTATTTCTTTCATTAAATAATCAAACCACTCTAAATCCGTCATTTCAATTAACACAACCCAAAGCTCAATTTGGTCACCAAGAAAGTGGTAGACTTCACATTATAAACAAATTCCTCCTCCCAACTAAAACCCAATCACCTATCTCTTAAAGTTCCCACAAAACTTCAATAATGAAGCTAGTCCAAAAAATACAAAATTTTAAGGGAAAAATTAAAATTAAAACAAAAGGTTCCTCTACTACATTTCAATTTCCTTGTTTTTCCTAAACTTTCTCAGCAACCAAACATGACTTCTTAAAACATCAAATTCCTTCCACTTCAACTAAGCCAAAACAACAATAAATCATAAACCTAAGGCTTCCATTTCATTTTCAATTCTATCCATTCCCGCAATTCTCTCGGCACCCAAACAGAAACTATATACAAATTATGTTTACAATACAAACCATCCAATATTTGCCAACCATAGAATTATTTACTACATTTCACTTGCCCTAGTTATCAATCAGCACTTCAATTATTTCCAATGCTCCAACATATATATACACATTTTTTTTAAATGCAATCTTCAGCTTCATAATATAACCAAAAACAATAACTAATTGCAAAAAATTAAAATTAAATTTCACTCAGAGACTAAATTTCGAGTCACAACATTTCTCAGCAGCCAAGCACAACAATTAAACCACAAAAATTCCCTCGATTTTCATTCTCTCTTCCATATTTTTTTCTCCGCAACCAAACAGAATCCCCAAATCCCAACAAAAATTTAAAAATTCAAACTTTACAAAAAAAAAAAAAAATCTAAAAAATAACAAAAAGGGGTTAAACCTGGTCTTTGTGGAAGTGATTATTGTCGCCGGAGATAGAGGCGGCGACGGAGGCGCTGGCGGACCGTACACCGGTGGAGGCGGTTTTGATACAGGAGGATATAAATTTCAAAGAATTAGGTATAAAACCGTTACTGTGGTGGTGGTGGTTATTTTGGCGGTTAAGATTATAGCTATTGTTGTTGCTGATGTTGTTGTTGCTCTTGTTTCCTTTGTTGGCCTGGCTCTTCATCAAGTCAAACAAACACGAGTTCTCTCTCTCTCTCTGTCTCTGTTTGGTTTTTTTTGAGGTTACCGGCCACCGGGAAAACTCACCGGGAATAATAATAATAATAGTAATAATAAAAAAAAACACTCAGAAATGGGACCCAACGGCGAGAGTCGCCGAGTGTAGAGGATCCTATATTAGCATATACTCTTCCAAAACGGTGGTGGTGGCCGTGGCGGTGGTGGTGGTGTTGGTGGGTTTGACCTTAACGGGCACGGTTCCTTCACTTTTTATATTGCAAGTTCGTATCCAAACTCTCTTCTCTCTCTGTCGCTGTCTTTTTTTTTTTCTTTTTTTTTTGGAGTCACTTTTTTTTTTTTTTGGGAAGAAAAATTTAATTAAATTATTTTATGGGTTTATTAGACTTTAGAGAGTTGGACAGAGGATTAATTGCAGTTGAAGCAAAAAAAGATTAGGGAAATTACTGGGGTGTCCCTACGTGTGACTCAAAGTGTCATCTATCAACTGTCAACTGCCACCAAATGAATAGTGAAGTTACGAGGTTATCCTTAAGGTAATTTGTGTAATCGTGGTATGTAACACGGTTGAACAGTTCGTAAATATTGTTACTGCTTGGTAAAAGTTTTTGAGTTTAAAAGCTTGTTGGCGAGTAAAAATTAAGGATTTGGAAGGTTTCAATTTGAGGGAATGGGATCAAATGTGCGATGGGTTTTTCTGTAAATGGTTAGGATTTCGATGGTTAAACGTAATGTATTAATTAATCATTAATTAATGCGGAATGTGAATTCAATAAATAAATAAATAATGAATTTGCGTACGAAAATGGTGCATTCATGGATCTAAAAAGTCTCCTAAACATGATTAAGAAGAATTGAGAAATTCATGTGCATGTGGAGGGAGTTTTATTAAAAGTATTTTCCCAAAGCCATCAATTAAAACCTTTTAAAAAGCTAATGATAATATTAGTGAGCATAGAATTTGAAACTCTTAAAATGTATGTAGATAGATAATTAGTTAATATTAATAGTATTGAAAATGTGGTATGTATTATTAACTAATTAGTGTGTTACTCCGTGCATATGCACGGGTACATTTAAAAACAATCACAATTACATATTATATATATGATTATATTTTTTACGGTTTATTATATTGGACTCCTCGTTTTCTATATTAAATTAACTAATTTAGCACAAAAATTTAAAAATTTGGATTAGATGGGACACGTGGCGCAAAATTAAACTCTAATTGAAATTCAATTTTTACCTAAATTAACTCACTTGGCACAAAATTTTAAAATTTAGATTAAATGAGACACGTGGCGTAAAATTAGACACTAATTAAATTTCAATTGAAAATTTAATTAAATTTTCTCTTTGTTTTACCTATTATTATATATATATAGATTATCTATCTACATACATTTTTAAGAGTTTCGAATTCACTGCTCACGAATATTATCATCAGCTTTATAGAAGGTTTGTCTTTTTTCTTAATCCTCTTTTTTTTTTTTTCCTTTTGTATTAAGCCACTTAATGTAGATGCTATTAATATAATTATTATTATCGTCACTTTTTTTTTTTTAGTTTATCTCGAGGAATCGTTTTATTTTAAAAGAGAAAACTTATTGGAAGTCTATGCTAAATTTCTAAAAAGGAACACTAAAATTTTAGCAAATAAGGGTATTTGTGACTTTTTATTAGAAATATTATGCAAGAGACCTATTTTGTATATATTCTATATAATTAATGATGCTTCTTCATAATTTATCCTATAAAGTATCACATCCCAAACTAGTACACATTTATATTGAGTTATTGACAAGTATAAAGATATTCTTTTCTTAGCAAAAAATACCTCCTTAGAGTTTCTTTTTTATTTTATATTTCATTAATTATGTGTCTTTGGTGAATGTGACTGTGAACAACCAATAAGGATAATTCTTTGCAACAATGTCTCTTAGGAATTATTTTTCTTTTTAGGATATATATGTGTTTGTAGAGATGAAGATCAAAAAAAAATGTGAAAAGGGCTAAATTTCTCTTCTCAATGTAAACTTTGGGGGTGTTGTAAAATATTTTTGAAAATTGCGTGGAGGGTACTTATAAATAAACCAAAACGTAGGGTGTAAAGAAAAACGTAGAAGCTTAAAAATAGGGAACATTTTGGTTACGTCACGACAAGGTATGAGAATATCTTATATGAGATGCTGAGCCCACAGAAGGAAGCAAATTTTTTGATTTTCTGCTTCCTGTTGAATAATGATTGATGAATACATTTTTTATATTACGGCTACAATTATTTGTTGCCACCACCTTTCAAACATGCATGAGTAAGAGAGAGAAACAGCATGTTAATCCAATAAGTAGCATATTTTTCCAGCTTCACCTTATCCACTATCACATGGTTTTTTATCTCTATATCAAAAATGGGTGCTATTTGAATTTGAATATAAAATAAGCAGTGCTAGGAACACAATTTTGCCAATTGCTGTGAGTGGTTATCTTATCTATCATCTTCATATAAACTTACCATTTTTAATTCTCCACTTATAATCTGTCATATTAGTATTGAGTAGTAGGGATGGCAATTTTTGCCCGACCCGTGGATACCCGGCCCGGCCCGACCCTAATGGGCCGGGTTTTACCCGATCCGATTAGAAATAGGGTCGGGTTTGGGTTTTATAAAAAAAACCCGAACCGGGTCCGGGTCGGGTCCGGGTTTTTGTAAAAATCCGAACCGGGTCCGGGTCGGGTCCGGGTTTTTGTAAAAATCCGACCCGGACCCGACCCGACCTGACCCGATTATATAATATAATTATAATTCCTAACATACCCTCCTATATATATATATATATATATATATATATATTGTTATAAGCCCTAATATTTCCTCATCTTCATTTCTTCACATTTCAGCTCTCACAGCTGCCTCTCTCCTCTCTATTCTCTTCAATCCCCCTCACCAATCTCACTCTCTCACACACATCACAATCTCTCACTCACAAATCACAATCTCTCTCACTCACTCTCAATCTCACCTTCGGCCAGCTACCCAAGCCTTCGTCGCCGTCCCAAGCTGTCAGTTCACCGGTCACCGCCGCCGTCCGAAGCTTTGTTAGTGTCATTAGGAGTGATTTCTGATTTGGGAATCACTCCTGGTGATTCACCGCCGTCGTCCCAAGCTTTCTCTCATCTCTATTCTTCAATTTTTTTTTTTTTTTTTTTGAGAATCTGTTTTGGGTTTGTGATTTCTGTGTTAACAGTTACAGGAGTGTTTGTGTTTGTGATTTTGAAAGGAAAAATAAAAAATTTGAAATTTGTGTGTTTGTTTTTGGGTTTTTAGTTGCTACTCTGTTCGAATTGAAGAATATCTGAATATGCTCTGGGGTTTTTGTTTTTGGTTTTTGGGTTTCTCATGATCTTGGGGTTTTTTTTTTTTTTTGGGATTTCTGATCTAGGTTTGTGGAGGATTAGGGCTTTAGGCATTTTTTTTTTTTTGGGCCACGGATTGGGCCCTGAAGTTGCATGGGCTGGGCGGGGCCCGCGGGACCCGCGGGGCCCGACGGGGCGGGTCTGGGGCGCAGGGAAAAAACCTGTTTATTAAACGGGTCGAGTTCGGGTTTTTGAGACAGACCCGCGGGTCGGGTTCGGATATTAAAAAACCCGGCCCGAACCCGACCCGTTGCCATTCCTATTGAGTAGTGCTACAGACACAAACTATTTTACAACCTTTTTACAAACTGCTGATGTGGCCAGCCTTTTATTAGTTTTCATTTAGGCCTACAATTAATATCACCTTTTTATTTACCAATAATCACTGGCCACATTAGCAGTTTGTAAATTTTTTTGTAAAATAGTTTGTATCTCTAGCATTATTCTATTAGTATTATGGCAAAGTTGTGGTTATATATTTTCTCATATAAAATAGACAAATAAGTAGGGTATTAAACACATATGATGAGCGTGTAACACACCATACGTATTTCAAGCTTTATGAAAGTCAAATATTATATTGAGAAGGTTGTAAAGATTTTTTATTTCAACATTTAACTGCCTAGTTACACAATCTATTATTAGAAGTACTTTGAGTAATAACTTCTAATATATATATCTTCTAATAAAATATATATTTTACAGGGGATTCTAGTTAGCTCAATGAATGAAGTCTTTGATAGTTGAATGAGAGAGTTATTATCAAAAGTGAACGTCATAGTTTGAAACTTAAAAAAAAAAAAAGATATATTTTACTTGATAATAAAATTTTAAAATACAAAATAGTGAATGACTTCTCGTTAAATTGGCACAATCTAGGGCTATAAACAAGTTGAGCCTTTTTTCGAGTATTGAATTTTTAAGCTTAGCTCAAGCTTAAATCAAGCTTACAAAAAATGTTCAAGCTTGAACTTGTCAAAAAGTCTAAAAACTTGAGTTATGTTCGATTCATTAATTAAATCAAGCTTAAGGTCAATATCAAGTTTTTGAGCACGAGATCTTGTAAGTACTTTATTAAGTCCATATTGAGCATATTATTAAGCCTATTTAATTTGGACAAGTAGTCTTAAGTCCGAATTGACTAAAAGCTAAGTAAAATATGAGTTTATTTTTCAAACTCATATCAAAATCAAGTTTATTACCAAAGCCCATAAAGTAGTCTAGACTCAATTTTTTTTTTTTTATAAAAAAATTCCAACTTTTTTTCAAAAATTGGGGAGGTTGTTGTAAATCAGCCTGAAGGAAAGTGACAACATTTGGTGGTATATCTTCCATCCAAACTAATAAAAGAGGAGAGCAAATTTCTTGCTAAAGAATGTGCTACAGAATTGCAGCAACGTCTTACATGAGAAAAACGTACTGGGGTGGGGAAAGTGGAGGCATGGGATTGCACATCATTAATTAGGTGGCCATACTGAGCTAAACTGGTAGAATCACTTCGCAGCGCTTTGATAAGTATTTCTAAATCTCTTTCTAAAATAACCTGACCAACACCAATTTCAGCTGCAAATTCCAGAGCCCATCGTGCTGCTAGTGCTTCCACTTCAATGGCCGTGGCAGGTAGGGGGATTTGCTGGGTGAGGGAAGCCAAAACTAGTCCAGCGTGGTTTCGAATGATGACCCCAATTCCAGCCCGTTGTTCTTTCTCAAATAGTGCCCTATCAAAATTTATCTTGTACCATGATAAGTCAGGAGGTCTCCAAGATGCTACTGGTCTGGTCGATGGTGGAGGTACAAGGAGTATACAACTCATCACATGGTAGCCTACCATGTGATGAGTTGTATACTCCAGGAGTCTCATTTTGGCTTGCTGCAGAATCTGGTCGAGTGTGCAAGAGTTCCTTCCCCAACTTGAGATTGTTTCGTCACCCAACACACCATTGCAAATAGAGAAGAATCTCTGTTTTCAACAAAGATACACCCCATTAATTCAATAAAGTTTGAACAGTGTCTTAAGTTGGCATGGTTCCAAAGTGGCACCTGATCCTATATATCATTGAGCGATGGGCAGAGAATAGAGGGCGTGGATAATGTCTTCATGGTGAGTTTTGCAAACCTCACAAAGAACATCTAGGATAACTTGTCGACGTACTAGATTAGTTTTTGAGGGCAAGGCGTTCTTACAAGCTCGCCATAACAGATTCTTGACCTTGCCTGGCACATTTAAGTTCCAAATGGCCTGCCAGAGAGGTTTCGAAATGTCTGAGGTTGAAGAGCCGGGTTATTGGGTCTGAAATTCATCTTGAAGGAACTTGTACCCTGCCTTCATAGAGTAATTGTCAAGATAGTAAAAAGAAGGATAGAAAGATACATAAGGATCATGACAGAATCAAAGGTCAAGGGAAGAAGAAGGATTACCAAGTCTGCTTAAACGACAAGGATCAGTAGTTGATGTATTTGTTCTTACTTTATTCAATACGACATGTAGTTGTAGTTTTGGATCATTGTATATAAGTTTAGTAATAAGTGTGTGGCTAGCACGTGAGTTTGTGGATGGCACGTCTGAGTGTTTATTAATTCTGTTAGGCTTGGATTAGTTAGTTACAGGATAGTTAGTTTGTTTCCCCTGTTTTTCTCTTTTCTCTTGTATATATATACAAAGCTCTGTAACTGTTCATTATTGAATCAAATACACAGAAATTCCTCAAGTCCAGAATCTTCTTTTCTCTGTTTTCTTAATATGGTATCAGAGCAATTTTTGGCTTCCGCTTAAGTTTCTCAAACGAATTTCTCAATCCCTCTTTGTTAGGGTTTCTTTCTCCTCTTTCTTTTTCATCAGAATCTTGAAGCTTCATCAATGGCTTCGTCTGATCAATCTTCTGCAAGCATCACCATTGATGAATCGCATCCATTCTTTCTTCATCATGCTGAAAATCCTGGTGCGATATTAGTATCACAACCACTGATTGGAGGTGAGAACTACCCTACATGGGCGCGATCAATGGAGAGAGCTCTTAGGATCAAAAACAAGTTCTGGTTGATTGATGGATCAGCTTCTTTGACTTCAGCCATGGAGAAAATTCCTCTATTGGTTCTAAGCTGGTCACGATGCAATGATATTGTGGTTTCTTGGATCATTAATTGCGTCTCTCCCAGGATTGCCACAAGCATGGTGTATCGTAAGATTGCCAAGGAAGTCTGGAAGAGGCTTCAGAACATGTTTTCTCAGGGTAATGGACCCAGGGTTTATCAATTACAGAAGGATCTTGCAAGTTTTTCTCAAGGTGAGCTATCTGTGACTGAGTACTTCACAAATCTTTCAATTCTATGGGATGAATTACAGAATTATGAACCTCTTCCTACATGTTCTTGTGAGAAATGTGTGTGTCATGTGAATGAGAAGATCTCTAATATCCATCACAGAGAAGTTGTTATGCAATTTTTGATGGGTCTCAATGACTCTTTTTCTCACATTCGAGGACAAATCTTGTTGATGGATCCTATTCCATCTGTTGAGAAAGTCTTCTCCTTGCTGATTCAAGATGAGAAGCAAAGATCAGTTAGGCAAGGCAGCAACAATGGTCCTTTTGTGGAGTCCACAGCACTTGCAGCAAAGACCATGAATCGTGATTCCAAGACCTTCAAGAAAGCTAAGGAAAAGCCCACTTGCAGCCATTGTGGATTGCGTGGTCACACCATGGAGAAGTGCTACAAACTCCATGGCTACCCTCCTGGCTACAACACCAAGCCAAGGGCTAATCAAGTTTCCTCTTTTGATGATGCTCAAGAGTCTGTTGCTGTTACTACTCAACAAGCATTTCCATTTACAATGGAGCAATGTCAGAAATTGCTTGCTATGATTGGAGGGAATGATGCTCAGACCAATACAATTGCTATGGCAAATAATGTTGCATACAATCAAGCTTCATCCTCTCAGTCCACACCCCTAGCAGGTAATCTCAAGCACTCCATTTTTTCTGCTAAGCTTGTGAACAGAACTGCCTTTTGTGTTGATACTTGGGTCATGGATACAGGAGCAAGTGATCATATAGTCTGTTCTGTCTCTCTTTTTCAGTCTTATACCACTGTTTCACATTGTGTTGTTGAATTGCCAAATGGTGAATCAGCACATGTTACTCACATTGGCATTGTTAAACTTTCTAACTCTCTTATTCTTGAACATGTTCTTTGTGTTCCCTCTTTCTCATTCAATCTCTTGTCTGTCAGTCAACTTACTCGAAAATTGCCTTTATGTCTTGTGTTTTTGTCCCAATATTGTTTCATTCAGGACCTTTCATGTTGGAAGACGATTGGAGTGGGTGAAGTCCATAATGGTTTGTATCTGCTCCAGAAGGGTACTTCCAAGACTACACCTTCTCTGTCAGATCATCTTTCCAATCACAAGTCCTTCAAGTCAGCCTTTACTTCTTCTGTTTCTACTAAAGACATGTCAATCTTATGGCATTTTAGGTTAGGTCATCCATCCTTGAGCAGAATGTCTGTTTTACAGAATGTTTTACCTTCTTTTTCAGCTCAATGTACTGATGTTTGTACCATTTGTCCTTTGGCAAAACAAAAGAGATTGCCTTTTCCTTCTCACAATAATCTGTGTAATGAACCTTTTTCATTAATTCATGTGGATGTTTGGGGTCCATATTCTATTTGTACTCATGATGGTTTTAAGTTTTTCCTCACAATTGTTGATGATGCTACCAGGTCTACTTGGGTGTACCTCATGAAAGCAAAATCAGATGTTAAGCATCTGTTAATCTCATTTTATAACATGATTTACACCCAATTTAACACTAGAATTAAAGTCATCAGATCTGACAATGCTTTTGAATTCTCTTTACCTGACTTTTATAGTGCTCATGGCATTGTGCATCAAAAGAGTTGTGCCTATACACCACAGCAAAATTCTGTGGTTGAAAGGAAGCACCAACATCTTTTGAATGTTGCAAGATCTCTTAAAATCCAATCCAATCTTCCTTCTGCTTATTGGGGTGATTGCATCCTCACTGCTACATACCTCATTAATAGGCTGCCTGTTCCCTTGTTACAAAATAAGTCACCTTTTGAACTTCTTTTTCAAAAACAACCTTCTTTTGATCACCTTAGAGTCTTTGGATGTTTGTGTTTTATCTCTACTCCTTCTGCTCATAGGTTGAAATTTGACTCTAGAGCCCTTCCTTGTGTCTTCCTTGGTTACCCTTTCAATGTGAAAGGTTACAAAGTCCTTAATCTCCATACTAGGAAGATCACTATCTCTAGAGATGTTATTTTTCATGAATCAATTTTTCCTTTCTCTCCATCTTATAAATCTTTGTTATCTGAGACACCTCCATTATCAATTCCTTTACCTGTTTTTAATGATTCTTCTAGCCCTAGTTTTGTTTCTGCAGACACACCTCTGAATCCAGGGACACCTCTGACTTCCTCATGTAGTCCTTCTTCCATTTTGGTTGGTTCTTTACCAATCCCCTTGCCTGATAATCACCAATATGTTGATCAGTCCCCTTCCATATCTGTTGCTCACCCTAATGTGTTGCCTAATCAGTCCTCTCCCATATCTGTTGATCAACCTCCTGTGTTGCTTGATCAACCTAATTCCTCATCTGTTGCTCAACCTCTTGTGTTGTCTGATCAGCCCAATTCTGATCAGCCTGTTTCTCTTAGGAAATCTACTAGGGTCAGTCATAAACCAGCTTATTTAGATGCTTACCAATGTAATCAAGTCTCTTCTAGTACTGCCCATCCTTTGTCTTCCTACTTGTCTTCTCACAGGTTGTCTTCCAAATACTCACATTTCTGTAATATGATTTCCTCCATTGAGGAACCTAAGTTCTATCACCAGGCAGTCAAGGATTCCAAGTGGAGAGAAGCTATGGCTGCTGAGATTTCTGCCCTTGAAGCTAACCATACTTGGGTTCTCACTCCTTTGCCTTCTCATAAGAAAACTATTGGATGTAAATGGGTGTATAAGGTGAAATATAAGTCTGATGGGAGTGTGGAGAGGTATAAGGCCAGGTTGGTTGCCAAAGGCTTCACTCAAAAAGAAGGCCTTGATTATTTGGAGACTTTTTCCCCTGTTGCCAAGTTGGTTTCTGTCAAATGCCTCCTTGCAGTAGCTGCTGTGCAAGGCTGGTATCTTTGTCAACTTGATGTGAATAATGCCTTCCTTCATGGTGATTTGAAGGAAGAAGTGTATATGGATCTCCCACCAGGCTTCCACAGCAAGGGGGGGCTTGTATGTAAGCTAGTTAAATCATTGTATGGTCTGAAACAAGCTTCCAGACAGTGGTTTGCTAAGTTCTCCACTACTTTGCTCATGCTAGGTTTCACACAATCCAGGGCTGATTATTCCTTGTTTACCAAGAAGACTTCTACTTCCTTCATAGCTCTTCTAGTGTATGTTGATGATATTTTACTTGCTAGTGATAACAAGCAGGCAGTGGATGAGTTAAAGGTTCTGCTTGATCAACAATTTAAATTGAAGGACTTGGGTGAACTAAAATTCTTCTTGGGTCTTGAAGTGGCAAGGTCAACAAGTGGTATTAGCTTGTGTCAAAGGAAGTATGTCCTAGATCTATTGAATGATGCTGGCATGATGGGGTGTAAGCCAGCTAAGGTTCCAATGGATCCAAATATCAAACTCAGTAAATATGAGGGTAAAGCCTTGCAAGATCCTAGCTCTTATAGGAGGCTAATAGGAAGGCTTTTGTACCTAACCATAACCAGACCCGATATCACTTTTGCTGTGAACCGATTGAGTCAATTCATGGCATTTCCTAGAGAACCACATCTGAATGCAGCAAATAAAGTGTTGCAGTACCTCAAGGGAACACCAGGTCAGGGCTTGTTCTTTTCAAGCAAGTCAGACCTGCATCTAAAGGCCTTCACAGATGCAGATTGGGCTTCCTGTCCTGACACTAGAAGGTCTGTGACTGGTTTTTGTATCTTTCTTGGTGAGTCTTTAATCTCATGGAAGTCTAAAAAGCAGCAAACAGTCTCACGATCCTCAGCAGAGTCAGAATATAGAGCCATGGCAGTGGCTGTTTGTGAAGTCATTTGGAATTTGTATTTGCTTAGTGATATTCAAGTCAAGCATCCTCAAGCAGCCCTTCTATTCTGTGACAGTCAGGCAGCTCTTCACATTGCTGCAAACCCTGTGTTTCATGAACGAACGAAACATATTGAAATAGATTGTCACCTAGTAAGGGATAAGGTCTTGGAAGGGTTCATCAGAATGCTACATGTCAAAACCAATTCCCAAATTGCAGATCTGTTAACAAAGGCCTTAAGTGCTCCACAATTTTCTTTCCTTGTGTCCAAGTTGAACATGGTCAATATATATGCCCCTCTTCCACTTGAGGGGGGGTGTCAAGATAGTAAAAAGAAGGATAGAAAGATACATAAGGATCATGACAGAATCAAAGGTCAAGGGAAGAAGAAGGATTACCAAGTCTGCTTAAACGACAAGGATCAGTAGTTGATGTATTTGTTCTTACTTTATTCAATACGACATGTAGTTGTAGTTTTGGATCATTGTATATAAGTTTAGTAATAAGTGTGTGGCTAGCACGTGAGTTTGTGGATGGCACGTCTGAGTGTTTATTAATTCTGTTAGGCTTGGATTAGTTAGTTACAGGATAGTTAGTTTGTTTCCCCTGTTTTTCTCTTTTCTCTTGTATATATATACAAAGCTCTGTAACTGTTCATTATTGAATCAAATACACAGAAATTCCTCAAGTCCAGAATCTTCTTTTCTCTGTTTTCTTAATAGTAATCTCCATTTTGGTTATATGGCCAGGTTAAGGTATCAGCTTGTGGAGTTCTGCACAGTGGGGTTTTTTTTTTTTTTTATATCATCAAGGCTTCAAATTCCAGTAAGGAATTCTCTAAGATATCCTCCCTCCAAGTCCGAGATTCTTGATCAATGAAATTACTTACTGTTGCATCAGGATCCATATGTAGATTTGGTGAAATAATCATTGGCTTTTGATTCACTGGAAGCCAATTATCACGCCAAATTCTAATTGATTGGCCATTCCCCACTCTCCATAGTCCTCCTCACCAAATAACCTCTCTACCTTTGATGATGCTCTTCCATGTATAGGACGCTGAATTTGGATTTTTTGCCTCCATTACTGAACATCTGGGGAAATACTTCGCTTTAAAAGCCTTGTAGAACAGAAAACTTGTGTCGTGGAGTAGGCGTCATGTCTGCTTTGCCAAGAGAGCGTCATTGAGCATGGATAAGTAGTCCTTGAATCCCATACGCCCTTGAGTTTTAGGCTTGCACACTTCCTGCCATTTGACCCAGTGTTTTTTTGGCTATCCCCTCTTTGTCCCAAAAAAAAAAATTTCGACAAATACGAGGCTTCAATGTCTTGACCCTTCAAAGTAAGTAAATATTTTTTGAAGAATTTAGAAGGTAGATACAAAAGAGGATCACTTCAATAATAATAATAATAATAAGGGTAAATTTCATTAACCTCCCCTGAGGTTTGGACAAATACCACTCAGGTCCAAGGTATTTTAAAATTAACCAATTAGGTCCTAAAAGACAATTTAATCCCTAACACTCCTAATTCCGTAACCCCCTCCGTTACTCCCATTTTTCTCACCGGTCTCTTCTCTCTCATTCCTCTCCCTCAGACCACTCTTCACTTATCTTTGTCTCTAACCTTAAATTGCTCCAATTTTACCCGTACCCAATCCTAGCCAAACCCACAACAACAAAACTCAAATCTTACAACAAAACTCAAATCCAAAAAATTCAAAAAAAGTCCTAGCCAACCCACAACAAAACCCAAATCTTACCTTTGGATTTCAGATTTGGGCAGTGCTTCTTCAAGAGACAATAAAGCAGATTGGCTTTTGTGCAACGGTGTGGGTATGAACTGCGGTAATGTGGGGCGAAAAAGAGAAAAAAATGGGGCAAGAGAGAGAAGAGAGATCTGAGAGAGACTGAGGGAAAGAAAAATAATAACGGAGGGGTGATGGTGTTAAGGGTATTAGGGATTAAGTTGTCTTAAGGACCTAATTGGTTAATTTTAAAATATCTTGAACCTGAGTAGTATTTGTCCAAACCTCAAGAGAGGTTAATGGAATTTACCCTAATAATAATAATATACATTTAGTCTCATTTTATATTGTAAATTTAGTATACTATGTTGACAGGAGGAGTAAAACAACATTGCCCATACGGCTTTCTTTCTTTCTTTCTTATAATTATTCTTTCCCTCTCTTCTTTTATTTATTTATTTTAGAATTAAATAATCAACAACTCAACATTCATTAAGTCAACTTTATATTCAAAACATTTTTTTTTCTAGAAAAAGGTAAGTACATTCCAAAAATTTTATATTGGAATTTGGAACCTATGAGATTATTGACCCAAAGTTTTCTATATTTCTTTTTTTTTTTTTTTTCTTCTTCTTCTTCTTCTTCTTTTTTGTTTTTTGTTTTTTTTTTTTGGCAGTCTACTTTTATTTTATTTTTTTTACTTATAATTTCACCTCTTCCCGACCCCCCCCCCCCCCCCCCCCTCCCCTCTTACCCATAAAAAAAGTGCTTAGATTAGAACTAACTAGGGAGGCCGAAACACCTAGAATAGTGGTTTACTCCTGCCACCTCCTTATGGAACTCTACACCAAAGTTTTAAATTTCATTTCAAAAACCATTCAAAATTAATTATCGGAACAAAATATTTCGATATCAATATGTATTGGTATATCATTTATATCAATAGCTACTTAATAAATCAATACTTTATTATTTATGTCATATAATTAACCAATGTAAATTCATAAGCGATATAACATTAAAAAAAAAGGGTCATAAAATCTCGTGCATAATTAAACAAATCAAAGGCCCATAACATATTATATATAATTAGACAAACTTAAAGTTCATAAAATCTTATAAAGTGGACTTATTTCTTGAAAAAAAAAAAAAAAGGAAAGAAAAAACAAAGCCATACAAGCAATTTCAATCCAGGATGCATGTTCCTCCCAAAAATGCTAAAATTCCACCAAAAAGATCAGTATATATTGAAATTTTGGCTAAGATAAAATAAAGGGGTTGGTGCATCCCGGTTAACATATTGTTTCGGTTGGCATGGAATGGAATTCAAAACATTGCTCTACACCCTTTTTGAACATAGTCTACTTGTTAGTTCTAGACCATTCTTTATATACAGACAAAACTTGGTGTAGTATCCAATAAACTACATTCCTTCTTCCATTATAATGAGATAAAGTGATGTGGTGGATTCAGATTCACTTGTGGGTGAGTATAATAATAATAATAACAAAATAAATAAATAAATAAATAGCTCCTTAGGTGAAGTATTTTATATTCTTAATTAAGTTCAACCATGTGAGTATGTGACTGTATCATCCAATATAGCCTAACCGGTATTATCTTTCTCTAACTACACTTATAAATTCAACTATATGCCCATACAACTCCTAAATAACCATATGAAATTGTTATACTAATAGCTAGTTTGAACAGCATCTCTCTAAATATATAATCTATTAAGTTAAAAAATTAACATTCATCACTTATCCTACAAGCTTGAGCACAAAACCTTATACATGCATAACACTGAAAGAAGGGTGTTTGGGCGTCCATTGAAAATGAAGTCATTCCACTGTTTTACGTGGAATTTGAAGCTAGCCAATCCTGGTGTTCAAGTTTCATTACGTTTGAAATAAGACCTATGCAACAGTTTATGGAAATGATCATACTTGAGACTCTTTACAAAAGACCCCAATGTTCGTAAACATATTTGATGATCGCTTTCCCTGTTGGTAATGGCCCCAGTCTAAAGGATGAACTATTGCTCTCAAATGCAGTGGAAAACAATACCATGAATTCATTTCCATGGGACTTCCAAATACCCCTCAGAACTGCAAAATCATACGGAACTTTTTTTGGGTCTCCTTTTTCCCTTAAAAGATTTACAGGAACTTTTATACCTACTATATACCATAATTTTTTTCTCTATTGCTTTCAAGAACTGAAAGCAACTTGCTCATGTCGTTTGAGGTCACTCAGATACTTTGTTGAGTTGTATTCCTGTACATCCAACAGCTCTTCAGAGTATGTTCTTTGGAACGACCTCCTTTTACATTCTGGTGAACAATTTAATACGAATTCCTCACCTCTTAGCAGTATCACGACCTGCATTGAACAAAAGAATATCAATGAAATAATACATGCTTTGAGTAACCCTTTTATACAATTATGCTAGATTGTGGCATATCCACTGTTTGAGGTATAGAAGGCTGACCTCCAGGAACTCAGGACAGATGACCTACCCACTGGAGTCAAACACAGAGAGAGAGAGAGCATGCATATTTATTAAGATTATTTGTTTCCTTTTCCCTTTCTGTTCTATTTGTCTCTCTAGGAAAGATCGACCGTAACTAAAATCAAGATCAGCAAGGGTACACAAATTAAATAAGATAATGATTGAAAAGAGTTGTGGTTGAGGCTTTTTCTTGCTTTTGGGAGCTAAACATAAGTTTAGCTTTCATAAGCAACAATAATACTGCCTAGGGTCTAGTCTGGCTCTCTCTAGTCTTCTCCTCAGTTTTGGATGTCACATGGATAACAATGTCTGTTGTTCAGGGGTTTTGAATTGGTAAAACTTATGGATTTTTGTACATTCTATTTGTTCACCTTGCTTTACGAATAAGGCATAAAGATAGTTCTTACTCTCTAGACAAAATATATCTACTATTTGCTTCCTTTATGGTTTGTTTGGATTGAGGGGGAGGGGTCAATGGTGTAAATCACTACAGATATTTATCTTATCATCCTACACATAAGAGATAGCATGTAATTGTGGGATTAGTTTTATGGTTTAAATTGCAGCATGCCACAACAGGAAAGGGGTAATACCAGTCAATTCTCTCAAACAAAAACAATTCAATTTTCAAAATTTTTGTCCGCTGAGATGGTAGTCATGACACCCTCTGAACTTAAATGAAACATGAATCTAGGATATATATGAATGTGCAACTTAAAAAAAAAAAAAAAAATCAAGTACTTGCCTGATTCATTCGAGGACGTAGGACGGGGGACTGCTCAATGCACATAGAGGCGGTTAAAATCACACGATCCATTTCTTCTGTATTGTAATTATCACCAAGAGAAGGATCAACTAGCTCCTTCATATCATTTTTATCGAGCCAAGGCTTGGCCTAAAACAGGGATGGAAATTGAAAAAGTGGCTTAAGGCATGAAATATAGAGACATAGGTAATGAAAAATCATGAAGAAAAGAAAATTACCCAAATCACAAGGCTTTGCTGTAACTGATCCAAAGCTCGACGCCCGGTTATAAGCTCCAAGAGTAGAACCCCAAAAGAATAAACATCAGTTTTCTCATCTACTATGCCATTCGTGAAGTATTCAGGAGCAAAATAGCTGTCATTGAAGAGATAAAGAAAACATTAAGCTGGAGAGAACTTTAGCAGCTTTCAAATCATAGTTAGTTTTACAGACCCAAATGTGCCTTCAAATTTTGGTACACTGTGGTGAGTCCATTGTTTGGGTAGCCACTTCGCAAGCCCAAAATCACAAATCTGGAATGATGCACTAAAAAGTGAGTGATTAATTTAGGGAAAAAAAAATTAAAATCTAAAAAAGTTACAGGTGTATATAAGACCACTAGATGTCATAGCAGAGTAATATATGACAAGCAGAGTTAAATTTTGCATAAATTTTCAATTCCAACAACAATGATACCATCATTATTGGTTGTCACCCCGTCTACATATAAAAGAAGCACATAAAAGGAAAAGTTGATAGCCCAAGATGGAAGTAGCACAAAAAAGGAAAAGTTGATAGCCCAAGATGGAAGAGTAACAGCTTGCACTTACAAGAGGATGTGCTATTTGAGCTACATGCACCCAATGGGTTTTGAACTCACGACCTCATCCTCCTACTTGCACATACAAGAGGAGGTCCTATTTGAGCTACAACTTATTGGAAACACATCATCATGTCCACCTGCCCATCTTCAAACCATAAACTGTCTAAGCAATAGGTACCCTTTGTGTCTATGGATATTATATCAAACAAACCCTATCATGGAGTCCAGTTTTGGGGTAAAAGGATACATCAGCTAGCCTAATTCCTAAAAATCTCTTCTCGAATATAATAATAGAAATCAGTATCACCAAACTTCGTGTTTTTTTTTTTTTTAATATATAAAGCCATTGAGAGAGAATAAGCTCAAACTCTATCGCTGAACAAAGGGGATCTGGATACTCTTGCTGGCATGCGATTTTACATGTTTTAAAGCACATGTGAATTAAAGGGATGAAGGGTCAATTAATATTGAGAGAGAATGAGTCACCAAAGGGTCAATTCTTTTTATTACTGACTTCACTCATGTTCAATATATATGACACTCATGTATAAATGTTTCAGATAACCACTCCAGTTTCCTATATCTTAGGGTAGTTCATACTTGATACTTCCAAAAAATTTGTGCCATAGGCCATTCTAGTACCAAATAAAAATGAAAAAAATACAGTAGAGAGTGTTTTTGTTTTCTTTTTTGTTTTTTTGTTTTTTTTTTTTTAAGGAAAAAAAATGGTGAAGTTGAAGTAGAGGAGTAGATGATGCCTGTCAAACATAATCCCAAACCCACCTCAAAAGGAGTGTTCTAACTCCCAAGCTATCATAAGTACTTTATAACAATTATTTTTTACTCTCTACTTAGGAGTATTGGACCATGCCACAGGGCATAAAGATAATTCTTGTGCCAAGTAAATTTGAGGAAGGATAAAAGTGGACGAGGACCATTAAGCCTAAGATCAAGAGCAACTGCAAGTGCTAACTGTAACCTTGTTGTATTCCATAGGTTGCATGGAACTAGACATGCTATAAATATGATTATTGGCCATTTACTTAAGATGGTGGGGATTAAGCTTCACATATCAAGGATTCAAGGAATTCACTGCACTCATGTTTAGGTTGCAATTTAGGAAATCTTTTCCATAGACTGTCAAATATTCAAATTTCAGCAATATCTTAAGTTTTACTATTTGACCATGGTTGCTTGTGCTCAAAGATACCTGCGGCTCAAAATCCTCTGTAAGCAGAATATTATCTGATTTAATATCTCTATGAATGATTCGCCTCTGACAACTCTCATGAAGATACAACAGACCATCTGCAGTTCCCAAAGCAATTTTATACCTTTTACTCCAATCTAGTTTATAATCCGTTGAACCTGGAAATGCAATTAAAGAAAATCCATAAGACCATAAACCAGACTGAAACTTTAATTAACGCTCTGTTTGTTTCAACAATGATGTTTTCTAGAAAATGAGTCATTTTCCAAAAAGTATTTTCTATAAAACTATCTCATTTTCTAATGTTTGGTAGCAACTTTAAATGAGTTGAAAAACAGCCTTCTAACTTCCCTTATTTAGCTTGCTGTGAGATAGAGTTGTTTTTCAAAAAAATTTTATGGAAAACAATCTCTAAAAATAAGTCATACTTTTTTTATTAACCAAAGATAGTTTTCCTTCGACTCATATTTTTTTATGCTACCAAACACTAGAAAACAAGGAAAACTATCTTTACACAAAGTTTTCCATCGAAACAAACGGAGCGTAAAGAATAGGAGTATGCAAAATCTGAACAAACCGTGAAGAAGAGATCCTAGACTCCCCAGTGGAGATAATTCAAAAATAAGGTGCATTCCTCCTTCGATGCCACACCCAATCCACTTAGCAGTATTAGGATGATCTATGTGGGCTATAATGCCAAGCTCAGACAAAAATCCTGATGTTCTCTCATCAGCTGTTCCCTTTGTCAGCCGCTTTACTGCTATCAGCTTCCCATCTTGCAAACGACCCTTGTAAACTTCAGCATAACCACCCTTTCCAATTAAATTTTCTACAGGAAATATGAACCGTAAATCTAGATCACAAAACCTATGTCATAATGAACATGAAAGTACCATTTTGCAGGATGCATGCTACTATAAAATTGAAAAAACGTAAGCCAAAAGAATGCATTGTATTACAAACCACTGCTAAAATTTTGGGTTGCAGTTTGGAGTTCAGAGAGGCTGAAGTTCACCAGTGAAGACTTGATGTTGCATAAATTACTCAATTCTGAATTTTCTCTTGAGCTCTTGCATTTTCCTTGTGATGTCTTTGGGACACCAAGAGGAGGGAAGGAGGCTAAGCGCTTAATTCGTCCTTTCTTCCATATTTTGAAGAATCTGCTCCAACTAGAACTTGGGCCACGGATTTCAATTTCAGTAGAGCTGTTTTTGGAAGAACCACTGTCAGATTCCGATCCTCTAATGCAGGCTTCTAAGACTCCTCTAGGAGATGACACATCTTCTTTTTCCTTTTCCATGTCTAAACATCTCAAGTCTACATAAGAAAAACAAGCATGAGGCAAGTGAAAATTCTACACAAAACTACAAACAGTCAAAAAAAAAAATATATATATATATATATATATATATTTGGGACTAAGGCTTTGTGGTGGTTGTTGTATAGATATAGAGAGCTGGGGAAAAAACGATGTTAGAATTACCTTGGGCAGAAGCAGCGCAAGGAAGCAGACTGCCTTGTCTTCTATATTTTACCTTAGAAGTGCCATCTGTCTGGATTTGTTTGGGTTTGTTGCCAGCAGCATTATCAACCACACTGAATAAAATATACTTCCAAATGTAAGCAAAGAATCACTAATCAGTCAAACACGGGAAAAGAAATTGAGAGAGAGAGAGAGAGAGAGAGAGAGAGAGAGAGAGAGTCAAGTTGGACTTGGTGAGTGATTGAATAAATGAAAGAGAAATTACAAAGGCACCACAAATTTAGGAAATAAAAGTTAAGGACATCATCTGTGTGATACAGAAAGAGAAAAAGGACTTTGAATCAGGCTAAGAGAAGTATATTTATTACTCCTAGTCTGTTTAAATGATGACCGTAGAAAGAAAAGTTCAAAAGCATCAACCAAACTTGTTAAGACCAAAATTTAAGAGAATGAAAGGAACTCTTGAATTCGGATATAAAACAGCAAAATATACCAAAACGACAAATTCCCGAGAGCTGAACTTGAAACCTAGAAACTTGTAGATATGAACTAAGAAACAGCAAAGAAACCATTAAAGTTGTGGTAAACATGTCATAAGAACAGTTTAATTCTGCTATGTTTTCACATCAATATACCAAAAAAGGTGGAACACAAGGGAAATTTTCACAATGTTAGAAGAGATTTTAAGTATAAACAAAAACCTCAAAATTCAGAAGTATAAAATATTTAATTATTATCTCTAATTGCTTACATATAGAAATTTCCCAAAATGCATAAGCAAATTGATTTAAAATATTCAAATACAAAACCAATTCCTTTGAAAATCTCAGCTCTTTGCAGTAAAATACAATTTTCACAAGGACGATCAGCTAAATTTGAAGAAATATAAGTTTTTTTTTTTTTGATATAGAAGTGGTGTCTTAGCCTTTAGGCAGACAATTCACCCCATGCACATGAGACACCAATGAAAACAAATAATAAAAACAGAATTCATACCATAAGCCATGTAAATCTCAAATATGCTCCTATAGCAAATACTGGATATATTCATAAAAAGAACCACAAGCTAAACTTTTTAACCTTAGGAAACATAAAATCATCTTAAACCCATATGTCAAATCTTTAGATTTACTCTGCTATCACACAAATATACAAAATCTACATAACCCATAAGCCTAAAATTATATCATAAAGAGGACCAGACATAAATAGAAATTTTGTATCTGCTCTGTTGTCACATGAACATCCAAAATCCATAAGAATAAAATGATATACTTATTAAATGCAGAACAGATTGAATTTAGAGACTACTTAGGCAATACTCAAATGAATGAAACAAAAGAGGGAGGCTTACTGAATGAGCTTTTAAAAGATCACACATACTATGAAGATGAAAGCCTCTGAATCATTATGCCATCACATGCATATATAAAATCCCCAAAACCCATAATACCACAAACTAGCAGAATATAACATTAGAGGCTCTCTATATGCCCTGTATTCAACAAATATACAAAATCCACCCACAAGCTTAAACTCAAAAAGAACAACAAATTCAAAAAAAGAAAAAAGAAACTCAAATACTTCAGAAATCACACAATACATAGTATCAGAGCCCCTATTATGCAACAAATATATTAAATCCACCCACAAGCTCAAACCCAAAAAAAGAACAATTTTTTTTTAGAAAGGAAAGAAAAGAAAAGGTCACACACTCCAGAAATCACACAATTAGTATCAGTCACTATATACATATACACTCTATGTTGCAACAAATATACAAAATCCTCAAAACCCAAAAGCTCAAACTAAGAAAACCCAAATAAAAACTAACAAAATAGAAAAAAAGAATCAGAAAAACACAAACATCACATTCTCTATTCATGCTCAAGTACTGCACATACACATAAAAACCCACAAGCTCAATCCCAACAACCCATAGACCAAAAAAGAAAACTGAATATATATATATATATATATATATATAAACAAAGATATTAGACATACCCTACTGAGAGAACATGAAGGAGAACACACGCATACCATGATGAAGAAGCTCTGTGCCCTCTACCATTCTCCATGGACAGACAAGAGAAGAAAGAGAAAGCAAACCAGAAACAATGTGATATGTAGTGAAAGAAACACACCAAAGAAACTGCTACTATATGCACACCAATGTGTTTAATTTATTCACTTTCCCTTCTAGATTTCCAAATTCAGAAGCAAAATATGGCAAAGTATCATAATATTTGTTTAAGATTTTAGTCATTTTGTGGGGGAAAAAAAGTCCTTGTTTTTTTCTCTGTTTCTTTTACAGGGGTCCGTGAGAGTCGCTGCTCTGCTTTACTGGGGTGGTGACATGTGGTGAAAGCTGTATAGCGACTTGTACTCTCGAACCTTAAACTTAGCACCACCCCGCCCTGAAAGTGAAAGAGAGAGTTTCTGTCAGAGAGAAAAGAACGTATATATAGTTTGGACACAACCTTGGATGCTCTTTTGAGTTAAAATATGACGCATCAAGTACTTTTCCCCAAAATTTGATGTTGGGTTCTAAACTTTTTGGTTATCTCAAGTACTTTTGCCCAAAATTTTCGTTTTGGGTTCTAAACTTTTGAGTTATCTCAAATATTGCACCAATTCATAGTCAGCTTCTCACTTTCTTAGAAAAATAAAATCACAATTTTATCCCTGAAAATCCGTTACATCGCTTTCATATAAAATCATCGATAATTCTATTTTTGTTATAGCTTCCATATGAACTCATTAATAATTTTATTTTTGCTATATATGTCAATCATAATATGTCAACTTCATAATTAAAAAAAAAACTGTGAAATATTTCAATCATTAGACCTATTGTTTGGAAATTTTTTAACCCTATTTTAGAACACATGTTTTTAAAATTCCAGAAAAATTTAGCTAGTGAACAACTCATAATTGTTTTGATTATGTCAATTGATTCCCCTAATACCAAAGACTTAGATTAAGCCTATCTTCTGTTTATTTGTTATTGACTAATTACGTTGTTGAAATAGTTGTATGTGGACATAGTATTGTTTCATAGAATATAACTGAACATTTTGAAAATGCCACTAATTAATTTGCTGGCTTTGGTAACAACTATTTAACAAAAAAGCGAAAGAAAATTAGAAGGTTAAGCAATAAGCATTCTACAACTACTTAAAAAGGGGTGGTGATTCATTTTTTGAAATGAATTGTCATAGCTAGAATGTGTTTTTAACATGAAAAGCATTGCATGCTTTTATGATTTTATACCCAAAAAAAAAAATAGCATACAATATTATAAGGTTTCTTGTCTGTTGTTATATATGCATTAGTACTTAAACCAAGGATGACTTTTAGAATGTATGCTATAGTGAAATATTCCAATCATCTCAAAATTCATGCCATCATCTTTCAAAATATTTGCTTTGATACCTAGAACGAAAAGAGCAGTTAACCATTTAGAGCATTACTAATCCGATCCCCTTCCTAACCCCTAATGCTAAACGGCCTAAACCTTAGTTTAAGAATTTCTAAGAGCCAAATATTTTGTTACAATTTATTAATGTTTTATTCATTGACTAATTCGTTTTTTAATTAGGACTTTAATAATTTCTATAATTTTTTTCAAATTAATTTCATGCAATGGTCCCTTTGATTGGCCAGATTAGTTGACCATTGGAAATAATAACAACCAATGGGTTAAAATAAAATCTTTGAAAAATTACATTAAAATTTTGCGTTATTAGCACCTTGTAGGTTTAGAGTATTTATATTTAAATCATGGAATCATTGATTGTGAAGGTTTCTTCTTTCTTGTACGAAATTGTAACCCAACAATTTGGTAAATTTTGTACATCTTAGACACCCCAACGCAGTTCCAAACCAATTCAATTTGTGCAATTAAGCAACAATAGAAAATCATATGCTTACATATACGAGCAACGTGAATTTCATACGGCAGTGTCTTGATTATAAATGGGAGAGACATGAGAGGTAACAAGTTATTGGCATATGATTCAGTTTGTCTAGTTAAACCAAAATAGAAGTCAAATATTAACGGAGTGGCATAAACATCTATGCCTATGTGAACGATTGCGGTACGTTAGACTTAAGTGAACAAACTACCTATGGACTTTAGTAAATGGAAATAGTTTTTTTTTTTTCTTTATATTTTTGGTAACAGGGAATAACATAATATAATTAATAGCTAACCATAAATTAATCCAAATAGGTGTGTGCTATTTTCCTTGTCAAGAAGGGTGCCAACCAAGTTGAAAATTTTATAATTGTGTGTGTGTGTGTGTGTGTGGTTTTTTGTTTTTTTGGGTATAAAAGTTTGGACAATATTGTATATTTGGTCAGCATTGTTAATTTGGAGTTCTTAGTTCTTACTCTATTTGGATTTCTTCTAATAGGCCAATAGCTCTTAGTGACGTTGTAGTAATGCGCATGTGCTAAAATACTTGAATTTATTATTCCTATTCAAATAAAGGAAAAAGATTTACAGTTTGTTGGTGAACTAACCTTATTTTTATGGTCATATTCTTCAATATAACATAGACAAGTAGGCACACAGTGAGATTGAATCAGATTAACTTGGGATAGAGGTTCAACCTCTTCCATAGTTGCCTTCTAATTGAAAGTTTATAAAATAGCACTTGTGTTGAAAGTTCATAAAGAACAAATTGTTATGTGTATTTAATTTTGTGAAAGGGATAGCACTTGTGTTGAAATAAGAATGGTAAGATGGATTAGTGAAAATACATGAAAATATAAGATCTAAAACGAGGAAATCTGCTTAAAACAGGAATAGGATGAAAATATGAGGGAGAGTCGTTTGAGATGGTTTAGTCATGTTTAGATGAGATGCATCAATAAGAAAGAGGAAGTTGATTCAAGTTGAGAGAAAAAAAAAAAAAAAAAAAAAAAAAAAAAAGGTAGAGGAAGAGGAAGACTTAAAATAACATTAATAGAAGTAATAAAAAAGAACTCATCAATTAAGGGCGTAAAAGAAAACATGACTTAATATAGAATAGAATAGAAGAAATGAATACATGTGGCCGATCCTAAATGATCTGTTGAAGATCAATAGCTAACTCCATTAATTTAGGATTAACGCTCATCGTTGTTGTTGTGAACTTGCGATAGCACTTGTGTTATTTAGAAGGACTGAATTAGCTTCATTAATATTGAAAACTTGGTGATTCTCAAAAAAATATATTGAAAACTTGGTTAATTTTGTGAACATGAAATTCATATATGCATTTAAGATTGTAAGGGTATTTCACCAAGTAAATTCTTTCTGATATTGCTTCATTATTGTCATTATCATTGACATATATTTCAAGTTGGCATTGCTTAGAAAATCTACTCACAGTGCAAAACTTCACTACCCTAGTTCACTAGTTGTACACAATCACTTTGTACATAATTGAGCTGCACGGTTGTACCAATGTTTAATCCTAAATACAAATATCATTGCTAACAACTATAATCTGTGTTTACCTGTCTGGCCTCTGTAAGAAACTTAACCAGACAAATCCCGCAACCAATCCATGTTTGCAGGACTGTATTATTGTACTACAGTGATCTTGGACCCACAAATTTATCTTTGTATTTGATTTTTGACCACTTATAATTAGCAAAGAAGAAAAATAACAATTAAATGAGATTATGCCAAGAAACTGATTTATGAGAGTCTCCGTATTTTTTACAAATTAATGGATTATAAGATTTATATTGAATTGAATAATATGCAAAATCTATTATGAACCTCCTTACTCGCTTCCAAAACATTTTTGACACATGATCTCATCTTCTTGACTTGCTTCTTATATGAACTTTATATATGATTAATTAACATGAGTTCGTTTGATTAGGCGATTTGAGAGCTTAAAAATGTATTTTTAAAAACCTAAAACACTATTTTGCAACAATAATTCGTTGTAATTTTTTTACAAACGCTAATTTTAAACCCAAAATGTTGTTTCGTAAACAACTTATACATCACACCCTATATATTAAAATAATAATTAAATATATTATTTTTTAACATTTTAAACTATTGAAACAAGAAATAATTTATCATCCATATGGTTGTTGTTTGTTAATGAATCTTTAAAGTCAAATGGTTATTTTATTCAAAGAAAGATTAGAGATTTGATTTATTAGGATAAATGGATTCATTATAAGTAAGGCTTTACCAAAAATAAAAGAAGGATTCTTTCATAATTTAGCACCCAAAAAGAAAAAGAAAATAAAAGAAAGGAGACATGGGGGGGGGGGGGGGTTGTGAGAATTATTATGTGATATATATGGCGAATACATAAGATACATTTTTAAGGGAGAAAAGGAAAGAAAAAGCAATTAGCATATATTTCAACTTTTTTTTTTTTTTGAGTAGGCATATATTTCAACACAATATTGATAGCATGCAAATTCTAAATTTTTTTTAGATAGTTTCAATCTATGACATATGTTCTTGATGATAGTTCTTTATTATCAGATCAAAACATCAATCAGTTTTTGGTGTAGATAGGGATTGAACCCCAAATTTCTTATTCAATCATCAGAAACTTTATCAATTAAGCTAATTGATACTCTTTCTTTTTGTAATATCTAAGAATAATTGTATTAAGAAGAAAATAGAGGAAATATGCTTAAACCTATCTCTACCTTCTGGCAGAAGATTCAATCAGGTAGATTAGAGATGGTTATGAGGTTCATCCCAATTACAAATGCTTCCCAAGAAGCATTGTTATGAGCCAAAAAAATTTGAGTTCCTAGAAACATAATAAAATTCTCAACAACTTAAGGATAAACATTTTACACTTACATAATAGAGTCTAGGAATTCAGGTAAATGGGAAGCTTAAGTCTAAAGAGACAACTAATGCTCGTTCTTGCTTCCATGTTTTGCTAGGAACCATATTAGACCAAGCTTAATAACTGCAAAATTTTAAGGAGGGACCCTACATTGTATATAGAAAAAAAGTACAAGGGCCTGTTGCTCAAAATCGAATTGCTTCAAAAACATCATTGACAACATTCCACAATTCGAGACACAGAGAGGAGTGTAAGAATGTTGGTTTGTCCTTAAAGGTATGGACCAGTTCTGTATTTTTTTATATTCAACACAAATGCACTAATAATATCAAGGCACTTTGGCATAATTTATAGATACATTGCTCCGTGATTTTCCCGGAGTTTTGACTGGAATCAATGTTGTTTGTCTCTTAATCTTAGCATCTTTGAGATGAATCAAACAATTTATTGATTTGTTTATTGCCAAATTGGGATTAAGGAAATGATTGTTTCTGTGCATATCACTGCACTTCCTGCTTATCGCTCTCACGCACGCATGCACTCTCATTAAAAAAAAAAAACAAGAAAAACACACATGTTTAGTAATTAAACATTAGATATGGGTATATAAATGATGTGATATATGTAAGTTAATATTAACTTAATTAGTAATTATTCTTTTTTTGAGAATAAACTTAATTAGTAAATTTCATTGTACGTGTGTTTATTTCCCAAAAAAAGAATTACCTAGTAAATTTTTTAGTAGATTTGGAGTTCAAATTTTGCATATACCAAAATTTAATTAATATTTTAGCATAGTGATAAAAAGCAATTATCTTAAAAAAGAGGGCCATAGATTTAAATTTTATCATACTTCTAAAAGAAAAAGGAAAAAATTAAAAGGGCGTGTCATGTGTGTACGATATAAAAAACTGTGTTGTGCAATCGGCGCCAGATATGGTCCGGGCAGGGCCGATTGCTGCTCTTACCTTCATTGTCAAAAAGTCAAGGCCAGGCATTGAATGGGGCACATTAATAGTTGCAGCAGAGCTGTGTGGACAGTATGGTATCTTTAGATTAGCAAAAAAAATAAAAATAATATGGTATCTTTAGTTTTTACCATAACGAGGAAGAAGATAAAAAATAAAAATATAAAAAGAGGGGGGGGGGGGGGGGGGGGGGGGAGGTGGGGTCGGGGAGGAATTCAAAAATTTTAGTACAAATAAGGACTTCCTCCACGGGATAAGTCATTTGACTGTTAGTAAATTTCAGTTAATTTAATATGTAAAATTTTTTATAATTGAATAAAAAATTTAAGATTTTGATGATGCCGAGTCGCACCCTCAGTGAGTCACAAGATCTTCGCATTTAGAACGGATCTGCACAGGTAAAAAGAACCTCAAAGGGGAGTACCGGTGTGGTACCGGCCAACTACTCTCCGACGGTCAAGTTAGTAATGCTCACGACTCTAGAGTGCCAGAGTCAGGATAGAAGCATACATACCTTTGTTCTTGAGAGTTGGGGGTATTTATAGTGGTGTAGAGTGGGTAGCCTCTGATCGAAGCCATACCTCGATGCGTGTTCTTTACGGAACTCTTTCCTTGCTGGAGCCATCCCTCGTTGCGTGGGGTACAAGTTACTTCGTGGGCGGTCAAGCGTGTTGGGTAGGGTATTTATTCAAGTAGCTGCGCGCAGCATGAGGTTGACTTCCATCCTTCAGCTTTTTTTTTCCGTCACCCTATCACCCCGTCGACACCTGCAACTCATCTCGTCGGGTCGTGCTGGGAGCCAAACTATAGCAGACGGGAGCTAGGGTTGTCCATCATAAGGCCGTCAGCCACGGGAACCTGACGGCGTTTTCCAGATCCCCATCAGATTTAATTCTTACTTGCATCAAAAATCAATGGGTGTTTTGGTCAAATGATAAAAAATATCATCAAAAACAAACATTATAAGTTGAAATTATCTATAAAAAAAGTCTTTTTAATGTGAGAGTTAAGAGTTTAAACTAAGATTTTAGTACATTACAATAGAAAGAAATTAAAATGAACATGAGATATAAGCAAAGGTATACTCATTATGAGTTTATGACCAACTGGTGTCTTAGTCCGATGATAAAGAGTTATCATCAGGATCAGACATCATAAATTGAAATTATTTATATATATAAAAAGTCATTTTACTATGAGAATTTAGACTAAGGGTCTGTTCAGTTGAAGAAGTGAAAAAGTGGGAGGATGGAAAATTGTGGGAGGATGGAAAAAATTTAATTTTCCCTCTTGTGTGTTCGGTTGAAGGGGTGGAAAAGTGGGAGTGTGAAAAATTCTTTTATTCGGTTGGAGAGAAAAAAGGAAGGATAAAAAATGTAATTTATATAAATTGACTATTATACCATTGTTACATAATATGTAAAAAATAAATTTATTTGTACTCATTAAAAATTAAATTAGGTCACGTTAAAAAAAGAAAAAGAACAAAAGAACAACGTTCAGGTAACGTTGAAAAAAAAAATGTTCAGGTTCAAGTAACGTGTAAAAAAAAAAAAACAACGTTACCTATTTCAGGTAACGTGTAAAAAAAAAAAAAAAGAAAGAGAACAATGTTACCTGAACGTTGAAAAGAAAAAAAAAATAGAGAGAGAAAAGAGAACTTGAAAAAAAAAAAAAAACAGGTGGGAAGAGGGCATTTTTGTAAAAGTGCTACTGTAACACTTTTCTCTCCAGATTTTCCTTCCGATTTGGAAGGAAAAAAAATGCGGGTTCGGAGAGAAAATTTTCTTCCGAGTTTTCCATCCTCCCTATTTTTCTTCTCCAAACGAATAGTGAAAAATAATATTTTCTACCCTATTTTCCTCCCTTTATTTTCCATTATCCCTGTTTTCCCTCCAAACGAACGAAGCCTAAGATTTTAGTACATTACAATAGAAAGAAATTTAAATGAACATGGGCGATATAAACAAAGGTATACTCATATTCATTTAATTTTAACCACTAAAATGGTCTCAAGGCAATACAGAATTGATCTACAATTTGAATTTCCAACCTCGAGAATAATCCTTGACACAAAAAGGTTGTCATGTATAATTGCATTAATTATGAAAAGATTTTTGTAAAATTATTTAAACCATACCCCACTAAAAAATAATTAGAAGACTTTGAATCCAAGGGATTTAAATAAGAAAAAAAATCGGATTACTCTTTTCTTTTTTCTTTTTCTTTTTTTGAGATAGGGGGTTCTTGATTTTTTATTAAAAAAAAGTTCCTCCAAAATTGTAATGAAGAAAATTGATTGATGCCCATTAAGCTGTTTCTGAATTCTGATCCACAATACATGCAATTGATGATGCCCTACAATGGCCTCAACTTTAAAGTACCTCTTAGAGCATCCACAGCAGTGGATTTATATTTTTAGCTATTTAGCATCACTCAAACTTACTTTATCTATTTTACCTATACATTTTACAAAACATCCTACAGCAGTGGATTTATTTTAGCTTTCAACACTATAAAATAATATAAGCATCCCAATAAAATATTCATCATATACACATCATCATCTCCATCTTTTTCTCTCTCTTCCTCTTCGTCTCTCTCTTCTTTGATACATCTCTCTTCCTCTTCGTCTCTCTCTTCTCTAATACAGAGCAACCAAACCACCACACCACGGCACACCATGAAAACAATCACGCCACGGCAATCACAGCAACCCACAGATCAACAACTAACCACCACCGACCCACGGATCAACAACCCACCACCACCGACCCATAGGCCACAATCCACCGATCCACATCCACGAAACCCACTAATCCACAGGCCACAATCCAATCAGACCACACCCATAGCATAAACCCAGCACAAACACAAACACAAACTCAGGTCTGCAATGGAGCTTGGATCAACGATGAAACTTAGGTCTGCAATGGAGCTTCGATCGGCGAGATGGGTTGGCGGCGTGGGACAGTGATGTGGGCGATGATGATGAAGATCGACGATGAAGATGAAGATCGGTGATGAAGATCCAGACCAGATCGGCGATGAAGATCTAGACCAGATCGGCGAAGCAGAGAGTAGATGAGGGAGAGAAAAAAAATGAGAAGGAAAAAGGAAGAAAGAAGAGAATCCGGAGAGAGAGAGATCGACGATGATGATGATCAGCGATGAATATCCAGACCAGTCGGCGAAGCAGAGAGTAAATGAGGGAGAGAAAAAAAAAAATGAGAGGAAGAAGGAAGAAGAAGAGAAGCCGGAGAGAGAGAGAGAGAGAGAAAAAAAAAAGAAGAAAAGAAAAATATTTTTTAAATGAAATAGGAGAGAGAAAGTTAATGAAATAACTTTTTTTTTTTTAGTTTTGATGAATAGTGCACATCTATCTATAGATATGCATTGTTCATGTGGAGCTAAAAAATAACAATATAGCTCCACTGTTGGAGCATCCTTTTTTGTGCTTGAGGAGCTATATTGCTATATATTATAGCAATATAGCAATATAAGGGCACTGCTGTGAGTGCTCTAAGAGTGACTCAAAATGGCACATCTGCATGTAGCCCATTATCTGAAGCTAGGCCCAATTAGTTCTTTAGATGGTGAAGATTTTTTTGAACCCGATCGAGTAAATTTGTGGTTGAATATCTAGCCCATCATTGAAAAGACTAATGTGCAAAGCCCATGCTACGTACATACTAATCGTTTTGTTTTGTGTTGATTTTGACTTATTTTTGGTTTGATTTTGTTGATTTTGTGGTTGGATTATCAAATGTTGAAATGGGTTGTGGTGGTAGACCGGTGATAGTTAGGTGGTGCTGTGTTTATAGCAGTACGGAGAGGGCAGAGCAGAGAGAAGAGATGAGAGGCACGAGTGAGCTTCAAGGCAAAGGGCTGAGCAGAGAGATGAGATGAGAGGAGAGGAATGAGGAACAGGCGTGAGAATTGAGGGCATGAGCATGATTTGTTGAAGGGTAATTTGGTAACTACGCAAGGTCATCCAACGGATATATGGAAACTCACATGGGCTTTTTCCAAAATGGAGCTCTAAGCTCCTTTTTCCAAAACACAACTTTTGCGCTTTCAAAGAACAAACTCAAAACTCAACTTTTTCCAAAAAGTTGCATTTTAAGCCTAACCAAACGGACTTTTGGGTAGAGCTTTTTTCAAAAACGGGCTTTTTGGGTTATAAAAGTTGAAACAAACAGGCACTTAAAATCAACTCAAACCCCATTGGAAAACCCATCCTAAACCTAACTCAAAATCAACCCAAAACAAAATCAACTCAAAATCAAACCCAAAATCCACAGAAAATCAACTCAAAATTAAACCTTTAACTGAAAACCCATGACCCAAACCCAAAATCAAAATCAAATACAAACCCAATGGTGGCAGAGACTTATGGGATCTGAGAATTAAGAAGAGAGATGAGGGATTTTCTTATGTTTCAATCATCATCATCTTCATCATCATCATCTTCTCTCTTCCTTGTAGCTTTCGAACTGTCAAAAAAAAAAAAAAAACGCAGAGACTTTGAGGGATGAGAGAGGGGCGGAGACTGTGTCGAACATTCGGGAGTGTGAAAGAAGGAAATAAAGAAAAAAAAAAGTAAGAACATTCTGGAGTGTGAAAAAGACGAAAGAAGGAAATAAAGAAAAAAAAAGTTAAGGGCACGTGTGTGGAGGAAGTGGTAGGAAATAAGAGGAAAGAAGGAAATAAAGAAAAAAAAAAAAGAGGAAAGTTACGGTGTGGAGGAGAAAAAAAGAGGAAAAAAAAGAAGAAGGAAATATGGATAAAAAATAAAATAAAATAAGGGAACCTAAAATAAAGAATAAGAAATTAAAATTGAGATATACTGTCACAATATTTTTATAATACTTTTATAATAAATCTTAAGTGGTAAGTTGTTATTAGTTAATATTGGTGAGAAAAAAATAATTTGTTTAGAAAGAGA
Organism: Lithocarpus polystachyus; assembly: GCA_033629205.1. NCBI lineage: Eukaryota > Viridiplantae > Streptophyta > Magnoliopsida > Fagales > Fagaceae > Lithocarpus > Lithocarpus polystachyus. The sequence goes on along the minus strand of CM066164.1, from coordinate 21,885,482 downwards.
AAAAAATAATTGTAATAGTACGTTCAAATTAAAATCAGTATAAATTATCACAATAAATCTTAAGTGGTAAGTTAATTTCACAATATTGATTTAAGTATGAAATAAACTCCCTTATATATACATTGTCCTTTTTGGTAATTTACCCCTCAAACTGTCACTTTTATAAGTGCTAGTCAAACACTCAACTTTTTTAAAAAGCACTTTTTAACCGCTTTTACCAAATACTCAGTTTTTTTTGAAAAAACACTTTTTCATACTGCACTTTTTGAAAACTCCACTTTTTCAAAAAGCTGAAACAAACTCACCCTAAATTGTACCAAACAGATACAAAAACTTTCATTTCATGTCAATTCAATTCTTCCATCAAGCGAGTTGCTATTGAGTGCTTGGAGAATATTTATAGACTCATGAAAATATTATGAGATTTTGTTGTGACCGTAGAATAATTCTAAGTAACATCATCGATCTAGTCTTGATTTATTTCACTTTTGATATATATATATACTCATCCTGTTTCAAAATATAAAAAATCATTTCTCTTAAAAAATAACCATTTTCTTCCCTATCTCTTTCTTTCTTTATTTCTTTCTTTCTTTCTCTCTCTATCCTCAAGCGCCTCTCCCTCCTCAATTCGGCTTACCCATGGCAAGATGGGTGTTTTGATGGGCAATGACAACTTGGTAGGTGAGACTCAACTTGGTGGCAACAGGAAGTTGGTGAGTGAAACGGTAGCTTGATGAATGATGAGTGAAGACAAAGATTTGATATTTGTTTCTCTTTTTTTTTTTTTTTTTTTTTTTCTAAAATATATTTTTGGCTTTTAAAGTTTTTTTTTTTTTTTTTGGTTTTTTGGCCCCTTACATTTTAAAATGTTTATTTTGACCATTTACATTTGATTTCATTTCATATTGGTCATGTCGTCAATTTAGTAATTTGATTATTAAGTTCTTGTCATATTTAATTGTTTTCTTTTTTTTTTTGGTAAATGAAAAATGGGTAAAGGGGGGGTGACCGATGTGGCTTTCTTACCTGAATTGACTATAATAGTACCATATCCACTTCTGGGTGAGATCTCATACTCTTAGTCTGTGAGAAACTCACTTATTATTTTTTGAATCATTTAGGATGGAGATAACTGATAAGATATAAGGAGCACCAACACACAGCTTGTTGTTGAGGCTTGAACCCTAGTCCTGAGACTTATTGGCCTAGTATCTTACCAGCTAGGTCACCCGAATGTTGGTATATTTAATTGTTTTACTTTTATGAAATAATAGTTCTAAAATGATGTGAAATATATGAGTTTTATTGTTAGAGGTAGAAAAACATATTATGGACTGTTAATTACTAATAAAATGGATGATAGTGCTCAAGGACAGAGCCAAGGGGAGGCGAAGGGGGCAACTGTCCCCCTGACCTTTCCCCAAAACTCCTTTAGTATAGGACTTTTGGATTATTTTGCCCCCACACTGAGAATTTATGGACAAATTTCAAAGACAACCAATTAACATCAAATTTTAACACATAATTTCAGTATAACAATGTAAATGATACAAATTTGATAGTTTGATTTATACATATTAAAACGAAAACAAAGAGGCACTTAATAGCTTTCAAGACACCTACAGAATTAGAATTGATTATCATAATATTTTGATACAAGGAGCTGCTAAATATGTGTTTGTCAAGTGTCAACTACCTGAAATTTGAGTAATTGAGATTTTACATTCTGATGAGCTAATATCATGTATGTTTGCGAGAGATAGTGACTTATGAGGTGGCTTGTTATTCTTTGGCAGCACATGCATGAACTTGTTGTGTTGTCATGAGATGTGTTACACACTTGTACTTTTATCAACAAAGTTTTACTAAATATCCATACTTTCAAATTATGTCTAATTTTTTCATGACATTAAATCTCTAATGCTTGCATTTTTCCACTAATCATTTTTTCCCTCAATCTTTGAGGCTTTTTAGAAATGAAATGTTAAAAATTAAAAAATGAATGGTTGATCAATAAATGAACGATTGCTTAGCTACATACATAGAAAAAAATATTTAAAATTGAAAATAAAGAAATCATGTATTGACTTCAAAATATGAAAATTTATCAAGGAACCGAGTAAATTAGCATAGGTATGAAAAGTAAATTACAGTTTACATTTATATTATTTTTTTCGTCACATTTATATTATATTTTGCATAAAGATTACAGTATTATATATTAGTTTATTTATTTTAAATGTCTACTATATATTTTATTTTAATTGTGTTTCCAAAGTTGCCTTATGATTTTGCCCTCCTAAATTGAAATCCTGACTCTGCCACTGGTAGTGCTAATATAAGAACTGCAAAAGCACTGTTCGCTGAGTTTCATATTACACTAAGTCATTCTCAGGTTGTTGCAAATAGAGACTAACTCATCGTTTTATTATTGTTTTATTTGTTGTTTATGTGAATGTGGGTAGAGTCCCTTTTTGGATTTAAGAATCTTTTTGACTTTGAGTTTTGTCTAATATGCATATTTATTTTTCTGGATTAGTGATATTATGCAATATAAATTTGGTTTGATATTGTAGATTATTTTGTAGGTTTTTTTAGATATATATTTTTTTATAAAAAGATTTAACAAAGCAACGAAGTATAAGGAAATATTAATTCTTGGGGTGTGCCTCTCCTTTGTTGTGCCATTAGCTAAGAAGATTATTTATTTGTTCTTTAAAGTGAACTCCACACGCTTGATGAAATGTCTAAATTGAATTTTATGGATAGTTTAAATAGGTCGGATAAAGATCTTGCATTGGGTTTAGCTTCTCTCTGCAGATAACCATTTGAATAATGAGAATATGAGGTATTTCTTCTCTTAAAAGCTCATTTAGTAGGTGAGGATAAAGTTTGCCTAGAAAGGACTATTGTAATAGTAGATGGTTAACGGGTATGAGATGTAATAATAGTGTTCAGCTATTGGGGAAACACCACTTTTGGAACTTAAAAAGCTTTAAGCAATGAGTTTTTTTTTTTTTTTTTTGTTAGTCCTAGCAAATAGTGGATATTATATCATCTTCTCTATAAATAAGATTAAACTTCAACTTGGGTTGGTGATTTATATGATAGTGTAGACATAATAGCATGTTCCTTTTCCATTTATCTCATGTTCACTTTGTTTTTCCCTTTACCTTTTTTAAACTTACAATTTTCTATCTTAAATGGGGTACGTGTTTTCTTTTCTGCAATCAAACTTGCAGTGTTGGATAGGAATAAAAGTTCTGACAATTAGGTCCAATAGATGCAAGGACCCAAAATAAGGTTTGCTCTAAAATTCCTATAAAAAAGAGGTTTGCTCAAAAATTTCTTATGCAGTTTTCAAATTAAATATGACTTCTTATTTGAAGATATGAGAGTTGACACTATCAACCTATAAATTAATTTCCTGAGTGCCACCACATTCATTTGACACTCACCAATTATCATAATCTTACTTTTCTTATTGCAATATGAGGACATAACGTCTTCTAGATTTAATTTTCGGGGCCTATATTCATTAACTAATTTGAAGAAGTTTTTCATCCATCTTCTTTATCATTAGCACTGTATCCTTCCACATAATGAAATTGATTTAAACCTTTTTCACTAATCTCATATAAAAAGGATTGTTCAAAGCAAATTTAAATTCACTTTTATAGTATGAATTTAACTATACACTCATGTAGCGTAAGTTTTTTGTTATCATTTTCAAGTCATATTACCTCCAAGTAAACTATATTGTTTTAATATTTATTTAATTATCATGTGCATCGCAAGGATTAGCGACTAGTTAATAATAGAACTGAGAAATTCTTTTGTATCAAAAAGGAAAAAAAAAATAGAATTCAAGAAAAAGTTAATACTTTAGATGTATCTTGGGCAGGGATGGAATCGGGATTTGAACCGAGGGGGGGGGGGGGGAACATAACCAAAAAAAAGTTTTGCTAGTGTTGATTTTAGATGACCAAAAAAATGTGTACACATCATAATATCATATTTGTAGATGTATTATAATATTAATTTTTAGGAATTTATCGTATGTAAAATTCAAATTAGTTCAATTCTTGACTTGCAAAGTCAAGAATCTTTAAACTATATAAATTTTTTTTTTCTGATATTTATTTCTTTAGTTTAAAATTTTAAATTAAAAAAAAAACCCACAAGCCACAACGATATTATTATAAGTAATTTATTAACACAATAAAGTTACAACAAAATTAATGGATATAAGGTAGTATACTACTACATTCATTTGAAGATAACTTTGTGAATATAAGGTAGTATATACTATATGATCTTTTTTTTTATTTCTCACGTATTTTTTAAAAACTTTCAATCAGAGACTAATCACTATTTGTAACGAGTGGATTCTATGAAATTTTTTCAAAGTATGCTTAAACTTGAACTAGAGAGTTTTCAGTCAAACCTAAGAAAAACACTTTAAGACTGAGTGTCTAACCACTCGGCCAACCTTATTGGGTTATATATATATATATATATTAATATATATACACGATTAGACCACAAAAAAGAAAAAAGAAACAGTTAAGTGCACATGGCTTTATGTTGGCCACAAGAACCACAATGAGTTGTAGCCATCTTTGCCACAATCTCCAAGGTGCCTTTGTCAATAATCATTTTGCAAAACAGAGAGAAGGCATGCATTGAAGTCTGAAGGTTGTGAAGTTAGGAAAAAAAAAAAAAAAAAAAAAAGAATAGAAGAAAGCAGCAGAGATGCAGCTGGCCAGAGAAGAAGATGATGGTGGTGCTGCTGCACTAAAGGATTGTTTTGCTAAGGATTTGTCATTTGTACTTATCTTGTTGGTATTTTTTTCTATACTGGATTTGTGATTGTCTAAAGGCTTTTCTAATTATCCAGGTTTATGAATTGTTTTGTTGGTTTGTCTAATGGATTTTCTTGATATTTTTGGGGCAACGAAGCAAAGGGATGGTTTGATTAAAACAATTTGGGAAATTTCATGGGTCAATTTGTAAAAATATTTGGGGAGGAGGGCAAGTAAAGTATATACAATTTAGGGTCAAAAGTTTGAATTATTGTGTAGCCTATACATACTACTAGTTAATTTTTCAAAATCTCGGGGGGGGTGGCAGCCCAAGTGTAGTTCCGTCTCTACATATAAGAATGCTCTAACTATGCCTCTTTTGGTTAAGAAGATGTTTAGGATATCAGAGATGGCAACAGAGTTTGCAGTGTGCACTCTATGGCAGCTGTGCAAGAATGCTAAGAGGGATGAAGATGATGATGACAGTGTTTTAGTTGAGGCACTTCAAGCTGGTGCTTTTCAGAAGCTTTTGGTTCTCTTGCAGGTTGGTAGTGATGAGACTGTAAAGGAGGGGGCCACTGAGTTGTTGAAATTGTTGAATCCTCATTTAGAAAAGTTGGGCTGTGTTGATTCATCAATGGATTTCAAGTGTCAATAGCGATAGGCAGTTTGATTCAATAAAAATCTTTCTTTTCCTAGTGAGAATAAATGGAGTATCTCTGAATACACTCTCCTCTTGAAGGAGATTTTTTTCTTAACTATTGCCTCTCATTACGGCTTGCATAGAGTGCATGGTACAATATAAAGCTTTTACTTAATACAATAAGTATCTTAATTTTTAGTTGTTCCTCTTTCGCAAGCCTGTGATGATAATATCAGCATTATAAGATTTATCTTTTTATTTTAATCGTGTATTAAGAGATACCCCATTAAAATTAAGATACTCAATTATTTTTTAATAAATAAATAAGATAATCAATACAGTATCTTATATTTTTTAGTTGTTAAAAATCTTTTAACTCAGAGCATTAGCATTAGGCGTGTCAAATACTAAATTTTTAGTTAGCATTTGGCACATCAAACATCAAAAACACTCTATCGTCAGATTTTGCATAAGCTAAACAAATTTAGCATTTATGTTTGTACACTTCTATTAGTTGAAGCATATGAACTAATGTGCTAAAAAAATTATTTTTTAAATATATTTTTCTCTCCTCTTTTTCTTTCATTTTTCTCTCTCCTTATCTCGCCTCTTCAATCTCTCTCTCTCTCTCTCTATGAGAGATAGCGTCGTGGAGATCGACTAGCAGTGGCGGTCCAACTGTTGGTGGTTTTTTGGCCTTGGGTTTCTTGGGTGGTCCGATTGTGGCCTTTGGGTACGATGTGAATGTGGTGGCTTGGATAGATTCTAAGAGGCAGCGGTGTTTTGGTTGTAGATGCGGTTTTGGTTGTAGAGGTGGTTATTGTGGTGGTGATTTTATTGGGTTATTGTTGTGAGTTTTTCTTTTTTTGTGGTTGTGGTTTAATTTTGATGGGTTGCAATGGGATGATTTTGGTGGGTTGTGGTTATGGTGGCTAGAGGTGGTTAGAAAGGATAGCTCCAAACATTTTTGGAGCCAAATATTCTCCTTTTTGAAATTGGATTAGAGATTTGATGACTGACGGTTTCAGTACTTAATGAATTTTATATGACAATGCTTCAAACTTAATAGACCGTTAATGAATGAATTAGAAATGAAAAACACTTTTCAATCCTAACAGTAGTTAAATTATGAATATGGTTTAGATTCAAACAGGAGTTGGTGTAATACAAATTGTAGAATTGGTTTTTAATCAGATTGTGTGTGATATTTTATGTTTGCGTCTTCTTCTATTTGATTACAACAACAACACACACACAAAAACCCTAATGTAGTAATATTTTAGGGAAAATTGCATTGACCTATCTCTTGATATTTTTTGTTATTATACTCACTTCTCCTCTACTTTGGAATAAACACTCAACTTCCATAAAATGTAAACTATTTGCACTAACCTCCCTTATCGATTTAAAAAATGCTTTAATTTTTTTTAATTTCCTATTTTACCCCTCACTCAACTTCGGAATTTTTAAAACTTTTTCTTTAGAATTTTAATTAAAAAAAATAGTCATTTAGAAAAGATACGTATATATACTAAATGATGTATATTTTAAGGAGAGTGTCTTATTTCAAACTAAAGGGGACATTATTACAATAACAGAAAATCTGAAAGGATGGTATAGGGTTATAAATAAAGGGTTTAATGCCAAACCTTTATAGAATTTAATCATTAATCTCTTGTTCTTTACTAATCTCTTCACCCGGAATGGATCATGAGAATCTAACCTTAATCACTTTGTAGTTTTCAAAAAAAAAAAAAACTTTAATCACTTTGTAAACATCCATACGAACTAGCCCGTTGAATACTAGCACCACAACCATTATATTCCTACTTTAAAAAAACTGATATGGCCCAAGCCCAACCCAACGTAATCAAAGCCCAGAGAGGGAAGAATCAGACGTTATGCAGGCTACAAAAGAAGGGCCATTCATCATCTGCATGTAAATCGTAGTTACAGTTGATTATCAATGGTAAAGATAATAAAAAATTGAGCTTTATACATCTTTTTGTATCATATGGTCAGGGACCGAGTCATTCTTTGGTTTTTGGTCAGGGTCCAAGATTTTAAGCTAACGGGAGCCAGAGTATAAAAAAAAGAAAAGAAAAGAAAACTCCAAATAGGCATTTATTTAATATTAAAAAAAATTATAAATACTTAAAATTGTTGTTTTTAAATATATTAAGATGTAATAATTTACCAACAAAAACAAACAAAAACAAAATAAGGTCTTTTTTTAATACTAGGCTGGCTAGGATTTTTTTTTTTTTTTAAGTTAGAGCATTCACATTGGTGGTGCTAAAAATTTTAGTTTTTAACACCTTAAAAAGTTACTTTATCTATTTTACCACTCTACTTTACAATATACTCAATATCAAATGTTCTATTTTTTTTATAATTTTATTTAAAATAATATAAACAATTCATTAAAATAATAAAAAAAAATGAGAGAATTTGAGTTTTTTAATTTAAAGAAGAGATATAATCTTAATAAAATATTATATTTTATTTTTAATAAGTTGCTACAGTCAACTAGTATTTATTCCAGTTTACTGTAGTTGTAAAAAATTTAACTTTAACTTCTTCAATAACACATGATTTTTTGGTTTTTTGGTAGTAAAATAGTTTTATTTTTTTATTTTTTTTATTTTTGCAAAAATACAATTACCATTGTGAATATTTTTACTGTTTTTATTAAGTTTTTTTGTTGGATAGTTGCAATTTGAGTGAGACTAATTAGGCTTATTGTGGAAAAAGGGACCTAACTACAAAAATGAAAAATATTATAACTTAAAAAAAAAAAATTGGACCCATATATATATATATATATATATATATATAAAACTTGGACCCAGGGAGGGCCCGGCCCCCCATGGCCCTACCTGGGTTCGTCCCTACTTTGGGGCAATGCCTCCCACCTCCAAAATTCTGGGAAAAAAGTTAATATTGTGTGTGTGTGTGATTAAGAGCCCAAAATTATATATTGGGCCTTGGGCCCTAGCCGAGAACGTGAATGATTAGAGGACGAGCGAATAGTGATGAATGGTTCACATTCAAAACTTAACGATCATAACATGAATGGGAAAGAGGTCCGAGAAGAAATATACCCTAGGACATGGTAGATGCAACTTGAATATGCATTCTAGCAACCATGGAGACTTGCCAAGAAGCTCTTGTGTTAGGGACATACATCACAAATGTACAAGAAGAGGGAAACCCAAAAAATATCAAGAGGAAAGTTGCTACCACCGCATTAAATACATTGTAGCCACTTTTCTGACCGCATTTATGTGGAGAAGACCCCTGAACAGTGCCGCCTTGGCTACCGTGACTCACATAAAGCTGAAGAGGGAGTCTAATGGGACAGATACTCAAGTAGGGGTTCAAATGACCGATAAGTATAGGATCAAGATGGTCCAAAGAGAGATATATAATGAGAGGATGAACAAGCAAGAAAGGAGAGAAAAATCACGCTCATTGAATATACTTAAAATTTGAGCTCCTCGAATCTAATTCGAGAACAATCCTCAGACTTTTAGATGACCAACGCACAGTTTGACCATCCCATAAACCAACTCTATCCGTTGCTAAACTCATTATGGCCTAGTTTTTTAATTCATTCTCTAAAAATTTATTGTTCTGGGCTCGTTGGGCCAACATCCATACTTTTGGGCTTGGATTGCAAATGTGTCCCCACAATATATAAATTGATTTTAGAAAAGACAAAATTTAGTTACAAAATTAGTTGTAGCCTAAGGTTACAAAACTTTAATTTGCAAAAACTTGCAACTAAAATAATTTATTGATGACGTAGCTATTAATATTTAATTTTCTGTAAATTTTGCAAATATGAAGTATATAAGAAAAAAATGTAATCCAATGGTGGATTTGTTAAAATTCATTTAAAAAAAAAGAGATATTGAGCAAGGTTGTAGCCTAAGATTACAACCAATTTTGTAGCTAAATTTTGTTTTTTAGCAATTTTTCCAAATAAAATTACACTTCCTTTAAAAAGGAGCCCATTAAAAAATATATCTATTTACTGATCTAGAGACTAGAATCCCAAAATACAAATTAGCAAGTTCAAAAAAATTAGCTCAACCACAAAATGACCAAGAGAAAAGCTAAAGAAAGCCCAATCAACTAACTTTAGACCTGGACCTTGAAAAATTTAAACAATACCAATCTGTACTCAATACCACAATAGAATCCCAAAACCATTCCATCAAATTCCAAAAAAAAAAAAAGAAAAAAAAAAGAGCAAAAGAGCAAAAACCTAATCAAAGACACTTGTTAAGGCCGTGGCATGATTGTGTGAGGAGGCAAAGTGAAAATATCAGGAACTGGTTAGAGATAGGCAAAGTGGGAGACAGTTTCAATAATATGTTGCAACTTGTGAGCTTGCATCTCCCTCTAGTGTCTCTGTTGTTGTTTTTTTTTCCCCCTAGACTTTTCTTTCTCTATTTGAAATTTGATAGCATTTCTTATGTGATTGGCGGGGCTTTAGGCTCCGTTCGTTTGGAGTGAAAACAAGGAGGATGAAAAACAAAGGGAGGAAAATAGGATACAAAATACTGTTTTTCACTGTTCGTTTGGAGAAGGAAAATAGGAAGAATGGAAAACACGAGAGAAAGTTTTCTCTCCGAGCCCACATTTTTTTTTCTTCCAAATCGGAAGGAAAATCTGGAAAGAAAAGTGCTATAGTAGCACTTTTACAAAAATGCCCTATTCCTACCTTTTATTTTCAACGTTTTTTTTTTCAACATGACCTAGACCTGATGAACATTGTTTTTTTTTTTTCTTCAACGTGACCTCACCTGGGTGAACTTTTTTTCTTTTTTTCTTTTTTCCCAACGTGACCTGATGATGAACATTCTTTTTCTTTTCTTTCTTTTTCTTTTCTTTTCTTTCTTCTTTTTTTTTTTGGGTAAACGACGCTTGAATTAAGATTAAGAAACAATAAGTCTGTTACAATAAACAGTTCCGGCTTTTTCTATAGCCAGTAAATCAACCACCACATTCGGTGGGTTATACAAAAGATGATCATCAAAATCTTGGTTAAGAGCTGCACCCATGCGAGCAAGGCAGTTAGCACAACCATTAGCTTCTCTAAACACATGTGTCACTATGTGATTAGGGAAGGTCTTTATCAGGTTCTTGCAGTCAGTTAAGAGAGGTTCAAGCATAAGATTGACTATTGAGGGACTAGAAATAAGGTAAACAATAAATTTAGCGTCCATTTCAACACAAATATTATCAATCCCCAGCTGCTTGGCCATGTTAAGTCCATCCTTCAAAGCCCACAGTTCAGCAACAGTGCTTGACATGTTTCCTAGTTTGCGTGTGAAACCAGCCAACCATTCACCATTGCTGCACCTCAGTAAGCCACCCCCACCAGCCTTCATTGGGTTACCAAGCACGGACCCGTCTATGTTGAGCTGTATCCATCCCGGAGGGGGTTTAAGCCATCTCACTTGGACTTGTGTTCTTCTTGGTTTGTTTGGCTCATTTGGGACAATGGCATAGAATTCCACTCCTTTCTTAATGCAGCAAGCACTCGTGCCTTCCTCAATTTTCCCAGTTTGGAAGATAGCCTTATTCCTATGTAGCCATAACGTCCATACCGCTTAAGGGAATAGAATCTTCCAAGGCACACGGGGACTTGGATACATGCTAGTTATCCCACAGTTATTTTTCAGCCAAACATCCAGATTCAGCCCAAAAAACTCTAGCTTACCTTCCTCAATCCCCAAGTCTTTCCACACAGATTTTGCCACCTTACAATCTCTGAGAGTGTGAAGGATGGATTCGGGACTTTCTCCACACAACTCACAAGTTGGGTCAAGATTTAACCCTCTTGAACCAAGCACTTCCTTCGTAGGAACACTGTGGTGAATGCACAACCAAAGAAAAAATTTAATTCTGGGTGAAGAACTTGCTTTCCACACCCATTGATGAGGACTAGTTACAAGGTTCAAGATGTTAAACCCTTTAGCAATGAGGTAGGCAGATTTGGGGGAAAAGGAACCATCCTTAGAGAAAGCCCAAACAAGGATGTCCTCTTGGTTTGGGTTAGCAGCCACAGGAATGCCTCTGATTTCTTGCATAATCCTATGAGGAAGAATAAAAGAGGTCCTCTTTTCTTTCTTCAACGTGACCTCACCTGGGTGAACCTTTTTTTTTTTTTTTTTTTTAACGTGACTTGATCTAATTTTTACATTATAATAATAAAAATAATAATATAAATTTATATATATGATGTGATAAATTTTATATTATTTAATGAGTACAAAGAAATCTATTTCTAACATATTATGTAACAAGAGTATAATAGTCAATTTATATAAATTACATTTTTTATCCTTTCCTTTTTCACTCCAACCAAACAAAAGAATTTTCTACCCTCTATGTCAGTGAATATGTGGTGTTAGTGTTTGTGGTGTGTTACAGACTTATGATATGTGTAGTGTGTTACAGACTTACGATACGTGTGGTGTGTTATAGTGTATGGGGTTATTTTATTTTATTTATTTTGTGGTATTATATTCAAAAAAGCAAAGTAGTACTATAGTAGTAGTTATTATTAGGCCAAAATTCAAAATTAGCTTTCTAAATTTCACAATTTTTCATTTCAGTCCTTTAAGTTTACATTTTGTCAATTCAATTCTCAAAATTTCAAATGTCCTCAATTCAACATCCATATATACCGTTAGTTTTGGCCATAATTTAATATTTATTATATTATTTATTTCTTAATTAAAACAAAATTTTCTTATAATAAAAAAACCCAAAAATTAAAATAAGCCCAATTACCCCCAAACCCACCTCATCTGAAGAACACAAAATCCCCAACCTAATCCTATATGTGAGAGACTGAGAGGGAGAAAGAGAGAAATATTTATAGCTCAGAAGCATAAGGTAATGGGGTTTTTAAAATACAAATTTTAAAAGAGGAAGAAAGAAGAAAAAAAAAAAAGTCAGAGAAATGAGAATAAAAAAAGACCTAGAAACCCGTAGCAGTTGTGAGGAATAACAAAGCTTGAAGACACCAACCAGTCCACAAGAACACAAATTTCTCCAAACTAAACATTTTCTGATCCCAAGACTTCCCAGATACAAGTACAACAACACAAAGCCTCACTTTTCATCCAAAATTTTGGTACATACATATAATACAATTATACAACAACAACAATAACAATAACAATACTAATAGTTAAAGTAAAATAAAGAAGACCTAGAAAAGAAAATATTGTTCTTTGAGGAAAATATAAAATGAAAAATGATAATTCAAATAGCTATGATTTTTTTTTTCTAATCATATATTCTCCCATCTATTGCGTCTTCTTCTTCTTCTTCTTCTTCTTCTTCCTCTTCTTCTTGGCCGGAGCCGCTGAGTAGAACTTCTAGAGTGGAGCTGAGCCACCAAGAAATCCTGGAGCAGAGCCACAGAAAACACCTTCTTTTCCCTCTCGACCTCTCTTTCACCCTCTTAGTCTCTCACATTTGGGTTAGGCTAGGGATTTTTTTGTTCTTCAGAAGAGGTTGGGTGGGGATCATGGGGTAAATGGGTTATTTTAATTTCAGTTTTTTTTTAATTAACATTTTTTTAAAATTAAGAAATAAATAATTAAATAAAAATTAAAAATTAAATTATTGCCAAAACGACGTCGTTTTTGGTAAGTTAACGGCAAATTTGGATGTGAGTTAATGGAGGTAGATTTGGCTGTAAGTTAACGGAGGACTTATTTGAGGGGATTTGAAACTTAAAGGATTGAAATGACAAAATTCAAATTTAAAGGACTGAAATGAAAAGTGGTGAAACTTAGAAGGCGAGTTTTGCATTTTGGCCTTATTAAAAAGTAATAAATAATAGTTAGTGAACTTTGTGTTTGGCAGAGTTAAAATCCACTAGGGTTATTCATTTTTAATTTTTAATTTAATTTGTTATTTGATTAGTTAAGAAACTATTCCAATTGTAATGAGATCAACGTTGTTATTCAACTATGATCAACATAATTACTCAATTGGAATGTGATTTTCTATTAGACTCTTTGATAATGTGTATTAAAAGGGAAAGAGAGATGCAAATTTATTACAAAATAAATTATATGTTATTTTTGGGATTTAAATAAATGTCAAGTTCCATTATAGAACATATGACATTGATTGAAGTTCTAATGTATAAATAAAAAAAAATATTGAAAAATATTGAATTTTCTCTTTTATTGATATTTCTTTAATACTGAATGGTAGCTTGGATTTTCATGAAAAAAAAAAATTCTGTTAATGATTTACCCCCCCCCCCCCCCCCCACCCTTCCCCAAATACAAGTCCTAACTCCGTCTCTGCATATGATTCGATGTAATTATTTTACAACCACTCTTGGAGCTGTTTAGTAAGCCCTCCAACTCTTTACCTAGCAAGTTTGAGGTTGAGACTTGAGAGTTCTTTGACACCTATTAATTGCTTGGATAATCTCATGTCATTCATGAGCAAGGTTCAAGTAGGCCAAAGACTCAAAGGCAGTAACATAATGTGTTATACATTTGACTAAAACTTATAATGAATTGGATGATTCAATTGGAGATGATGTAATTTGGTCTCTCTTCATAGTGGTCTATTGGGTCCAATGCTCCTAAGCACTAAACCGGTTGAAATTTGGAACATGTCAAGTAATTGTCATATATCCACATCTCAATAGGTGTGCACTAAACCCAAACCTTGTCCTACTGAGTTTATAAGTGGTTATTCATGCAAATGCTAAGTTTTGTAATAAGTAAGTGGAGTCATAAGATTTTGTGCAAATGTCTATGGGTAATCCCAAGTTTTATTTTTTATTTTTTTATTTTGTATTTTGTGATGACTTAAATCCCATGTTTACCTATTGTATGCTTTTAAAATTGGATTGGGACAATTTCGAAGACATCCAAATTGCTAACAAAATTTTAATACTTCCTAAGGACCTACTTGAGAGGCCTAAGGTATATCTAGCAATTCTCTTATTCAATGTATTTTTTTTTTTCATATTCACTTCTCATCTTCTCCACTGGTTTTTAGACTTAAATTTTCTCATGAGCTTTGCTGCTCTTCCTCTTTTAAGCCAAGAACCAAAAATATTAATCTTCTAGTGGACTAAGACCTGATTCTCAAGAATCTCAGCACCCAATCAAAAATAAATAAACAAATTATTTATTTCATGTAAAAATTAAACTATAATTATATATACATAAGATTTAGGATAAATTGTGTATACTTCATCAAGGCTTGAAGCCCAATACCCATATTCAACCACGCAACATAGGCCATCTTCAAATACTGGCATCAGACCCACTGAGTTGACACTCAATTTTTCTTACCCATGGCCCAAGTCCATGGTCAATTCTAAGTCTTCAACAAGGGAAGTAGTGGTCTAGCAAGTAAGAGAGTGATTTTTTTATAAATTGCTAACATGTTAGCCATCCCCTTAGTCAATGTATTAGCTTGGAGCACATTAACCAAGGGATTGGCTTAAGTCTACTCATATATAACTTTTCGTATTTTATTTTTTCTTTTTATTTTTCTCATAATACAAGCTGTCGTTCATTACATTAAATGCTCAAGGAAAGCCAAGTATTACTTTCACTATAATAATTTCCCAAATAAGAAATAAAGCCAACTCAAGTACAAGGCTCAAGGAAAGCCCTTTGTCCTATGCAAAGCATTTTGAATCTTTCATATCTATATAGATAAACACGCCCTCAATAGAAAAAAGCCATGATTTGTCCGGCCGGCTAAAGATGTTTCTATTATTGAAAGCAAATTATACCCATTACAACATATTATATATTGATATATTTTTGATAATTCAATAGTTGGAGGTGAAAATGTTTGAACTCTAAATGACTATGTTAAAAAAACCAAGAAGTATTAACTAATTAAAAGCTCTTGGCTCATATTATATATCAATATAGATATAGAAATTCCCAAAATTCATAGACCATTTATTGTGCTGCTTTATGCTTAATCTTTCCTAACCAACCACAACCTAATTGGTTTTAAAACCGCTAATACAATTCATAAGTAAAACTCCCAACAAAAATTCTGACCTTTGTGTGTAAACTTCTCCATGATTGTCTCCTGTGAATTCGAACCTTGGCAGTAGAGGTATACCAGCTATTGTCACTTACCCTTTGGGCAGTGAAGATAGCGAAACTTCCTCACATCCGTTTCTCTACTACCCCCTTGTTAGAGCAGTGTGGCATGGTTTTGTTCTTCCTATCAGAAGTACGGAAGAAACTCAACCAGATTGAGGTTAATTAATGGCGGGCTAGTTGTGTCTTAGATAATAAAAAGTTGGAACAAGACAATAAGATTTACTTGCAAACCATTTTCTCCACCCTCTGGACAATCTGGAATGACAGAAACCAGGCCGTAAGGGAAGTGTCCCAATCCAACTGATGTTTTACTCACATCCCAAACTCTCATGCAGGTACCAAGAAGCTTAAGCTTAAGCTTAAATCAACTCTCTCAGCAAGAGTGTCAAAACCAAGATGGGATGGGGGTGGGGGGAGTTATCAGGAACTGGCAGCTATAATCAAAGATTGATGGGAAGAGAAACAAGAAATTTAGAAGAAGCGGGCATGCTTATGAAGCTAAGAACAATGAAGGAACCAGAATGTTTGTAGGATGCAGTAGTACTGGAGCCTCAACTACTAACATGGCAATTCAGGAAGCATTGGAGGCAAGCTTACAAGATAAGAATTTAGGCTGTCGACACATCATTGTACTCACTGGCAGCAAGAACTTGGAGCGGATCTGCAACAAGAAGAAAAGTCCCCACTGGAGAGAGCAAGCATTGCTGACAGACCTCCAATTCCTCCAACTCATCACTGACGGGTGCAACCAGCAATTTTGTAATGCTGAACTTGATATATTTGCCTTTTGTCATATGTTAATGTGGGTATCGAAAAACAATTTTCAAAATGCGTATTCAATTTTGGGTGTTCCATTTATAACCAAAGAGAGAACTATTGTTGCTCAGACGACCTCTTTCGGGAACTTAACATAAATTTAAACCACAACTTAGATTTATACATTAATTTTTTTTATCGGTAAAAAATTATAAATAAACTTTATATACTGATATCCAGAGATAAAATGTCCAAAAGCATGCCTTGACCTCTGTTGTATATCCTCTTTATTTATTAATTTTTTGTGTTACAAAATGTCCATCTGTATGTGGAGTTGTGAAGAGAAAATGTAAAATTAGCTACTTTAAACTGAACAATGCCTGGCATACGGTTATGAACAGTATCAAAACAGGAAGCTCTTCAGGTTACACGAATTAGAAGCACTACCATGATGAAAATACATGTCATTGCAAAGATCACAAGCCATGTGAAGCACGATGTCTTAGAGCTCTCAGAGTATATCTTCATGGCTCGCACATTGGCACGCCCAGTACTTGCTAAGCTATGCTCAACAGCTTGCTCGGTAGAATCAAGTATCTGCACTCAAGCATAATCAAGTTATGAGACTACTTGATCATCAGTCAACACCAAAAACATGAAACAGAAAAAGGTGAAAGCTATTTAACAAGATTAAGAATTCAATCATTACTGTTTCAGGGTAAACATAGTAATGATGTGATTACAATAAGATCTTCCCAAGAGAACACCATGTGATTTAAATATGATCCTTCCAAGAAAACGACACCATGGGATGAATAGGCATGTATTCAAGTTTCTATCAAAGGACATACCCAGTGCATGACAATGGTGTTGACAATCCAAGAGAATAAAGAAATTGTGGTGGAGGTGAAAGAGGGATCTGTAATGGCCGATTATGTTTTTGTTGCAGTACAGGGTGGTGCAGAGATGGAAAACCCTGTGGTGACTAGACTCCAAATGAAGGCAATGATGTTGAGAATGAACAGACTTCAAAATAGTACCTGACTGCATTTAGTCAAAACCACATTCTTTTTACAACTATACAAGATAATCCCACTAATCCTGCATCCACCACAGATTGAATCCCAGACCTTGAAAATGAGGAGCATGACTAGGCTACAAGCTTACATCTCCCCCCTCCTCTTTTTCCCTTTTTAATGCGAACCAGAAGTCCAAGAAATTTTGTTAATAAAATCCTAGAGAAGAAAGAAAAAGAAATGAAGACAACAAAAGCATTTGTTCTTTGATTGGTAAGTCACACACATGTAGTGGATCTTGAACCCATGACTCATCCTCTACTCTATTCTTGTAAGAAGAAAAAGGGTCAATTGAATATAGCCTTGGCTTATGAATAGTGGTAATGAGATAGCAGCAATGATGCAGTGAAAGAGGTGTGGTTATGGGGGCTGGAGTTGGCATAAATGAAGAGCAGAACGGTGATGGTGGTACAACTGATTTTTGTTGAAACTTAAAACAATTTAAAAATTCAACATATTATGTACTGAAGTCACTATATTTAGTTATTATTGTAAAATAAATTGACTTCTTGGAGCATTCTCAATATTATTATGACATCATTTGTTTTAACGTTAACGTTTTCTAAAAAATGAGTCAATTTCCAAGAAGTATTTTCTAAAAATCTATTTCATTTTCCTATGTTTGGTAGTAATTTTAAAATGAGTTGGAAAATTATTTCTTGACTTCCTTTATTTAGCTTGGCGTGAGATAAAGTTGTTTTCCAAAAAATTTTAGTGGAAAACAACCTCAAAAAAATAAGCTATACTTATTCCGTTGATCATAGATAGTTTTCCTTTGACTCATTTCTTATAATTCTACCAAAAACTATAAAACACGAAAAACTATCTTCAAATAAGGTTTCCATTGAAATGATCGGAGGTAACTAAGAAGAGTAAAGGCATCCTAATCATAATATCATAGAAATGGTGAGATAAAAATAATTGGAAAATAAATCTTTAGAATGCCATATATCCACTTAATTCATGCCAGAAGTGTATAACATGCTCACAGAATTAATACCTCGAAGTTAGAATCAAACACTTCATGACTAGAGTCATTGCTCCCTGATCTCCATGCATAGTGAAGCAGGACAACCAGACCATAAAACAGTAAAATAAAAAGGATATAGGAGTCAGCACCTAGGCCTGGCTTGGAGTCTAAACTAAACAGGAAAACCATTAGGAGTCAGCACTTAGGGTGGAACTAGAGTTAGCACCAGAGCACCAGACCAAAGAGAGACCAAAAGGCCATTTTTTTCATTCATTAAAATATCAACCATCTCCTCAAGGAGTATAATAGGTTGCTTATAAAGGATTATTAAACCCAGCTCTAATTGGCACAGGAAACCCTAATTGCCTAATTACAAAAATAACCTTGCTTCCAAATTAAAATTCTAATAGCATAATAAACTACTAGGACCTAAAAAATAAAAATATAATTGACTTGCAAACATAAATAATACTAATTAAAAATTTTCTTGCATCTCCTGCATCACATAGTCATTGCTCTAATTCAACATGACTTTATACTTTGCAAACAGTGCGGTTATAACGTAGTACTTGCGAGGAAATGCTCAATTACTTAAAATGTAAGAAAAGGAAATGGTCCAGCATGACGTTGAATATTGACATGGAAAAATTTTAAGATGCACTAAATGCAACTTCTTTAAACAAGTTATTGGGAGTTGAGATCAGTGAGTGACACTCTTAACACTAAACTAAAATAGCTAGTAACTTCACCAAACAAATCCTTGGTGGTTGAGTTTTCAAGATCAGTAGGTAAGTCTCACAGTTAACTATGTTAGCTTGACAAGGAGATCAGTACTCTGGAATGATGGAAAATTTTAGTACTTTGGGAATGAGTCACACCAGGGTGGATCCTCTTCACCTTGTTTTCATTTGCACGGGTAACTAGGTAATATGGCTAGCAGAGAACTGCAGATTAAAGGAATGGAAACTCATTGAGGTATCAAGGAACAACCATCTAATTATCTATTCCTTTCCTGATAATTTACTAGTAGTTTTAAAACAACAATTTGAACCCAAAGAAAAACATGGTGTCAATCTTAGTGAAAAACTTTAACAAAATAGATCCAAAACTTTTTTTAGTCTTTGTACCAGAGAGCTGCAGGCTGCAGAGCCTATTCATTCACCTTCTCTAATTAACTATTACCAAAGGCCAAAAAACTCAAGCTATTGTAGTTTAGGCCTGAGTGAAGTGATAATGTGCACAACACCCACTGGGTGCATGTACAATTTACTGAGAGAGAAAGAAAGAGAGAGCATAAGTTAAGGATGAGTCGTGCATTCAAACAATATTCCAAAGGGCCAATGAGCTCTAGCACAAATGGCACTTCCTTCTCCAGTAAGAATAGTTGAAGGGTGATGTTGTGCATTCATAGCCCACTGGATATGTATATAACTTACTAATAAAAGAAGAAAGGGAAAACTGAAAACCAATTACAAAAGACCAAGAAAAACAGTTGGGACTAACCCTTAACCATTCAAGAGTGTTAAAGCAACAACCAAAATTTTCTATACATAATATATAGAATAAGCAATTTCTTTTGTCTTAAATTTTAGCATACGTAACCTCTATCCAAATAGATATATACCCTTTACAAAATCCAACTGTTAAAGGGATCATGGATTTAGTGCACGGCAAATCACCAAAATTCAAAACTTAGAACTCCATCGATAATGTTCTGTAACATTTCAAATTCTCCCCTTACAAAGGTTATTTAAGAAACCAAAAAATTTGAGTAAAATGCACTTACAACCTCTGAACTTTGGGGCAGTTGCAATTGCATCCCTGTATTTTTATTTTAGCCAATTTAGTACACAAACTATAGTACTATAGCACATAGGCCCCCTTAACCCTTCTTTTTTTACCAATTTAGTACATAAACTTTGGTATTGTAATAAATAGAATAGACCCTCTAAATTTTTATGTTATTGCAGTAAGACACCCCCATTTCCATCATTTTTGTTAATGATTTGGTGCAAAAGAGGTTAAATTTGATTGAAAGAAAAAATTTTAAGGGGATCTAACTACTACAGTATCAAAATTTATATATTAAATTGTCAAAAGATTTTTTTTTTTTTTTGGGGATAAGTATAGGGGAGTAACTGCAACTAACCCAAAGTTCTGGGGGTGTAAGTGCATGTTATTTAAAAACCTTTATAACTATGACTTTTTAAATGGCACAAAATTTTGGGATGTCCTAAAAATGAACAAAAGACTATGTGACTAAGTATGATTTATGAAAGAACACCCTCCCCTAAACAAACCCAACCCCACCCCACCCCACCCCCCCCCCCCCAAAAAAAAGAAAAGGAAAAGGCATACTGAAGGAAAGAAGATTCCAGAACAACAGAATAGCAGTTACAACCTTTTAGGCGTATTAGCAAAACTGCCCACAAGTGAAAAAGTGATTACCAGATTATCCACTCCCACCTCCTCTAGAAGATGTAGGATTGATTCTTCCAACATTTTCTTTAAAACAATTAACAAACTTATGAAACTATGCATTGAACTTACATATTTCAGGTGATGCAAGACTTGTTACATAAATATGTGAGTTCTTACTTTTTCAGTACTTTGCAAGGAATTGCTCATCATCAGACTGCTCTCCTTAAGTTGCCGTGCCAACCCAACCATTTCATCAGTCAAGTCCTCTTGAAGCTTTCTGTAATGAGAATTCAGAAAAGATTTAGAACCACACAATAGGTAGAACAGTGATTGGATACAAAATTACACCTATTAATGCTAATTGATATTGTTGGACCTGATTGTTTGTGATTGATGCTATTAACAGGATTTGATTTAATTTGATTTTTTTATCCTTTTTTTTTAAAGTAATTTTTATAGCATGGTTTTGAAACCTGGACCATTCAAAGAACCCTAATAGAGAGAGGTTCAAGGTTTTTAAGATCGGAATGAGATCAAATTGAGGTCAAATTATGATGAATTCATTATTAATTAATAATTATTTAAAAGATAAATAAATATATTAAATTAGTAAAAATAGAAAAATTAACTAAAATAGTCCAAATAAATATGGAGATCTATCTTTCAAATGCATTTTTTATATCATAACTTTTATAAGGCAAATAAGAAATATTAAATCCTAGGTAAACATAAATAAATATTGAGTTTCTCAACCAACGGAGTCAATACCATATATACATACGAAATTAATATACTTAAAATTTTTGTTAGAGCTCAATATTCTACTCTTTTTATGTATGCCTACGTTTAAATTATCTTAGACAATGCCCAAAATGAAGAGATACTAACGAGGTTGTCATCCAATCATACAAAGATCTTAATAAAAACTGCTTAAGAACTTGACTTGGGCATTTGGGCATCCAACACCATCAAAAGTTCTACAGTTCCTCAATCTTCCTTGCCAATACTATAGCATCCGTGGTACAGTCTTCAGCATAACCCTAAATACCCCAAATAAAGAACAAATTACCAAATATCTTGAGCCACTAAACAAAGAAGTAGAAAGTTCTCAATTTACTCCCTGCTATTCTTGCACATACAAGACCAATCAACAACCACAATGCTTCATTTTTAAAGGTTATCCACCTTCAAAATATTACCAATTGTTGCTGTCCAAACAATAAATGCAATCTTCCTAGGTACCTTAGTATGCCAAATGCACCTCCATGCAAAATGTAATCCTATAAATTCTCTCAGAACATCATGATTAAAGCTAACTTCAAACTTTACATTTTTAGTTGAAATCTAGGATAATTGATACTCTCGTTGACTAGACAAAAACTTTGAATACAATACGTCAAACAGATGCTCTGTGGGTGCTAATTCTCAATCTTGAAAGGAATGAGTGAATTAAGGAGTCCTTATCCATTGCCAATCTAAACAGGTAAAGAAAAAAAGCTCTTTGAAAGGACACAAAGGTCAAATCAAAAGATGAACTTGGGAGCCAACTCCAACGCCAAACAAAATATATTTAGAAAATTTATTCAACCCTGCTCTAATACTTCTTCCATGGGCGAATTCCATGTGATCCCCTAACCACCTCTGTTGTTGAACACCCTAAATTTATCCATATTTCACATAAATGACACACGTCTTCAAAGCTGCTCCTTCTCAACTCCAAACCTCCACAATTAAACCGGATGTATGGATTAGATTGATCTTTTTTTCTTTCTAAAACTTTTAAAAGACAATTGCAGTTCTTGTAGTGGTAAAGTAATTTAATTTGCCACATAGTTCCCTCATACTATTACTTAAAAATCTTAAGTGAAGTGAGCACTAAATCCCGACTAGCATAAGGTATTTGAGTCAACAACAACATTTAAGCCCATAAATTTATTCAATCATGTTCATAGTCTGTGTTGTGCAAAAAGAACCTTTGATCCATTTTAAACAACGCATATACTGGAACCAAGGTAGTCAAAGGGAAAATTCACCCTCAATGCACTAGATGCCTAGATTGCCCAAATAGTGAGGCACCAAAAAAGGTGTGCGCTTTTTGAATGCAGGGAGGTGCCAAAAATACGCAGGATATTAAAGTTATACACATTCACAAACCTATCATTGTTAACATCATCAAATATTAGTTCATAAAAAATAAAAAATTTTGATCTAACGTTTTCTTCTAAGTAATTGATTTTCTTTACAAAGAAAGAGAAAAAGAAAATTTTAAATAAAATCATAGAGAAATAAATAGAAGAAAGGAAACAGACTTAACCTTAAAAAATTGACTTGAGACAACCAAAATATAGTGACACATATAAAAGGTACAACAATGTCTTTCTTAATGCTTATATTTTGACTTGGGTCTATGGTCTTCATTTCGCTGCCACTATATTGACTAGTTTTATTAATTGTGTATAGTCATTTCAGGAAGGTCAAGATTTATTGAATTGAAAAACCTTATTCTACTGGTATTGGAATAAGTAAATTGGTGGTAATTATGCTAAATTAAAGACAAAATCTGTTAATTTGATGATATGCACACTCCAGGCAGCGGTCACTTTGGCCAAGACGCGCACTAGGCAAAAAACAAGCACCTAATTAAAGTCTCCTAGACTGAAAGGTCCAAATCCATAATAAGGTGCATTGCCTCGCCCAAACACCTAGATAAGATCATATTGCCTTTGACCTCACTGACATAAACATTGCTTTTGTGACTCTGCTCTGGAAAAACCAGGACCAGGAAATGACCTTTTATGTTATAAATTCATTATTGCATAACAACAGGAATTTAAAAATTTACCTGTGCTTTTCAATGTGTGCTTGTGCTGCAGCATCCAGTTTGACAGGTGCAGATGAATCAGCCTCAGTAGTGTCATGAATTCTATCTTCACTATTTGATGCAGGCCTAATCAACAAACCAAACTAGTAAGAGTTGACAAACCACGACATAGAAAAGAGCCAACGAGCTAACCAAATCATGATAATTCCAATTCACATACACAAATCTTCTTCTTAGTCTAGGAGTAGGAAGAATGTGATTTTCTCCTGTTTTAGAAGGGCTTTCATTTACTGCAGTCTCTTCCAGGGGCTCCTGGGATGCTTGGGTATCAGGTGTAGTCTGAAAATGGGAAAAGTATTAGGATCAAGAAACTCTATTCTAACATGTGAATTTAACTTAGGAACATAGAAACAAGGTAATCTCATAAAATTAAAATTATATAGGGAGTCACAGGAAAAATGTGATAAATCACTGCATCAGACAAGTGCCAAATAAATAATACTTTCGTTATCCAAGTGTAGTCAACCAAGAACAACATTTTGTGAGGTTTATAATAACTCAGACAAATCAACAACCTTTACCTCTACAATACTTGTATCAAATAAAACTAATAGGAGCCATGCTTTCACACCAGTGAAAAGAAATGAATAGCAATACAAGACACTCATTTCAAGGCCCATTAGGTTTGAATTGAAAACTTAAACCTGTTATTCACATATATATATATATATCAATTATGATGTTTGGATTGGAACACCCAATTTCTTTAAATTTTAATTCATTACAATAAATTCAAGATAAAGCAGTATAGGATTTACAGGCTATTCGATGCCCATTCCCCTCTCTGTTTAGTCTTCCCATATATCACTTAACCACCCCCCCACCCCCACCCATTTTGAAAAAGAAAAAAAAAAAAAAAGTATTCCTGCCACTTTTATCACCACTGACAAACTCTGTTTGGGTTTTACTCACCAAAATCATTCCAGCTTCCCTCCCAATTAATAATGAAATCACCAAGTAAGTTTGAGGCATCTTTAACTCTTGAAGGAAAAATCTACTTTATTATACAAATCTAATCTTTTGTTAGCATAATTAGTTTTGTCATAAGCAAAGCTTCTTCAACCCATAACAAAAACATAATTCTAAAAATTATGAATTTAGCAGTACTCTCCTTAAATGACCAAAATCTTAAGTACCTATGTAAACCAACATATAATCCTGCTTATAATGTACACGCACCAATGGGGCAGCTAATTTGGAAGCAATCGCTTCAATCTTCTCTGAATAATCATTGACCACTGCCTTTGAAACCCTGTACGAACATGTTCAAGAGATGTTTAGACAAATAAGAATGCAATCCTAACAACCATAATAGCACCAGTAGAACACCTGAATCAGCAACCCAAAAAAGCAAGAGTGAAGATAACTATCATTTCAAAGTCAGCCAATTGCAAAATGGTTCTTGTCAAACATGTTTTCATTGGATCTAAAAAATAACAATGAAGAATGAACTCTTTTGATAAATGAAGAATTAACTAACTATTATGTAACAGAATACAAGTAACCCTAGAAAAAAGTGTTAAATCGTGCATTAGTAGCACTTTCTATTAAAAAAATCTTTGTAGCATACAATAAGTATCTTTTCAAAGCTAATTCAGTCAAAGATTTCTTGTTGGAATTATAATGAGCAACCATCAGCATTAACTCCATTTAAAAAATGAAAACAAGGGGGAAAAATATCAACTATGAGTCCAAGATTAATTACTCATGTTGCAGCAGAGGGAAAAAAGTGACTGAATATATATATATACACTAAAATCTCTCCCAAACCTCAAAAACCTTAATGAAACATCTCAAATGACAATTTCAAAGCAAGTTTAGACTTCTTTAGAGGCTTAGGATTGGAAAAATGTTTTCTTTCATTCCTAGAACTACCTTTACCATAAGCAACTAAGCACCTATCGTCCTTTGGAAAAAAAAAAATAAAAAAAATAAGAAGACCTACAACCTAAAGCTTTTTTAGTTATCCCTTGTCGTTACCTTCAAAAAATCAAGCTAGGGAATATCTCAAAATTCACTATAGAAATAAAATATTCTAAAAAAAATGAAAGGAAAATAATATTTGTTCTATGTGGCTTGTATTATCTTGAAATTCACCATACGAAGGCGCATTTCTACCACAAGGAGACATGTTTATTTTGAGTGCACAACTCGATACCTGGCCTGTTCGGTATTGAGCTCTTTCCTTTACTACAGAAACCAATAAATTTTGATCAGTCAAAGAAGGACTTTTTCTATTTGTAAGTAACACATGCACCTTATGGATTTTGAACCCACAACCTCACCCTCCACCTTGCAACTTGCACTTACAAGTGAAAGAGGTGCCAATTAATCTAGAGCTCATTGGCAATCAGTCCAAGAGGGACTTTTTCAATGATTCATGACTTTAAAAATCACAACGAAAACTCCTCTAATGTATTACCTATTTTCAAATCCCAACTAAAATAGCAAAGGCATTAGCTTTAACTCAATAACTATTTGCAACGTCTTTATCTTTCTGCCCTCTCTTTCCAGCATTTCAACCTGGAAAGAACTCCAAACCCCTAAAATTGTAATGATTAGAACTTACATCAATATCTTGTAACCCAAGTCCCCACACAAAACAGGACACTCCTATGTAAGCCTTTTCTTTTTTTCCTTTTTTTCTTTTTGAAAATTAAAAATAATAGTAAGTTCTAAACACAATCCACTCCACTGAATTCAAAATTGATGGATGGGAATTTTGAGAAACCCCATGGTGGAGTTGCTTTCACGCCCCATGCCGGGCCGCCTTCCATTCAACCCACTAATACCCATACCCATGGTTGGCACTACCAACCCATCAATGAACTATTATATGACCTCTAATAAAAAATGTCTCAAGTCACCAATTATCATGTTTAGTATAGATGGAAAACCATTCACTCATCAAAAAAATATACGCATATACTTCGAGAGAGAGAGAGAGAGAGAGAGAGAGAGAATGGTGACCTTGGTAAGCCTTCCGAAGTTCTCTCTTCAGCAAGCTGTTCTAATTGTTCTCGTAATGTAGCAACATACTACAAAATTCACATGCATATATTATACAGAAATTGGTATTTATTTTGTTTTTCACTATAATGAAGAGAGATGTTTAGACTTCAGACATACATGTACAAGTTTTGCCTGGTTTTTTTGTTGAGGTGCAGCCGCAAGCAACCTCTTTAAGTTCACTTCCGTTTTACACATTCCCATCACGATAAATATCCTACACACCGTCGTCATTCAATAAACTAAACAAAATCACATTTCAAAAATCAAGCCAAACTCAATTTATAATTTTGAGAAAGATGCTGCCATTAAGAAAAATGATGATCTTGTGTAATCGTGTGTGTATTGAGTCCCACGTCAAGTGCGTAAAGCACGGACACGGCAATTTTTGGCTGCCGTGCCCGTGTCGTACGCCTGGGACACGGCGGGAGAGGGAAAAAAAGAAGAAGTAAAAGAATCCTAACCTGAAACGCTGCGTTTTGAGAGCATCCCTTGCACCCAAAATCAGTTTCGATCTCAGTCTCACGTCGATCTCCTCTGCCTCTTCTTCTTCTTCCAAATATGCCCTTACATATGTTACGTTTTTCCCCTTTTGCCCCACTTCTTCGGCAGTTTTTTTTTTTTTTTTTTTTTTTTAAATGAAGGTTCATTCTTTTGATATCTAGGCAATTGCCATCTGTCAGATACTAATGGCTTAGCAACTTTGTTTTAGTAACATTGTTTGTATTTTTTGAAAATACTTAGGGGTGAAAAATTGTGTAAAAATATGTGTAATATTGTTTAAATACTGAAAATTGTTGTTTAAAATACACTACCAAACAACCCCTAATTAACTTGTATAATAAATTCAACACTCTCCCAAGATAATCAAACTACCAAGTGTTTTTCAAACATCATAATATGATTGTTTTAAGGCTTAACATAGATGGAGCATAAAATTGTCAACATCCATACGTAGGGTCTATTTGGAATCTGTTATTTTATTGAGACTGAATTTTTTTTGTTAAAAGTATTATAGATAAAAGTAAAAGTTAGCTGAAATAGTATAGTGAGAGCTATAAATAGTACTAAAGAGTACCAATAATGCACGTAGTGTGTGTTTATATATACTAAAACAATATTTGATGGAAAAAAACAATTATTTTAAACATACTTTATATACACACATGCATATATAACTGTAAGGACACAGATTTGGCTATCTAGTTCAGGAGTGGATGGACCAGCCCAAAAGACCCAAAAACAATAAATTTGTAGAGAGTAGGTAAAAAAAAGTTGGATAGATTAAATTAGACTATCAACAAGATGGGTTTGGGTCACAAATAGAACGAAATAAAAGGTTTAATTTCCAAAAAAAGTCCTCGACGAAGGTTCGAGGAGGTCAATATTGATCGTTAATGTTCTTAATTTGGATACAAGTTCAACTCTTCCTCTTTACCGTCTTTTTTTCTCCCCTTTGTTTTGAAGGATTTCTTCACATTATATAGTTCCTCTCAGTTCATTTTGATCCTATACTTGTTAATCATCTGAGTCTTTACTTGAGTACCCGTCCCATCATGCACCTTCTTTGACCTTCTATGAGCTGTGGTGGCCAAGGTCACACTGTTTAGGGGTCTTCTTCACATAAATGTGGACAGAAAGCAGGTGCAGCACATTTAATACGGTGGTAGCAGCTTTTCCTTAGATATTTTCTTGGGGGCTTCCTTTCCTTCAGTCATGATACACGTCTCCATAGTTAAGGTTACGTGAGGATTACCTCTCGGATCACCCTTACTCATCTCAAACGTATCAAATTCCGTTCTGGAATTCTTCGTATTCATTTACCTCTTCTCGGACTTTATCTCGTCCTCGGATAAAGTTTAAGGCCCAATACATGAATTTGAGCCTTTATCCCTACAATAACCATATCATAATAAACATGTATTGCAAATATTGTATATTTATTCTTTTAATTTTTTTTTTCTGCATATATGTATGTGTAGTTGTGTACTCTCCACATTAATTATATCCGTACCTGCATATAAATATATTTTTGACTCTAACTTAAAGTGATTATATTAGTATATTATAGATAAATTGAAGGCGTAAATGCACTTTTAGTCCCTACATTTTGACGTTTTTCCGTTTTAGTCCTTACATTTTAATTCTTTGCACTTTTAGTCCCTAAACCAATTAACGCCTAACGTTTTAGTCCTTTCCGTCACCCAACTAACAGCAATTGCTGACGTGGCTAACGGTGGAATAAAAAAATATTATAATTACACAAAATTTAATGCCACATCAGCCTATGAATTTAAAAAATTAATTTTTTAATTCTAACTAAATAAAAAAATAGAATTAAAACTAAAAATCATTAAAATTAAAATTTAAAAAGTTTATTTGGTACATATTTTTTTCTTTTCCTTTTCACTTTATTAGATTAATTTTTATTCTCTCCCTCTCTCATCTGTGTCTCACATTTTCTTTGGATTTTTTTCATTCTCTTCTCTCTCTTTTTCTCACAGTGCAGTGGCTTGTGGTGGCTGTGTTGGGTGGTAGTTGGGGGGGATGGGTTGAGATCGGGGTGGGGTGGGTTGAGACCGACTGGGGTGGCTTGAGTCGGGGTGGCTGGGGTTGAGTTCGGGGTGGGGTGGGTTGAGATCGGGGTGGGTTGTTCGCCGGCTGGGGTGGGCGGGGTGGGTTGTTCGCCGGCTGGGGTGGGTGGGTTGAGATCGGGGTGAGATCGGGCTGGGTTGTTCGCCGGCTAGGGTGTTAGGTTGAGATCGGGGTGAGATCGGGCTGGGTTGTTCGCCGGATGGGGTGGGTGGGTTGAGATCGGGGTGAGATAAGGGTGGGTTGTTCGACAGCTGGGGTGGGTGGGTTGAGATCGGGGTGGGGTGGGTGGGTTGTTCGCCGGGGTGGGTGGGTTGAGATCGGGGTGGGGTGGGTTGAGGTTGGTCTGGGGTGGGGTGGGTTGTGGCGGCTGTGATGGTGGGTAGTGGTTGTTTGGTTGGTCTGGGTTTGAGTTTGGAAATTTCTTTGATCTGGTTCCAGTGTTCTTCATGTTCTTCTCTTTTTTTCTTTCTTTTTTTTTTTAATTTTTTTTAATTTAATTAATTAATTAATATGTAATTATAATATTTTTTTATTCCACCGTTAGCCACGTTAGCAATTGCTGTTAGTTGGGTGACGGAAAGGACTAAAACGTTAGGCGTTAATTGGTTTAGGGACTAAAAGTGCAAAGAATTAAAATGTAGGGACTAAAACGGAAAAACGTCAAAATGTAAGGACTAAAAGTGCATTTACGCCTAAATTGAATATACATTTTGTTGAAAAAGCACTTAGGCCTTGACTTAGGTGATAAAGGGATGAATAAATTTTAGTAATCACTTTTTTATTTATTAACAAAGAACTTATGGGTACTTCCAGTCGCAACAGAGAGACCCAAGTTTTCCATAATTTCAGATTCATCTGGTGATAAAAATCCTGACGGCAAAGCAATTATCATGCACTTCTTTGGGCAAAGCTTGGCCTATTCTTATTTCTTTCTCTTCTTTCTCTTTTATCACTTCGACTAACTGCGTTTTGCCAGAGATTTTTTTAAGAAAGATTCTCCATTGGATAAAAAAAATGAAAAAAATATAGAAAGAATCTAAATGGTAGAAAATCACTGAACCCATTTTGTAACAAATAGGTATTCCCAAATCAAATATATATAAAAAGAATGCTACCCCTAAATATAATATGAGAAATGTGCACATATATATTGCTCTTTAATTAAATGTGCAAATATATACCACCGCATATCTTAGTGCGATAGTCACTCTACTAGTATAAGTGTTTGTGAGGTGTAGGGAGTAAGGGCCGGGGTTCAAGTATTCAGAAGGAATCTTCACACACATATACACTTAGATTATTCTAGAATAGAATTTCTATCTTATATATAAAGAAAATGTGCACACACACACACACATATATATTACCTTAATTAACAAAATCCGAAATGTGGTGTGGCCTGGTTTTGAAAATGGGTATGTTTTCAATCATTGAATTAAAGTTAAACTGAGAGATGATTGTTGAGGCTCATTTCTGAAAGCCCAATAAGGAGAATAAGCCTAGCAACATCAGGAAGAAATAATCAAAGAATAGATAGAAGAGCCTATTAAACCTGAGCGGCAGGAATAATAGAGTATAAGTCCGTAAAGCAAATAAACGAGTCTTGAAGAAGTAAGTGGATCTGAAAAGGTCCGGAAAGAGAGAAATGGACCACGGATGTAGAAAAGTGAGGATAGGCCACACCCATTGCGGCAGGCCCAAAGTAAAGTAAGTATATAGGGTCATAGGGAATCTATGGACTCTAAAGGAAATGAGGAATAGTTGGGCCGAGGAAGCCCAACGAGGTAGTAAAGGCCCATGGAAGGCACGAGGTTGCAAGAGGCCAAGGACGCCTCAAAGAAGGACAAATGGGACACAGGAGGCCGCAGGCGTGTATGGCAAGAAAAGCCCAGTGGGCTTATTAAACCATTGAAAAAAGAGCAAGCAGTGGACCCAAAGGGGCCTAATTGTATTAAATGACCATTTTGTTAAAATGGCATGGCAAGAAACAATAGAAAAGCTGTGAAAAACAAAACACGAAAGAAAGTAAGAAAACCGAGGCCCACAATCAAGGGCGAGCCTAAACCACAAACGGCGAACCAGTGAAGAAATAATTCACGCCACAAGAAGTTAGAAGTAAACGGCAGGATAAGAAGGCCGACATCCAGGCCACGGTAAACGCATGACCAGCAAGCATACTTTGGACGGACATGAGAACGGGGCACGCGCTAGGCTCAGGTCTCACCAGCCTGTACCCAGCCAATACGGGTGAAAGTGAGCCATGGGTCAGAGGTAAAGGGGGTATGGTTTGGTGGAGGGGAGGGGGAAGAACCCATTTCAAGGCTCCCGCTCAGGCCACTTTCGGATGAGTGTCCTGCTGGGATGACATAGCACCCGAAAATGGCAAAACTGAGTTGGAACCTTTCGGTGCATGCCATGAGAGAGAGAGAGAGTACTCTGTTGTGACAGGTGAGAATGCCACGGCAAGCTAACGGACAAAATGCCCTTGTCTTCGTCTGGTGATGTGGTGTGACGCGGCCAGCATAGGAACGTGGCGCTGGCTGAGTACCTGACCAACCAGTAATGGTCGGCGAGTACACGCATCGGACAAAGACAGTTAAGGGGGTAAAAGAGTAAAAGCAATGCCTCGGCAGACACTATATAAGAATGTTCCCTATGCACGAAAAAGGGAGGAGGCCAAGTAAAGAAGAATTAAGGAAAAGAAAAGAAAACAGAACAAGTAAAAAGAAAAACAGAGTAAGAAAAGAAAGAGGGAAGAAGAAGAATGGCCACAGAGAAAGAAGGGAGGGAAAAGTAATTTAAAAAAAGATATTGAAATAAGAAAAATGAAAGGGAAGAAAGTGAGAGGATAGGCATGCACCAAAGTGGGTTATTATTTTCTCTCTCCCTCTCGAAAAACCACACTTTCCATTTGTTTACGCTCGGAACAGAGGTCATCTAAGACCGTTCCTTCAAAGCCATTAATTTCTCCTTTGAGAAGTTAGTTGCATTGAGGGAGTGTCATCTCCTTTTTGGCTTGAATTCCTTTTAACATACCATGGCAGACTACCAGTTTTACCAGCTTGCCGTCATTTCTTGCTCATTTCTTTATATACTTACTCCTCTTAAGTTCATCTTTGTTGTTCTCTTTATGTGTTCATTCCAATACTTATTTATTTAAAGTATGGCAAACGCATTTCCCTTATATTTATAATAAACCTGTCTACGGTAATTATTTCAAAAGTATCTGCCTGCCACAACTACCCAACATAAATTGTGACAGGTCAGGGGCATAGCTTGCGCACAAGCTGGCCCAGGGTGAGTTGCAACTGTACCAGTCCCGAATCTCCAATCCAGAACATTTTTGGCTCAGTACGACAGGATGAGATAGTCTAGCCCAATGTCATAGTAGCAGCCCAAGCACTGTAACAATGATAAGGCGTTAGGATTCTTCTTTTCTTGGTTTGAGGTTTTTTAGTTGTGTGAAAAAAGAGAAGGAAAGAGAGGATAGATCGGTGGTGATGGTGCTAGGTTTCGGGTTTAGGAAGACAACGGTAATTTTAGAAGTGTTTGGTGGCCAAGAAAGTGAAAGAAAATAAAAATTGTAGGTTCAAGATTTTTTTTATTAATTTTTTTAATTAAAATTAGGAATTAAAATTTTTTTTGAAAAAAATTTTCTATAATAAAATATATATTCTAATGTGGATTGTATGAGATATTGAGTTGGCATTTTTAAATACAAATTAAAAATTAAAAGCTGATATGAAATGTGAAATATTAGTAGTCTGTAAAATATTTGTAAAATAGTTTGTGTATATAACATTAATATTCACAAAGTTATACACTAAACAAAAAACTAAAACATGAATAATAATAGTGTCCTCCAAAACCACTTAAAAAAATTCCAAAATTAAACACAAATCAATTAAGAAAATAAAATAATTATAAATATATATCATCATCAATATAATTATGCAATGATCTCAGCTTCTTTTAAATAGTCTTTTTTAGACTCACACACTCTCTCTATCTCTCATATCTATTTGGTGATTTTTAGTCCCATTTTTTAGCTCCTGAATACGAAAAAAAAAAAAAAAAAAAAAAAAAAAAAAAAAAAAATCAGATATATTATTGACGAGTTGCTTCAGGTACTTGTAAGATTAAAAAAAGCTGAATGTTTTTCTTTTCTTATTTAATTAAAATATTTATTGCCCTTTTCCGAGTAGGAATAGTATTACAATTCTATTCTTGATGGTGTAGGATTCCTTATTCCTGTAAGGGGTAGGATTCTCTTCCCTATAAGGAGTAGAATTCTCTTCCTATAAATTAGGCACGCTATTTTGCTCAATCTCTGTTTCTCTCGTTGTTTTCATTTCACATTCTAGTGTTCTGCTCTCACTGCTACTGGTTCTGCTTTCTCTCTCTGTTTCTGTGTTTCCGCTCTCCTTTCTCCGTCTGGTTCTTAGTTTCTGTTCTGTGAAGTCATGACTGACAGTCTGCTAAGTTGGGTTGAAAGCGAATGCATGGAAGGGAAATACGAGCAAGCATACGAATTTGCAAAGATGGCGAAACAATATGATCGGTATTTTGAAGGAGTGGAGCGTTACTACATTGCGATGTGTATCATTCACGCCGGCAAGTTCAAGAAGAACAAGCTTGGTTACACCGACCTCTATGCACTCCTGGGCTTCCCGGCTAGTGATAACCCATCAATCACTCATAGCTACATCAGACAAAGGTATTGTAATTTGGCGAAGTGGGTGCATCCCAACGAGTTTTCCTCTCCAATGGCGCATGAGGCTCTCAGACTCATGGACAAGGCGTGGGCGGTCCTGGGTAACAAGCAGCACAGAGAAGACTATGACGTTTGTGTTGGTCTACGTCAACCAAAGCCAAAGAATATTGAAAAACCAGAGACGACGACTGAGACCTCTATTGCTGCTGCTGCTGCTGCTGCCCAAAGTGATGATCAGAAGCCAAAGGAGGTTGTTCGGGTTGGGATGAAAAGATGTGCTCCTCTTACGGCTACTGCTCATGACGTCAACATGGATCGGATGGTGCGCCACAGAAGCCATTAGGGTTTGTCCATACCACATGGAAAACACATGTTTCATGTATTCATTGTATGTATGAAGATCTGAATATTTTTGTAAATTCCTTTTGAAGTCAATGAAATTCTACAGTGTTTCTTGTTTCGTTTATATTTCTTATTGTTTCTTGTTTCGTTTATATTTCTTATTGAATAGCATCTCCGTGGTTTTAATTGCATCACTACACCGCTGCAATGAGAAATACAAATATGGCGTATATATAGATCATATTCTACATTGCAACTAAGGAAGTACCGGAGGCTGTACCGATTTGGTCAGCGGTATGATATATTTTGGATACCGGTCAATACTGGTGTACCGTTTCGGGTTTATCGCTTTTTTATATATTATATATATACACACACAAATCTCTAGAACCATGTTTACAAGATTATCCACTATTCTTCTGCCTTAAGAAGCATAGGAATTACAACACAAAGGAACAACTTTGCCGAGGCAATTCATCATTAGAGAAAAGTTATAGATGCACGATAAGTATAAATTGGTCTCATTTTTCTTTAGTGGAATTAAATAAACATAACGTTGAAATTGCATTTCCTAATGAACCTGTAAAATTGTCTCTCCAAGGAAAGAAACAACCCCCCTATAACAAATGAAAGTAAACCAAAATTAATTAAAACAAAAAACATTGAAATAAATTTCAGAGTATAGAAACTAGAAAAAAAAAAAAAAGCAACAAAATTGAAAAAGAAAATAAATAAATTCTATGTTTTATGTGAGCAATGAGAGAGAGCGTGAGAGAAAGAAAGAAAGAGGGTTGTGCGGTTGGGACCTAGGGTAAGAATTAGGTTTAGCACAATTACCATATTGCCTTTGAAAATTTGTCAAAAATTACAAAAAAAAAAAAAAAAAAAAAGTGGCTTGGAGTGTTTCGGCCTGGTACAGCCGGTATGGCCGGATTTCGCCGGTACACGTCCGGTATAGTCAGTATATTTTTCGGTATGAAACAGAGGGGTACCTGTACCGGTGCACTGGTCGGTATGGTATTTATCGACCGGTACGGTACGGTACTGTACGGTATCTGCTTCACTGGTTGTAACTATGTAACTATACTTTTTCTATGAGAGACAATGATATTGAAAGCAATAATATTATTTTAACATGGAACTTCCCAGTGGAACTTCTTTAATTGCATCATCATTAAAGGACTCCAACGAGAAATACAAATATAGAGACTCCAATTAGAAATGCAAATATGGAGTTTGTGTAGATCATATTCTCCATATAATAGAATAATAGTGTAATTAAGTTCTTATACATGAGTTCAAGAAATTGGCCATGTTTGGCACATTCACTCAAACACATGTTTTCAGTTTTTAAACAACACTAGCCGCGAACCCGCGCATTGCGCGTGATAATTATTTTTATGGTGGTTTTATTAATTTTTTTTTACAATTTAAACTAATTTAATAATGAGTAATGTATTTCGTAATTATATTTTTATTATAGGAACAATCATAAATGTAATATAGGAACAATTCAAAACACCAAAAAAACGTAAACTAAAAAAAATTATTAAAACTTAACAATGATTAATTGAACCAATATTAGGATGAAATTTTGTTTTTGATAATCTATTAAGGTTATTTTCTTTGTAGAAATTATAATTTCGGTCACCCAAAACATATTATCAAATAAATAATTATTAGCAAAATCTAAGAATTAAATTTTTTATACATACATTGTTATAAAATAATAATAATTAAAATAAAATTGGAAAAGTTAAAATTTGTCACCTATCCAATTATTTTCGTTTGGCTAACTTTTGTTTTCTTTAAATGAATGACATTATAGAGTACTTTTAATACAACTATTAAGAGTACTTTGTCTATCACAAAGGATTAGAAAATAAACAAAAATTAGTAAAGTTTCTTAGTTTAACATCTAAATTGAGCACTATAAAAAATCATGATATATAACAGAATAAATACCAAATTATCCAAATCATGCTATGCAATAGAATAATATTATATTTTTATATACTATATTTAATTCTTTAGAACGCAATAGGATAACATTTAACAATCAAAGAGAATAAAAAATAAAAAATAAACAACAACAATTTAAAAAACAAAACTAAATCGCATTAACACAAAATAGAGTTTTAAAGAATATAAAAAATTATCAACCTAAAGTTGAGATGCAAGAAAAATAAAAAAATCCACCAAAAAATTTAGAGAGAGAGAGAGAGAGGGAAAGAGAGAGAGAACCATTTTTTTTTTTTTTGTGAGGGAAAATTATGCATAAAATAGAAGAGATAGTAACAAATTTATAGTAAGAGAGTGTGAATAAGAAAAGACAAAAATAAAGGAAGATAAAGAGAAAGAGGAATAATGATATTAATGTAGAGAGTAGTGGGGAGATGAAAAGGTAAGGGAGGGAGAAAGATTGAAGAAGTAGTGGGGAGATGAAATGGCAAGGGAGAGAGACATGTTGGAGAAGTGTAAATATTAAAAAAATAAATGTTAAAAACAATTATAGAAAAATTGGAAAGAAAAAAAAAAAAACCTTAAAGCTTGAAAGGCTTCAACGATTGTTTTCGTTTTTGTTTTTGTTTTTGTTTTTTCTTTTAAGCTGAAAAAGCTTACACAAAATCCTAAAACTGAACTGAAAAAGCTTTTGTTTGGGTTTGATAGTGGAACTAAATAAATAAAAGGTGTGCTGGATTAATTATACAGATTTATTATAGGGTGATAGTGGAAGTAAATAAATAAGTAGTGGGTTGGATTTATCATAGGGTGATAGTGGAAGCAAATAAATAAGTAGTGGACTGCATTTACAGGGCTGAAAATTGTAAAAACCATTTTAAAATTGTAGGAAAAATTATATATATTTTTTAAAAGAATGACGTGGTAGCTGATGTGGCGCAACGTGAGAGCAGCTGTATTAAACGCTACGCTTCAGCTTTTAGTAATATATAGATTATAAGTATTTCTATACACTTTTTTATCCACACATATTTCTACGCATTTTTTCAAATACATGTTTTCAGTTTTTAAGTGCATGTACCAAACACTTTCTAAGGAGGGTTGTAACTTATGATCAAGCTAATTTTAATTGAAGTCAATATTTCTATGTAAAAAAAAAAAATCAAGTTCATCCTATTTCTCCATTGATTAATTGCGTAGAAAGAATTTGCTGAATTCCAAGATATGGAGAGCACTATGCATGGCTCAAGTGGGCTTTTAACAAAATAAAGAAAAAATTTCATGCGGAATACTTTTAAAATAGGCTTTGAATTAGACTCAATGCACCACACTTAGTCTTCATCATCTTCTTCAAATTACTTATGGCCAAGTATTGAGGCACAAAGTTTTTCATAATCTTTTTCCCAACTATTATATTGATATGTTGTGATTGTTAAATTACATGTTAGATTTTAAATGGAAGGTAGAGTGGAGACTAGGATCAAACTTAGGACCTATTGCTCTGTTTCCATGTTAAATTACTGGTCATTCAAAAGCTTAAACTATTAAAAAATTGTGAATTTAATCATTTAACCATGTAATTCTAATAGTGATTGGTGCTAATAAAAAAATAGTGTTATAAATAATTACATGTAAAAGTGATGTTACTCCAATCATAACTTGCCATGTCTCATAAAAAATAATATGATTTTTTTTTAATCTCTATCCTTACTTAAAATTAAGGATCTTTCGCTCCCAATATGTATATCCACTTATAACAAAAAAAAGTGTGCTCGTAGATCTAAGTGCACATATCCAAGACCTCCAATTTTTAAATCTCAGTTAGGTCCACTTCTAACTTCCAAGTTATTTCCCTCTAATAACTTAACTACCAACCCCCATTTAAGAGTAAAGAATGTATATACTATATACAAGTCAAAACTCTGCACTCACAAGTAAACAAATCACATCTTCAAATGGATGCCATTCCAATCCCCTCACAAAAAACCTGGCCCCCCAAAGGCCTCTCTTATTCTTGTTAAGAGCAAGAGCATAGAACTATCATAGAGCAATCAAAGCAGTAATGGCTAGTTTCTCATCCAATGGCTAGAAAAGGCATTTAATGTATTAAAGCTAAACGATGTCGTTCTATTTAAGTATAGTTGAGTTTGTAATTGAATCTAAACGTTGTCGTTTTATTGAGTCTTGTTTAAAACACTCTTAGCTTAATTAGGTAGTTACTTCAGTTATTTATCCCTAGTTTTGCTCCAATCTTTATGGATCAATCCAGGGTTTTAAAGGCAGTTAGTTAAGCAGTTGTAATCATCTTAGACTGTATATATAGATCATAGAGTGTAATGAAAAAGGTGAAGTGAGTATTTTTTAGAAGTTTTCATTCTCTCTTCGTCTCTCTCAGATTTCTTCTCTCTGGTTTTCTCTCATTTTTTCTCTAAGTGTTCGTTGTGTAAACTCACTTACTCCATTGTTATAGTCTTCACAAGCTTAGCTCAAAAACTATAACAGTCGAACCTCTATTTTAAGAGGCAATAACATGACTCCACTCATTCACGTGGGTTTGGCCCAACACCCAAAAAAGGGGCCAGGGGCGCGGTCTCTCACAGGCTTATTCTTTCTATAGCAGTGAGCTTTAATTGGTCTTTTAGGAAACTAGAATCTAGATGTCTCCAATGCCTTCCTCCATGGCTTTCTAAAGGAGGAGGTTTATATGCAGTAACCTCCAAGATATGTGGATCCTCAATTTCCTAACCATGTATGCAGGTTACGCAAATCTTTATATGGCTTAAAACAAGCCCCAAGGGCTTGGTTTGACAAGTTTACTTCTCAGCTTCTACATTTGGTTTTGAAGCTTCCCTAGCTGATTCATCACTGTTTGTATTTCATTCTCATCAGACCATAATCTATCTTCTTTGATATGCTGATGACACCATCATCACTGGCAATTCCACTTCTCAAGTTAATCATCTTGTCACTGCTCTCAGCAATGCTTTTGAACTCAAGGATTTGGGAGCTCTCTCTTATTTCTTGGGCATTCAAATTTTGCCCACCAGGTTTGGCCTCACTTTGTGTCAATCCAATTATGCATCTGATGCATCTGATGTCCTACAACTTCTCATTTAGAGGCAACTAAGCGTGTTCTTCGCTATGTGAAAGGGACCTCACACTTTGCCATTCATCTTGCTCCTGGCCCCCTTACTTTCTCTGCTTTCTCTGACGCAGATTGGGCTGGTGACCCAACAAATCGAAAATCCACTACTGGTATTTTAGTCTTCCTTGGTTCAAGCCAAATTTCATGGTCTTCAAAGAAGCAACCCATTGTATCACGCTTTTCCACAGAGGCTGAATACCGCGCCTTGCCTTCCACAGCAGCAGAGTTGGCTTGGCTTTGCACTCTCTTTAGAGAGCTCAAATTGTTTCTTCCTCATATTCCTATTCTATGGTGCGACAACAACTCTGCTATTGCTTTGACTTCCAATCTTGTCTTCCATTCCAGGACCAAACACATTGAAGTGGATTATCACTATGTGAGGGGTTGTGTGCTTTGTCGTGATTTGGGCATCAAATTCATCTCTGGCCGTGACAATTTTGCTGATATTTTCACTAAGCCGTTACCTAGTCCTCATTTCTTGCTTCTTCGTGGCAAACTCGTGGCTAATTCCGCCTCATGTTTTAGGGGGGGGGGGGGGGGGGATGTTACGAGCAAGAGCACAGAACTATCACAGAGCAATCAAAGCAGTGACGACTAGTTTCTCATCCAATGGATAGAAAAGGCATTTAATGTGTTAAAGCTAAACGGCGTCGTTCTATATAAGTATAGTTGAGTTTGTAATTGAGCCTAAACGCTATTGTTTTACTGAGTCTTGTTAAATACACTCTTAGCTTAATTAGGCAGTTACTTTAGTTATTTATCCTTGGTTTTGCTCCAATCTTTACGAATCAATCTTGGGTTTTAAGGGCAGTAAGTTAAGCAGTTGTAATCATCTTGGAATGTATATATAGATCATAGAGTGTAGTGGAAAAGGTGAAGTGAGTATTTTCCAGAAGTTTCCATCCTTTCTACGTCTCTCTTAGATTTCTTCTCTTTGGTTTTCTTTCATTTTTTCTCTAAGTGTTCACTGTGTAAACTCACTAACTCCATTGTTATAGTCTTTACAAGCTTAGCTCAAACCTTTTCAATTCTTCCTCTTTCTTGGATTGAGCTTAGCCTTAGGCTTTCCCAATTTAAGTTCCTCTATTGCCACTGACCATGAAATCCCACATAGAATGCTGGGTGATGCTGCTTGTCCATTAATGGATCTCAATTGCAGGAAATTAGAGATAAGCACAATCTATCTTTGGAGAA
This sequence comes from Lithocarpus polystachyus, assembly GCA_033629205.1. NCBI lineage: Eukaryota > Viridiplantae > Streptophyta > Magnoliopsida > Fagales > Fagaceae > Lithocarpus > Lithocarpus polystachyus. Next base: position 21,844,833 of record CM066164.1, on the reverse strand, counting down.
TGATTTAACTTGTGCATCATGTATGCATAGTTTGTCAAGTGTCAATTCGTCTTTCTTTCCTGGTGCTAGTGATGGGAATGAATCAGATTGTGCTAGCAATCCATACATGTATGCTACTGCTTTTGCTAATTAGTTTGTCCCAACTGATTTAGGGACTGTCAAGTGTTTGTTCACACTTGCTTTTTAATTTTGATAGTGGAAAGACTAAGGAAAATGAGATACTATATTGGGGGATACCGGTAGGTTGCATTATTGGCATATTTGGGGCAGTTTTGGTGGTTTGGGTTTGTTGGAGAAGGCATAAGAAATGTAGGGAGAGGAAGGAATTGATCCAATGGAGAGGGATTGGGTTTCGGGGATGGAAATGATCAATGGAAGTAATAGTGTGATTAAGTTCACATTGGAGCAAATAAAGAAGGCCATAAAGAATTTTCTAGAGAGAATTTACTTGGGTGTGGTGGAGATTATTGCTAGTGTTAGGCATGTGAATCTTTTTGCATTGAGGGGCTACTGTATTGCAATAGTGCATCTCGAAGGCCACCAAAGGATAATTGTGTGTGATTTAATTTGTAATGGAATTCTTTATGATCATCTTTTTGGGTCAGGGATGAAGAAACTTAGTTGGCCAAGTCGTCAAAACATTGCCCTTGGAGTGGCTCGTGGTTTGGCTTATTTACATTATTTGGATGAAATGTTCACTCTAGGGGGATTGTCACATATGAGCACTCAGGTGGCTAGAACCCTTGGCTATGATGTGCCTGAGTATGCTTTGTATGGACAATTATATGAGAGAAGTGATGTATACAGTTTTGGGGTTGTACTTCTTGAGCTTTTGAGTGGGAAGAAAGCAGTGATATTAGTTGATAGTGATGGAGCTTCACTTTTGACAGATTGGGCTTGGTTGTTAGTGAGGGAAGGTAGAGTATTGGATGTTATTGATGAAGAAATGCACGAGTTGTGCCTAAAAGAAGTAATGGAGATATATGTTTTGGTTGCAGTTCTTTCTTCTCATCCACTATTATATGCTAGGCCGAGTATGGATCAGATTGTGAAGATATTGGAAACTGATTTTCCAGTTCCTTCAATCCCAGACCGTCCTGTAACTCTTCTAGCAAAGATTACTAGCAAAGAGCTTTCAGCAAGCTCTAGTTAAAAAGGCTTCCTGTAGCCATCCATTTTTCTGTAAAAGTGATCATCCCATTATAAATCTTAGGGATGATATGATATTTGAGTTTCATCTGCATGCCTCTTGCATACTTGGTTTACACTGTTGTACATTATGCTTTCGGTGTCACAGCGTGTATGTTAATGTAATCAATATAGGAGAATTAAGGTTTTTTTTTTTTATTAGAGAGAGACAAATTTTTTTTAGATGTAGAGCTCTTTGAATAGTAGAGAAGCAGGGTTACCATAGTAGCATTGTTAGCATTTTTCAGCACGTCTTCCTGTTTTTCACCTTATTTTGTTTCTAAACCTGCAACCGCAAGTTTTATAACTGAAAATTTATAAATTTTGCATTTCTATCATAAATACCACATAAATACTGGGATGTAAAAAAAACATTAGCACTGGGATGTTCCACCACTGTGGGAAGTTCTTGCAAATCTGGCAAGAGCTGTGGTGGATGAAATGAAAGTGAGATAGTGGGTGTAATATGAAAAAAAAAGATTCATTAGTGCTTGTCTATGGAGTTGAAGTTACTAAATTCTGAGGAATACGCTCCACTGAATTCCCTTTTACCATGTGCCCAAAAGCCTGCTTTTCTGGTTTATGAGCCCCTTTATGATTACCTTAATCTTGTGAGAAGCAAGCCCAGTTGGCCCTGCCCTAAGCTGTCTTGGACAACCAACCTTCATCAGGCTGCTAGCATTGGGGTCGAAGACTAAGAAGTGAGTTATTTATCATCCAAGCATTGTTCTTATGGCTAGATCCAATGTCCTAGTCCCTGTGGAAATGAAAAAAAAAAAAAAAATCAACTTCTTCCTTTCATAAAGGAACTATTGATACCATTGTTCAAAGTTATGTTTTAGTTCAGTAGGTAATAGTTTGACTGGTTATCTTGGTAAGATTTTTTTCTCTCTCTTTTCCATCATGGATCATACTCTGTTACTAAAACCCATCTCCATGGTGGACTTATGACTAAGACATGGCAACTTTGATGGGAATATCTACAAAATTCCCAGACTTGTGAGATGTAAAAATAGAGAAAAAAATATACTCTAAAGAGAAATAATCACACATAAGACAGTGTTTACGTGGTTCTGCAATTTGCTTACGTCAACGGAGTTGTAGGGATTTTACTATTCTCAGAGAAAAATACAAAGTGTGGTAGTGTGTGTGTATATATATATATATATATATATATATATTTTTTTTTTTTTCTAAAAAAACAACATTAAAACCCTAATCTTCAAAACAACAGTTTTTATATCTTACGCATAGAATTCACAATGGGCTACAAAAACGGGCCAAAAAAATTTCCCAGGGGCAACGCCCCCAGACCCCTAAGAAGGCTTATCTATGAGTGCTACCGCTTGGGCCGATATGCTTCATGGACTAAGCCTCAGAAATCTCCCATTAAAAATTATAACATTATTTCGGGTCGGGTCATAATCCGAATTAAACACAACTAGGCTCCACAAAGTTCCACAAACTTCTCTTCTCTTATGCCAAATACTAGGTGAATTCATAGAAGAGAAATTTTCTAGAGTACAGGCTTTGATACCGTGTAAATACTAGAGGTTTGCGTATTGAATTGTGTAAAACTGGTTTATAAAAAAAAGTGTAAAACTGTACAAAAGGGCTGCCTTTATTAGACAGGCATATGAGTGAGTAAAAGTAAATAGGAGTATGGTAAAACTAAAGTACGGTTGGCTTGGGTTGGTATTCTAACAGTTTTCATGTACTCTATAGTGATCATCAATTTAAATTCAGTCATGTTTTTCCTAACAATATATCCTCCCCCCTTTCCAATATTCTTCTTTTTGTTAATGGAAGAAACATATCTTTCCAGAGTTCATTACACTTATTTACACTTACTATTCTATATCAAAAACAGAAACAAAACAGGTGAAAAGTTTTTCGTTTTGTAAGTGATCCATTGCAGTAACAGGCTTGTGCCTTAGTTCTAGCATTTAAATTTGCATCTATTAGGTCAGTAGTCAAAGTGCTAGCTTGTCATTGAAGAAGAGCACACATTGTTATGGAAAGTGGGAGATAACTTGAGTTTGTGATTTTTGTTCTACTTGATTAGTTATATGAGATCATATTAATATTTCTACTTCCTTTTGTCCCCCCTGAATTTAGAGTCAAGTTGATGTTCACATAGAGCCAATTGTCTCCATACAGTTTGCTAAATGCCCATTGCAAAAAGATGGATGAAAGAATCAAACTATCCAAAATGTTAATCAATTGCAATCGTAAACGCCCCAAAATATGTCACTTGCGAATAGAACTAAAAGCACTGTTGTGCCTGCATCCATTTGCTCATGCACCATGGTATGAGAGAGTTAAACAGCAACTGAAAGTTGTTTTAGCAGAAAAACTTCCCATATATAGTCGACCTAAGAAACTCTGTCACTGCTTAATTAAATCTTTAAAAGCTGCAATTTGTTTAAAATGTATGATCAATATATATGTGTATATCATGAATCCAAACACTATTTGCCTAATTGTTAACTGCTTAAGTCTTTTCAATGTAGATTCCATTATTGTCTTCTTGACTTTTCCCATTTGTCTGTTGTTTTTTGATAGTGCTATTTGCTCCTTAATCTATAAATATACACCTAATTATGTAGTGCATCATATATAATAATATGCATAATCGAAGCATTATTTGCCTATTTTTCAACTACTTAAGTCTTGTCATTGCAGATTTACTCACGTCCTCTTGACCTTTTCCATTTGTCTGTTGTATTTTGGCAATTCTAATTGTTCCTTAGTTTGTGTCACATTCTCTCTGTCAAGTGAATCAATATATGGTCACTCCTAATTCACTGCATTGAGTACAAGTGAAAATGGACAACAATGCTGTCCTACATTTCTTGCACCGTCTTTTTTCTTCTAGATTTCTACCAATTCCACTTGATGTAGCTACTATCTTATCTAGAAAAGCTTAAAATGCCCTCTAGAGGTTGTTCAGCTGACCTTGAAGAAGTCCTCATCAGCTTGAACACCTTATCACCAACTTATAATAAAAACTTGCTATTGAATAAGTGACCCCAACAAAAGACGAAATATGTATTAAGGTTATTGTATTGTCTGTCTAGAATTTAAGAGGCCAAGTTACTTTTTAATTAATATTCTATAAATTTGTTTAAAATGAATATAATTATATCAGTTTAATCATAAATTAGTACCACAAAAGTGACCCTGCAACAAGAAGAGAGAGATATAATAAGACAGTTTTAGTTTCACCTGTCTAGGGTCTTGGGAGGCCAAGTTATTTTCTTATTGATATTAAGCCCCCTCCATTTTTTATTTATTGAGAATAACTATGTTAGGAGAATCACTTGAGTTCAAGTTGAAACTTTCCCCTCTTATGAATTAAGTTAGACTCTGATAATTCTAAATACCTGATCAAATCCAATGAATCTTATTCCCCATTAATTGCCTATTTCCATTCAAAGATATCATAGGATTAAATATAATAAAAGATTCTTCCATGTTAAAAAAAGTTAAGGAGTTAAGACTCCTCCAAACTATCAGTTCCCACCAATATATTCACTATGGAATTGGCAAAGAAGGTTATTGTTTTCTTCAAACACAAAAAACCGTAGCCTCGGAAATGTCCCCCTTATCATCCCTTTTCTTTGCCTTGGTACTAGTCTTAGCATTTTCTGGCTTTAGTTTTTCAGTTGCTGATAGACACAAAATCTTGCAGAGAGACCATTCTGAAGCCTTTTGTCCTTTGAACTTTGATTTTCTTAGGAAACTGGTCATTAAAGGTGCTCGTAGGCCTGCATTTCGTGACATTCCAACACAGTGTCATTACTTTCTTGAGGGCATACGCCTAGTTCGATCTGAGTATCTTCGAACTAATGGGTACTTTCTTCCTCCTCCTACCACTTCTAAGGCGTGTTGGGAATCATACCAGAGCCTAATTGGCAAGTTTTTTGTTGGCTTTGATATCCAAACTTCTTTTGGATATCATCCAGAATGGATTTCAAAGGGTTGTACAAATATCACATCTAAGGTAGAGTTTGAGAGCCTAATGCCTGAATCCAAATTGCGGGCGGTTAAGCTTTACTGTAACCAGTCTCTAGAGAACACTTCTGCTTGTGAATTGTGCACTAAAAGTTTGTTCAGTCTTGGTGATTCATATCTGCATGGTCCTGAAAGACCAAATGTCTCAGATTGTACTGGATATCCATTTATGTATGCAGCTGTTGTAGTTAACAAGTTTGGACCAACTGATGCAACAACTGCAAAGTGTTTGTTCTCATTGGATTTTTCATTGCGAGCTTCCAACACGAAGCTACATACCATTGTACTTTCTAGTGCTATAATGGGTTTCCTTGGCGGAATCTTTGGGGCTTGTTCTACAGTTTGGTTTCTTTGGATTCGACGAATGAAAGCTATCAGAGAGAAGACTAATTCTGCAAAGGATGAGACTGGTTTGACTCTGGGTCTGGGATCAATCAGTGGAAGTACCAACTTGTTCAAATTCAAATATGAGGACATTAAGAAGGCAACCATGAACTTTTCTAGGGAGAATCTAATTGGAAAGGGAGGATATGGGAATGTTTATAAGGGAATATTGCCTGATGGTTCCCAACTTGCTTTCAAAAGATCCAAGAATTGCTCAGCTGTTGGGGATGCAAATTTTTCACATGAGGTAGAGCCGTAGAGGTCATTGCAAGTGTTAGGCATGTCAATCTTGTTTCATTACGAGGCTATTGTACTGCAACAGTGCCTTTGGAAGGTCACTAGAGAATAATTGTTTGTGATTTCATGCCTAATGGAAGCCTCTATGACCTTCTTTTTGGATCAGAAATGAAGAAGCTTAGTTGGCCAATTCGGCAGAAGATTGCAAGTGGAACAGCGCGCGGGCTGGCATATCTACATTATGGAGCCCAACCAGCAATCATCCACAGTGATATTAAGGCCAGTAAAATACTTTTGGATGAGGCATTTGAGCCAAAATTAGCAAACTTTGGCCTTGCAAAGTTTAACGCAGAGGGCATGACACATTTGAGCAACAGGGTGGCTGGAACTCTTGGTTATGTTGCCCCAGAGTATGCCTTGTAGGGGAAGTTAACTGAGGGGATTATGTCTACAGCTTTGGGGTTGTGCTTCTTGAGATCCTGAGTGGGAAAAAAGCACTTGAAACAAATGAGGGGAAGGCTTACCTTTTGACAGATTGGGCTTGGTCATTGGTTCAAAGAGGGAGAGCATTGACGTCATTGCAGAAGGTATGCCTGAGTTGGGGTCATGCCAAATGATGGAACAATATGTTCTCATTGCAGTTCTTTGTGCTCATCCAGTATTACATGCTCGGCCGACAATGGAGCAGGTTGTGCAGATATTGGAGACTGACTCTGCCAATTGGAGTGTATTCGGGCTCTTCTAGCAGTGGGTTATTTGTCTAACTCTTCACCTAGCAGCCACTTAAATTTGGAAAAAATGAGACTGGCATTTGAAATTTTTACCAAAGGGAGATATGAATTGGATTCCCTACTATATTGTAAAGTAGGTAGGTCCTTTGACATTATATGATTGTTTTTGCCTCTGGCATGCTCAGTCCATTCTACTTGTAGTTTTGTACCTTGTAGAACACCATTAGATATTCATCATAAAAATTGCATTGTATAGAAAACAAAAATAAATTAAATTGGTTAGTATTGAGTTTGAGAGCATATAAGGCCAAAGGCCTCAGCCATAATACAGGCTGTCCAAAGACTTGAAAGATTAATGGCTAACAATGTCAAAAGAGCAGTCTCTCATCAATTTGTGTTATGAGGCCGCCAAAGCAAAAGCCATTTCTCCTTTTTCCGTTATACAGAAGATTGTACATCAGGAGTCCGGAAATTCATGTGAAGCCACCAAGGTTTTCAAAGTGACAATCACTTATATTGCATTTATGTTCATTGATGGGTCCAAAATATATCTAAACTATATGTTTCCTTCTAGTCATCTATAGACTTGAAAATTATAACATTGCCACAACCCAAGAAAGTGCTAGCTCCCTTGTTTACTGAACAAAGCACAATCTTTTTAGCATTTGAAGTTTAACTTTCGTGGTCAATGACCTTCTAGTCAAATGGTACATCTTGGTGTTTCCAACCTATGTTCAAGGTTTGAATCCCCTTTTCCCACTTGAAATGTATTTAACAGCAACTTTTTTGACAACTCTTTTGACTTTTTTGCAGCTTTATGTCATTTTTTTTTTCAGCTTTATAAGTACTTTTATGTCTTTTTCTTTCATTTATCTCATCTTTTATTACATAAAACCCACGTTAGGAAAATCTTAACAAGCAGCACGGTGCTTGTTAACCAATGAAAGAGTAGCATCTTTTATTTTTCTTTGAGAGGAAGAATGTCTGCCAAAATGCAATAATATTTCCTTCTTACTTGGAAAGAGGCACCGTATTAATAGTTTTACTAAAAGGGAAAAGTTAATAGATGTCTTAAGGACATTAGTTTAAGAAATATTTTTAGAAACTTTTTATGAAAAAAAAAAAAAACAATTGACTTTTTTAACAATTTTTTATATTTCTCATGAAAGTGATACTAAAACTTTCTATTAACAAATACACTAAAAACACTAGTTAGCTGAAACCTTCCTAAAATGAGAATCCCTTTCTCTTTTTGTTTTACTAAAATGGGATCCTTTCTGGTTTTAGTGGGAATATTATCCAAGCATAGTTAATTCCTATTTGAGAGGAAGGGTGTCTAAGATTTATATATAGAAAATGCAGCACCTTTTTTTTTAGGCTTCGAAAGAATTACTGGTGCTAATCTCTCTACTATAAAGAGAAACACTCATGTTTTAGTAGTAAACTTGTCCAAACAAAGATAATTACGATTAATGCTAAAAAAAACTATTAGTCAAATTATCTCTGTAGAAAATTTTTATTTATTTTTATGGTATTAATTGCATGGTCAAGGAAGAAACTAGAGAAAAACCAAAGAATGATAATAATTATTTGAAGAAGAAGAAGAAATCATATAATTCATCCAGTCTTATAGATCAGCACCAAAGACTTAGCAGTTAGCAGGTTTGTAATAAATCATTATTTTCTTTCTTTTTTGCATTTTTCATTTGGATTTGTAAACGTTCTCTCTTTTTCTCGCTTTTACCCTTTAAAAAGTTTGTAAATTTGAAAACATGTTTACTTTCTATTTCAATTTATGAACTATGTTAATGTCATGGCTTTCAACTTTGAGATAACAATATATGCCTTAACTTAAATATCCAATCAACGAGGAGACAAAAATTATCATTTTGCAATGTGTGAGAGAGAGAGAACTAAATATACATGCTCATTATTTAAGATACTTGAAAAATAGGTTTGAGAGCCCTAAGTGATTAAAAATTCATCACTTGGGGAGGTGGTCATCTAGTGGTAGGAAACTCTCGTGACCCATCACACCTGTAAGTCTAAGAGTTGTAAGTTTGAGTAGTGACAATTTGCAAATCCCATTAGTGTTCTGGTGCTCTCACACTTTAACTTTATGGGAGTCAAACTCTCAAAAGGCAAAGCTTAGTAGCTTTTTTTTTTGGGTCAAAAGGCTGAATTATAAAGCTCAGTAGCTCACTTTGAATGATCTTGGCTATAACATGGAAATACAAAAATATTGCTCAAGATCAAAAGCAAAACAAAAATTGGGAGAGGAAGATTTGAAATTAAAGGCTTGGGCACTCTCTGATCTGTTCTGGGCTAATGGGCTAAGGAGCAAAAGTTTCGTCTCAGGAGCTGCAACAATGGCTGCCCAATATTAAAACCCAAACTTCCTCTCTTTTTCTTTTCTATTCAGCCCACCTACGTAACCCAAAGCCCAAAACTGTGTTGTTCTTCTTTTCTTTATTGGGCTCGACCTGCGAACCCAGTCTCTAGATTGCGTTTCCAAGCCTGCGCAAAGCTAGGGTTTTAGATTATTTATTATTATTATTTTGATTTTATATAAAATTTCTGATAACATTAAATTTATTAACCAATTGGCTTTTTTTTTTTTTTAAAAAGATTAACGATTAACTTTACACGTTCATTTCAGTCATTTTTTTTTCCAATCATATCTTGGTTACTTTAAAAATAGTCACATAATTATTGTTAGACACTCCCTGCATATGCGTTATTACATTGACAGAAATAATAAAATTGTGTTTTGCATTCAGAGATGAGCGGTTCGAGTAATAGTCCTAACAAGACCCGTGTAATACACATGATATTACCTATTACTGTCATATGGTGTGGAGTTAATGAGCCTAGACCCTATTTTTAGCACCAAAAAAAAAAACGTATTTTAAAAATACGGTTTGAAAAAGATGGTATATAAAATGTACAGTAACAAATGTACGATAAGATTTTCCTTTGACCTTTCAAAGACATCCTAACGTACGGCGTTTAAGCCAGTAAACTTTTTATATTTTTTGAATAATTGAACAGTGACAAAAGGTTTTTTGGTTGTTGTTTACTTGTTTGCTTGAGGAAGAAAATTCCATTTAGTGACTTTAGTCACAGTCATTCACGAGAAACACAGAGAGAGGTAAATAGTCGCCCACTTCGAGCTGTGAGTTTCATAAAAAAAAAAAAAAAAAAAAAACATTTCTTCTCTTTCTTTCATTCCCGAAAGAGGAACAAACACTCCAGATTAATACAAAAAAGTGAAAAACACAAAGCAGAAGGCCCAAAATATACACAAAACTTACACTCACTCTTACATAAATCATATTATATCTTAATCTTAAAAAGCCATGAACATATATAGAACATACATCAAGGTGTCCCCATGGCAACATTGCGTCCAGAAATAGAGCCCATTTGTCAGTTTCCTCTGTAAAGAGATCCACGACCCAAGTGGGCTCGTATTGCTCGTCCACTGACTTGGGCCTCAATGTCTAATTGTGTGACGATAAATTTTACTATGACCTTACAAAATTTTTCTTCAAATTAGTTAAAAAAAAAAAAACCTTAAAAACACTTAAAAATTGTGGCATATGTCATTTCAACCTGACCAAAATAAACCCCACATCACCTATGGTTAAGCTGGGTTAGTTGAGTTTTATTAAAAAAAAAAGAAAAGAAAAATCTCAAACTAGGAGTAGATTAAACCAAGTGGAAAAGATACATGTCACAATATTAAAGTAGTTTAAAGGGTTTATCTTCGAATTAGTGCATGAAAAACTTTGTCAAGTCCACTTATGACTCCATTTCATGGAATTCAACCCAAAAATTCTTAGAACACTCAAAAAAAAAAAAAAGGCCAAAAAAAAAAAAACCCACTTATGAGTTATGACTCCATTCATCTTCACTTTCTTTAGTTTTGATGTGTGAATACATGGAATTCTTGCAAATTGACTTTCTGGCTTGAGTACGATGGTCCACCTAACCATTTTGTTTGTAGAAATCTGGTTCCCAAATCTTCTTTTACGACATGAATATCAAGAAAGATTTTTCTCAATTAAACATTTAGAAGCCCAAAAAAAAAAAAAAAAAAAGATACAGTATTTCACTAACAAATTAGATTTGAATCTATAACCCCCCCCCCCCCCCCCCCCAAAAATCTAATCATAATTATGATCAGCTTCACTTACATACTTATTCTTGGACCAAACAATTATACCATGTCTCACTTTTTCTTGTTTCAAAATTTGAATTTTAATTTCTAAAGTTATATGTTGTTTGGATTGTTAGCCCCTCCATCATTTTTTTGTTGATGTATTCGTTAATTAAATGACACATAAGCTTGTCAGATGCACTAGTTGGACCAATAAAATCATGACAATTGGACCACGTAATTAAATAAACTAAAAAAGTTATAAAAAATTAAAAAATTCCTTAAATATAATAATTTATTTCTTTTTTCTCTTTTTCCTTTTCAATATGTCTAGACATCCAAACAATTCTAATAATTTGTTGGATTTTGTTGATATTATGTTATTGGTAAAATAGTTTGTTAATTGGTACATAATATAAGTGGTGTCAATAATAAACTGAAATAAAAGAAATATAATTCCAAATACAACAGGACAAATATGAGATTGTGAAAAAATAAAAAAAAAAATCTCTATAGCATTGTTCCATTTACTTTCCTTTTTTGTTTTCTCCCCTAATGGAAGACTTTATTAACCTATTTCAGGACATTCTGGGAGGATCTTGATGGTGATAGATTTTGTGAGATGTGTTTAAATAAAAGGATAATGTTAATTACACGCACAAATTTGCATATATGTTCATACACACAAGTGAAAAATAATTGAAAAATCGTTGTTAAAGACATGATTTCAAGTTCTAAATCTTGTCTTCAACTTAAGATAGATACAGACACACACACACATATCTATATATATTCTATATATATAAAAGCGCCAATGCGCAAAATCACTGTATCTACAGTGATTTTGGTTTCGTGAGGCTTTTTTTTTTTTTTTTTTTTTTTTTTTCAGCACTGTTACTCCCGTGTAAATTACTGTGCAGCATTTCGTGAGTCCTTTTTTTTTTTTTTCAAGAGTATTCCGTTTGTGTTTTTTTTTTTCTTTTAAATGTTATTCTGAGTTGACATTTATATTGTTATATTGACACAATAAATTTCACAATATTTTCACAATTATAGTTTCGTTAGTCACATTTTTTTTTTCTAGTAATCAGTTTGTATTTTTTTTTTTAAATATTGATGTAAGCTGGCATTTATATTGTTATACTGACACAAAAAATTTTTATTGCCGCTACAGTGCTTCGGCACTGTTCATCCAGTGTAAATCACTGTGCAGCACTGTAGCGGCAACAGTGCCTTCGTTTCATGAGTCCTCTTTTTTTTTTTTTTTTCAGTATTCCGTTTGTGTGTTTTTTTTTTCTTTTAAATGTTGTTATGAGCTTACATTTATATTGTTATACTAACACAACAAATTTCACAATATTTTCACAATTATAGTTTCGTTAGTCACATTTTTTTTTCCAGTAATCGGTTTGTGTTTTTTTTTTTTTTAATATTGATGTAAGCTGACATTTATATTATTATATTGACACAACAAATTTTTATATAACAATGTTTTTGTACTGTTCATGCAGTGTTATTTACTGTTCATTTTTAGTGCTATTTTCGTGAGTCACTTTTTTTTTTTTTTTTTTTTTTGTAATCGGTTTATGCTTTTTTTTTTCTTTTAAATATTGATGTAAGCTGACATTTATATTATTTTACTGACACAACAAATTTCACAATATTTTCACAATTATGGTTTAGTTAGTCACTTTTTTTTTCCAGTAATTGGTTTATGTTTTTTTTTTTAAATATTGATGTAAGCTGACATTTATATTGTTATACTGACACAACAAATTTCTTATATATAAAAGTGGCTATGCCACCGCAGTGCTTTGGCACTGTGCATTCAGTGCCTTTGCACTGTTTATTTACAGTGTCATTTTGGTCAGTCGTTTTTTTTTTCCATTAATCGGTTTGTGTTTTTTTTTTTCTTTTAAATATTGATGTAAGCTGACATTTATACGGTTATACTGCCACAATAAATTTCACAATATTTTTACAATTATAATTTACTTAGTCTTTTTTTTTTCCGTAATCGGTTTGTGTTTTTTTTTTCTTTTAAATATTGATGTAAACTAACATTTATATTGTTATACTGACACAACAAATTTCACAATATTTTCACAATTATTGACGTGTCAATTTCTTACAAGTCGTTATAAAATAATAAAATATGAGACTGTAGCCAACCACAACTGAAAATAAATGTTTTGACAATGCCGCTATGGTGCTTTCGCACTGTACATCCAGTGTTTTGGCACTGTTCATCTACAGTCCCTTTTTTGTGAGTCACTTTTTTTTTTTTTTTTAGTAATCGGTTTGTGTTTTTTTTCTTTTAAATATTGATATAAGCTGACATTTATATTGTTATACTGACACAATAAATTTCACAATATTTTCACAATTATGGTTTAGTTAGTCACTTTTTTTTTTAGTAATCGGTTTGTATTTTTTTTCTTTTAAATATTTATGTAAGCTGACATTTATATTATTATATTGACACAACAAATTTCATAATATTTTCACAATTATTGACATATCAATTTCTTACAAGTCGAAATAAAATAATAAAATACGAGACTGTAGCCAACCACAACTGGAAAAAATATATTTTGAAAAAATGTTGCAACACTTATTGTTATCACAATATTTTTACAATTGTTGATATCTCAGTTTCTTACGGATCAAATAAAAAAAATGCTAAGTCCACAACATTTTAACATTAATTTCTATAGTGCCTAAAGTTTTTTTTTTTCTCGTAATCGGTTTGTGTTTTTTTTTCCTTTTAAATATTTATATAAGCTGACATATATATTGTTATACGAACATAAAAAATTTCACAATATTTTCACAATTATTAAGGTATAAATTTCTTACAAGTCGAAATAAAAAAATAAAATATGAGACTATGACTAACCACAATTGAAAATAAATGTTTTGAGAAAATGTTTCAACACTTATTGTTATCACAATATTTTCACAATTGTTGAGATCTCAGTTTCTTATATATCAAATAAAATTGTTGAGATCTCAGTTTCTTATATATCAAATAAAAAAAATGCTAAGTCCACAACATTTTAACATTAATTTCATAACAAATTATAGGTAAGCTATTATTAATGGATAGCACTAGAGCTATAGTGCTTTTGGTTTATTCAATTGGCATTGTCGCTATAGTGCCTAAAGATTTTTTTTTTTCCCAGTAATCGGTTTATGTTTTTTTTTTCTTTGAAATGTTTATGTAAGCTGACATATATATTTTTATACTGACACAACAAATTTCATAATATTTTCACAATTATTGACATGTCAATTTCTTACAAGTCGAAATAAAACAATAAAATATGAGACTGTGACCAACTACAACTGAAAATAAATGTTTTGAGAAAATGTTATAACACTTATTATTATCACAATATTTTTACAATTTTTGAGATCTCGGTTTCTTATAGATCAAATAAAAAAATGTTAAGTCCACAACATTTTAACATTAATTTCTATAGTGCCTAATTTTCCAGTAATCGGTTTGTGTTTTTTTTTTTTAAATATTGATGTAAGCTGACATTTATATTGTTATACTGACAAAACAAATTTTTATTGCTGCTACAGTGCTTCGGCACTATTCATCCAGTGTAAATCACTGTGCAGCACTGTAGCGGCAACAGTGCCTTCGTTTCATGAGTCCCTTTTTTTTTTTTTTTTTTTCAGTATTCCATTTGTGTGTTTTTTTCTTTTAAATGTTGTTGTGAGCTTACATTTATATTGTTATACTGACACAACAAATTTCACAATATTTTCACTATTATAATTTCTTTAGTCACATTTTCTATATATATAAAAGCGCGAATGCGCAAAATCACTGTTGCTACAGTGATTTTTTGGTTTCGTGAGGCGTTTTGGCTTTTTTTTTTTTTTTTTTGCTTCGGCACTGTTCCTCCAGTGTAAATCACTGTGCAGCATTTCATGAGCCCTTTTTTTTTTTTTTTTTTTTTTTTTTTTTTTTTTTTCAGAGTATTCCGTTTGTGTTTTTTTTTTTTCTTTTAAATGTTGTTGTGAGTTGACATTTATATTGTTATACTGACACAACAAATTTCACAATATTTTCACAATTATAGTTTCGTTAGTCTTAGTTACATTTTTTTTTCCAGTAATCGGTTTGTGTTTTTTTTTAAAAAATATTGATGTAAGCTGACATTTATATTGTTATATTGACACAACAAATTTTTATATAACAATGTTTTTGTACTGTTCATGCAGTGTTATTCACTGTTCATTTTTAGTGCTATTTTCGTGAGTCACTTTTTTTTTTTTTTTTGGTAATCGGTTTATGCTTTTTTTTTCTTTTAAATATTGATGTAAGCTGACATTTATATTGTTTTATTAACACAACAAATTTCACAATATTTTCACAATTATGGTTTAGTTAGTCACTTTTTTTTTTCCCAATAATCGGTTTGTGTTTTTTTTTTTTTTTTTTAATATTGATGTAAGCTGACATTTATATTGTTATACTAACACAACAAATTTCTTATATATAAAAGCGGCTATGCCACCGCAATGCTTTGGCACTGTACATTCAGTGCCTTTGCACTGTTCACTTACAGTGCCATTTTGGTCAGTCCTTTTTTTTTTATTAATCGGTTTGTGTTTTTTTTTTCTTTTAAATATTGATGTAAGCTGACATTTATATTTTTATACTGACACAACAAATTTCACAATATTTTCACAATTATTGACGTGTCAATTTCTTACAAGTCGAAATAAAATAATAAAATATGAGACTGTAGCCAATCGCAACTGAAAATAAATGTTTTGACAATGCCGCTATGGTGCTTTCGCACTGTACATCCAGTGTTTTGGCACTGTTCATCTACAGTCCCATTTTTGTGAGTCACTTTTTTTTTTTTCCACTAATCGGTTGGGGTTTTTTTTCTTTTAAATATTGATATAAGTTGACATTTATATTGTTATACTGACACAATAAATTTCACAATATTTTCACAATTATGGTTTAGTTAGTTACTTTTTATTTCAGTTATCGGTTTGTGTTTTTTTTTTCTTTTAATTATTGATGTAAGCTGACATTTATATTATTATATTGACACAACAAATTTCACAATATTTTCACAATTATTGACATATCAATTTCTTACAAGTCGAAATAAAATAATAAAATACGAGACTGTAGCCAACCACAACTAAAAAAAAATGTTTTGAAAAAATGTTACAACACTTACTGTTATCACAACATTTTTACAATTGTTGATATCCCAGTTTCTTACAGATCAAATAAAAAAAATGCTAAGTCCACAACATTTTAACATTAATTTCTATAGTGCCTAAAGCTTTTTTTTTTTTTTTTCCCGTAATCGGTTTGTGTTTTTTTTTTTCCTTTTAAATATTTATATAAGCTGACATATATATTGTTATACGGACACAAAAAATTTCACAATATTTCCACAATTATTAAGGTATAAATTTCTTACAAGTCGAAATAAAAAAATAAAATATGAGACTATGACAAACCACAATTGAAAATAAATGTTTTGAGAAAATGTTACAACACTTATTGTTATCACAATATTTTCACAATTGTTGAGATCCCAGTTTCTTATATATCAAATAAAATTGTTGAGATCTCAGTTTCTTATATATCAAATAAAAAAAATGCTAAGTCCACAACATTTTAACATTAATTTCATAACAAATCATAGGTAAGCTATTATTGATGGATAGCACTAGAGCTATAGTGCTTTTGGTTTATTCAATTGGCACTGTAGCTATAGTGCCTAAAGATTTTTTTTTTCCCAGTAATCAGTTTGTGTTTTTTTTTTTCTTTGAAATGTTTATGTAAGCTGACATATATATTTTTATACTGACACAACAAATTTCACAATATTTTCACAATTATTGGCGTGTCAATTTCTTACAAGTCGAAATAAAACAATAAAATATGAGATTGTGACCAACTATAACTGAAAATAAATGTTTTGAGAAAATGTTATAACACTTATTATTATCACAATATTTTTACAATTTTTGAGATCTCAGTTTCTTATAGATCAAATAAAAAAATGCTAAGTCCACAACATTTTAACATTAATTTCTATAGTGCCTAAACTTTTTTTTTCCCAGTAATCAGTTTGTGTTTTTTTTTTCTTCTTATAAATATTTATGTAAGCTGACATATATATTGTTATACTGATACAACAAATTTCATAATATATTTACAAATATTGAAGTATCAATTTCTTACAAGTCGAAATAAAATAGTAAAATATGAGATTGTGACTAACCACAACTAAAAATAAATGTTTTGAAAATAACAATAACAATGTTATCAGTTTAAAACCAATAACAACTTGTCATTTAGAATTTGTTCTAAAAAAATTTATGAATGTAGCATTTCTCTCAAATAAAATAAAAAAAATCTATTCGAACCCTAAAAATAAAGATATTGTGAAAATATTGTGATATTTTGTTGTATTCTTAGACTTCTTTTTTAATATAGTTAAATTGGGTGAGCCAAAATTCACGGTTTTACACACAAAATCTATTAATTTTTTCACTACTGGGGCAGCACGTGCCTTGCACGTGCAGCCAACACTAGTATATATATATATATATATATATATATATATATATTGTAGGGATAAAAGGCCCAATATCAAGTAATGGGCCACGGCCTGTCCGAGGAGACCTGTACATCCGAGAACGACAAATCCTGAGGAGTGTGCCCAGCCTAATTCGATTCTAAAGTGTAAGTCACGTGGAAGAAAGATTGGTCCGAAGAGACTTGCCTGTTCGGATTGTCAAAAGGGTGTCATAGATGAATGCTCCAACATCAATCCTAACTCCCCTGGAGAATCCCCTGATTTATACGGACAAAAAGGACAGGTGGCAAAGATAAGATATTAGGCAAAAGGCTGTTGCCACCGCATTTATGATCCTGCAGCTAACATCATGGCCGCATTAATGGGAAAAGACACCTGAACAGTGACCTTCATCCTTTACAGCTGCTAAGTAAAGACTTCAGGTGAGGGCTGATGGGACAAGTATCAAAGAAAACCCACCTAATTGGCAGAGAAGAAAGGGGGGTGGGGGCGTATAGAGGGAAGGAAAAGAAAAAGAAAGGGGAGAGGACCATCAGAAGGAGAAAAAGGGCAACAAAGAGAGAAAGAGAAAGGGAGAAGTGTTCATTGTATTAGTCTAAACATACTCCTCGGACTGTGCTGAGAAGAATCTTGTATCTACCTTGTATCTCATCAACGTAAATTTGATCATAACTATACTTGGGCTATCAACCCATACATCTTCAATCAAATATTTTCCAGCCCACTCTTTTTACAAATTTATTTCAAGGATACTATACACAGCCTGAGTCTCAATTTGTTCTGTTTGCAAGCCCAACCCATAGATTTGTGTCCTTACAATTGGCGCCGTCTGTGGGAAGAGTGTGATTGTATCTGTGAGTTGAGGCTTGAACGATGGTTAGATCAGGTTCTAACAGAGCGGAGTCAAATGGCTCCCAGCATATTGATCATTTCGTGCACCTTGAGTGTGAAAGAGACCGCGAAGGGAGTGTGCACACAAATCGTACCGCGAGGAGTCGACGTCGAAATGACAGTGACGAGTCTCATGAGGACATGCAACGCAAGATTAATCGTCTCAAGAGGAAGTTGCGCCGTGCGCGGAGGAAGCATAGACCATCTAGCAGCCCATCTATCACGAATGGCTCTTCTGATGATGATGACGATGCCAGTTATAGACCCCGCTCCAGAACACCCCCAAGTGAGTCTTTCTCATACGAGGAAGATCCTCGCCATGACCGCAGGAGCAGAAACACGTCCTCACGGGGTACTGGGAGCGATGCCATGAATAGGGCACTCAACTAAATTTCCAGGTCACCCTTCACACGCAGCATCGAAGGAGGGAGCCTTCCCCGACGCTTTACTCAGCCCATCTTCACTGCATACAATGGACGGACCGATCCTGTGGAGCATGTAAGCCATTTCAATCAGAAAATTACTATCCACTCTCGGAACGAGACTCTCATGTGCAAAGTGTTCCCCTCCAGTCTGGGGCTTGTAGCCATGAGGTGGTTTGATGGCCTCACGGCAAATTCTATCGGGTCGTTTCGGGCACTCACTAGGGCCTTCTACTCTCAGTTCGTAACGAACACTAGGGTCCCTCGGCCATTAGACTCCTTGCTTTCCATGTCCATGCGGAAGGGAGAGACGTTGAAAACATACTCAGACAGGTACTGGGAGATGTTTAACGAAATCGAAGGGAATTTCGATGACGTGGCAGTAAGAACCTTCAAGGTCGGCTTACCAGCCGAGCACGACCTGCGGAAATCATTGACCAAGAAGCCGGTGAGAAGTGTGCGTCGGCTAATGGACCGCATCGATGAATATAAGCGCGTCGAGGAAGACCAGCTGATCGGAAAGGGAAAGGTTAAGGTTATTCCTCAGGAGAGGAGGGAGTTCAAGTCGGACCGGTACAGTAGCAGCAGGCCGCGGAGAGACTACAGTATGCAGTCCGAGTCTGTTGCTTCACAAGCAGTTCAGGCCGTGTTCCGAGAACCAATCCACCGAATTCTGGAGAAAATTTAGAACGAGCCATACTTCAAGTGGCCAAACAAGATGGGGGGAGACCCCATGAAGCGCAACCAGAGCCTTCATTGCCAGTATCATCAGGAGCGAGGGCATGCCACTGAGGATTGTAGGACCTTGAAGAGCCATTTGGAACAACTTGTGAGGGAAGGAAAGCTACAGCAGTTCATCTATCGACCAAACAACCAGAGAGACCATATCAGGCTAGGGGCTTTGGGCACCGCCTCATTAAGGCCCCATTTGGGCACGATTAACGTTATCTTCGTGGCCCTCGGGAGAACCGGATCCTGCCCTTCCAGAGTAATGTCCATTTCTAGGACATCTACCGAGGACGCCAACCAAGAGACGAAGCGGGCAAGGATGGAGGCCCAACCTGTCTTAAGCTTCTCAGATGAAGATAAATTGGGGACAATACAGCCCCATGACGACGCTCTGGTCATCACCCTTAGAATAGAAGGGTACGATGTTAAGAGGGTGATGGTCGATTAAGGGAGTGGGGCTGAGATCATGTATCCGGACCTATACAAAGGACTGGGCTTACAGCCTGAAGACCTGACAGCGTATGATTCACCCTTAGTCAGCTTTGATGGAAAGACCGTCATCCCTAAGGGTCAGATAAGGCTGCCCGTACAAGCAGGGTTTGAAGTGGTCGAGGTGGACTTCATGGTTGTGGACGCATACTCTCCTTACACGGCCATCGTAGCCAGGCCTTGGCTCCATGTTTTGGGGGCCGTTTCTTCGACTTTGCACCTAAAGGTTAAATTTCCGTCTGGGGGACGAGTGGAAGAGATTGCAGGGAGCCAGCCTATGGCAAGACAATGCCTCATAGCCGCCATTACACATCGGCCCGTTGACGAGCCAACAACCACCTCGGTTGGGTACTCGTAGCAGTCAAAGTTCCCGATTCCTCCCAAAGCCATAGAGCCGGACGAGGAGCAATGTGAAAGACTGGAGAAAGTTGTCATTGGAGAGGACCATCAGAAGGAGAAAAAGGACAACAAAGAGAGAAAGAGAAAGGGTGAAATGTTCATTGTATTAGTCTAAACATACTCCTCGGACTGTGCCGAGAAGAATCTTGTATCTCATCAACGTAAATCTGATCATAACTATACTTGGGCCATCAACCCATACATCTTCAATCAAGTATTCTCCAGCCCACTCTCTTTACAAATTTATTTCAAGGATACTGTATACAGCCTGAGCCTCAATCTGTTCTATTTGCAAGCCCAACCCGTAGTGTGTCCTTACATATATATATATATATATATATATATATATATATATATATAAAAGTAGAAAGCAAGAGGCAATAAAAAAGAGAAGAAGAAAGTCCCTTTAAACTGTCTTATCCCTGTCAATTACAAAACTATGGTAACCCATGGTAATTTATAAAACAATTGTCTACATATTTATGATAAGATGTAGAAAAAATAATATATATTTTTAATGCCTAATATATAATATGTTTCTCAATATATATATATATATATATATATAGAAATATTAACATGTTTGATAGATGTTTGAAAAACAATTCATTATGTTCGAACTAACGGTCAATGTTAAGTACAATTAGTATTGCACTAATATTAGTACAATCTTAAAATTTTAATTATTTAAATTTACAAGTCTAAATTTTCAGTCACTTCTGAATCTTGCACTTACTATTCTAAACCACATCATGCTCCTTGTCCATTAATATTTGATCTTAGGAAATCCTATATTAAAAAAAATATAAAATATAAGTATATCAAAGAAAATAAAGAATACGATATATTATATTAGAAAATATGAAGTACAAAATAAAGAGCAAACAGAGACGTAGGGAATTAATGTAGTGTGGCTTTAAAGGTCTATATCCAAAACAGAGTCCTTAATGACCTTTTTAAAACTTTGTGATATTTTATATTTTTTTTTATCATCGAATAAGAAGTTTGGAGTTCAAATCTTGCCTACATCAAAACTAATTGATGTTTTGATCTGATGGTAAAGAATAATTAACATAAAATAGATGTTATAAGTTAACATTCTATTCTATTTAAAACTTTATATATTTATTACAACGAGGTTATTCAAGAGTATTAATTATAGAATACTAAATCCTATATGAATAAGAACAAATAAACCAGAAGAGTATTAATTATAGAATACTAAATCCTATATTAATAAGAACAAATAAACCAGAGTTATAGTACTTGACTACAACTAAGTAGGATTAGATTCAATGAGAAGCAGTGAAATTAACCTTGTAATCACTATATTAATCCTTTCCCTTCTTCATTTTTTGTTTTTGTTTTTGATTTTTCCCCTTCCCGAAGACATAAGACATCTAGTTAGAAGGTCTTTGAAAGTTTGTTGCTATATATATATATATATATATATATATTGCATTAGCTTTAATTTGTTGCAAAACAGTCTAAAGGAGGGAGTATTTCTTCTATTTGATTGATAAATTTATTGACAACTCTGTCCAATCATGTATGTGTTAGATTATAAAACTTTGATGCTGATTGATAAATATATTGACAACTCTGTCTAATCATGTAAGTGTTAGATTATAAAACTTTGATGCTAATATTTCTACACATCATACGTCAACATGCTTTTCTCACAGGCCTCTCATATATGGTGGTCCTGACTTGCTCATCACTTAGAATAAGGTGCTATTTGATACAATTTTTTCTTCCTTTTCCTCAACCGTTTTTCAACTACATTTAGCTGCATCAGTCAGTCTCTCATCAAATTCATCCAATTAAAATATCCCTTACTTTCTCTCTTATAATCGCACAAACACACTAAAGAAAGTGAAGTCAGAAGAAAGCATGGAAGAAGAAGAAGAAGCAATAACAAGGTCACTACTTCTCAAACAAAAGCTTGACCGTAATCATCAATTGAGCAGTACTAGTGATCATGGTGGTGTGCAGCTAAGTGAATCCTCATCAACCACCACATCTATTGTTGTGCTTAGCACATTAGTGGCCGTATGTGGATCATTTACTTTTGGAAGTGCAGTAAGAACCTATTACTGTCCTTCTGTACTTAAAGCTTAAAGGCTAACTTGGCCCATATGAGTTGTAATTTTAGTTTGATGAACCTATTACTATCCTTTTCCCAATCAAATTAATGGTTTATCGTTTATGATTATTTTTCCAGGTGGGGTATTCGTCACCGTCCGAGTCTGGAATTGAGGATGAACTTGGCCTTACTGTGGCAGAGGTTAATTTAACTGAAGTATTATTTAAATATTTTTCATTACATTAACTAAATAGTGTTTAGACAATGGTCTTTTAGCTGTGTACTCACTTCCCTTGAGGTGGTTCAATGTTTGGATTTTATACTAATAGCTTCACCTAGCAGTATGCAGTATTGGTGTTGGTGTGTGAGTGTATTCTCTTATCTCATTTTCCTTCCCCTATATGTGTGTGTGTTTTTCTCAAAAAAAAAAAAAGAAAAAAAAAAGAAACTTCACCTAGCAAAAAATAAAAAATAGATACGAATATTAAAGAATAGCTTCAAAACGAGATAGCAAATAAATTTTTGAGTGATTCTTTAATCATGTATATATAAAAAAAGAAATTGTTAGAAAATTTTGTACATTTTAAACATATCAAGACTTGATTCCTAGTCAAGGTCCAAGTCCAATTCTATTTGGCTTGCAAGCAAGAAAATTCCAGGATATTTTGATCTTTAACAATAAATATGTAGTTATCAAAAACTTTCCATTAATTGTTGATATATCCATATAGGTCGTTACTCGTTAGGCAAGTTCAAGTTGTTATGCCGAATCACATTTAACCTCCCTCTCTCTCTCTCTCTCTCTCTCTCTCTCTCTCTCTCATGCTTTGTTTCTCTACAATATTTTATTTATCTTTTCTTGAATTTCACATGATATTATGGCTGTTTTTTTTTTTATCTTTTTTAACATAGTATTAGAACCACAACTCTAATATCATATGAAAATAGAGAGAATAAAATATTCATGTGTGCATTATAATTTTTAACTCCTTATCTTAAACTTGATTAGATTTGGGCCTTGATTAGGAATTGAGTCTTGATATCTTTAACATTATAGAATCAATTTTAAATGATTTTAATACTATAAAAGAATACAGAGTACAACTATTTAAGTTAAAGCTAATTTATGAAAGAATTATATATTGTTAAGGGGAAATTAAACTTTGCGCATCCTAAACTATACATCATGTTACACTTTGCAACCTAAACTTTTCGAATGCATGTTTTGAATCTTAAACTATGACTCCTGTTATGAGAAGAGGGGCAATTAGGTCTTTGCACGTGGTGTCATATTTTTTCATCTAAGTTAACAGAAAATTTAACATCAGAATGCAAAGTGTAACAAGAGTCATAGTTCAGGGTGTAAAAAGTGCATTTGAAAAGTTTATGGTGCAAAGTATAATATGAAGTATAATTTATGGTGGTAAAGTATAATTTTCCCTATTTTTAATCATAGAGCAATTATTTTTATATAAATTTCAATATATATTGTAGGGTCGCGATTTGAGGCCTAACCCCAAGATAAGTGGAAGGTTGACCCAGTAGGCCCAATTCAATAAATTTATAGAGAGTGAGCTTAAGAACTAGGTCCTAACGAATTGGACAACGGCTAGTATGGATTAAAAGATGACCAAACCAAGACAGTAAAAGATGACCAAACCATCAGACACCCTCTTTGGCTTTCTGTGAATTATGGTAACCAAGAAAACACTATTCAGGGGTCTTCTCAACATAAATGTGGCCTGAAAAGCAGATGCAGTGCATTCAATGCGGTGGTAGCAGCTTTCCTCAAGATATTTTTGGGTTCCCCTCCTTCTCGTATGTCCATGATGTACGTCCCTGTCATTGGGGTTCGTTGAAAGGTCACCTTAATTGTTGAAATACATATGTGAGCTGGATGTATCATACCCGAGGAGATATTCCTCCTCGGACTACCTTTTCATTTGTACCTCGATTATTAAGTTTCGAATCTGGACCATTCATCACCATTCGTTCATTCTCGAACTACTCACGCTTTCGGCCAGGGCTCAAGGCCCAATATATGATTTTGGGTCCGTAACCCTACATATATAAAACAATAATGTGATTTGAATAATTTTAGAAGACATACTCGATATTTAACTTAGACTTGAAAATATGATTAACCAGTTTTTTTTTTTTTTTTTTTTTTTAACTTAAAATTTCTTGTTCCGCTACTTGGTTGTACATGTTTTGAAAAGTAGATAGTCATATACAAGAGATTTATTTTATTTTGTTTTTTTTTTTAATTTTATCTAAGGGTCATGCTAACGGTGCCCTTAGCACAATGGTTATCTATCCATTTTGGGAAAGTTTTGACACAATTTGTATGAGAAATGTAAAAAGTTGTCAAAACATTAACTGTTTTTTTTTTTTTCTTTTCCCATAAAAACTTTCTTTAAATAGATTGTTAATCGCTGCTCTAAGAGCATCCGTTAGCATTTCACTTTATTCAATTGGAAGTCATGGACAAGAGTTGGTAACTTAGTTGTTATACTTTACAAGTATAAATGCTTATGGGGTGTGAGGGGCAAAGGCCGGGGTTCAAGTCTCCAAAAGAGTTTTACACACATATATACTTAGATTAAGTTAGAGTAGAAATTTTATCTTGTAAAAAAAAAAAAAAAACACTCAGAATGTAAGTGGACTCTTAAAACACAAAGACAAACAGACAAAACAACAACAACAACAACAACAACAACCCATATGGAAGAGAACATTCCATTTAACGAAAGTAATTAACAAGGAAATTTAGACAAGAAATTAAGCTTAAGCCAATGCCTGAAATCCATCACAAAGAAGTCTTGGGAGGGAGTTCAAGACTTAAGAACACCAACCCAAAATTGCATGCAAAATTACAGTAACGTATGTATTGTCGACATGGGTTGTAGTTTCCAAAGATTGAGGATTAGCAGGACAAAGAGCCAATGAATTATGGGGGTAACCGATCTAGAAGAAAGAAGGGTTCTAGTAGCAAGTCTGTCATGATTGCAAAACCAAAAGAAAATTTTAATCTCTGGAAGAGTTTGGCTATACTATGGCATAGGTTTGGTCTCATGTCATTTGATTGTGCTCAAGAACCCGAGTTTAAAATACATTGGAGGTACAATTTTGGTTCACTCAGGATGTCTATGGGTTAACCTTATTGGGACCCCAATAGCCCTAGGGCTGAGGTTAAGTTATGATTAAATCCTAATTGGAATTTTTTTCTATCATACTTTTTGTATTCTACTTTATATTTTGCAAATTACAATTTGTTATGTATTTTATTTTATTTTTCATTTTAAACTTTGAATATTTTATAGAAAAATTTAAATAAATACATGAAAAGTTATGATTGGCAGAAGATAAATGAGTGTGTTTGTGGCCCTCTACTCCTGTATAAGCCTCCAGCATTAATTTCTTAGCAGGCAAAAGAATTTTTTTTTGTTTAAGAAAGGGGTAAAGAACTACTTGATCTATTTATGACTCCCATAGACCCAATTAAAACATGAAGAAAGAAAATGAAAATACAAAACGAGCATGAACTCTCTTATGGGTCGGGTTTGATCTGCCAATAGCCAGCCCAATTAAGGCTTGGGCCAGCTCTTCGAGTATGTTAAGACCTACACGGCTACACCCGTTGCAATTGTATGGCTTTTCTTGTAATTCTTCTTCTTCTTCGGTATGTCTTATTAGGCTGTAGAATGTAAAGTGAAGTTGTTAAAACTTAATTCAAATAATATGATGTTTTCAATTGAGAAGTTAAAACTTCAAAGACTCATTTCTCTGACTATCAAATTATCAAAAGAAAAAAGAAA
This sequence comes from Lithocarpus polystachyus, assembly GCA_033629205.1. Classification (NCBI taxonomy): domain Eukaryota; kingdom Viridiplantae; phylum Streptophyta; class Magnoliopsida; order Fagales; family Fagaceae; genus Lithocarpus; species Lithocarpus polystachyus. Next base: position 21,818,684 of record CM066164.1, on the reverse strand, counting down.
AATGTAAAGTGAAACTTTTTGGTGATTTTAATGGAGAAGTTGAGTTGCAGAATTTTGTATTTTTGTTTTTCTCCTTGTTTCATTCCTCGACTTAGACTAATTTTTCTTCATTTCCTTTTTCACATATGGTGCAGTATTCATTTTTTGGTTCGATATTAACAATTGGAGGAATGTTAGGTGCAATATTTAGTGGAAAAATTGCGGATTTCATTGGTAGGAAAGGTGTAAGTTATTTGATCCTCTAAATAATTTTGTCACCCCAATATATAATTCTACAAACATTTTCAACTAATTAGTATTAATTTATCTTGTTAAAGCAGGCAATGGGAGTTTCAGAAATATTCTGCATCCTCGGGTGGCTTGCAATAGTATTTTCAAAGGTGTTATCTACTTTTTTTTTTTTTTTTTTTAATTTTTAACAATTCTTTCGTGACCTTTTCCTTATTTAAATTTTCTTTTTGTTAGAAATATTTATCCAAATTTATTGTGTTAGTATTAGAATTTTTTACTACAAGCCTAAATTAACCAAATTTATTCTATGGATAAATAGAATTAATACATCTAGGAGAATAGGTACTTTTCCTCCTTCATCTTTGGGATAGTTCACAATTATCCCCTAAACTTTAAAATCGTATAATCTTTCCCTTTAGAGAAATGATATGTCTACAACATTTTTACAATATTTTCACAACAAATCATACGTAGTTAGTTATTACTGGTTGTTATTGTTAGGGTAAAAAAATAATTTTAGTGTTAGGTTCAAATTTGAACCAGTAACAACTAACCACCTATAATTTGTTGTGAAAATATTGTAAAAATATTGTGGACGTAGCACATCTTCTCTTTAAGTATTGAAAACGAGCAAACACCCCTTACCGATGAATTATATGTTAAACCCTAACAAAATCTTTTGATTAATGAAATATTTTATTGTCCTCTACTGAAGTCTTTCAACTCTTATGAGTACGCTATCCTTTACTATATCTTCTCTCTTATCTGATTGTAAATGATTATATAACGATCAAATAATAAAAAATATATATTGAATTAAAGAACAAAATTGAAGGTTGGGTCAAGAACCATAGAAGAGAATAAATTTTTTAGGTGGAATCAAACAGAAGTGAATGAAATCATTGCATCTCTACCAGAAAGTGAAAAAAAGAAAAGAAAGTAATAACATAAATCCTGTGATTTAACAGGATGTTTGGTGGCTTGACCTTGGAAGATTTTTAGTGGGATGTGGAATTGGGGTTCTTTCCTATGTGGTAATTACAATTACAAAGTTTAAACTTCAAATTTAATCACTTATTCAAGTGATGTAGAATGATATTTAAAATTTCTTTTACAGGTTCCTGTTTATATTTCTGAAATTACACCCAAGAATGTTAGGGGAGCATTTACATCACTTAGTGAGGTACATGGTCTGATCAGTGATTTGAATTAGTAGTCAGCTTAATTGTTTATATGCCTATGTATTATCCACTTAGCAGTTGATGATAGGTTGTGGCAAAGCGCTCACATTTCTCATTGGTTCACTTGTCAATTGGCGCACAGTGGCTCTAATAGGTCAGTCTTGTATAGATATTAATACAATCAAAACATCATACCATGAAGTTCGCTTGTATGTGATGACATTTTCATTTTTCAGCAATCATTCCTTGTTTAGTGCTTCTGCTTGGCCTATTTTTCATTCCTGAATCTCCTCGATGGTTGGTGAGTCCAATTCAATATATTCTTGTTTTTTTTTTTTTTTGGTTGGCTTGTACATGCTGCATTAATCAAGAAGAGAGAAAATTTTGCTTATTCTTCTTTTTCCATGGTACTTGTCGAGGACTAAACAAGTGAAAACCAAAGTTAACGTTGCAATTTTAGTTCAGGAATTAATGAAGCAGTAGTGTTTCATCACTATGCATATTCATATGATGAATGACGAGTGTTATTACATGCAGGCCAAATGTGGTCGCTTAAAAGAGTTTGAAGCTATGCTGCAAATCCTTAGGGGAGAGAATGCTGATATTTCTCAAGAAGCAGCTGATATCATTGTAATTTCTTTTTTGTTCACACTTCATGAACTAACATTGAAAACAAGTGATGCAATTGGCTTTCCTTGTCTTTCAGGAATATACCGAAAACCTTAGATGGATATCTGTAGATGGAATTCTACACCTATTCCGGGGGAAATATGCTTATTCAGTCATGGTAAGCATTATCAATTATTCTTATGTGTTGCCTATTTCCTTCAATATCTTTTTTGGTGTCAAGAAAATTTGAAAATGTTTTAGGTTGCAGTTGGGCTGATGGCTTTCCAAGAATTTGGAGGACTTAATGGGTTTTCATTTTATACAAGTTCTATATTTGAGTTAGCAGGTAAATAATGTGACTATTGCAATTTCTTATGGCTAGTTGAAAGAAACAAATCACAGAGAAATGAAGACATAATAGTTGTTATGTGACAGGCTTTTCAAGTAAGATTGGCATTATAGCAGCAGCAGTTGTTCAGGTTTGGTGTAATTCTTCATATATGTGGTATATAACTTGTTTCTCTTCCAAAATTGAGTAATCATTCCTCTGCAGATTCTAATGACAACTTTGGGAGTACTCTTGATAGATAAGTGTGGAAGACGGCCGCTTCTAATGGTTAGAGCAGAGCAAAATAAAATTTATGCTTGTAGTTAATTGATAATCCAATACTGAATTTTGGCAATGCCTGCAGATTTCTATGGCCGGAACATGCTTAGGTTGTGTCCTCACTGGATTCTCATTCTTCTTGCAGGTTAAATATTAAGCAGACTTTATAGATATTTGTGCTGTGATTAATTATTTTAAAGTATTACTTTATCCTAAAAAGTTGGAAATGCCATCAGCAGGATCTTCAAATCGGGAAGGAGGTCATTCCCATTTTGGTGCTTATTGGTGTGTTGGTAATGCAAACTAACCAAAAGGAAACTTTTTCATTTTTTTAAATTGCAATACCAGAAGAAAGGTTTTACTTTCCCCCTATTTTTCTCAAAAAAAGAAATAGAAAAATTTAAAGTTTTGGCTCGAGTAAGTCACAGTAAGAACTTGAGTTAATGAGCATAAAGTTTTCATGTGTTGCTTGCCCAGTTGTGTATTGATCATATGATTATGCAATTAGGTATACTTGGGCTCTTTTGAGCTAGGCATGGGAGGAATACCATGGATTATTATGTCTGAGGTATGGCCACCTTTGTTAAGCTTCATTTTTCTACTCCATAGCTATTACAAATTTAAGCTAGAGTGTGTCATTTCAGCAATGCATTAGCTTGAAATTAATTAATGTTTTTTCCCCTCAGATATTTCCAATAAACATAAAGAGTTCAGCTGGAAGCCTTGTGACATTGGTCAATTGGATGTGTTCTTGGGTTGTATCTTATGCTTTCAACTATGTAATTGAGTGGAGCTCAGCAGGTGATGCAAACTTCATCTAGACCATATATATAATCTACTCTTTTTTTTTTTAAATTAATTTAATGATGGTTTTGGGCAAATCATTTCAGGGACATTCTTCATATTTGCAATCATATGTGGTATGGGAATTATATTTATTAATAAGCTGATTCCAGAGACCATGGGGCGTACACTTGAAGAAATCCAAGCATCATTTACTCATATCCAACAATAAGAAAAATTTTGTGATATATGGCATCCGTCATCAATGTATATAATCACAATTTGATAAGTTTGAACTTTGAAAATGCAATCACATCAGGACAATAGCCTTTAGGCCAACCAACACTTCTTGTCATCTTCAAGATCTGAATTGTATATAAATATACAAGAAGGCTAGAGCAATGGGCCCCTTCAAACTTATGTTGGGTGAATGAAGTCCAACTTGAGTTTGGTGAAAGAGGTAGGAGGAATTGTGCTATAATGAAAGCTTGAATGCAAAAATGGACTGTAAAAATGAAACCAGAAAACACATATTAGCTGACTTGGGTCACATGAAAAATAATGTAATCGTCCATAAAGAGATTTCCAACGCAAGTAACCTGGCCTTGCTCATAATGTTAACTTGGGCTTCAAGCTCGGACACCAAGTAATAGAGCCCATTCATCAATTTCGTCTCTGTAGACATCCACTGACTTGGGCCTTAAAGTCTAATGTGTAATCGATGAGAGTTTTCATATCCATTCATGGAATTCAACCCAGAAATTCTTGGCTAATTGCTAACACATATATGATTTTGCTGGGCTTGAGTCTGATGGGCCACCTAACCATTTTGTTTGTAGAAAAATTGGTTCTAAGATCTTCATTTCCGACATGAAGATTGGATAATTTTTTTTTTTCACAAATATGAACTTGTAAAAAAAAAAAAAAAAACTCTAGCATTATTGCATTTATTTTCTTTTTTGTTTTCTCCTTCTATTGGAAGACTTTATTAACCTAGTTGGCGACACTCAAGGAGGATCATGATGATGACAGATTCCATGGGTTGTGTTTAACTAAAATATATAACTAGGAGTGTGTATAAGTTGGGTTGGGTTGAAGGGCTTTTCCAATCCAACCCATCATGGGTGGTTGAAAAAAAATCTCAACCCAATTTGCAATATTATGAGAGTTTTCTTTTCTTATAACTCTACTCAATATCTTTTAATTGAATGTAAATTTTAATAAATTTACTATTGGATTAAATTTTCTTATTGTATACTTCATGTAGGAGTAAAAGGCCCAATGCCAGATTATGGGCCGTGGGCCATGGGTCTGTCCAAGGAGACCTGTACATCCGAGGACAACAAATCTTAAGGAATGGGCCCAGCCTAGCTCGTTTATGAAGTGTATGTCACAAAAAAGGGTTAGTCCGAAGAGATTTGCCTGTTCGGACTGTTAACAAGATGATCCAAATGAATGCTCCAATATCGATCCTAGCTTTTCCGGAGAATTCCTTAACTTATATGGGCAAAAAGGACAGGTGGCAACGATCAGATATTAAGTAAAAAACTGTTGCCACCGCATTTATAATCCTACAGCTAACATCATGGCCGCATTAATGGAGAAAAGACACCTGAACAGTGACCTTCATCCTTTACAGCTGCCAAGTGAGGACTTCAGGTGGAGGCTGATGGGACAAGTATCAAAGAAGACTCAACTAACTGGCACAGGAGATAAAATTGACGTATAAATAGAACGGGAAACAGAGGGAAGAGGCATTGAACAATCAAAAAAAGAAGGAAGTGAAAAAAAAGAGCAATCAAGAGAAAGAGGGAGAGGCATTCATAACAGTAGTCTAGATTAACTCCTCGGACTGCGCCGAGAAGAATTATGTACCATTTTAATAATTCGATTAATGTTAATCAGATCATGAATACACTTGGGCCATCAATCCATACGTTCTCAATCAAGTAATTTTCAACCCACTCTCTTTACAAATTTATTCCAAGGGTACTATATACAGCCTGGGCTTCAATCCATCCTGTTCACAGGCCCACTCGTAGAATTTGTGTCCTTACAATTGGCGCCGTCTGTGGGGAGATTACTGTTGGATCTGTGAGTTGAGGCTTGGACCATGGTTGGGTCAGGTTCTAACAGAGTGGAGTCAGATGGCTCTCAACATATTGATCATTTTATGCATCTTGAGCGTGAAAGAGACCGTGAAGGGAGCGTGCACACAAATCGTATAGGGCGGAGTCGACATCAAGATGAAGGTGACAGGTCTCATAAGGACACCACAAAGGACATGCAATGCAAGATCGAGCGTCTGAAGAAGAAGCTACGCCATGCACGGAGTAGGCGCAGTCCATCTAGCAGCCCATCCATCACGGACGATTCTTCTGACGATGATGACGATGCTAAGCTAATAGACATCGCTCCAAGACACCTCCTAGTGAATCTTTCTCTCATGAGGAAGAACATCATCATAACCGTAGAGGCAGAAACACGTCCTCAAAGGGTGTGGGAAGCGATGCAATGAATAGGGCCTTCAACCAGATCTCCAGGTCACCCTTCACACGCAGCATCGAAGGAGGAAGCCTTCTCCGACGTTTTACCCAGCCCATCTTCACTGCATATAATGGACGAACTGATCCCGCAGAGCATGTGAGTCATTTCAACCAGAAAGTGGCTGTCCACTCTCGGAATGAGACTCTCATGTGCAAAGTGTTCCCTTCCAGCTTAAGGCCTGTAGCCATGAGGTGGTTTGATAGCCTCGCAGCTAATTCTATCGGATTCTTTCGGGCGCTCACCAGAGCCTTCTGCTCTCGGTTCATAACAAACACCAGGGTTCCTCGGCCACTAGACTCTTTGCTATCCATGTTTATGCGAGAGGGGGAGACATTGAAAACGTACTCAGACAGGTATTGGAAAATGTTCAACGAAATTGAAGGGAACTTCGATGATGTGGCCGTAAGAACCTTCAAGGTCGGCTTACCAGCCGAGCACAAACTAAGGAAATCGTTGACCAAGAAGCCCGGGAGAAATGTGCGCCGATTGATGGACCGCATCGACGAATATAAGTGAGTTGAGGAAGACCAGATGCTCGGAAAGGGAAAAGCTAAGGTTATCCCTCAGGAGAGGAGGGATTTCAGGTCGGACCGGTACAGCAACAGCAGGCCGCGGAGAGACTATGATGTGCAGTCTGGGTTTGCTGCATCACAAGCAGTCCATGTTGTGTTCTGAGAACCGATTCACCAGATTCTAGAGAAAATTCAGAACGAGCCATACTTTAAGTGGCCCAACAAGATGGGGGGAGACCCCATGAAGCGCAATCAAAGCCTTCACTGTCAGTATCATCAAGAACGAGGGCATACTACAGAAGATTGCAGGACTTTGAAGAACCACCTAGAACAACTTGCAAGGGAAGGAAAACTGCAACAGTTTACTTATCGGCCTAATAGCCAGGGAGATCACATCAGGCCAGGGGCTTTCGGGATAGCCTCATCACGGCCCCCGTTGGGCACGATCAACGTCATCTTTGCGGCACTTGGAAGAATGGGGTCGTGCCCCTCTAGAGTGATGTCAGTTTCCAGGACATCTGCCGAAGACGTTCATCAACAAGTAAAATGAGCTAGAGTAGAGATCCGACCAGCATTGAGCTTCTCGGACGAAGATAAGCAGGGTACTATACAACCTCATGACGACGCTCTGGTCATCACTCTTCGAATAGGGGGGTACGATGTGAGAAGAGTGATGGTCGATCAGGGGAGCGGGGCTGAGATCATGTATCTAGATCTATACAAAGGACTGGGCTTACGGCCTGAAGACCTGACAGTATATGATTCGCCCCTAGTCAGCTTCGATGGAAAAACCGTCATCCCTAAGGGTCAAATTAGACTACCTGTACAAGCGGGGTCCGAGGTGGTCGAGGTGAACTTCATCGTGGCAGATGCATACTCTCCCTACACGGCCATTGTTGCCAAACCTTGGCTCCATGCCCTGGGGGCTGTCTCATTAACATTGCACCTAAAGGTTAAGTTCCCGTCCGGAGGACGAGTAGAAGAAATTGTAGGAAGCCAACCTATGGCAAGGCAATGCCTCATAGCTGCCATTACACATCAGCCCGCTACCGGGCCAGCGACCACCTCAATAGGAGACACATTGCAATCAAAGATCCCGACTCCCCACAATGCCGTAGAGCCGGACAAGGAAAAATGTGAGAGGCTAGAAAAAGTTACCATCGAAGGGGACCCTGAAAAGTTTTTCCAGATTGGGGCTGATTTGCCCACTTCGGAAAAGGTAGAACTGCTGGCATTCCTTCAAAGAAACATCGACGTGTTTGCCTGGAACTCTTACGAGGCCCCGGGGGTGGATCCGGAGTTTATCTGCCATCACCTTAATGTAAGCCCAACTGCCCTTCCCAAGAAGCAACCACCTCGGCGCTCATTCAGGGAGCATTCAGACGCTGTCAGGGACGAGGTGAACAAGCTCAAGCAAGCAGGAGCAGTTAAGGAAGTATTCTATCCAGAATGGCTGGCTAATATGATGGTGGTGAAAAAGAAGAACGGGAAATGGCGTGTATGTGTGGACTTTACGGACCTAAACAAGGCCTGTCCAAAAGATCCCTTCCCTATGCCTAGAATTGATCAACTGGTAGATGCAACCGTAGGACATCCGCGAATGAGTTTCTTGGACGCCTTCCAAGGGTACCACCAAATCCCCTTAGCCCTGGACGATCAAGAGAAAACAGCCTTCGTAACCCCCATTGGGAATTATCATTACAAGGTGATGCCATTTGGTTTGAAGAATGCAGGCTCCACCTATCAAAGAATGATGACCAAAATGTTCGAGCCGCAGCTGGGGAAATGTATTGAGGTTTACATTGATGACATGGTGGTCAAGAGTAAGATAGAGTCCGAACATGTTAGCCACCTCGGGAGCATCTTTGAAATCTTAAGAAAACACCAATTGCGACTTAATGCGTCAAAATGCTCTTTCGGCGTTGGATCAGGAAAGTTTCTGGGCTACATGGTCACTTATCGCGGAATTGAGGTGAACCCCGACCAAATAAAAGCAATTAATAGCCTGCAGCCTCGTCGGAACCCAAAAGAAGTACAGAAGCTGACTGGGATGACCGCTGCTCTCAACCGGTTCATTTCCAAATCCGCAGAAAGATGTCGGCCCTTTTTCCAGCTGTTGAATAAATGGAAGGGGTTTCAATGGAACGAAGAGTGTGTTCTGGCTTTCCAGCAGCTAAAGGAATACCTATCTCGGCCCCCCATTATGTCTAGTCCTGCAACGGACGAGGTCTTGTTTGCCTACATTGCTGTAGCCACCCACGCTGTGAGTTTGGTACTTATACGAGTCGACAATGGCGTTCAGAAACCTGTGTACTACGTGAGTAAATCCCTTCACGAGGCCGAGGCCCGTTACCTGCCACTTGAGAAGGCCATCTTTGTAGTAGTCCATGCCACTCGTAAACTCCCTCACTACTTCCAATCGCATACGGTTGCGGTCTTTACCCAACTCCCGCTCAGATCATTGCTTCGGAGTGCGAATTATACGAGGAAGATTGCAAAGTGGGGTACCATCCTAGGAGCTTTTGACATAAAGTACATGCCTCGCACCTCGGTTAAAAGGCAGATACTGGCCGATCTTGTGGCCGAGTTTGCTGAGCCTGTGTCAGAAGAGATTGCCGTGACGATAGACATGGACGAAAATTCAATTGGCCTAGTGTTTGTGCAAGAGTTCGGACCCTGGAAAATATATGCGGACGGTGCAGCCAATCAGAGAGGCTCAGGAGTGGGGCTAGTTTTGATATCTCCCGAGAATGTGGTCATCGAAAAATCCCTCAGACTAAACTTCTCAGCCACTAATAACGAGGCTGAATATGAAGCGTTGCTGGTCGGGATGGCCATGGTCAAAAGAATGGGTGGGAGCTCAGTGGAAGTGTTCTCGGACTTAGCACTGGTCGTCGGCCAGGTCAGGGGAGAATTAGAAGCGCGTGACGAAAGAATGCAGAAGTATCTAAAGCAGGTCAAGAAACTGCAATCATGGTTCAAGTCATTTAATCTGTAACATATTCCTCGGACGAGGAACACGCACGCGGACTCCTTGGCCACTCTTGCAACCTCCTCGACTCAGGGGCTTCCTCGACTTATCCTGGTGGAAGATGTACAAAGGCATATCGAGGAGAAGGAGGGGCCCAACATATGTCAAGTTCGAGTAGGGCCAAGCTGGATGGACCCTATGGTGACCTACCTCAGGGACGATGTCTTACCAACAGAGAAGGCCAAAACCGACAAGGTGCAAAGAAAAGCTTCTCGGTTTTGGCTATCTGGAGACAATAAGCTATACAAACGCTCCTTCTCTGGACCCTACTTATTATGCGTGCATCCTGAGGCCAGGGAGCTACTCCTCGAACAGCTGCATGAAGGGATTCGTGGCAGCCACACAGGAGGTAGATCCCTATCGCACAGAGCCCTAACTTAAGGATACTGGTGGCCAAATATGCAAAGGGAATCGCAGGAATATGCAAAGAAGTGTGATCAATGCCAGAGGTTTGTACCAAACATACATCAACCAGGAGGAGTTCTGAATCCTTTGTCCAGTTCGTGGCCTTTCACTCAGTGGGGCTTAGACATTGTAGGCCTTTTTCCCAAAGCAGCCGGGAGTAAGAAGTACTTGGTCATTGCAACAGATTATTTCACCAAATGGATTGAAGCCAAGCCATTGGCAAATATTAGGGACGTAGATGTCTAGAAGTTTGTATGAGAAAACATCATAATTCGGTTTGGAGTACCACATACCCTCATCTCAGACAATGGTCTTCAGTTTGACAATAAAGCGTTCAGAAGATTTTGCTGTGGATTAGGCATTACGAACAGATACTCCACCCCTGCGTATCCCCAAGGAAATGGCCAGGCTGAAGTAATTAACAAAGTCATAGTAAGCGGCCTTAAGAAGAGTTGGATGATGCCAAGGGAAAATGGGTGGAAGAATTGCCGCATGTACTTTGGACCTACAGGACAACTCCTTAGAGATCTACAGGAGAGACCCCATTTGCAATGACATACGGCGCCGAAACTGTTATTCCAATAGAAACTGGGTTCCCTACACTCAGAACGAGTTTTTTTACCCCGACTGACAACGATAGGCTACTAACGAGGAACTTGGATCTGGTCGCCGAGCGAAGGGAAAATGCTGCGGTTCAGCTAGCCTACTATCAGTATAAACTCAAGCAGAGTTATGATGCCAATGTCAAGCTAAGACCATTTGCATCAGGGGACTTGGTTTTACGGAGAGTCGTGGGCAGAGCAAAGAACCCAGCCTGGGGAAAACTAGGACCCAATTGGGAAGGGCCATATCGCATCCTATCAGTAGCCGGAATAGGGGCCTTTTACTTGGAATATTTGGACGAAAGAGCTGTACCACACCCTTGGAATGTAAATAATCTAAAAAGGTACTATTATAAATAGAAGTTTCCATTCTCTCATCGAAGTCTATTATATTACTTGTACTATTAAGTATTAAACAGAACCTTGGTCATGCCTGGTCCCTCGGACCACATGCCTTGGGTGAATTAATAGTCCTAAGTATTAAACAGAACCTTGGTCATGCCTGGTCCCTCGGACCACATACCTTGGGTAAATTAATACACCTAAGTATTAAACAGAACCTTGATCATGCCTGGTCCCTCGGACCACATACCATGAGTAAATTAATACTTTTAAATATTGAACAAAACCTTGGTCATGCCTGGTCCCTCGGACCACATACCTTGGGTAAATTAATACTGTTAAGTATTAAACAGAACCTTGGTCATGCCTGGTCCCTCGGACCACATACCTTGGGTAAATTAATGCTCCTAAGTACTGAACAGAACCTTGGCCATGCCTGGTCCCTCGGACCACATGCCTTGAATAAATCAGCAATTTTCATCATTTTTCTAAGTGCTGTATAGAATCTCAAGCGTGCCTAACCCCTCGGATCATGCACTCAAAGTCATATCACCATAACACACGTATCACTTAGTACTATGCAGAAGTTTAATCTTTCATATTCACTCAGACTGTGTACTCTAAGTTACTGTTCTCATTCAATTTTAACGAGTCGGCAATAAGACAGTTGATTGTACTTGCTTGAATTCATACTCATTTGCTGAGATAGAATTAAGTTAATTAAATGTTTTTGATGTGAACGTTAAGGCTTTCTGTTGCTATTTTAGTCTGTGAACTTAGACTTTTCACAAGCAAAGAAATAAAATTGGGAACATCTGGAGGCAAATGAAATATCTTCATTAAATTAAACATTGGAGTACACTATCCCAACATACAAAATGGTTGTTACATCAATAAAAAAGAAGAAGAAGAAGAAAGCAACAAAAAATAACTATTACGAAAAACAAAATCCTAATCCTAAGTCTAGGGAGCAAGGAGAGGAAGGTTGTCCGGACCACTCGGCTCGGCCTGGGAAGACTCAGTTGCAGTCTCCAAGGGGGCAGCTTTTTCAGCATTGGAAGCACCCTTAGCCTTGGAAGCATCCACACCCACATCTTCTTGCAAAGACACTTGTCCCTCCTGAACCACCTGCTCGGCTTCAAAAGGAGCAAGTGCCTGACTTGCTAGCTCTGAAGCTTGAGGCGACAAAGGCGCGGGGTCAGCCGGGGTTAAGCTGATGTGTGGATGGAAATATATCCTCCACGGCTGCCTAAGGTCCGAGTTGGCTGGGGCTCCTGCCAAGTTCAAAGCCTCCTCCTAGGTGAACTTGCAGTAGTCCTTACACACCTCGGAGGTCTCTTCCGCAAGCCTTTTCTCCGTTTCCTCAATACCTTGAATGTATTCGGCATCCTTCAAAGCCTTGGCCGCCTCTAACGCCTCCCGAACATCCTTTTCTGCCTTCTCAGCGTTCTCGAGGCTAGACTTGAGCTCTAGAACTAGCTGCCTCTGAGTTGCCAGTTCAATCTCAGTGGTGTATAGTTTCTTCCTCTGGTCCTCAGCCTGGTCCTGGACGCTTTTCAAGCCAACCTCGGTGCTCTTCCTCGCTCTCTCCTCAATAGTTAGCTTTTTGGCTAACTCCTGCTTCTCATGCTTCACCGCTCCCATATTCTTCTCTACGTCCTTACGCAATTCGGTCTCAGCCCTAGTCTGATTACGGGCATCCTTGATCCAATCTTCACCACGTAGACCTGTTGGGTGAGCTGCACAGTGTGGAAGATAAAATTATATCACACTCCAAAGTAAATTAACCCAATTGATAAAGAAGTGATCAGAAACCTACCATAGCCAAATCTCTCTTCATAGACATGAATAGGTCCATCTACCTCCAGGATATCACCACCTCCATGTCCCGTGGCAGGAGCAAAGGGCGCTCCAAGGCCTCGGCTATGTAACCAGAGTGCCCCTTTTGAAATTCTCTTATTGAGGCAGTAGACGGGATTGGAGCACTGTCCAAGTCCAGCCGAGGCGCCAAGCTGGTGGCTGCTGGACGTCCCTAGGCTGGGAGTCACACCTGTGCTCGGGCGAAGAGACCCTTCGGTCGTCTTTCCCGCCCTTGTGTTGCTTTGGCCCCTTTTGTTGAGGAGGGGGCAATTCACCCTCCTCGTCTTCAATGTCCACGACCTTCCTTTTCTTCTTGAGGTCGTGTATGGGGAGGAGGCCAAGCGCATTAGCAGGAGGAGGAGGGGGAGGTGGAAGCTGGGCGGTGGTTTTCTCCTTTGGCGCTTCCTTGGAAGGAGCACCCTTGCTCCTTCTAGCGATAAGATCCCTCAGTCCCGCTCTGGGTTTCAAAGGCATCTCGTCCTCTTCCTCTTCTGTACTTTCAGATTGCGGAATATTCGGAGGCTCGTCCTGTACTTCCTCTTCGCCCTCGAAACAAAACTTGTCTATCTCGTCTTCCAAGGTTAGCCGAGAGGAAGTAGACTCCTCCCTTTGTGTAGCTGGTTGAGGGACAACTCGTTGAAGCGGCCACGGAACCGAAGGAAGATCTTTCTTTGCCAAAAAACCTAGCCGAGAGACGTCTATCCGATGAATCCTCTTGTCCCCCGCTCGGATAGAATTCCCGACTTCTTGGAAACTGTCTGATATTGGAGCAAAGTCCAATATCAAGTGGACGGCACGCAGCTGACCGTCCGAATGAACAAACACCTCGGATCGCAGCAGATGATTCAAGCCAAGCACGTTCACAAGACTAAGCTTGGGGGCGACAAACTTTCTATCTGCAGTCACAATCAAAATAACACAAGGTTAATCGTCACACCTCTAAGCCAAATACACACACAATAAAATAAAGCGAAATCTAAATTGCAAACCCTATGTTATCTTAACCTAGTCCTAGAGTACCCCACCTGGCTCCCCCTCCGTGGTCGGATAATGGTGACCGCCATGCCACGCCCCCGAGACGATGACGTGATCGTCCTTCATGCCTTTGTTGGACTTCGGAAGGCACGATATCATTTTTACAATGGGAGATCGGGATTTCAAGTAGTACCCCCCCTCGGTCAAGGAGTGACATTCGTACATGTATACGACGTCGTGCCAAGGAAGCTGTAAACCCATCATCTGATTAAGGGCGTCTACACAGCCCAGAATCCTTAACATGTTAGTGGCACATTGGTGCGGGCACAGCCTATGATTCCTAAGGTACTCCCTAGTGACGCTACTCATGGGAATGGTCATTCCCCCCTCTAAAAAGGCGATTACAGAAATAACCACCTCACCGGTCCTCCTAGAGGTTAAAATATTCTCTAGTGGGCAGTAGAGGAGACTAACCCCTTCGGGAATATTATATTTCGCCTTAAAAAGCTCTACGGCCACAGGGGTATCAACTAAATTCTTAAACCTACCCATATGGGTGTATAAAAGGGTGCTACGAGAGTCTCCTAAGGCAAGGAAATGTAAAAAGAAGAAGGCCAAGGTGCTCGGTCGAGAAGAAAGGAACTTGGAAACCAAGTACTTACGACGATGGTCGATGTTTTTGGCTCAGTAACTTCCAAGATACTTAGGATCCTTTGTAAAAACGTGCTCGGAATTTTTAGAAAAAAGTGATGTACGAGGGCCGGAATGCTCAAGAACTCAAGTATGCAAAATGAACAGAGCGATTCCCTCAAAACCCTTTATATAGTAGGGGAAAGTAAGTGGGAGTTATCCCGCTTGAAATTTCGTGAAGAAATCCTAACCGTGGGATCTGCATCTCACCATAGATAAAAGAGACAAAGCGCCACCTAGAGCAATAAATGGTGCGCTACAACTTCCAAAGCGTCTATGAAGTTGGCGAAACACGCGGAGGAGCACTTCCACGTGGATAAATTCAAAAAGTTAAAAAGATTAACCTTGAGAGAAGTCAAAATCCCGCCCTTCTCCTCGGATAACAGAGAAAACCGGAATTTTGAGGAGCTATTGTAGGGGTAAAAGGCACAATGCCAGATTATGGGCCGTGGGCCTGTTCGAGGAGATCTGTACATTTGAGGACAACAAATCTTAAGGAATGGGCCCAGCCTAGCTCGTTTCTAAAGTGTATGTCACAAAAAAGAGTTAGTCCGAGGAGATTTGCCTGTTCGGACTGTCAACAAGATGATCCAAATGAATGCTCCAATATCGATCCTAGCTTTTCCGGAGAATTCCTTAACTTATATGGGCAAAAAGGACAGGTGGCAATGATCAGATATTAAGTAAAAAGCTGCTGCCACCGCATTTATAATCCTGTAGCTAACATCATGGCCGCATTAATGGAGAAAAGACACCTGAACAGTACCTTCATCCTTTACAGCTGCCAAGTGAGGACTTCAGGTGGAGGTTAATGGGACAAGTATCAAAGAAGACTCACCTAACTGGCATAGGAGATAAAATTGACGTATAAATAGAACGGGAAACAGAGGGAAGAGGCATTGAACAATCAAAAAAAGAAGGAAGTGAAAAAAAAGAGCAATCAAGAGAAAGAAGGAGAGGCATTCATAGCAGTAGTCTAGATTAACTTCTCGGACTGCGCCGAGAAGAATTATGTACCATTTTAATAATTCGATTAATGTTAATCTGATCATGAATACACTTGGGCCATCAATCCATACGTTCGCAATCAAGTAATTTTCAGCCCATTCTCTTTACAAATTTATTCCAATGGTACTATATACAGCCTGGGCTTCAATCCATCCTGTTCACAGGCCCACTCGTAGAATTTGTATCCTTACACTTCATGTTTGCAAAACTTTTAAAAGATCAAAGATCAATAACTATATCATCAATTAAATGTTGAAATTTTAAATTTTTATAGTCTAAAATTATGCATAAAAAATAAATTTATGGATCGAATAGTAAATAATATATAATTGATATAAAATTTGACATATGTGTTAAGAACATAAAGAACATGTAATTCAACAGTTAGATTTTCAAAATATATAGTATTGCTAAATTCTTTAATAGGGATTGTAGTCTTAGGCTACAACAAAATTTGTTACCAAATTTTGTCCTTCTACAAAATAATAGCCTAGATATTTATTGTAAGATCCTAATAATATATAATATCTTTTTTTAATGTCTAATATATAATATCCTAATATATTGTAACATGTTTTGATAGATGTTTAAAAAAAATTCCATTATGTTCCAACTAGTGGTCAATGTTAAGTACAATTAATATTGTACTAATATGAGTACAACCTTAAAATTTCAATTAAAAGTTTGTAAATCTGAATTTTCAATCACTTTTTACAATTCTAAACCACATCAAGCTCACTTGTGCATTAATATTATGATCTTAGGATATCCCATATTAAAAAAAATATATAAAATATAAATATATAAAAAAAAGAATATAATATATCATGTTAGAAAGTATGAAGTAGAAGATAAAGAGCAAAGAGAAAACAAAGAAAATTAATAAATTTTGGATTTAAAGACGAATACCCGTAATAGAGACCTCAATGACTTTTTAAAACTTTAGGATATTTTATATTCTTTTGTCATTAAATAAGAGATTTATAATTTAAATCCTACGCCTACTCAAAAAATCAATTGGTTTTGACTTAATGACAAATAACAATCATTATATAGCATATGTCATTGGTTGAAATCTTATCGTATCTAAAATTTTATGTATTATATATATTTTATGTATTACAATGAACTTATTGAAGAGTATTAATTAGAGCACTTGACTACATCCTTTGATGTTTATTATACAAAAATTTATAGTAGACTAAATCTTAGACTAATCTATATATATAATAATAGATAAAACAGAGAGAAACTCAAATAGAATTTCAAATTAGAATTTCAATTTTATGCCATGTGTCTAAATTTAGATTCTCAAATTTGCGTCACTTCTCCTAACCAAAACTCAAAAAAAAAAAAAAAAAATCTAATTAGATTATAAATTGGACTCCAATTTTGTGTTCTGTATCTTATCTAAATTTTCTAATTTTTGTACCCAAATAAATGATGCATTAACATTTAAAACGGAAGCCAAGAAAATCACAATGATAATACTCATTGGTCTAAGCAAAAATATCTCACTTGCACACTTTTATATGTGAACTCAAAAATCTAATTAGATTATAAATTGGACTCTAATTTTGTATCATGTATCTTATCTAAATTTTCTAATTTTTGTATCCAAATAAATGATGCATTAACATTTAACACGGAAGTCAAGAAAACCACAATAATAATGCTCGTTGGCCTAAGAAAAAACATCTCACTTGCACACTTTTATGAGTGAACTCAATAGATTTTGGAGCTCTTCTAATCCCACTACCAAAACTAAGGAGTCCAACGAGAAAGACTATAAAAATAAAACATCATCTCCTTCTAATGCCATATCGTCATCCCATGCCTCTTTTTTCTCTCTTAACCTCTACCAACTAAATCCACACACTATCCTCTCCTCCTCCTTTCGGATTTCTAAGAGTAAGGCCGGATTCAAACACAATGTTCAATCCCACTCTTCCTTACTTCACACTCTCATACATTACCGCTTCATTGGCGCCTTCAAGAAGATTCCAAACTCAATGATTAGTTTTTATCGTTAATTTTGTAATATGTGTCCAATTTCTAATTGTAGTTTAACTTTGTCTATGTCTTCTAATCCCACTACCAGAACCAAGGAGTCCAACGAGAAAGACTATAAAAATAAAACATTATCTCCTTCTAATGCCATATCGTCATCCCATGCCTCTTTTTTCTCTCTCAACCTCTACCAACTAAATCCACACACTATCCTCTCCTCCTCCTTTCGGATTTCTAAGAGTAAGGCCGGATTCAAACACAATGTTCAATCCCACTCTTCCTTACTTCACACTTTCATAAATTACCGCTTCATTGGCGCTTTCAAGAAGATTCCAAACACAATGATTAGTTTTTGTTGTTAATTTTGTACTATGTGTCCAATTTCTAATTGTAGTTTAACTTTGTGCTATATGTTCAATTTGATTTTTAAATAATGTTGGTGTTAAGTTACCTCCATTCATAATACTCAATGTGGAAACTGAATCTACCAATATAAACGTCTAATCATCACAATTGTCAATATTTCTGTGCGTAAGCACATATTACATGCTAGTAATAAATAATACTTAACTACAACTAAAGCAGCATTTTGATTAATTTATTTACATTTAAGTTGGATTAGATTTAATGATCCAAAATTAATTAGAGTTATTAACAATGAGCTCTCCAGCTTCTAATCTAGAGGCATATTGTCAAAAGAAGCAGTGAAATTAACTTTATAAAATGATGGGTTAGGGTCCCATACTCTCATCACCTCTATATTGATCCTTTTTCTTTTTAATAATACATTCTTATTGGGTCAAACTTTTACAACTTTTTTTTTTTGGTTAAGGACTTTTACAACTTTGGACCTTTGGTAGAGATTTATTAATTAATTTATTATTTTTGGTTCTTAGCGGTGAAGACAAGGGAATCTACCCCAAATACAAACCCCCCCAGAAAAATAGGCCATTGATTAATAAATTCATTGACAACTCTTTCTATTTATTCATGTAAGTGTTGGATTATAAAACTTTGATGCTGATATTTCTAAATCATATGTCGGAATGCTTTTTACATAAAAAGTCTTTTCATCTCACAAGTCTCTATAGTGGTGCTGAATTGCTCATCACTTTGAAATAAGGTGCTATTTGATACATTTTTTTCCTTTTCCTCTACCTTTTTTCAACTTCTTCTAGCTGATTCAGTCAGTCTCTCATCAAATTTATCCCATTGAAATATCCCTTACTTTTCTTCTCACACACACACACACACACACACAAGCACAAGAAAGTGATTTCAGTAGAAAGCATGGAAGAAGAAGCAGCAACAACAAGGAGGTCACTACTGTTAAATAAGCTGTTTCTAAACATATACTTAAGCTTGGGTATTGAGTATTTAGATTTTGTTATTTATTTATTTTTTTTGGTGTGTCCCAAATGCTTAATTTCTGTATATTTATGTGGGTTAATAATTTTATATATATTTTCCAGGAATAAAAAAATTTAAATATTGTTATGGGAAAATTATACTTCCAATTCCAAACACTTGAGGTAAGTTTGCCTTTCATCCCTTAAATTCAAAATTTTGAATTTGATCGTTAAATTATAAACGTGACAATTTAATATCTTTATTACTTTTCAAATCAAATTTTATTTTTTGTGTATGTATATGGCCAAATATATAGCATGTTAAATAATAAATAATACATTGTTGTGCCATTAGTGATCTCTCTCTCTCTCTCTCCTTATTTGATTAAATTACTAATTTAATCTTCATCCATTGGACAAAGTTAAATTTAGACTCTTAACTATTAATTAAGTCAATTTAGACTTTCAACATTTAAAATCAAGTCAAAATCATCCATAATTTTCATTCTATTTAACTTTTAAGAGAAGTAATAGTTGTTTCTCAAAAAAGGAGAGAAGTAATAGTTTTTTTAGTTTTTTTTTTTTTTTTTTTTTTTGAGGAAGAAGAGAAGTAATAGTTAAAAATGATTTAATTTTGTAACTTTTACACTTCCCAAAATAACCTTTTATTCTATGCTTCATTCTTGTTAAAATTTAAACAAAGAGAATATTTAAGGATCTAATTGAAATGATTTTGAAAGTTAATGGATTAAATTGATAAAAGTAATAATTAATGGATTAATGGACCAGATTGAGCTTTACCTAATAATTGGAGGACCAAATTAGTAATTTAACTCTTTCTTCTTCTTCTTCTTCTTCTTCTTCTTCTTCTTCTTCTTCTCTCTCTCTCTCTCTCTCTCTCTCTCTCTCTCTCTCTCTCTCTCTCTCTCTCTACAATCGAGGCCCACAACACACCCATGCCCACTAATGACTCTAACGAGATTGGCAAAGTTCCCTAACAAAACATGGAGCTAACAATAAAGAATCCAAATTATCGGTGTTACAAAGGCTTTCTTGGCCCGATTATAAAAAAAGGCTTTCTTGGCCCATTAGAGTTGTGATTTTAGTTTAAAAGGTACTATAAAGATGAATAATGGTTAAATGAATAAATTTATTGTTTCCTAACTAGTATTTGAAAAAAGTCATAGTTTATCATGGTATTATACTACTATAGAAGAAGTTCTTTCCCACTCAAGCTAATGATTTATCATTTATGATTGTTTTGTAGGTGGGATATTCTTCACCATCTGAATCTGGAATTGAGGATGACCTTAGCCTTACTTCAGCTGAGGTTAAATTTAACTAAAGTAGTATTTAAACATTTTATTACATTATCTAAATAGTATTTAAACAGACAATGCCTTTAGTCTTTATACACACTTATCTTGTGGTCGTTCAATGTTTGGATTTCACACTGATGGATTCACCTAGCCCAAAAAAAAAAAAAAAAAAAATTAAACAAAGCTTCATATCTAGATAATAATAATAAAAGAAAAAAAAAAAAAACAGTTTTTGAGTGATTGTTTAATTATATATATATATAAAAGAAATTGTATGAAAATTTTGTACATATTAAAAATATCATGCTCAATTTCTTGTCAAGACCCAAATCCAATTCTATTTGGTGTGTAAGCAAGAGAAATAGAGCTTAATTCTTTCAATTCCAAAGAACTTGGCCTTGATATCTTTAACCATAAATATGTAGTTATAAAAGTTTTTTTGTTGTCGTTGATGTAGGCAGGTTGTTATTCTAAATCACACAATCTCTCTCTCTCTCTCTCTCTCTCTACATTTATTTTATTTATTTTTCTCGTTTTTCACATGGTATCATGGCTATGTTGTACCTTTTTTAACTTAGTATTAGAAAAATTCGAGTTGGGGTTCAAAAAAGCACCGTGGTGGATGTTGTCAACCACTTGGAGATTGATATCTTAAGAGGGTAATGAGTCTTGGAGGATCGATCAAAAAGGCCTGAGATTAGTTTTTAGGGTTTTTTTTTTTGAGAGAAAGGAAAGAATAGATGAGTCATTAGTTAGTAATTCTAATAAAAAAATTAAAAATTAAAATCTTCATTTTGGTGGGGGGGGGGGGGTGTTGGGTGGGTGTGTAAGATGAACAAACAAATAGTGTTTTAATAGACTGCAATCAACCTGAATAGTGTAGGGTGTGTCATATGAGTCATGAGAATGAACTCTTTTATGGGCTGGGCCTAATTTGCCAGTAGCCAGCCCAAGCTAAGACTTGGGTTTGCTCTTCAAGTATATTTAAGACCTACACCCATTACAATTGTATGACTTTTCTTGTTAAGAAACTTGTTACTAAATTGAAAGTTTATCATGTTTCTAACAGAAAAATTTAGCTTTTAAATCCTCATTTTCCCAACTATTGAATTATCAAAAAGAAAAAAAAAATGTAAAGTGAAGTTGTTTCCTAAGAAAATGTAAAGTGAAGTTTTTCAAACCCAAGATTATGAGGCCTTAGAAGCCGATTAGGCCAACACCATGAAGTTATGAGATACTTTTTAAAAAGAGTTGTTCTTAAAGCAAAATTATGTTTTTGCACCACAACTTTTCCCATCAATAACACTTCAATTCTCATGAATTTTATTATATCATCAATTGAGTTTTTTTTTTTTTTTTTTTTTTTTTTTTTTTTTTTTTTTTTTTAATCATGCTTTCAAAACCATTAATTGACTCAAAAGGACACTTGGTGACCATTTCATACAACTTAATTTTTTTTTAATTTAAAACTTTTGAAGATGGATTGTTTGAAAAAGTTGTTGTATGAAAATAATGAGGCTGTTTTAAATTTTTAATAGAAAAAAGAAGAAGAAGAAGTGAGGTTAAAAAACTATATTTACTATTTCAAAATGGGATGCCAAATGAGTACTAAATCCACTGAATTTATAAGGAAATCTATAAGGAGGTAATGTATAGTTTATCTTTATTTTTTAATACAAGATTGTATCGATTTTACATAATTGTAAGGCAAGTCATGTGTTGATTAGTACAAAGGATTTTTACATTAATAAAAGTGGTTTAGGTGCATAATTTTGTTTATTGTTTTTCTGCCTGTTTCATTCCATGATTTAGATTCATTTTTCCTCATTTCTGTTTTCACATATGGTGCAGTATTCAATTTTTGGTTCAATATTGACAATTAAAGCAATGCTAAGTGCAGTATTTAGTGGGAAAATTGTGGATTTCATTGGTAGGAAAGGTGTAAGTTATTTCATGCTCTAAATAATTCTGCAACCTCTACATTTTCAGTTTCACAATCTACCAACATTTTCAACTAATTAATATTAGTTTATCTTGTGAAACAGGCAAAGGGAGTTTCAGAAATATTCTGCATCCTCGGGTGGCTTGCAACAGTATTTGCAAAGGTGTAATCCGCTTTTCTTTTTTCTTTTTTCCATTTTAACACTTCTTTTAATTAGGACCTTTTCCTCTATTTAAATTTTATTTTTGTTAGAAATGCCTATTCAAATTTATTGCGTTAGTATTACAATTTTTGTACTACATGCCTAAATTAACCAAATTTATTCTATGGTTAATATATCTAGGAGAAAAAAACATTTTCTCTTTTTATTTTTGGAGCAGTTCGCAATAAAAAACAAACAATTTTTTCCCTTTTTTTTTTCTCTTTATTTTTGGGGCAGTTCACAATCAAAAACCGAACAATTTTTCCCTTTTTTTCCCCCATTAAGTGTTGAAAACAAGCAAATACCCCCTATTATTAAATTATCTATTAAATCCTAACTGAATATTTTGATTCTTGAAATATATTCCATTGTTCTCTACCAATGTCTTTTGACTCTTGTGAGTACGCTATTATCTTTCGGCTCCCATGATGCTATCCTTTGTTGGTGTCTTCTGACTAGCTGTGCTTCTCTCCTCAGGCTACGTTCTCTAACCACCATTTGTCATTGACCGTCATACCATTGTCATTTTTCTTGCATATGCCATCTTCTGGTGATTGTTCCTCTACCATTTTCCCATGATGTACATGTTCCATTGTACATCGTGCCTGGTTCATTCAACGTCCAGTATCTATATGGTCACACTTTCCTTCATGGTCTCAATTTCAAATTCAAGATATCTTCAAGCTTTCACATTGAGTTTAAAGGAAGTTGCTAGAGATATCTGTCCAGATTATTGTACTTACTACTTATATTATGAGGCTTATATTGCAAGCCTGACTTGCTACTATACTCTAGGTCATTTTATGGTTAGCCTAGGGTTAATCTCAATGGGCTCATTATAATATAGAGTTTAATATAGTAAAGATGTAGTTACTCAAGGCTTTTTGCTGTACATATAGGCCACCAAATTAAAGCATGTTAATTTTTGTGTGTTTTTGTACTCTCTCTCTCTCTCTCTCTCTCTCTCTCTCATAATCTCAACATCAATTCTAACACTTTTTCTTTTCACTTATGTTTGATTATTTGCAGCCTACATTCTTTCTCCAATTTTGAATAATAGCTTTGGGTTTAACATTAGAAGAAGTCATATTTAATTCATTGTTTTTGTTTGAATTTCAAGCTCAAATCCTAGATATACTTCAAAACATGTCACCAAGTAGGATATTTGCAATACTTGTTGTTCCTTTGGGTATTATTTCACAGTTTACAGGCTATCTGATTGTAAATGATTATATAAGGATCAAATAATAAAAAGACATAATTAAAGATAAAAAGTGAAGGCTGGGTCAGGAACCATAGTGGATAATTAATTGTTTAGGTGGAATCAAACAGAAGGGAATGATATTAAAAAGTAGAAAAAAGGTCATAACATAAAATTTGTGATTTAACAGGATGCTTGGTGGCTTGACCTTGGAAGATTTTTAGTGGGATGTGGAATTGGGATTCTTTCTTATGTGGTACTTATAAATTTATAATTACAAAGTTTGAACATCAAATTTGATCATTTATCAAAGTGATGAAGAATGATTTTTAAAAATTCTTTTACAGGTTCCTGTTTATATTGCTGAAATTACACCTAAGAATGTTAGGAGATAATTTACATCACTTGGTCAGGTAGATGGCCTGATCATCGATTTGAATTAGTAGTTAGCTTCATCGTTTATGTGCCTATGTATTATCCACTTTTCAGTTGATGATAAGTGGTGGCAAGGCTCTCACATTTCTTATTGGTTCTCTTGTCAATTGGCACACCTTGGCTCTAATAAGTTAGTCTTGTATAGTTCTTAATCAATCAAAACAAAACTCCATGAACTTGGCTTGTATTTGACATCATTTTCATTTTTCAGGAATCATTCCGTGTCTAGCACATCTGCTTGGCGTATGTATTCTTGATTTTTTTTCCATTCCTGAGTCTCCTAGATGGTTGGTGAGTCCAGTTCAATGTATTCTTGATTTTTTTTCCAGGTTGGCTTGTGCATGGTGCATCAACCAAGAAGGGGGCAAATTTTGCTTATTCTTCCTTTTTCTGGTACTTGTCAAAGCCTAAAACAAGTGAAAACCAAATTTAACATTGTAATTCTAGTTTAGGAATTAATGAAGCAATAGTGTTTCATCACTATGCATATTCATATGATGGGTGATGAGTCTCATTACATGCAGGCCAAATGTGGTCGCCTAGAAGAGTTTGAAGTTAGGCTGCAATTCCTTAGGGGAGAAAATGCTGATATTTCTCAAGAAGCAGCTGATATCATTGTAATTTCTTTTTTGTTCAAACTTCATGAAGGAGCAGCTAACATTGAAAACAAGTAATGCAATTGGCTTTCCTCGTCTTTCAGGAATATACCGAAAACTTTCGATGGATATCTGAAGATGGAGTTCTGCACCCATTCCTGGGGAAATATGCTTATTCAATCATAGTAAGCATTATCAATTATTCTTACGTGTTGCCAAGGCCGGCTCAACAACTTTGGGGGCCTTAGGTGAAAATTTTAAGTGCGGTCTTTTTTATAGCTAAATATTAATTAAAGAATATGTATAGATTTTTATATTTAAAATCTATTTTTCTTATTTTTTGAGATGCAAAATTACTAGAAATGAATTGATATGATATACATTAAATTATTAATTAGTGTGATAATTTATAATAATTGATAAAATAAAAGTATGCATTAAAAAAAATATGATAAATTATTAATTAATATATAGTGGGACCAGCTATGATGCGCTGTGGGCTTTGGGCAAACTGTGCAGTGCTGTATGCACTGTGCAGTCTTGTCTGCACAACCCACAACTTGTGTAGTCTTGTCTTAACTTTTTTTTTTTTTTAATCTTCTGCATTTTAGGATACATTAAAGCATTTTTAATGCATTTTATTGACCAATAAAAGTATTTAAAAATTGTTTTAATTAAAATATATAGATAAATATATTATATATATATATATAAATATATATTACAAGTGGGGGCCTTCTTTTATTTAGGGCCTTAGACAATTGCATCAATTGCATTATATGTTGAGCCGGCCCAGCGTGTTGCCTATTTCCTTCAATATCTTTTGTGGTGTCAAGAAAATTTGAAACTGTTTTAGGTTGCAGTTGGGCTGATGGCATTTCAAGAATTTGGAGGACTTAATGGGTTTGCATTTTATACAAGTTCTATATTTGAGTCAGCAGGTAAATAATGTGACTATTGTAATTTCTTATGGTTAGTTGAAAGAAACAAATCATAGAGAAATGAAGACATAATAGTTATTGTGTGGCAGGTTTTTCAAGTAAGATTGGGACTACATTAGCAGCAGTTGTTCGGGTTTGTAATTCTTTTTATATATGGTTTATAACTTTCTTCTTTTCTAAAATTCAGTAATCATTCCTCTGCAGATTCTAATGACAACTTTAGGGAGTACTCTTGATAGATAAGTGTGGAAGACGACCGCTTCTAATGGTCAGAGCAGAGCAAAATTCAATTTATGTTTGTAGTTAATTGACAATCCAATACTGAATTCTGCCAATGCCTGCAGATATCTGCGACTGGAGCTTGCTTAGGTTGTGTCCTCACCTATGAAGCACGGGTGCGTTTCGGGACTCGGGTGCGGGTGCGGATGCGGGACTCGGCAATTTTTGAAAAAGGTGGGTGCGGGTGCGGCGGGACTCGGCGATTAAAAAATTATTAAAAATATTTTTATTTATATTTTTAATATATTACTAAGCATATTTTTTCACATTATATAAACATATACCAAATTTAAGAGCAATACTAGATAATAAATTAAAAATATAAATAAATGTATGAATTGAGAGGGGAGTGTAGGGTGTGAGAAAGAATACTTGAGTGAGAGGGCTGAATTTCGGCCGGAATCGGCCGAAATTTCGGCCTGAATCGGCCGTTTCGGCGGTTCGCCGATATCAGCCGAAACAACCCGAGTCGGCGCTATTCAGCCCGATTCCGGCCGAATCAGCCCGAGTCTCAGCTGCGTCGGCGCGATTCGGCGCGAGTTGGCTCGAAAAAAAAAAGACACGTGGCAGACGCGGCTCGACGCGGCACCGACGCGCGGGCAGTGACGTCGCCCGTGCATCGCCGCGTCGCGCCGCGTCCGTGCATCAGAGGTCCTCACTGGATTTTCATTCTTCTTGCAGGTTAAATACTAAGCAGACTTTATAAATATCTACAATGTGTTTAATTATTTTTAAATTATTACTTCATCCAAAAAAGTTGAAAATTTCATAAGCAGGATCTGCAAAGCGGGAAGGAGCTCATTCCCATTTTGGTGCTTATTGGTGTGTTGGTAATGCAAACTAACTATATGGAAACTTTTTCATTTTTTTAAATTAAAATACTAGAAGAAAGATTTTACTTTCCTCCTATTTTGTTTTGCAAAAAAAGAAGAATCTAAGATGGGCATTTCTGCATTAGTTTTTTCTACAACATTAAGCAAGTTGTAAGCAATTTCAAATAAATCAAAGTAATTAAAGCCAAAGTCGAAGCAAGTTGACCTTATTAGTTATTGCTCCCAAAACAAAGTGTCACTGGTCAGGCCTTGGTAGCAATGCTTGCCTATATCTTAAAACGCTAACTGCTGTGCAATACACATCTGATTTACACCCAAGACCCAATTTTGTTTGCTTTATCTCTCCCATGCCTTGCACATACAACATTTACTAGGGAACACAAAGTTTTGGCTCGAGTAAGTCACAATGGGAACTTGAGTTATTAAGCAATTGAGCATAAAGTTTTCATGTGTTACTTGTCCAGTTGTGTATTGATCATATAATTATGCAATTAGGTATACTTGGGCTCGTTTGAGCTAGGCATGGGAGGAATACCATGATTTTTTTTTTTTTTTTTGGATGGAAAATACCATGGATTATTATGTCTGAGGTATGACCACTTCTGTTAAGCTTCATTTTTCTACTCCATAACTATTACAGTTTGGTCTGACGAATTGGTTAAACGATTCATGAGCTGAACTGTGGTTTGACTGTTAACTAGGTCTGACTTTTTTCTAATTTATTTTTAATTTTCCAAACCTTAAAAACATATTTGTTTCAATTTGGGTGCATTATGAATTGGTAGGTGTCCATAATGCGAAGCATAATATAAGGTGAAAACTTTAAACTACTTGGTTCCATAGATTTATTAATGAAAACCAAAGCATTTATCATCATACCGCTATTAGATGCTTCCCTCAGGGAAATTGCCTTGCTCGAGCTTCACTCAACTAGACCATCTCGCGAAACTTAAAATGCCTCAAACAGAAAGATCGATCGAACTTTGCGTGATTATTGCACGAGTAATCATAAAAATCGAACTTCACTCCATCGGTGTGACACTTGCTCATGGCCAAGCCTATGAACTTTGCATAAACCGCTTGGTCATGAGTTACGTTGTCACACATGAATTCAGCATGTTTTCTGCCCATATCTGCATATAACCTTATGATATCAGGCACATACCGTTTGTGGCTGAATAGGGTCACTACTCCCTAGGGACTTTAAGTCGTCCATATTATAGGAACAAGGCCCATGGCCTAAAGGGGCTGTGTATGGTTTGTCTGATGAATTGGGTTTTTAGTGGTATAGCATGTAATCAGCCATTAAGAGCCCTTTTGTCCATTAAAGGATCCATCGCCATAAAGGCCTACTAGTCTCATTCATTTGCTGACTTTGGTTCCAAGGTTTGGCACTTAGTCAACTGGGAAAGAACCTATTCTTCCATAAAGAAATCTACGACCGAAGTGATATGGCCTTTCTCATATATTGACTTGGGCTTCAAGGTCGGACACATATTCCGCCAAGAAATAGCCCATTCGTTTGTAAAGAGATCCATTAGCCAAAGGGCCAAGTGCACTAGTCTTGCTCATCCACTAAATTACACAAAATTGGACAAAAAATTTCACACATTATTACATTACATGGAAAATTGTTAATGGTAAGCATTCACATCCCAGTTTGTAAAAAATTTTCTACTTTACAAAAATATATATATATATATATATTTTATCTATTTTATTAACTCATTTTATAATTTACATAACATTTCAGTTTTTATTTTTACAAATGACTCATTAAAATAGTATGAACTACCCTATCAACTCATTCTCTCTCTTCTCTCCCATCTCTCTCTTCCATCTTTTTTGCACTTTTATTTACTTTTATGTTTAGCAACCATGGATAGTAGGTTGTATGGTTGCCAAAAAATTTTAGCAACCGACACTTGGGTAAAGCTCAATTTGAGTGGGTAGGTTGGTAAAATAGCAATTTAGGGGGTGCAATGCTAAATAAAAAAGTTAGGTTAGTAATGAACTTAGATGAAAAAGAGAGTCTATACTCAATAGATACAAAAAAAATTGACAAAAAACTTTATACCCAACTACATGTGGCAGAGCGTTAGTAATAGGTAAAACAATGATGTTAGTAGTAAGAAAAAAGATGATCGCTTACTGGCAACAAAGTCGAAATTTTCCCTTTGACTAGAATCCTCAAAATCAGTCATAAATTCCCCGACTTTATAAAGTCACTTTGGCTGTGGTTCCTCATCAGAATAGCCTTCTCCACTAGGTCCAACCCCTTCATCCTCATCATGCCTTCGCTTATTTCTGCTACCTTCTGAGGCTGAATCGTCAGGATCATGATCCTTAGAGAGCATGCTGCTGTAGATGCCTAGGGTATATTTCTGAGCTATGCAACTTCGTGTTCTTCTGGTTGATATTGTTGTAATTTAAACTTGCAGGTATTTCTACATTTATAAACAAGGTTACTCTTGTTGAAACGCCACTTTTGATCCTTGGAATTGGGATGACTGTGTGCCCATTGACATTCAACGAGTTACTTCCATGCCGTGATTTTTCTTATGTGAAAGAATTTGCTGTCCTTGGATGTTTCTAGAAGAGAAGACCTAGATAGACATTCCCTTCCACCACCAGAAGATTCCACCTAACCTGTTGCTAAAGATTTGTCAACATTATAGTAAGGACTAGCTAGAAATTAAAGCTTGTTGTAATGCAGCTTATGCTAACGTATTAACTTGTTACTACTACCTATGTACATATATACATGTATTTGTAATGTGTGTGCGCATGACATCTAAATTTTGTGTCAGGATCAATGTGCGTTTTTGGTCATACTTTTAACATAGTGAATTTTGTTGTATATTCAGGTTAGGGAATATGACTACAAGTGAGACCAAAGTGATTTGTGTGCTGCAGGGGTAGTTCAGGTTTTGGATGTTGGTTGTGTGGAACAGGGACGGAACTATGATCAAAATTTGGGGGGGCCGAAACCTCAATAAAAAAAATTCTTTAAAATACAAATTAGCATATATTTAACATTAAGAAAATATCAACAAAAGAGAGGAGAAACAAAATAACCGTTTATTAATACATTTTAAATTAATAATTTAAAAATAGAATTCAACATTCTTTTAAATAACAAAAATTATCTATAGTTGATTTTGTACTAAACTTTGCAACAATCTCCCTTTCAATCCTAATTTTCTTTTGATTAATGATACATGAATTTATATAATAAAATTTGTAATACTAATGACTGTACACTACATATTAGCACCAATTTATTAACACAACTATTCAATTCTATAATACCCCACATAAAATTAAACTAATTTACTAATAAACAACCAACTAGTAAGTAGTAAGTTAAAAAAAAAAAATTTAAGTTAAAAATTAATAGCCAAACACACCTGCCATCCCACCCCACACACTGATTAATGGCCACCCAAGCACACCACTCTCACTCACTACAAGTACATTAACTTGGTTTGTAATTTGTATTCATCTATCTTTCTTCTTTTTTTCTTTGCACATTTTTTTTTTAGCAAAAATAGTCATATCTTTTTCATGAAAATTCAAATAGTCAATCTTAACACTTATAAAAAAAATAGCTTGAATCTAAGAAGAAAGAGTAAGAAACAACCAACACAGTAACACAGATGTTGTAGTATAGTTGTTTGCCGGTTGAGTTTTATCATTTTCATGAGCCAATTTGTAACTTATTGGGAGGGAGGCCAAAAATAATTATTTTGGGCTCAATTGTTAAACTATTTGTTAAATGTGTAGACTATTACTATTTAAAAAAAAAAAAAATTGTGGGGGGGTGGGGGGGGGGGGGGTGATGGCCCCCCTCAGCCCCATACTAGTTCCGTCTCTGTGTGTGGTTGCAACCTTCTCTACTTACCTCCTTCCCTTGGATATACAAACAATGTCCTTTGCTCCCAAAGATGGGAATGAGAAACAAATTCAATTTGCATTAAGAGCAAGAATTTGGTGCAACGATCTCTGCTTTAGCCACAAAACAGCGGCCATACCCCAGTAGCTTCTTTGAGATGGTTCACTGTTCATGGTTGTTGTGTGGTTTGAAAATGGTACCTTTCCACCCTAAAGATATTTGTTTATGTTGCATTGGTTGGATGGGAAATGTAAATCCAGAAGCAATTATAAACATAAGCACCTAGTTTTCAGTATGTTTTTCACAGTATCTGGAGGAGTTCAGGATATATGTCTGGTGTGGCTGCTAACTCTCAATCGGTTTTCTGTGCTGCTGTTCCTGATGGCTGAAGAAGCGAATATTTGACCTCATGCAATTCAAAAAGGCTTACTACTTGTAAGATAGTTCAGGGTTTCTCTAATTTCTCGAAAACCTGGTGCAAAAGAATGTTTGCTCCTTCTTGATAAGATAACAAGCAGAATTGAATCCTGGACAGCAAGGGACCTTTCCTTTGCAGGATGGCTTCAGTTCTTTACGGCCTTTAGGTTAAACTGGTCCAGCTTCCCAAAGAATTTTATCAAGGCTATGGAAAGGAAAAGGAGCTTTAGGGGGCTAAAGTATCTTGGGATGTTGTATGCAAGCCAAAAGATAAGGTGGATTAGGTTTGAATGAGGTGCAAGAATGGAACTAAGAAACTGATGATGCCAAGAATCAACTCAGTAAGCTGCAAGGCCTTCACGTATTTCTGACGAACCTGCACAGGTAGAAAGAACCTCAAAGGGAAGTACCGGCGTGGTACCGGCCAACGACCCTCCGATGGTTAAGTTAGTGTTGCTCACAACTCTAGAGTACCAGAGTTGGGGTAAAAGCATGCGTATCTCGATTTTGGAGGGCGTGGAAGTATTTATAGTAGTAGTAGGAGCCATTGGCCAAGGTGTGCTGGAGAAGATATCACTTTTCCGGAATTGCCCCCGAGTAGCGTGGAGCGCAGTATACTTCTGGGACAATTCAGCGTGCTAGGCAAGACCCCCTTTTGGGAACAATCATATTCCACAAGATATCTGTCCAGATAGTAGCGTGCTCGACAAGACTCATTTTCTTAGGGTAGCGTGCGTGACAAGATAGGCTTAGGTGCCCCTTGCCTCTCTCCGTCGACGGTCTCCCCCGTCACTCTGTTCGATGGTCGCGTCGTTAGGGTCCACCGTCCATTGTCATACATAGCACCGTCACCTCGCGCAGGGTGCCGGTGTCTTAGTGGAAGTTTTATCCCTATCAGGTGCCCCCTCAGCCCATTAGTCCGTGAACGCACAAGAGACGGAGTAATGGGATGACGGTCCCCATTCGCAACGAGAGAGCCGAATAAATAGGCTGTCATTCAATAATTAATGCGGGGTAATTAATATAGGGCACGTGTCGTCGACTTAATGTCCGTGTGCAAAAAACGAGGCGCCCCCTCGCATTCCGTGCTACCCCCATATATAAGCCTCTCTTCTTTTGCCTCATTTTTCACTTTTCACTCAAATCAAGCGATCAGAGCTCATCCGTTCACTCGGCCAGAAAAGCATTTGATCCATCAACCTGTTTGCCCGTCACGTTCTCGCAACCGTCGTTTACACCCTTCAGCAGCGAAATCGACCGGTAAGTACTTATCATTCCCTCGTTCACTTTTACCACCGTTAGGTGTCTTTAGGGCAGTTGAACTTAGGGTTTTCCGTCATATGTAGATGTAGATGTCTAGCGTGTCCAGTAATCAATCGTTTGTCCGCGAGGGAGCGGGCTACGATGAAGTTAATCCATCGGGTCCAAAGGATCCTACAACTTCAAGTGAAGAGAGCTCGTCTACCTCTTCCTCTTTTTCGAGTAGTGGTAGGACGGAGAGTAATCTTAGTGACGGACTAGGGGAGGGTGAATAACAAATCCAATCCGTCATAGGCACTGATGGGATGAGGAGGTTCATCATGCTCTCGCTATGGACGGTGAATGATTTTACGTCCACAATAAAGGAGTCGCACTTCAAAACACTGAGGAGCAAGTACTAGATACCCGACAATATACCCATCCGTCTGCCCAATAAGTTTGAAAAGTGTTATTACCACGGCGTCAGGGGTGTCGGGATCTACGAGCAAATGCTCAAGGCTGGGTTGAGATTTCCCTTGACTCAACTGCACCGTCATCTCCTTCATTACTTAGGATTGTCCGTCAACTAGGTTTCTCTAAATGCCTGGAGGGTTTTCCTTGGGGTGGAGGTACTGTACGGGTCAATGTCAAAGGGGAAGAAAATGTTAACAGTGGAGGAGTTCTTCCACTGCTACCGTCTAGTAGAGATTGTAAAATCACGAGGGATGTACAACTTTGTTGCTAGGAGCCCGTTGTTGAGGTTAGTGAGTGATACTCCAGATTCCAATAGGGACTGGAAGTCTAGGTATTTTTTTATGGACGGGAATGAGTGGATGTGTCATCCAGGGGAGACCGAATTTATGCCCGTCGACACAACATGAGGAGTTTTACCCCCGTCTGGTATGCGTCCTTTCATATTTTTATTTTTTTTTTTTGCAAACACCGTCGATTTCTGACCGTCTTCTTTTGCAGCCCAGGACCGTCCAGAAGTTTCTCTTGAACAGTGGAGTTTTTTGGAGAAGATTTTCCAAAAAACTGAGTTGATGGAAAGATCTTGGGCCACATTGGTGACGTTAAAAACAATCTGTTGGCATTGTGACGGGCCTGAACCGTCCGAGGAGGCACTGAAGTACGAGATACAAGTCCGTTCCCTTGAATTTCAAGTTTCTTTCTTTGTCATCAACTCACATACCGTCTACTTTTGCAGAAATGGAGGAAGCAAAGAGGAGGGCTTTCATCAGGTAACAAGCTGCTGCTAAGAAGAAAGATGCACAAGCAGGGGGGACGGGCGCGCCCAAGCTGTCCATTACAAAGAGGAAACCCGGCCCTGAGGCGGACCGTCATGCCAAGAAGGCAAAGGTCGCGTCCGAGACCATTGTGGGCTTGGAGGTGGAGGTGAAGGTCCCTGTTAAGCATGGCAAGGGAAAGGGGCTGATGACGGGTGGTCCGGTACCCAACGTTGAGAAGCCACCCGTCCTCTTGCGCGAGGATTCCAAGTATGCTATAGAGAGGCTGTCCTCGATCCTGACGGCGGAGGATTATGAGGACCTTGGAAACCACTCGACGGAGGCAATGGGTGAGACGGGCCTCTTCAACCTTGCCCAGGTAAACACGTTACCCGTCATTATCGCATTTCCGTTCATTTTTATTCCTCGTCATTTTGACTTGACATTTCTTTATTCTAGGCCGTCCTTATGATGAAGGGTCTTATGGACCGTTATGTTCATGAGGAGACGGCTATAAGCTGTCTACGGGCTAAGGCGGCCGCGACGGAGGTTGAACTTGCTCAGTTTAAGGCCTGGAAGGTGCGTATGGAAAAGAAGCTGACTCTGTCTGAGTAGGAGAGGGGCGAGTTGGAGAAGCAGATGGAGGTGCTGCAAAGAGTCCTTGGAGATAAAGAAGAAGAGATTTTATCCGTCAAGGACCAATTCCGTCAAGCCAAAGAGGATGCCGTCAAGGATTATCGGGACTCTGAAGCTTACCTGACGGAGTTGGGCAGCACCTTTGCTGACGGCTTTGACAACGCCCTTCGTCAGGTAAAGGCCTTGCACCTCGAGCTGGATCTTTCAAAGGTTAGCATCGACGAGGCCCAAGCCCAGACGTCCGTCCTTCCTGAGGCCTCGGGTAGCACTGATCATTTGTTCGATGAGGATTAAGATACTAAAGGTGCCGGGACTCGAGAAGACGAAGCAGGGACAGCTGGCCATGATCACGCCCAAAGCCGAGATGATGAAGTGAAAGTTGTTGACTCCCCCGTCGAATGATCTTGTAACTTTGTAATAATATTAATTCTTGGACCGTCATGAACAGTTTCCTTTTAAGGCATTTTAATGTGTATTAATTTTTTACCGTCGTGAACAATGTTGCCGTTTAAGGCATTTTTATTAATGCACTTTTTATTTCATACTTGTTCTTGTGTGTATAGCCTGCTTTTACTTTAAGCTTTATGAATGATTTCCTTTGTATGCCTTTTGAGCTTTTGTGAAGCTGTCAGCTTTATAAGCCGTTGGGTTTCAAGCATATTAGCTTTTAGTGTCGTCATCATTTTGACAATGTGGTGGATTTTGGGCCCGTCGTCCTTAGAATGCCGTCGCCTTTTAGACTTAGTCTTTTTGGGCAATTGCCTTTTTAGGACAATGTGTTGGCTCTTGGGCCCGTCGGCTTTAGAATGCCGTCGTCTTTTAGACTTAGCCTTTTGGGCAATTGCCTTTTTAGGACAATGTGGTGGCTCTTTGGCCCGTCGTCTTTAGAATACCGTCGTCTTTTAAACTTAGGCTTTTAGACAATTGCCTTTTTAGATGGTTGGCTTCTAAGCCGTCAGCTTTTGTGCTTGACACTCTTATGCCTTGTAGATTCTTTTTAGATTGTTGGCTTCTAAGCCGTCAGCTTTTGAGCTCGACGCTTTTACACCTCGTAGGATGGAGCCGTCAGCTTTTACACCGTCAGCTTTTATGCTCGACCGGATTTTATACTTAGGCTTTTTATATCGTTGGTCTTGGGTCGTCGGTCCTTGTACCGTCGACTTTGGTACCTCGCAAGTTCTGATGTTTAACACTTGACAAAATATAGAAGAGACTTTGAATAAACCTCTGTGTCTTGCATAATTTTTTAAGAAGGGGGAAACATGCCCTTTAAGTTCCAAAAATACATTAAAGCAGATTATAAGGGGTTGCTATTCTTTCTTACTGGTAGTACTTTCGTAGGTGTTCGGCGTTCCATGGATGGTGTAGTTTCTGTCCTTCTAGTGTTTCCAAATGGTAGGTGCCCTTCCTTTGTCATGCTGTGATCCGGTAAGGTCCTTCTCAGTTGGGGCCGAGCTTTCCTTGGGCGGGGTCTCTAGTGGCGCCCATGATCTTTCTTAGAACAAGGTCTCCGACCTGGAATTCCCTGTGTTTGACCCGGGAGTTGTAGTGTTTAGCCATGCGAGCTTGGTACCGCGTGAGCCTTTGCTCTGCTACTGCTCTGTTTTCGTCAATCATGTCGAGCTATAGGCGCAAGGCCTCGTTGTTCCTGCCTTCATTGTGGGTGTTCACCCTGTAGCTTGTGAGTCCTACTTCGGCAGGGATGACTGCCTCGGTTCCGTAGGTTAGCCGGAACGGCGTTTCTCCTGTAGGGGTCCTTGCTGTCGTCCTGTATGCCCATAATACACTTGGTAGCTCTTCAGGCCATATCCTCTTTGCCCCCTCAAGCCAATTCTTGATAATCTTTAGCAATGATCGGTTCGTTACATCTACCTGGCCATTGGCCTGGGGGTGGGCGGGAGAGGAGTAATGATTCTTTATTCCCAGCTGAGAGCAGAATTCTCGGAAGGGACCGTTGTCGAATTACTTCCCGTTGTCCGAGACTAGGACTCTGGGTATTCCGAACCTGCATATGATGGACCTCCAGACAAAGTTTCGGATGTTTTTCTCCGTGATGGTGGCCAATGCTTCAGCTTCTACCCATTTCGTGAAGTAGTCTATACCGACCACTAAGAACTTCAGCTGTCTCATGGCTGTCGGGAACGGGCCCATAATGTCCAACCCCCATTAAGCGAACGGCCATGGGGCTGTCATGGGGGTCAGCTCCTCCGGCGGCTGTCTGATGGTGTTGCTAAATCTTTGGCACTTGTCGTAGGTTCTGACATATGCTTGGGCGTCTTTTTGCATCGTGGGCAAGTAGTATCCTACACGAATCAGCTTGTGCGCCAGTGATCTCGAACCCGAATGGTTTCCGCATATTCCTTCGTGAACTTCCCTCATGATGTAGTCTGCTTCATCGGGACCCAAGCACCAGAAGTATGGGTGAGAGAAACCCCTTTTGTATAGGACGTCCTTTATCAATACGAACCTTGCCGCTTGGACTTTCATCCTTCTGGCGGCTTCTTTTTCATCGGGCAAGACGCCATCCTTCAGGAAAGAGATCAATGGCGTGGTCCAATTACTCCCGGAGCCTATTTCCTGCACACCAACATAGTCTATCAGCGGAGAAACCTGCACAAAGGAGAGCACACCGTCAGTGGCGGTCGCCTGTCCCGATGAGGCGGCCTTGGCAAGGCGGTCGGCTTGCTCATTTTCTTCTCTGGAGACCTGGACTATCTCTGCATTCAGTTCGTCCACCCTTCTCTTCGCTTGATGGAGATATTTCTTCATTTTATCGCCTCTGCATTCGTAGTCTCCATTTACTTGGTTCACGACGACCTGGGAGTCGCAGGAGATTACAACCCGGGCCGCTCCAGCCGCTTTGGCGAGGTCCAACCCAGTTATCAAAGCTTCGTACTCTGCTTCGTTGTTGGTGGTGGGGAAGTCCAGGCGGATTATGCATTCGATTTGATCTCCCTCGGGGGAGTGAAGTACGACACCTACTCACCGGCCCGTCTTGTTGACGATCCATCCGTATGTACACTCTATGTAGGGCAGTCGCCTGCCC
This sequence comes from Lithocarpus polystachyus, assembly GCA_033629205.1. Taxonomy (NCBI): domain Eukaryota; kingdom Viridiplantae; phylum Streptophyta; class Magnoliopsida; order Fagales; family Fagaceae; genus Lithocarpus; species Lithocarpus polystachyus. Next base: position 21,781,735 of record CM066164.1, on the reverse strand, counting down.
CCTAGTCATCTCCGCTGGTGAACTCGGCTATGAAGTCTGCAACTGCCTGCCCCTTGATGGCGGTGCGTGGGCTGTAGCGAATGTCGAACTCGGACAACTCTATTGCCCATAAGGCCAGGCAACCAGCGGCTTTAGGATTGTGCATCGCTCGCCGCAAGGGCTTGTCGGTTAAAAAGACAATCGTATGGGCTTGGAAGTACGGTTTGAGCTTTCGTGCCGCAGTAATCAAGGCGAAGGCGAGTTTCTCCATGGGCGGATACCTTTCTTCTGCTCCCTGAAACGCCTGGCTGGCATAGTACATAGGCTTCTGGACCCCGTCTTCCTCTCTGATCAAGGCCGCGCTGACGGCCGCTAGGGAGACAGCTAAGTAGAGGAAGAGTTCCTCCCCTGGCTGCGAAGGACTCAGCAATGGTGGTGAGGAGAGGTAAGCCTTGAGTTCTTCGAACGCCTTTTGGCATTCATCCGTCCACTCGAATGTTTTCTTCAGCGTGCGAAAGAACAGAAGGCACTTGTCCATTGCTCTTGACACGAATTTGTTCAGGGCGGTCACTTTTCCGTTTAAGCTTTGTACCTCTTTTGTATTCTTCAGGGGGGCCATCTCCATTATAGCTCGGATCTTGTTCGGGTTGGCCTCGATACCTCTCTAGGACACCATGAAGCCGAGGAATTTTCCTGCAGTCACTCCGAACGCACATTTTGACTGGTTGAGTTTCATGTCATAGAAGCGGAGGGTGCCGAATGTTTCTTCGAGATCCCTCAAATGGTCCTCCTTCTTTCGGCTTTTCACTAGCATGTCATCGACGTACACTTGAACATTTCTTCTTATCTGGTCGGCGAACATCTTGTTCATAAGTCTTTGATAAGTGGCGCCCGCGTTCTTCAGTCCGAACGGCATTACCTTGTAGCAGAAAAGTCCCTGGCTGGTGACGAACGAGGTCTTCTCTTGATCGGCCTCGTCCATCCGGATCTGGTTGTACCCTGAGAAGGCGTCTATAAAGCTCAGAAGTTGGTGCCGGGCCGTAGAGTCTACCAGTGTGTCGACTCGAGGGAGGGGGTAGCTGTCTTTGGAGCACGCCTTGTTCAGGTCCGTGAAGTCTACACACATCTGCCACTTCCCGCTGGCTTTCTTGACCATCACCACATTGGCCAACTAGTCGGGGTAGTATACTTCCCGGATGAAGCCTGCTTCTCTCAACTTGCCGACTTCTTTTGCTACCGCTCGGTCTCGCTCAGGGGCGAACACCCTCTTCTTTTGTCGCACGGGCCGGTAGGTGGGTGATACGTTCAACCTGTGCACCATGACTGACGGGTCGATTCTCGGCATGTTCTCATGACTCCAGGCAAATACATCTTGGTTTTCCCTGAGGAAAGCCACAAGCGCCTGGCGAGCCGCAGGGTTGTTGAGAGCGCCGATCCTGGTGGTTTTGTCAAGCCTGGATTCGTCGAGTATTATTTCTTCGAGCTCCTTCACAGATTCTGCCCCCGTTCTCTGCTCTATGTTCATCGTTTGTAGTTGGCCATTCATTTCTACCATCGCGACGTAGCATTCTCGCGCGGCCACCTGGTCTCCCCATAACTCCCCTACCCCGTGCTCGGTAGGGAACTTGACCTTTAAGGCATAGGTCGAGGTTGTAGCCTTCTAGGCATTGAGGGTGGGTCGTCTGATGATTGCATTGTAGGCGGAGGAGCAATCAACGACGAGGAAGGTAACGTCCGTAGTGACCTGCCGAGGGTATTCCCCGACAGTTACAGGCAATATAATCGAGCCGAGGGGGTACACTCTCGTCCCCCGGAATCCGGTGAGTGGGGCCTTGGTAGGGACCAAGCGTTCTTTGTCGATCTGCATCTGTTAGAACGCCGGATAGTAAAGGATATCCGGGGAGCTTCCGTCGTCGATTAAGACCCAGTATGTGTTATAGTCTCCTATCCGGATGTTGACTACAAGGGCGTCGTCGTGCGGATGATGAAGCTGCTGGGCGTCTTCTTCTTTGAACTCCATAGTGGGGCTGTTGATTCGTGGCTTCTTCTGGACAAAGCTCGCAGCCTGAACATTCTGAACTGCTCTGAGGTGGGACTTCAGAGCCTTCTTTATTGAACCGGCGGTTGATGTACTCCCCACGATCATCCTTATGTCCCCTATAGGTGGTCTGGGACGCTCATTGTCCCAGTGGGGAACCTGTTCCTGTCGAGGTGCTCCTGCTCTTTCTCTGTTGACGAACCTTTGCAGCTTCCCTTGCCTAATCAGGGCTTCAATCTGCTGCTTCAAATCATAACAGTCGGCGGTGTCATGGCCGTGGTCTCGATGAATGCGGCAATATTTGTCTTTGGGACATCTGTCGGGTTCCCCTTCAACTTTCCTGGAAACGTCAAGGACCCGTCGTCCTTGATCTGCATTAAGACCTGATCAACCAGAGCCGTCAATGGGGTGTAGCTTGTGAATTTCCCGGTAGGGGGCTTCGGGCGTCTATTGTCTCGACCTTCTCCTGTCCGAGGTGCCTTTCGCTCCTTATCTTGTCGTGGGTCTTCCTGTCTCTCCCTTTTCCTGGGAGGCTTCTCTTCCCGGGCCAGTAATGCATCTTCCACATTCATGTACTTCGTTGCCCTGTAAAATACATCCGACATAGTCTTCGGGTCATTTTTGTATAGAGAGAACAAGAATTTACCCTTCCTTAGCCCATTGGTGAATGCGGCGACTTGTATCTTATCGTCTGCTTCATCGATTGAAAGTACCTCTTTGTTGAAGCAGGCTATGTAGGATCTGAGCGTCTCATCCTCCTGTTGTTTAATGTTCATCAGGCACGCAGTGGATTTTTTGTACCTGTGACCCCCAATGAAATGCGTAGCGAATTGAGCACTCAGCTCTCTGAAGGTACCGATAGAGCCGGGTGTCAGCCTGCCGAACCAGGTCCTTGCGGAGCCCTTGAGCGTTGCCGGGAAGGCCCGGCACATAATTTGGTCTGGTACGCCGTGCAAGTGCATCAATGTCTTGAAGGACTCCAAGTGGTCCAGTGGATCCTTCGACCCATCGTAGCTTTCTATCTGGGGCATGTGGAACTTCGGCGGTGTGGGGAACAAGATAACCGGTGTGGTAAAGGGGGAATCCGTGCTTTGGATGAGGTCGTCGAGGTCGTTGGATACCCGTCCCTTGAGGGCGTTCATCATGAGATCCATGCGCTCCCTCATTATTTGCATTTCTGCGACCACGTTGGACGGGACATGGTTATCGGCCGACGGACGGTTCGTCTCCTGTCCTTCATGTCAGCTCAGGGCATTGCTTCCCTCAGGGCCTCCATGGTTCCTCTCCTCGTTACTGCTTTCCTCCTAGTTCCCTCCTTGGTTGTTAAGCGTCGCGTTCCTCCATTGTAGTTGTTCTTCCAAGTCGTTGTTACGTTTTGTGAAGCGTTCCACCGCGGCTGCCAGAGTTTGGACCTGCCTCTCGAGTGCCGTGGTACGTTGTTCATTACCTTGATCGTTCATGGCGGTTGCCCTTGAACGTGTGAGTACCATGCAACTCTTTGTCCGGAAAGCACGAGACACAGTCTACGTACGCGTTTCCCACAGACGGCGCCAACTGATGATGCCAAGAATCAACTCAGTAAGCTGCAAGACCTTCACGTACTTCGGACGAATCTGCACAGGTAGAAAGAACCTCAAAGGGAAGTACCGGCGTGGTACCGGCGTGGTACCGGCCAACGACCCTCCGATGGTTAAGTTAGTGTTGCTTACAACTCTAGAGTACCAGAGTTGGGGTAAAAGCATGCGTACCTCGATTTTGGAGGGCGTGGAAATATTTATAGTAGTAGTAGGAGCCCTTGGCCAAGGTGTGCTGGAGAAGATATCACTTTTCCGGAATTGCCCCCGAGTAGCGTGGAGCGCAAGATACTTCTGGGACAATCCAGCGTGCTGGGTAAGACCGCCCTTTGGGAACAATCGTATTCCACAAGATATCTGTCCAGATAGTAGCGTGCGCGACAAGACTCAATTTCTCAGGGTAGCGTGCGTGACAAGATAGGCTTAGGTGCCCCTTGCCTCCCTCCGTCGACGGTCTCCCCCGTCACCCCGTTCGATGGTCGCGTCGTCAGGGTCCACCGTCCGTCGTCATACATAGCACCGTCACCCCGCGCAAGGTGCCGGCGTCTTAGAGGAAGTTTTATCCCTATCAGAAACCATAATAAGACATGGAATCTCTTTGCTGAGGCTGTGAGGCAGGCTCAATTTAGGTAGCTTGTGTTAAATAAAACCTTTTGAAATACAAGAGTTTCTGGTTTGTTACTCAAGTAGCACTCAGGGATAGGCGGAAATTCTAACTCTTGGAAGCATTGTCAGGACATTAGCAAATAGCAACAGACAAGTGATCAAGAGATCATCAAGAATTAGGTAGTGGTAAAATGACGTTTATAGCATCTTCTTCACAAATCAAGTGCCTTTTATACCCCAATTTTGCTGCCTTTGTTGCTTCTAGCCTAGCTGCATTAGCTTCTGCTTTAAGGGGGGTTATTTTTAATTTTTAATTTTGTTATGGTTTCGGCCCATTGTAGCAATACATTCTCTTCTCACTATAAGGTGAAATCGAAAATTGAAAACTGTCTAAGAATCGTTTATTTTGCTAAAATTAAATTTTTTTTATTAAAAGTATTATAAATCAAAGTAAAAATTAACTGAAATAGTAGAATAAAATTTAAAAATAATATAAAAATATGCAGTGAGATTCATAAATAGTAACAAAAATAATAAAATAGTAAAATAAGTTAGAAAAAATAATTTTTGTCAAACCACACCTTCAAATTTATTACCAAAAAAAATTCACTTTCACAGAAGGAGATAGAAAAGTAGAAATTAAACCCCCAAAACAAAATCAAAAGTGGAGGTTCCAATCCAAAGTCCAAACTTCCACTTTTGTTCTCCTTGTCTCAATGATTATACACCTCAGCTCAGAGTCAGAAGAATAAACCCACTTGAATTCAGGTCTCCAAATCGCTCCCCTCTCAGACTATTCTCAACTCTCTTACAAAGCCCGTCTCCACCCCCCAAAACCCAAACCCAAAAGCCCACAAAAACCCTCACAAAACCCCAATTCAAAGCCTTAGTTCTCACTCAATACTCACATGGCACATTCTCCAGTCTTGTCTCAAATGTCCTTGCCTTGCCCAATGTCCTCCTCACAGCCTGCCAAAACCTCACTTCGTCACAACCCAACAATGCCCTCAACTCACAGTCTCTTCTCAACTCAGTCTCCAGGCGGTTTGATATCGAAGAAATGTGCCGCCAGCTCTGCGAGAATCGGTTCGATATTGAAGCTTGTTGTGTCACGATGATGCCCTCAAGAAAGAAAGGTGAGTCCTTGGTCTTGCCCAACTTGAAATTAAAGGTTTTGATTGAAGCTATTAGGATGGTGTTGGAAATTCTGTATGATGAACGGTTTGTAACTTTTTCTTTTGATGGTGGGCGTGTCTGTATGGAACGCCACAACGCCATTAGGTACCTTAAGAACTGGTAGAGAATCCTAGTTGGTGGTTTAGTGTCACATTTGATAGAGAAAGGTTTGATGATAGGCATGTAAATAAGTTGTGTTTGTTTATTGAAGAGAAAATAAAAGATGATTCTTTGATTGGTTTAATAAAGAGGCTGTTTGAGTGTGAGGTGGTGAGAATTGAATTGGGTGGTTGTTAGTTAGGAAGGGGGTTTCCTCAAGAAAGCGGGTTGTGTTCAATTTTGATTAATATTTACTTTAATGGGTTTGATAAAGAAATTCAAGATATGCGCCTTCAGAAAAATCAGGAGAATCCAAAGTTTAAATCGGAGCAGCTTGTTTGGATGTCTGGCCTGTTTTATAAGCCAGTGAAGACGTATGTGGTCAGGTATTTGGATGAAATATTAGTGATAATGTCGGGGTTGAAAATGTTGACCATGGACTTTAAGAATTGGGTTTTGAAATATTTAGAAGGTAGGTTGGATTTGAGGGTCGATAAAATGAAGACGGCAATTCATAGTGTGGTATCTGAGAAAATTAGTTTCCTAGGTATGGAACTACAGGCAGTTCCACCTTCAGTTTTGCATCCTCCCATGACAGAGAAAGCAATTAGGGCACGGAAGAAGTACCTTAGGCAGAAGGAAGTTAGAGCTTTAGAATTTAAAAATGCTAGAGAGAGGAATAGAAAGATACTGGGGATGAAGATGTTGCAGCGTGTTTTTAAGAAGTTGAAGCAAAGTGATGGGTTTAAATTTGACTTTCAAATTGAAAATGAGGTTTGAGAAATCTTCAGAACTTGGACTGATGAAGTGGTCCAAGTCTCCAAGATTTCTTGGGTTCCTTGGAAGAGCGCTGGGAATGGCATCGGATGCTTACAGCAGGTGATTTTCTCTCTTCAAGGCACATTAGAGATCAATTACCCCAAGAGCTGGTTAATGCTTGTGATAAGTTTCAAGAGCAAGTTGACAAGTATTTGAGTCCGGTCCTAGCTAGAAAGGCATCAGAGAAAGAAGAAAAGAGAGTGGAGGAGGAAGAGGAACGGAAATATGCTAAGAGCAAGTTGAGGATATGACGAGTCTGTGTATTAAAAGTTGATGCACCAATAGAACTTGTTAGGAAGGCAGTTAAGATGGCTGGTTTTACAAATAACATGGGTCGCCCTAGGCCGATCAAGTTACTCATTGCTCTTGAAGATATTGATATTTTCAAGTGGTATGCAAGTGCAGGGAGAAGGTGGCTTGATTTCTTCTGCCGCTGTCACAACTTCAAGATGGTTAAAACTGTAGGAACTTATCACTTGAGGTTCTCTTGCATTTTGACACTAGCAGAGAAGCATGAATCAAACAAACGTGAAGCCATTAAGCATTACACTAAAGATTTGAAGGTCTTTGATTTTAATGGAAATGAAGAAGTGTACTTCCCCATAGAAAGAGAGGTTAAAATGATGGGAGAGAAAAATCTTTCAGATCCAAGGCCTGTTGACAGGGCTTTATCTTTGGCTTTGATCAGGTTGGCTTCTGATGAGCCTTCATGTTCCTGTATCGGTTATTTCTGTGACAGAATGGATACTGTTTATTATCGGGTACGGTTACTGCTGAACCATTTGAATGTGAACCCATCTGTTGAGGACAAGTGGGTCCCAAGGATGGGTGCAATTCATGAAAGTCTCAATTGGAAATGCCTCCCTCTCTGTTCTCATCACATAAACGATTTATATATGGGGAATATCACCCTGCAAGACATTGACTGCACTGAGTTTGTGGATGTGGACTGAATGTTGCATGTTCTGCTGCAGTTTTCTACATAATTGGCATTGGTTCTTGTGGCTGCTATTGATCTGAACCTTGTTCAAGAAATTCTTCTGTATTTCTTTTCTGAAATGAGGCGAGGTAGGTGATGTGTAAATTGTTTGCGTTTTTATTGATTTTTTTTTTTAGCAACTAATGTCAGTCATTTGTGGTGATGAATCCTGTGTGAAGTTTATTATAAACCATTATAGAGAAACATATTCAAGTAGTCATTATCCAATACTTCTCCAGGATTTTGGATGGTCATTTTGTAACTTCTCCAGGTTTTTGTGAAAGGCATCCTTTGTTTTCCCAACCCTGAGGACTTGATTTATCTCGTTGCTCGGTCTATTATGATGGAACAGGGTTACAAAACCATTTTGTCCCTGAAAATTCTGTCATTGTGCCTTACTTAAGTATCCTTTCAATATGGTAATCATGTCTTTCCTTAAACTGTTTTTGTTACCTTCTTCTATGTAAATGAAGTATCTCATGTTGACATGCTCAATTTACTCTACAGCATTGTGTCTGTCATGCTCACCACCCCAGCTGTTTGATCCTTAATTTTTTGTTTGCTTCATACAAACCCTTAGGCCTTTGCAATGGATAAAATATATTTATCATTTCACTCTTTTTATTTTCTTATTTGTAAGTCACACACGGACTAAAAGATTTCCTTTGGCATGTCTGGTGAAAAAGTTAGTGGCTACTGTAACCAAGGGGACCATTTGTTCTTTTCCCTGAGCTTCTTTTCTTTTAATGGGAAATCGGACTGGTAAAACCTTTGCGCATTGAAGCTTCTTTCCCATGAGTTTCCAATTTTTGGTTGATCCATTAGAAAGTGTTTCTGGATATTTATGTCTATATGACATTTAAAAAAAAAATTTGTTATTTAAATTTTGTTACATTTTGAGTGAATAGCTCTAAATGCAGTTTAGTGCTGATGTTTCTTTGGTTATATTTTATTTGTTCATTGAAACTTCACTAAATGCCTCTGAAGTTACAACTTTGCAATTTTAAGGATTTTTTTGTCCATATTTGTGGTTGGGGTTCAGTTTTCTGAAGTGTTTAGTGTCTCTTACCTTTGATCTTTCTGATTTTATTTAAAAATAATGCTAGAAAACCTGTTCTTCCAACTCTTTTCTTGCTTGTGGTAGGTACATGTGAAGAGCTGTTCTCAAGTACTGTAGGGTTAAAAAAAGAGCCAAGCTGCTTGCAAGCAGCTCAACCAAAGTTTGCTTGGCTTGTTTGTTAAGCAAGATGACCTGTGCTTGAACTATGTCTGACTTTTGGGCTTACGCACCATTATGCTCAGCTGGTGCGCTGGCTTGATACAGGTTCTCCATCATAGATCTGAGGAAATATTCTTCTTCTCAAACTGAGCTGCTGCTTTCATTTTAGGAATCAAGAATAGACAGCACATTCTTCTAAACTTTTCTATTTTTATTTTTTATTTTTCTATTTTCATTATTTTGTCATCTCTCTGTACGCTTTTCATGTATAAGATGGATTTTCCTCTCTCTGGTTCTCCTTTTGCAAACAAATGATGAAAAGAGTAGCCATTCCTGTAAACAAAAGCCATCACTTATGTGCAATTACCTGACCTTTGATGTAGAGCTCATCAACTTTTAAAGTTTAAATGCTCAAAACAGCTAGCATTTAGAAGTTTTTTGGAGCTTGCAATTAGCTTGGAAGAGAGTTGAGTATTGCATGAGCTGAGCTCCAACCAGAATATTGAGACTGGAATGAAGCTCGAGCCAATATTGAGTTCTATAAATTTTTTGCAAGAGCCAAGTCTGAGTAGTAGGAAGTTGGACTTAACTCGGTGTGTTTTAACTCCTAATTGTGTGATTGGTTAACCAAAGGTGTGTGAGTTCAAATCTTAAGCACAGCCATTTTGTGCCAAAAAAATTATGATGGGTGATGTATGTGTATATGATTTACTTGTATTGTAATTACCTCTTTTGCTTTCAGAGTTTAGTCTATGTTTGGCACTTCTGAAAAACACAATATACTTTTTTTTTCCCTATAGTTTATCAAAATTTTCACTATCAATATTGAACACTTATTTCCTTTTAACTGGTCTTTGTGGTTGTTCTTTGTAGGAATGGCTATTGTGGGGTTGTGTGAGTTATCTTGGAATCAAAGGTACTGGATTTCAAGGCTTTTAAGTAAAAAAGAATATTTCAAAAGGGAAAGTGTTGATCATCTTTGTGATGAAGCAAGCTGAGCTTTTGGCAGACTGACTGACCATAAACAGGTTGAAGAAGGTTTTGTTACTAATGAAGTGTAATGTTTTGTGGGCTTTTGAGGTTTGAGTTTTGGTGTGCTGAATGAATGTCATTGTTTCATTGTTTGGCGGTTGCAATATCAAGTTTAATGGGTTTGTGTGTGGAGAATGCGGTTTCTGAAGATGAAAGGTAGTTCCTAGAAGATATAGAAGATACACTGTGTATAGAAAATATTTAGGAGAAATGAGATGGATAATAGGATTAAATTTTTCATTTTGGATTTTGCTGGTATTACTTTGAGGCGCACTCTCTCTCTCTCTCTCTCTCTCTCTCTCTCTAAAGAAGTGGTGGCTTAGCTTTTGACTAGACTTCTTGTCCAAGAGACACCCCAAAACCCTATAGACCGATAGTGTGGTGAATTGAACCTTGGACCTTTGGGTTTATGTCACGCCCCAAACCTAGCTCAACATGTTCAAAATACTATCAAGGTGGCCACCTGATCCAAACAGGAAAAAAAAAAAAAAAGAATGTTTTTTATGATGATGTGAATTGGATTATCAAATAATCAAACAGTTGAGATTGAATTATTTGGCACTTTAGAAGCAGATATGAATTCTTTTGCTGCGTTAAGTCCAGCTAAATCTAATAAAGAGGAGGCAAAAAATTTTAGACCAGGAAGAGCATAGGCACTTGAAATTCTACTAGAAGTTGTCAACACTAGGTAACATATGTAGGGCATTTTAATGGTAGCTTATTGTGGACTAATAATCCGTATCCTTTTATCAGTAACAAGATATTGTGTAAAAGGAAGTAAGGTAAAGTAGTATTATTGAAGCTGCTTCGATGGTAGTCACCACTAACATGTTTTGTTGTAAGTGCCATAGAATGCCAACTTAGAACTGACCCCATTTGAATTGCAAATTACTCAAAGCTAATTCTTCACCAACTAGTGGGATTTGTGGTAGAATTGACTTAAGTGCTACGGTTTTAGAGGCTGCACATCTGTTTATGCATGTTTCTTGGTCATAAGTGCCGCTATATCATTCTAACTTTTTCTGTTATCGGTAATTGTAATGAAAAATACAAGTGAGATAATCACTGTGGGAACCGGTACAACTTCTTTATAAGTTACATGCAAATGCTATTAATTACTGCTGTGAATAACATATATTGAGATTAATTTTGAAACTGATGCTGTAAATGTTTGGCCACTATAAATGAAGAAGAAAAAAAAAAAAAAATAGTCAGAGCCTTGACAGAGGAAGAGCAAACAATGGCCACCATAATTGCTCCCAAGGAATTTTCCCCGATTGAAGATGCAGAGAATATCAAGAAGGCTTGTCTAGGTTATTCTTATTTTAGTCCTTATTTTGTGAATGCTAAATATGCTGCTGATCTCATATGTTGGTAATATGGTTAAAAAGTTCTATTAATTTCCTTTTGTTGTTTATAATTCTGTAATTAATTATTTATTGAGATTATTCATCAAATTTATGAAAATGAAAATATTTTTTTTTTATTGCTTGAACAATTTTATTCAATTGATTTTCCATTTAAACGAAATGGTAACAATCTGTCATGGCAGCTAAAAGATTTTGTTACATAAACAGTTTCTTATGTTCGTTTGATGTAGAAACTTGTTCAATTATATTTATCAAAGAAGAAACTTGTTCAACTACTAATCCAAAACTGATTTATATGGAAAACAGCCTTTCATTTATATGTTTTCCATTATTTAAGCATATGCACAAAAAAAAAAAAAAAAAAAAAAAAAAAAAACGGAAACAAAGGGTTATCTAGAAAAAAGACACTTTGCCAAGGCAGGCTCTATACGTATTTCATTTTTCTTTACTTGGTAGCACTCCATTGCAAGTTAGGACTGAGAAGGGGATATTTATGTTAGATAAAATATCAAAAGCACTCCATATTTATTCTCTTAACTTATTTATTAATATATATTCTTGAAACCAAAAATAGGATTTGGTTTTCCTTTCATGGTCCAATGTTCTAATACATTGTAAACCGAAACAGATACTGCATGTGTCCAAAAATGATCACGTGTCACTTTCGTGTCTCATCCATTGCATTAAAACACTGGACCAAAACTTCACCCTCAAACATATGTTCATCTTAAAAAAATATAAAGTTTTGTATGATTGCTCCTTTTTTTTTACTATAGTAAGAAAAATGAAGTTATTACTTTTACCATTCATGTATTAATTGATTTAATTCTTTTTGAGAAAGGTATACATTTGTCAAAAGCCAATGACTCTACTAATCCTTTTCCTTTGTTATTTGGATATCCTTCTCAGGATGGGGAACGGATGAAAGGGCTTTAATTTCCATACTAGGACACAGAAATGCAAATCAGAGGAAGCTTATTGGACTAGCTTATGAGGAAGTTTATCAAGAGGATCTCATCCAGCAACTTAAATGTGAACTTTCCGGGGACTTTGAGGTTTATATTTCCACAAAAATTATCTATCTAAATATCCATACAGATGACATATTCAGATAATCCTTGACGTAGATTTATTAATTACATGTATGTACCTATGATTGAATGTAATTACAATTGGGTAAATTTTTTTTCATGTTGAAATTTTTGACAATAAAAATGACATGGACATAGAGAGCTATATGCCACTGGACACTGGACCCTGCTGATAGGGATGCTGTCTTAACCAATGCTGCACTGAAGAAGGATGTACCCGATTACCGGCTAATCATTGAAATAGCATGCATTGGATCTCCAGAAGAGCTCTTGGCAGTAAGACGTGCTTATAGGCATCGCTACAAGCACTCTATTGAAGAAGATGTGGCTTCTTACACAACTGGTGACATTAGGAAAGTATGTGTCAAATGTCAAGATACTAATAGCTTCACAAATTAATCAAAACCAATGTTAAATAAGTCATTTTTCCATTCAGTAACACTAACATTTTACTCTTTAACACATTCATATATATAGGTTGGATAGATTGAGTTGCATCATATCAAAATGATCAAATTTCAAACCAAGCATATATTACTAATACATTATATATCCAACATTATTACTTTTCTAATCTCTTGGCTTGAAAAGTTTGATAAAATATTCAAGAATAGTTCCACTTTATGTCTATGAGTAGCTTATGGGACTTTGATGCAGGTTCTCTTGGCAGTAGTAAGCGCCTACAGGTATGACGGGTATGAATTAGATACGCAAATGGCAGATTCAGAAGCAGCTATTCTTCATGAGGAAATCCAAGAAAAGGCTTTTAACCATGAAGAGTTGATTAGAATTCTTAGTACAAGAAGCAAGGCACAGCTCAAGGGAACTTTCAACCGCTACAGAGATATTCATGGCACATCCATTACCAAGGTATAGAAAGTTTGTTCATAAAAAAACAGAGAAATAGCAACTAAGGGGGATCCATGAGGTGTTGGGAAAGTACAGGTTTTTCACAAATTGCTTATTAATAATTCTAATTATCATTAGAGAAAACTATGATAGGATGGTGGCCTAACAAATTAATATTAATGGAGCCATTAATATTTCATTTTTATGGTAGAATCTAAACCATTCAAATAAATCTATTTAAAATTGACCAATGTTTAAATAAAATAATTTAGATCTTTACTGAAATTTTTACAGTGATGGTATTATACATATATAAGCTAAAAAATAAGCTTTACTTTATAATTAAATAAACATTGAATTTATTATAATCACTCAATAGTCTAACATATAATAGATGCTTGACTTATTAAATAGTCTAAATTCACTTTTATAAATTGAAATTAATGTGGTCTCATCAACTTCAATAGGATTATTATTATTATTGTTGTATCTCAATTTTTCATGGAACTTGGAATTAAATGATAATTAACATGCTTGAAATGTTAATTTTTAGGGTTTGTTGGGTGACCCAACTGATAATTATCTCGCTGCATTGCGTACAACTGTCAGATGTATCAGAGACCCTCAGAAGTACTATGCAAAGGTATATGCCACATATCATTAAGTTATGAGACTCATTTAAATTAGCTTTACAATTTGGAGGATATAATTAGTACATAATTTTGTTGAGAAAAATGTTCATAAAGTATGGATATATTTTGGACTCTTTTTGGAACTCAGGTGTTGCGTACTGCCATCAATACAGTAGGAACTGATGAACATGCTCTCAGCCGTGTGATCATCACTCGTGCAGAAAAGGATTTGAAGGACATCATGAAAATCTATTTTAAGAGAAACAATGTTACTTTGGAGAATGCCATAGAGAGGGACACATCAGGAGACTACAAGGCATTTCTTCTTGCCTTATTGGGGAAGGATGAGCTTTAGATTAATTCTTTAACCAATTTATTAGTTAAGGAGATTAAATTCTTCAACAAGATATTCTGCACGCCTTTGGCTTTAGAGAAATGTAGTTTAGCACTTTTGCTTTAAACATTTCTTCAGAAATAAACAATTTAATTAATTTTAAATTTGTTGTACCCCAAATTTTTTTTTTAATTGCAATCTCAAAATGCTTCTGTTGTCTTTTTAAAGAAAATTGAGTGTAAAACACTGCCTACTAAAATCACTCTCAACCCCCCCAAAAAAAAAAGTGTAATGTTGCTTAGCATCATAATATCTCTCTCGAACCCCACAAATGTGAGAATTTTGTACATTGGGAACGACTTTAATCTCAAAGCTTTTCATTAGATCTCACAATTTTGCATCACATGTTGCAACTGTTAGTCAAAACAAAAGTGATTCCTCTTACAACTTCACCAAGTTAATGGAGGAATGGGACACCGTCCCCTTATGACTTCAACAAGCTCTCAGAAGCACTGTGCATTGCTGAGAAAGAAGCAGTTGCAATGGAGTAAAAGCCTCTCAAGGAGAAGCTAATCAGGGGTGGTTTTGTGCATTTTGGGGGCCTAAGGCAAATATTAAAAAGAAAAAGGCAAATTTTCTAGCGATATTAACTACAACAAAATAAAATTAGAAAAATAAAGGTTTGAGTTTTTTTTTTTTTTTATTTATTTATTTTTTTTTTTTTTTTGGAATTTTATGTATTGTTTTGTTGAGAGAGAGGGAGAGATTTCAGCTTCTAATTCACAGAGAATTTATTTTTTCAGCTTAGCTGTAGCATGAACTGCAGCATTACAAACTCTACTAATCTAACAGAAATTGCAATTCAAAAATCTCTTTCTAATTTCTAAACTGTCTCTAATCAAGGACGATATAGACCAGTCCAATTGGTTTTCTTAGAAGTGAATTCAATACTGAAAGTACCAAATTCATCATGTCCCCAGACCCTATACCACCTCATGCAATGCAAAATTACCTAGTTAATTAACTTCAAAGTCGTCTATCTAAGTGCCGAATTCACCCATATTTGGTAATTTCATATAAATTTATGACATATGACAAAATAGTAATATATATACACACACACCAAATCACTCCCGCATCACGCTGACTATGTAACTTCATTCATGTCATGACTTTGGAATACAGCATCTGTTCCTCTCCCTCAGATCAAATCCAAACAAAAGAAGAGAAATAATAAAGAAATACTGTGCATCTGTTTGCCCTCAGGGGAGTGTACAAACTGTCACTCCAGTGAAACGTACCAAATGCAGGAAACTTTAAAGTGAAGGGCCACTGCAAATTAATTATTTTTTTTGAAAAGACATATGAGAATTTTCTGGGCCATAATTAATTTTCTGTAAAGTTAAAACCATCATGGTGGTGGTATGGTGATCATTGGTCTTACTCTAGAGTGGTTTGAGAGTGAGGTTTCAAGTTCGAATCCCTTGATGGAAAGTGCTGCTTGAAAAAAACCCCACAATTCTAGCTCAATGACCACTAGCATCCTCGTGAAGTTGGGATAACAACTATGATTCACCATTCCCCTGCTTGCAAACCCAAATTTAGAGAGTAAGATGCTATTAGTGTTAGTAACGGCTCTAAAAATTCTTTTCAGGATAGTCATTAAAAACAATTTAATTAAATTAAAATTTTTTAATAATAATAATAAAACTTGAATATATTAACATCACAAAAAAAAAAAAAAAAGCAAATAAATGAAGTTTTAAAATATCCATTCACAAGTTTTCATATTTTGAAATCATTATGTGATATGATAATTTCACTATCAATGTTATCAGCTACACATTTTCTAATGTACAAAACCAAGTAATTATTAAGCTACTGATCACTCGTTTAATTACTAACATATTGCCTAAATAAGTGCTAATACAAATAAAATAGATTATCTTTTTGAAAAAAATATATCACATAAATTCAACAAATTCAACTAAAGACTAAAGTAAGTACTAATAGATTAGCTATTTAAAAAGTGTACATTTTAAATAATAAGGTTTTACTGTTTCTAATTTGAGCTTACCATTGAAATTATTATTTTTGTTTACTAGTAACAACTTGTTATTTAGAATTTGTTACGAAAATATTGCGAAAATATTAACATTGCATTTCTTGTAATTTTTTTGTTTAACTTTCAACGGACAAAAATTTTGGAGAGGTGTTATTAAGGGTGTTCAACCTTTTTTTTTTTTGGGTGGTCAAGTTTTTTTTTTTTTTCTAGGGTGGTCCAAAGACCCATATTAATTTAAGACTCAAAATTTTTAAGGTATATTTTTTTAAAAAAATTTCAGGGTGGTCCTGTGATAACTGTCATTAGTATTTGGCACCGCCCTTGATTAGAGTAATGTTTAGGTAGAAAAGTTACTCTGGTTGCCCCCTTCTATACCCATTTCTTTTTTCTTCATTTTCAGAAAAAAAAAAAAAAAAAAAATTCTGAAATGGTGAGCGAAAACAAACAGTAAAATTTTACAAGGCGAATTGAGAATTTCGGGTAAGCCTTTCTAGTTTCTACTCATGAATTGAATACAAAATCCTGCCAATCTATTATTAGCAGGAGGTTCTTTATTTTAGGCTATTTGTTTGGTTGAGGATTTGTGTGTGTCACAAGATGTTGTGGATTTGTGTGTCTTTAGAGTTTTCCTTTGAAAAGTGAAAAAAAAAAAAAACAAAAGAAAAATTAATATTTAAATGAAATATGGTTTAGAATATGAATTAATATGATAATAAAAATGTTTTGAAAAGTAAATGTAATGCAAGCCATTTCGTCTTCACGGATTAATTGTTCAATACTAGGCTATGTGGTGGATGACATTCGTCACTTGATTCATTGTTTAGAGTGGGCTAGAACTAGCTTTACTAGGAGGGGTGGGAATAAGGTTGCACATGTTCTTGCTCAACATGCTAGAAATTCTTTAGATAATGATGTGTATTGGATGGAGGATTCTTCTCCTCTAGCTGTGGAGGCTTTGATTCAGGATGTTATGCTTTTATGATTAGTTGAATGAATGATTCCTTTTCAAAAAAAAAAAAAAAAAAAGTAGTTAGCTAAAATTGGATAATCGAGTCTCAAATTCAAAAACACATTATTAGCAAACACTATCTTTTCCCCATTATATATTTTGTCTCCCTTCTGCATTCCAAGAAAGTAAATATGGTGGAGGAACCATTAGGGACGGCCCAAAATAATTTAAGGCCTAAGGTGAAAAATTTTAAAAGGGCATTTTTATATCTAAATATCACTTAAATAATATTTTCTTTATTTTTTATATTATAATTTTTTAATTTCAAATCTATTATTAATTCTTACTAATTAAGAAAACTAATTCACCCTAAGTGAGATAGTGATACTTACTATGTAGGTTTTACAAACTAATGTGTCACTAATAATAATAATAAAAAGTTATTTAAAACATTCAATTTGTTATATTGTTTAAGTGGTACCAATCATATTCCTGCCATATCAGTTTGTTAATTTTTTATCATAAAATTTGTATTAGTTTTAATATTTTTCATTCGCTTAATGGTGAATTGGTGATTGTGTTGTATTTCTATTAATTCATAATTTTTTTGTGTGTGTGAAAAAGATGCTAAAATTATTACAAATTTTATTATAAAAAACTTACAAATTCACGTGACATTTCAATAAAACAATAAATGATTATTGAAGAACTTATTATAATCGGTGACATATCAATTTATAAAACTTATGAGATAAAAAAAAAAAAATGCAAGTAACTCACTCTTTTTTTTAATTAAAAAAAACGAAAAAAAGAAAAAAAGAAAACTTAATGCCGCCATATTAGTTAGGGGCCTTTCTATGTGGGGCCTTAGGTCATGGCCTAAATGGTCAAGGCCTAGGGCCGGCCCTGGGAACCATAATGAAAGAAGTTTCTACTTCTACTTTTAAAACAAGACCATAATATGATAACATAAATTACCTTTAGCAATGGCTGCATGGTGTCGGTCACAGTGCTAATATGACAACATTCGGCTTAGTGATTCCAGTGCCAATCTTCTTCAGAAGATTCAAAACCTTTGTGGCAGTATGCAATAATGCAATAGTAGTGGGGAAAAGTATAGGAACACATAATTTTTCACAATTTTTTACTACAACTGTAACGTGACAGAATGAAATTCATGAAGAAAAAATAATAAGTTCATGTATAAGTCATAATCAATCATTCATAGTCTACCACGTCACAATTTTGGTAAAAAAATATTGTAGAATAATTTGTGGTTTTAGAACCCTACTTTGAAAGTATCTACTAGTAACTAGTAAGTACAATTATTGCTGGTCTTGGAACGTGGGAGAGCCCACATATAGTTGTCTCTCTATGATCATTCTCTCTCATACACGAACATAATTTCTTTCCCTATAGGTTTTCTGCCTCAGTACTTTTGTATTCCAAGAAAGAGATATGGAGGATGAAGTGGTGAGAAAGTCTCTACTTGTAAAACAAGAGGCGAGTAGTAACACAGTAGATAATGGTGATGGCCATATTGGTGATGGTGCTAATAATAATGGTGGTGCTACTGTTCGGCCAAGTGATTCCAGTGCCACAGCTATTCTCGTTATCAGCACCATTGTGGCAGCTTGCGGTACCTTCACTGGTGGCAGTGTTGTAAGTATAATCCCATTTTTATATATAATTACTCATTCAATTATAAATTTATAATAGTAAAATTCTTTTGTTTTTCACCTCAAAATTACAAATAATAGTAACATTATTAGGACCGGGTCGGTTTGGTTAAATAGATTTTAGGGAGGATGGAAAAAGAATCACAAAAAATAAGCGAAAAAGTAATTTATAGGAATGTTTGGTCCAGTGAAATTGTAGAAGGAAAATTAGTAGAAACCGGGTGTTTTTTCCGGCACCAAAATGTTTTCTTTTCCGAATTGGAAAGAAAATTAGAGAGAAAAAAGAAACAAAAAAGGAGCTGCTTTTCTGCGTTCAATTATTGTTTGTCCTTTTCTTTTTCATCAGTTTTCTAGTTTTCTCTCACCATCTGCTTTTGTCCTTTTCTGTTACCATATGTTTTCGGTTTTGTATTTTTCTTTTTCTTTTTTTTTTTGTCTTTTTCTGATACTTCTCATTCCCTTTTTTTTTGTTCATCTCTTTTTTCTTAATAAATTTTTTTATTATTTATTTTGCAAATTTTATTTTTTTATTTAATAGGGGTACGGAAGTAAATTTATACTAACAACATTTTCTATCTTCTCTTTTTTTGGATTTGGAAAAATTCTTTTTTTTTTCTTAATTTATTTTTTAGTCGATTCACTAATTTTTTTTTATTTAACAATAAAAATAAAGAAAGTAGAGGCTAACGGTGTTTTTGTCTTTGGATACTTCTATAGCTTAAAGAATGGAAAAAATATGATGTTTCAAAAAACTTTTTTTTTTCTTGGTGTTGTTTTTAATTTAGCGAGTAAAATATATATAATACGAAGTAGGTTCGAAAAAGTCAGATTGAAGGTGCTATATATTTTGCATCAAACTATTTGGTTTTAACGTTTTCTCAAAGTTAGATTTTTCACTTATTCCTCTCATTGTCATTATCACCAATTTATCTTTTTTTTTTTTTTAAAAGGTACTACGTCCATAATATTTTTATAACAATAGTTGATTAATTGTTATTGGTTCAAATTTGAACCTAATACTAAGATTACTTTTTTGTCCCAATAATAGCAACTAATAACAACCTACCATTTAGAATTTGTTGTAAAAATATTATGGTACCTTCACTGGTGGCAGTGTTGTAAGTATAGTCCCATTTTTATATATAATTACTCATTCAATTATAAATTTATAATAGTAAAATTTTTTGTTTTTCACCTAAAAATTACAAATAATAGTAACATTATTAGGAGGTCCGGGTCGGTTTGGTTAAATAGATTTTAGGGAGGATGGTAAAAGAATGACAAAAAATAAGAGAAAAAGTAATTTATAGGAATGTTTGGTCCAGTGAAATTGTAGAAGGAAAATTAGTAGAAACCGGGTGTTTTTTCCGGCACCAAAATGTTTTCTTTTCCGAATTGGAAAGAAAATGAGAGAGAAAAAAGAAACAAAAAAGGAGCTGCTTTTCTGCGTTCAATTATTTTTTGTCCTTTTCTTTTTCATTAGTTTTCTCTCACCATCTGTTTTTGTCCTTTTCTGTTACCATATGTTTTCGGTTTTGTATTTTTCTTTTTTCTTTTTTTGGTCTTTTTCTGATACTTCTCATTCCCTATTTTTTTTGGTTCATCTCTTTTTTCTTAACAAAATTTTTTATTATTTTTTTTTGCTAATTTTATTTTTTATTTAATAGGGGTATGGAAGTAAATTTATACTAACAATATTTTCTATCTTCTTTTTTTTTGGATTTGGAAAAATTCTTTTATTTTTATTTTCTCTTTTTTTTTATATAAAAATATTAAGAATCTTTTTCTTAATTTATTTTTTAGTCGATTCACTATTTTTTTTTATTTTAACAATAAAAATAAAGAAAGTAGAGGCTAACGGTGTTTTGTCTTTGGATACTTCTTAAAGAATGGAAAAAATATGATGTTTCAAAAAACTTTTTTTTTTTTCTTGGTGTTGTTTTTAATTTAGTGAGTAAAATATATATAATACGAAGTAGGTTCGATAAAGTCAGATTGAAAATGCTATATATTTTGCATCAAACTATTTGGGTTTTTAACGTTTTCTCAAAGTTAAATTTTCCACTTATTTCTCTCAATGTCATTATCACCAATTTATCATTTTTTTAAACAGTAAGTCTAGTGCCACCACTCGTCCATGTGGCGAGTTGTTGTTGGTGGAGGGGTGTTTCAAAAAGGATATGAGAACATTATTTTGTTTATAAAATAGAATTTGGGCTAAGCCTATAACTATAGAGACAAAGGAAATTGTTTCAAAACTTATTATATATACTGGTCATAAAAAGTCAGATTGAAAACTTATCTAATTTATTGGTTTTTATTTACCAATACTAAGGTCTTTTGTCAAACAATTTTTGTGCATTTAATAAAAAGCACAATTTTTTTTAATTTTTTGAAAAATAGGTGATTAGCAGAGACAGATACATACAAATTAAACTTCAGAGAATACAAAATCAATGAAATCAAAGTGATCAAACCAGCTGCGAGAATGAGATAGAACGTTAATAAAGCGCCTTAGTTACAAAGAAAAGAATTAGAAGAATATAATAGGATTCAAAGTTGTTTTCGAGAGAACCATTACTTTGATTCATTGTTTTTATTTATTTTTACATAGATTCATTGTTCTCTTGGTTCAAAGTGCCTAAGGAACTGTAACAGCAAGCAGAATATGGAAAGTGGGCACTGGTATTGAAAATAAACTTTAAAAAATTAATTAAAAATGAAAAATGAAAAAAATAAGATATGCGCCACTTGGCAAAATTGAACTCCAATTAAAATTTAATTTAAAATTTAATTGAATTTAGAGTAATCTTTGAGTTTTGTACATAATAATTTACTTAACACAAAAATTTTAGAATTAAATAACACATGTCGCTCAAAATTAAACTTCAGTTTAGAATTTAATTGAATTTTCTCTCTGCATTGGCTGTGTGTGTGTGTGTGTCTCTCTCTCTCTCTCTCTCTCTCTATATATATATATAAAATGTTGAGCTCCATTTTTTTTTTCAAGTAAAAAACTAAAAGTTATAATAAAAAAATAAGGAAAGAAAGTGTTTTTTTTTTAAAAGTTTTAATTGAAGAAAAAGAATGCCAAAAAAAAAAAAAAAACTGTTACCTACTATCAAACATTAATTCTAACCCAGTTATATAAATTCACATCAGTGCTTTAGGATTCAGCTAGAGATACTATTTGAGCTTGGGGCCATCGGTTACATGATGAACTGATACGGGTTGAAATTGAAGTTTTCTTTTGTCTGAGAAATTGATGTTTGTGGCTTCTTTGCAGGCGGTATATTCATCACTTGCTGAGAATGGAATCATAGCTGATCTGGGCCTCACTGTGGCAGAGGTGAAGTACTCATGTCCGTGCACACAAACATACACATACCTCTAAAGTTAAATGAAATTAAAATTATTACATTGTTTCTAAAATTTATCTTCACAAACATTGGCTGCAAATAGTACATATATAGTAATAGATCTCATTTACAATCGCTAAGTGCTAGCTAGGTTCAGATGCAAGTTACGAATATCGTTCATCATTTTACACAACTGCTAACCGCAAGGTATACAAATATTGCAAACATGGGGCATACTTAGTAAAAACACACATAGTATACTGTATATTGCGTGTACATACAAATTTGTATACCTATACATCACATCAAATAAAAATACTAAAAATATATATTACAAAGTTTTTGAAACAGTTTTTAAAATTTTGAACCAAATGAAATACGTAGGTATGATATAATATATGTGCCTTTTTTTTTTTTTTTTTGATAATTATATGCACTTATTCCATGTCATATATATTCTCTTTTGGATATTACTATGTATGTGGACAAAGAAATTTGGAAATAGTGATGGGATAAGATGGCAATAAGGATGGTTTGACTAATGCTTATATAAAATGACTAGGGTAATTAATCAATAGTCTCATGCTCGATCTAAATCATAACAATCGTCTTAAAGATCCTAGTAACCAAGCATAGTGCATGCCATTGCTACTTAGCTCGCACCAATCACAGAATGTAGAACGAAACTAAATTAAGTTCTCTTTGCTTGGCTGCTCCGTCAAAGAAAAGAGTATGTCAGTTCAGTTTTGACAAGTGAGGAGAAAACTTCTTTACTGCATAGGAAATGGATTCAAAGCTTCCGCTAGTCCAACATCATAATAATCGAAAGTGTTATACATATATATATATATATATATATATATATATATATAGGATGAATTAATTGGGTTTGGTTATCAGGTGCCCCTTAGGGAAATAGTTAATGGATAATTTTAAGAAAGTTTTGATATAACTTTGATGGAAAATATAAAAAATTATTAAAAAAAAAATCAGTTATTTTTTTCTTTTCTTGTAAAATGATTCTAAAAATATTTTATAAACTAATACTTTTAAAATGAGAAATTACTATTTACATTGGGTGAATTGCTGATGTGGTCCTCTAAGACATCCCTTAGCTTTTCCATAATTAATTAAGTAAATTGCTAATGTTTCTTTATACTTCTACTGATATATTTGACTTCTACATCTTTCTCTCAAATGTGCAGTATTCACTGTTTGGATCAATAATGACCATTGGAGCAATAATAGGGGCACTAATAAGTGGAAAGATGACGGATGTCATTGGTCGTAGATATGTATGTTTTTCAAGGCCATATTTCTACAAAATGTTAATGGCGTTAAGTTTTTCAACTCAAAAATCCCAAGCGATTCTATAATTCCTTTCTACTTTTATTAATATTGTGAAGCAGACATTTTGGATTTTGGATATATTCTACATCATGGGATGGCTATCAATAATCTTCGCCAAGGTTTCATATCTTCCCCTTTTTATTATATTCCGACGATTGTATCTTTTTCTCCCTCTTAGTAAGTGTGGATATTAGGATTCTGTGCAATACTTAAGTTATTGCATCGGGTGCAATTACTCTTCATTTCTCTCACAATTTTTTTTTACTTCTTTACTTTTTTACTCTCAATCTTAACCTAGGGTATTGCACCTAATTTCAATACGGATTCATTTGCTAATTTTAATCTCACATAACTCTTTTGCATTTATATCATAATACTAAATGTTTTGTGCTTGCTGAAAGGGTGCTTGGTTGCTCGACTTTGGAAGACTGTTATTGGGAGTTGGATTTGGAATTACATGTTATGTGGTATAAATGCAGTAAGATTGATTTTTCAAATTCATACACTCATGAATATGACCGATAATGAATTATCATCCCACTGCGAATAGGGACCTGTGTACCTTGCAGAAATAACACCAAAGAATCTAAGGGGAGGGTTTATGTCAATAACTCAGGTATATTCAATCTTTCTAAACTTTTGTATCATGCCTTGAATCCAACTAAATAAGTTAGGTATGTGACAACAGTCGCACACTTATAGATTTTCCAATAGTAATTCAATAGGTATAATAACATCCTAACATAATCCGGAATATATAGCACCATAATATAGGGTGTATATACTCATGAAGTAGGATTTATTCTTTGATTGGATGATGAAACAAAATTTTTTTTAATGTGATTTTTAATAGAATGTGGAATTTAGATTACGTATGTGTTAGGTTTAAAGCTGGCTGTTAGGTTCTAAGATTTTAGGAAATAATGTATTAGAACTTCAATATGTATTATGTTGGCAAACCATGATCAAAATATAAATTCTAGGTTTAGGCTTGCTTAAAGTGTGATTTATTATAAAATTGAAATCAGGTGGATGCAGGATTTATTGGACAAAATCTACAAGGCTCGATCGATCGAAACTCGTGCAAATTTAATTTTCTGCAGAAATTTCAATTCAGCCCAAGCCCATATGACGTGTAGGGTTTTGTATTTCACTCAAGTATAAAGGGAAAAACCCTAGCTACGTTTTAACAGTCTTTGGAGAGTTGTGTGTTGAATCTTCTGTGAGATTTAGAGGTGCTTACCTTCATTCACACACATAGAGTTGTCAAAATCAAGATTCGCTTCAAGAACTTGATGATCTCTTCAGTTGCTACATAAAGAACTTTAAAGAAGATCTGAAACCTTTAAGTGGAGTCTCAAAGTCACAAGTAGGAAAACTTGTGGTTGTTGCAGATCAAAGAAAGAAGTAGTCCGTGGACTTGGAGCTGTCACGTGGTCGTGGTAATAAGTTTTCTACTCGAGGTAGTAATAGGATGTTAGTGGTCTAAGTTCTATTATAAAAATTTCAATTCTTTCATAGTGGATCTATTTTTACGTTGAGGATATTTAGGTTAAATTCTTCCCAAGTTTTTTACCGGTTAGGTTTTCTTGGGTTATCATATTGTGCTGTACTTTATATTTCTGCTTTATTTGCATGATATGATATTATTGTGTTAATCAAGAACTGAATAATTTATCTAAGTAATCACTTGGCTAAATAACTAGGTTAAACAACTTGTGTTAAGGGGTTTAAAAATGTACAATGGCAAATTCCATAACAATGTAATTGTCAAATGTGTCAATAATAAGTTCACACAAGTTACATCATGTTCAAGACCATTTTTGCAATAAGCAGCTCAAGAGAATTAGTTTAGAAAGATACAACTACTCTTCATCAAAATTTGACTATCCCTCGATCGTGGCTTGATCGATCAAAAATCGAGAACTCATATTATGTTGTGTATTACTAAATGCGGTATTGTGGATAATTTCTACCCTAATGAGAGAGTCTACATAAAAAACCTATAAACGTAAGCAATATAGAGAGAAAATTTTAGACCTCATCTTGTGTACTTGTGAGTTCAAAAGAGACATTTTCCCTATTGTTTCTCGCCAGTGAGATCAAGAGCTGAAGCCATAAAGCCATCATCCTAGAGTTGATGCAGAGTTCGAATCTTCAAGAGCTTGTAGGAGTCAGTTGGATGTTCTAGTTGTGAAGTGTGGGTGCATCATCCAGGGAGCTATCTAATGGGTCCACATCACTTTCCTAATTATAAATAAAGGTCACTAAGTGAACCTCAATTCTAGATTTATTTTTTCAATAATGAGGTTTAGGAATTCTCCTAACTTCGGTAAGCCTAGATCTATCCCGCATGAAGATAATCACAGCTACGAGTCTATGGCACGCGCCCATGTCTTGTTTCTTTAACAAACTCAAAAACAATCTACATCATTGAAATGCCAACTTTATACTGTGTGTACGTTTTTAGATCCCTTAACACAAGTTGTTTAACCTAGTTATTTAGCCAAGTGATTACTTAAATAAATTATACAGTTCTAGGTTAACATAATAATATTATATCATGCAAATAATGCGGAAATATAAAATAAACCTTGATATGATGACCCAAGAAAACTTAACCGGTAAAAAACCTGGAGAGGATTTAACCTAGTTATCCTCAAGGTAAAAACAGATCCACTATGAAAGAATTGAAGTTTTTATAATAGAACTTAGACTACTAACATCTTATTGCTACTTCGAGTAGAAAACTTACTACCACGACTACGTAATAGCTCTGAGTCCACAGGTTACTTCTTTCTTTGACCTGCAGCAACCACAAGTTCTCCTACTTGTGACTTTGAGACTCCACTCAAAGGTTTTAGATCTTCTTTAATGTTCTTTAAGCAGCAACTGAAAAGATTATAAAGTTCTTGACGTAAATCTTGATCTTGACAACTCTATGTGTGTATATGAAGGTAAACACCTCTAGATCTCACAGAAGATTCAACACACAACTCTCCAAAGACTTCTAAAATGTAGCTAGAGTTTTTCCTTCTATACATGAAGTAAAACACTTAAACCTACACGTCATATGGGTTTGTGCTGAATAGGAATTTCTATAGAAAATTAAATCTGCATGAGTTTCTATCAATCGAATCTAATTTTCGATCGATTGAGTCTAATTTTCGATCATCGAGCCTTGTAGATTTTGTCCAATAAATCTTGCAATCACTCGATTCCAATTTAACATTAAATCATACTTTGAGCAAACCTCAACCTAGATTCTATGTTTTCATCATGGTTTGCCAACATAACACACATTGAAGTTCTAATATATTAGTTCCTAAAATCTTAGAACCTAACACTATGTTTAGTATAAATAAATTTCAAATAAGGTCCATTCATTATGCTTCAACATCTAGCCCTTAATCACAACCTCAATGATATCTTAAAGTTCCTAACTAATTAAGGCCCCAACTGACCTAGTTTAATTCCCATAAATACAACCACTCCATGATCAAGTTTGATTTCTCTTTGATTTCTAATAAAATTCATCTATCCTCAATAGAACTGTCACTAAAAACCTTGGTTTTTTAATCGATTCAATACCAAAAGCTAGGTATTTATAGATTTATTCATGATCCATGTGTTCCAACAAAGAGCCAAACCCATTTAGGGACTAGCAATATCATGAGATTTAAATTAAAATGAGTCTCACATATGGCCAATTAACAATTTGAAGTTAGACCACCACACACCCTTGATGCGATGGTCACTTCACAAATATAAGGCTTGTGGAGTATGGGGTGTGGGAGGCAAGGGTCAGGGTTCAAGTTTCCAATGGGAAACTTCACACACATATATACTTAGATTAGGTTAAAGTAAAATTTCTAACTTGTTAAAAAAAAAAAAAAATAGAAGTTAGAACATTAATGGAAACTTCGCCTAAATCAAATTATATGAATCCTAAGGATAAGGTATGTTTTGTATTGAAGTACTTTTTTTTTTTTTTTTGAAACTTTTTGTCTTAAAATACTAAAATTAATATAAAGGAGAGATTTTTTGACTTCTTGTCTTAAGAATAAACAAATTGACCAAACATTAAGAATTTAAGCCCTCAATTATCTTCTCTTTGAAATCCTTAATAAATCTTCTATCTGGTGCTTTTTTTGAATTCAGTTTAGTCAATTTAATAAACCTATAAGTTGCTGGAAGGTCATTAATCTGAATTTTCTAAAAACCCCACCAAAAATAAGGAAATATATTTCAAATTCTAATGTAAATTTCCTAATTTAACCTAATTAATTTGTCCTTTTTGGGATATTAACATTTTGCAATTGGAATTTACTTTTTCTTTTGGTGGATCATATTTTTCATTGTACAGTCGATGACAGGTTATGGCTCTTCTCTCACATATCTCATTGGTTCAATTATCAGCTGGCGCACCTTGGCCATAATAGGTAGATTTGTTTGCACATTATACTTACAAACTAATGGTTCTTTGATTCTTTCTTATGTAATGGTTTCTACATATTTTCATCGTCAGGCTCTATTCCATGCATATTAATGTTCCTTGGTCTATTTCTCATTCCAGAGTCCCCTAGATGGTTGGTGAGTTCAATTGAAATTTAATTAAAATTTGTTAGTTAAGTACAGAATTCTCATTGTTTTTATTTAGGGATGAGCAAACGTAAAACCATGTTAAAATTAAATCAAATTGCAGTAGTTCACATTTAAGGTAGTACAAGAACGCATCAACATTCTCAAATGTTCACTGCAAATATATCTGCAGGTAAAGATTGGCAAACAAAGAGAATTTGAGGCTGCTCTCCAACGCCTCAGGGGGGTCGATGCTGATACCTCTCAAGAGGCCTCTGATATCAAAGTAACATATCATTGAAAGTTCTTTTGGACTCATTATTACCATATTATTGACATCAACACAGTGAACTGAGCCAGTTGTCTATCATGCATTGTACAGGATTATACTGATAACCTTCAACAAAACTCAGATGACAAAATTCAGAACTTGTTTCAACGAAAATATGTTCATCTACTCATTGTGTGTTGAAAAAATCAATCATATCCTGTGTTACTCCCTTTTGTGCTATATAATTTGTCTAATTCATGGATATGGCTAAATTAATGTACAGGTTGGAGTTGGGCTGATGTTAGTGCAAGTACTTGGAGGGCTCTATGGGTTTCTGTTTTATATGAGTGAAATTTTTAATTCTGCTGGTAAATCATGGAGATTATTAACAGAACTTCATACAAAAATAAACAAAGCACAAAACTTATGTTTACATGTATATTTATATATATATATATATATACTTTTTTTTTTGGGTGACAGGTATCTCTAGCACTGTTGGGTATATAGTGCTGGCTGTTACCCTGGTAGGTCTTGAATATATATATATATATATATATATATTAAAATGTTGTGCAATTTTTTTCAGTGAATTTCTCAGAAGAGTGGATATTTCCTCTGCAGATTCCCTCAATTTTTCTGGGCGCCTCACTGATAGATAAACTTGGAAGACGAACGATTTTGACGGTTAGGCTACAAAATAAGTTTCTTAAGTTTAGAGCTTAATTGATCAAAGATTTAATAGGATAATCTGCAATGTTTGCAGGTTTCTACAATGGGGAATTGCTTAGGTTGCTTCCTTACAGGATTAGCATACTTGTTGCAGGTTCTTAACATTATTTTGAACATTTGACATTTCTGTGTTGATCAATCACCCTCTGTAATTTTCAATATGCTATGAACAGGACCATAACTGGTGGAAAGGAATCAGTCACATTTTGGCCCTTGTAGGAGTATTGGTAATGATATTTTAATTGTCAAACATTTTTATACTTTCTTCTTACTATTAACTATCATTGGTAACTTTTGGTTTCACAATTTGTTTTGTATATGTATATTTTGGTATGTGGCATTTTGTTCTCTCCTTTTCGTTTAATCCGTAAGCTAATAAACTAGTTAAACTGAGCAATGTGGCAAGACATTGAAACAAAACTGCCTAAATCTCTTCATTTGATTAGTGGCAAGAACCTTGCTTTGAATTGATGTCCCCACAGCAATAAAAACAGAAGAAAGGATCAAAGCACATACACAAGAACACCAGGTTTACATGGTTTTCCCACGCTAGGACTATAATCATTGAGTTTTTATAAACTCCGGAAGGAGTTACAAAGATCATAGGTATATATATGATCCCAATTACCTTAGTGCACCTAAGAGTACTTCTACTGTATTCTCAAACATTGGAAATATCCCAATAGTAGTATAGATGCCAACACAGTAGATCAGTAACCACATACATCTTCTAATGTCAAGTTTGGAAGGATTTGTACAAGTTTAATTGCATTCTTTTTTCTTTTCTTTTTTTGTTATTTCATTTTCAATTTCTTTTAGTGTTTTCTGGTCTTTACTCTTTAGACAAGGAAAGCTCTTTCATCCTTGCACTGTTACACATAACCATCGTCACTATTTTGGTGAAATGCAAACACTTATTGATAATTTCATATTCTTGTATTTGACTCATATTTAAAATTGAACTGTTTGATTCTGCAATCAGGTATACATGGGATCTTACTCATTTGGCATGGTAAGCATACCATGGATTATAGTCTCAGAGGTTGGTTAACATTAATTAGCTTGATTAGTTGATATCTTCATCACTTCAATGGAAATTTAAATTAACAATGAGCATAGCTCATACTGAATAATGTTCCTCTATCTCCAGATATTCCCTATAAATGTGAAGGGCTCAGCAGGAACTCTTTGCAATTTGGTCAATTGGTTTGCCTCCTTTTTTGTTTCCTACACCTTTAACTTCTTATTCGAGTGGAGCTCAGCAGGTGGTGCCTCTCACTTGTTTCTTCCTCCGTGTCCTCAAAAGTTTTTATTACCAATAGTATTTTTTTTTTTTTGAGAATCTCCCAGTAGTAATTAGTTGTGCATGAATGCCATTTCAGGAACATTTTTCATATATTCAAGCATTTGCGGTTTGGGTGTTCTTTTCATTGCAAAACTAGTACCGGAGACTAAAGGGCGAACATTGGAAGAAATTCAATCATCACTAACTGACATTCTGCAATGAGGAGCATAACACTGAGGGATACCAAATAACATGTGCTTGTTGCACTGCATCAGTAACAACAAATCTAATAAAAATTTATGTTTGAGTAATTAAATTAATGCCACACTGGATTTCCCAGTTTTACTCATTACATGTTGATGGGTGTCTATGTTGTTGTCATGGTAGTAGTCCATGATGATGGGTGTTGTCTGTGTTGAGAATACCCTCATTATATATGTAAAAGAAAAAAAAAATTGCAGTTGGAGATTGGAATCTCTCTTAATATTTGGACAGAACTGCCACTGCAAGATAGGACTATCTTTATGACGTGCAAGCTGAAGGAAAAGATTTTAGCCTTGATATGTACCTTCAACTCTATCAAAATGATAGGTTTTCATGTGACAGCTAGCTGTTTGTGATGCCTCTAGATAATGCAAAAGTATCGTATGCGTCAGGCACATGAAATACTGTCTACTACATAGTCTTTATTAAATGGAAAGACGTGACCTTATCCTCTGTAACTATTTTGTTCCTTTGTACAAGTCTTAAAAATTCAGATTCTAACTAATCTTTGGTACTAACAACAACGTAGACAATTTTGTTACTTATTGAAGAAGAACCATATTTCTTAGAGCAAGCATTATCTCGTGATGTATCTGTTCTTTCAGTCAATGAATAAAGTTGATGTACTTCCAATGAAAAAAAAAACAATAAATTAAGTAAAGCTCCAAGAATGCCTCCCATGTGACTTATTTTGCAGTCCCATTCAACAATCTCTATCCCTCATCCCACCAAATGGCAGAAAATTCACATGTTGCTCACTAGTGCCTCCCATGCTAGAAGCACGGATACAGATACAAATATGGGTATGGGTACAGGTACAAAATGGCATGATATTTCTGATTGATAATTATTAAATATATTTTTATTCGTATTTTTATGTATTATTATTAAATATATTATTTTCATATAATGTTAAATATATATATATATATATATATATATATATCAAACTAAGAATAATAATGGATAATAAAGCAAATCCTTTACCATTAAAGGATGTTTGGAAATTAGAATAAAAATCAAGAATTAAGATATTTATTAAATTTTCAAATGCACTATTACTTTTAAGAGCATGAATACTCTATTTGTATGGAGAAAGGGTATTAGATTTTTCTTGTTCTCTTCTCTTGACTATGTCCTACATTAAAGAAAAAAAGAAAAAGAAAAAAAAGGACATGACTAGGACACGCATGCATAAGTGTCTGACATAGGTATGACACCACAATTGAATCATCCATGCTTCGTAATTCCCATGGTTGTGAAAATCTTTTCCATCTTCTTAAGCCTTGAATTTGCCTCAAATGGGTGGTTAGTACTTAGTACCTTTCAATGCAAGTCATCTGAGATCATAGAAGTGTTCACGTGCAACTAAGGTTGTATTTCTAGGAGAATGGGGAAATTTAGGAACTCGGAAGCTTGAGCTTGTTGCTTAGCAATTCATATTTTGATCCCACAAGCAGTTTGCTCTCAATAGGCTGTAAACGAACTGAGCTTTGTCGAATAGTGAGTGTTTAAGCTCAAGTCAACAATGAATGTAAAATAAAATGTTCAAGATTAGCTATAAATGATGTTGGAGGTCGAGCTTGTCAAAGAGTCAAAATGTATGAGCTTGGCTTGACTTTATTCATTAGCTAGTCAAGTTGAACTCAAGCTCAATATCAAGTTTTTAAGCTTAAAATCCAGCTCAAATTACATTAACAAGCCCATGTCAAGCTTATTAACAAGCCTATTTAATTGTTAAGCTTATTATTATGCTCATAAACAAGCCTAGGTTTTGCTTGTTTTGTATCTAGTGCTAATGTTCATGAGCCTGTTCATGAACCTTTTTTTTTTTTTTTTTTTGGTTTAGGCTTGTCCCATTTATTATCTGTCTAAAAAAATCAAAGCTTGAATGAAAATGAATACCCAACTGCCCTAAAACAGTAGATCTTCAAGGTTACTTTGTGTTGCAGAGGAAAAATGCCGAGGGTAGAATGTACATTCTTTGGAAAGCTTCTTTTCCTCATGCGGTCTCTTGAAATTTCAAGAAAGAAATTAAAAATATTGATTTTTGGTTTAATGGTTTTTTCTTTTTTTGAGAAGAATTTTGGTTTAATGGTGATTATATAATAATCTTTTTTTTTATAAGATAAATGTATAATAATCTATATGTTAGCTTTAAGACAAGGATCATGTGAATGGATATCTTTAAGGTAATTATTAATAAACTATTTTAGGAAAGTTTTGACACCATTTTCTCGAAAAATATAAAAGACTATCAAAAAAATTAATTCTTTTTTTCTTTTTCCATAAAAATTTTCTAAAAATATTTTCTTAACTAAAATTATTAGGGCATCTGTTAACTTTGTCCTTAAGACTATGATTATTTCAATGCAATACGAGTTCTTTCTTTTTGTGAATTTTGATGATATATTATTTAATGATTTTCGAGGTTGGTTCAATAAGATTTTTTTTTCTTCTAATTTCAGCTTTAGTGTGTGTTTGGAAACATATTATAATTTAGCTTTTTATTTTTTAGCTTTTATGTACAATGTTTTAAAACTTTTTTTTTTAACTTTTTCAAAGTATAAGTATACTTTAATATACTAGATAGGGTGGCACGTGCAAGACACGTGCTATCTCTTGAGTGAAAAAATTAAGATAAAATTTCTATTTGAAAAAATATGAAACTAAATACATAAAAAATGTATGTCACACACAAAGTTAGGGTAGCTATTTAACATATGAATATTTATTTTACTATAATAGTTTCTTAGTACTTATTTACTAAATGCAATATCTACTCACTAAAAACTTTTAAGAATGATAACGAATATCATCATTTTCCAATAATAAGCAATTGAGTTTTGCTAAGACATTGTCACAATATTTAAATTTTCATAATGAATAATGTCATATACTACAATTGAAGTTTTTCATCAAATACCTTCAACCATACATAATGAAAAAGATTTCATTCATACTTTCTTCTTTGTCATTCTACATGAGTTTAGGTGCAATATTTAGCTTACATAGTTTTTAATGAACACCCATTTTAGGCAAGAATAGAAAAGAAAAGAAAAAAAGGATAACAAAAGGCATATGTCATTGAATTTTCCATTAAATAGATTATAAATTTCGAAGATTTAATCCTAGAAAATCAATGTTCTTTAGGTAAATAATAAAACAACTTATATCACTATTCCAACTTTCTAAGCATTATTACCATCTAAAACTCAAAATAAGTGAAGAAATAAAATTTTGGAATGTTAAAATTTAGTGGGAGTATTTTAGACATTACACAATATAATATTTTAAGAATCATAAGCTTGCATTAGGATTTAACTAAGAGAATAACAATATGACATATTAGTTATTTTTCAAAATATTAAGGGGGAAATTGCTTGATTTTAA
Source organism: Lithocarpus polystachyus (assembly GCA_033629205.1). Lineage (NCBI taxonomy): Eukaryota > Viridiplantae > Streptophyta > Magnoliopsida > Fagales > Fagaceae > Lithocarpus > Lithocarpus polystachyus. The sequence goes on along the minus strand of CM066164.1, from coordinate 21,748,010 downwards.
AGTTTAAGTAAGAATTTTAAACTACCCCAAACATAAAGAATAAAAAGTGATTTTATCTTAAGTTTTTTATTTATTTATTTTGTGTGTGTGAGTGTGTGTAAAACTATGTGTTTTTACTTAAAATGCTGCATAAAGATAAAAATACAATAAAATAAATACAAAAAGTCAATCCAAAAAAATTGTATGTAAAATAGTGAATTTTGGCTCAACAAAGTTAACTAAACCAAAAAAAAAAAAAAAAATATATATATATATATATATATATATATATAGAAACACAACACAATGTTACGACATTTTTGTAATACTTTAATAATTTTGTTATATTTTATTTTGACTTATAAAAAATTGACACTTTAATAGTTGTGAAAATATTATGACGATAGCATAATGTCTTAATATTTTCACAAGAGAAATGCTATATTTACAACATTTTTATGACAAATCATAAAGTAGTAGGTTGTTACAGGTTTTTATTATTGGACAAAAAGTAATTTCATTGGCAAGTGTAAATTAATTAGAACGGGTTTCATCGGCGACGGTTACACGAGTAAGCGACGGCGACTTTCTGGTTTGTACATTGCTTCTTTTTTGTTAAGTTTTGTGGAGAGAGTGAGGGAAATAAAGAGAATCGATGGAGAGAGTGAGGGAAATGAGAAGTGAAACAAAAAAAAAATAAATAAAGGGGCTGATCTAATTTTTTGTGTATAACTTATTGTGACGAATTATATTTCGTCACTATTGACTACTTTTAGAGACGAAATTTAACTTCGTCACTAATAATGATGTCCTTTTTATGATTTTGTTTTTAGTGATGACTTATTTTCGTCACTATTTGTCACTTTCAGTGACGAAATGGGTTTCGTCACTAATAGTATTCTTAATAGCACCTTTAGTGACGAAATTTTTCGTCACAAAAAACTTAAACTTTTAGTGACAAAAAAATTCGTCACTGTAGATGAATTTAGTTTGGCGCCTACTTTTTTGTTTGACGCCTTTAGTTCAACCCAACATATAGTGACGAAATCTAAATTTCGTCACTAAATGTTACTAATTTTTTTATAAATAGTGACGAAATATAAATTTCGTCACTATATGGTACTTTTTTGTGACGAAAAAATTTTCCTCACTAAAATTCGTCATTGAAAATACATTTTGTTGTAGTGTTAGAATCAATAACAATTTACAACCTATGATTTGTTATGAAAGTATTATGAAAAATGTTGAAGATGTTGCATATTTTTTAACAAAACATTTATTTTTAGTTGTAGTTGGTTTCAGCATGATATTTTATTATTTTATTTTGGCTTATAAGGAATTAACATCTCAACAATTGTGAAAATATTGTAACAATTTATTGTGTTAATCTTCTATTTATTTAGAGTAACAGCGCATATGTAGATAAATAAAAATAAAAAATAAAGTGTGTTCAATATGCGTTATTTTCACAAAAAAATAAAAAGGAAAAGAAAGCCAGTGAAATAGTGGAGATTGAATAAACCGAAATTATTGTTGCTTTGTGGTTTGATTCTTTTTATATATAGATTTTCAACAAAACATTTTCTATAAAAAGTTCAGGAGGATAATCTCAAACAAACACCTAGTTTGATTGTTTTTAAAAGGCGTTTTGGTAATTTCCATTTGAAAGGTAACATAAATGGAATGATCAGGATTTGGTAACAAAAATGGACATTTGAAAGGTAGTTGGGCACCACCGCACATTCTTTGTGCGATGGTCACTTTTCAAATATAAATGCTTGTAAGGTGTTAAGAGAGGGGCAATGGCTGAGGTTCAAGCATCTAGGAGAAAATTTTATACACATATATACTTAGATTAGACTAAAATAGAATTTTTATCTCGAAAAAAAAAAAAAAAAAAAAGAAAAGAAAAAAGGAGGTAGTTGGGCATGTGTAAAATTGAGGTGGTGGGGCTACTTTATTTCGATGATGGATCGGGATTTGGTACTATTACAACCTATTGTTTTCAATTGGCTTTCAGTACCATTGGGATTTGGCAATATCTTCTTAAAAGCATTCTCATCAACATTTTAAAAAAATTTAGTATTTATCATCTCAAAAATTAATTTTATAATATATAACACATCATTTTACAATATCCATTTCATCAAAACTTCTATTTTTTTTAATACTCCATTTAAATATTCTTTCTTTATTATTTTTTTATTCATTTTTTATTTTCCTCCCTCTCTCCTCTGTCTCTCTCTTTATTAAACAAATTTTTTTTTTTTTTACAATCTTGCTACAGATAGCAGCCCATTGTAGCTGTAGCTGGATTGCAAAATGAATAGGATTTAAGAGCTTTAATGGAGTTTGATTTTTAATCTTTTGATGCTAAAATTTAGCATTTATAGCATTTAAGAGTATTGATGAGAATGTTGTAACGGTAAGATATCAATGCTTTCAGGACTGATTGTTTACGGGGAGCCATTTTTATATTATGAAACGTGCTACCAAACTTAATGGATGTACTTGGAAGAATTTGATTTAAAATATTGTTTTGATTGTACTAAGATGGCATCCCCCCCCCCCCCCCCCTTCTTTCTTCTTCTTCTTCTTCTTCTTCTTCTTTTTTTAATTCAAAAGTTAGGGTAGGAATTTAAACTCTCGATATTTTTATTAGAAACACCAAAAACAAGAAATGCCAATTGAGCTAACAAAACTTTTGGCATTGGCATCTTGATTTTTAATTTTGTACCTATTGCTCATTTATGATTTGGGTAAATTACAAATTACACCTCTGAAATTTAGAGTTCACTGAATTTTACACCCCCAAAGTTTTAGAAACTTAATTTTACATCCTAAAGTTTGGTTCTGTTAACAATATACCCCTCACGGTTAGTTTCTGCTGTTAAGTAGTACATTATTATGCTGATATGTTTTATTTTTGCCAAATCAACCCTAAAACTATATCGTCTAAGTGATGAACAAGTGGAGAGCTAGCACAATCAAAACTACTTTGTTTCAAGCCTAAAGTTAAAACACATTACCTAACCTAACGATACCGCTCAGGCCAAATATGAGAAATCAAAAAACAGAAACAATAGCCCCAAGAACCCAGAGAACCCAAGCAAACTTTCTTCAATCCGATCAACAAGCCTCGCTGATCGCTAAGACATGTTTAAGACACCACAAAGTTACCGAAGGTGCAAAAGTGAGCAAATGTGTATGAAGAAAAGCCATGAAACATGACCCTAATTTTGGCCTGTTGCTAGAGTGGTGACCGATCAAAATCCACCTGGGTTTGGCACGGGACCACTAGTGAATGTGTGTGTGACTTTGGGGTAGAAAATAGAAACAGTAGCAAAAGTCAAAAGGCAAGATAAAAAAGAGAGCGATTGAGAGAGAGAAATTAGATTGTTTCTGCTAGGAGAGATTCATCAAGAGTTCAAAGAGAAGAGGCATCGTCAAAGAAAAACACGTATTTGTTTGTGTGTAACGTTTGGTGTGTAGTGTCTTGTGTTATAAGACGTGTGTTTGTGTCGCCTTTTGTTTATTCTGAATCCTAATGATGGTCGTCGCCGTTGAGTCAGCCTGGAGCCTCTGCCGCCGCCAATGGTCGCCTGAGTTCACACGAGCCGAGGTTGGGTAAGGGAGGTCATTGGGTTCGTAGGGTTTTTTTTTTTTTTTTTGGATATTTGGCTTGAACGGTGTAGTTTAAGCTAAAGTAATGTGTTTTCAAGTTTAGGCCTAAAATGAGTTAGTTTTGATTATGCCAACTCTTTACTTGGTTATCACTTAAAAGGTGTAGCTTTAAGGCTGATTTGGCAAAAATAAAACAAATCAGCATGATGATATGATATGTTACTTAACAACAGAAATTAACCATGAGGGTAAATGGCTAACGGTACCAAATTTCAGGATACAAAATCAAGTTTCTGAAACTTTAGGGTGTAATATCCAGTCAACCTCAAACTTTAAGGGTGTAATTTGTAATTTACCCTTATAATTTTATTATATTGCCATAAATTTTGGTATAAATTTTTATTTAATATTTACATAGTGCAACTTTACCATTTTTATTTATTTTGTTCGATGTAGAAATTTTATAATGGCCTAATTTAAGTGTATATGTGTGTAAAACTTCTTTCTAAAAACTTGAATCTTGGCCTTTATCCCTAACCCACAAAAACTTGTACTTCTAGAGTGGCATCAAGCCAAAGTGTCCAGTGGTACATTTTTGGACTCTTCTTTTTATGGGGTTTTTGTGGACTTAGTGTAATATACATTCAATGAAATGTAAGAAAAAAATAATAATAATTATTATTATTATTAGGGTAAAATAATTATTATCTACTCCTTTATTTATTTTGCTTTTTTTTTTTCTCTATTATTCTAAGATAAATAATAAGAAAAATACATGTGTATTGCATGAATTATTGACTAGTATATATAATAACCTAAACTATAGTAACCTAAAGTAATTTGTGCATACGTTATTTAAAAGAGTATAAATAACTTATAAAAAAAGAGAGTATAAATAAGGTAAATACATATATTTGATGTATTTTTTTTATAGAAATATATTTGATGTATTAATTATATATAGATGGTGCATTAAATTTTTATGATTATTCTCTCAAAAAAAAATTATGGTTATTTTTTTAAGATTGTCATAGGAAACAAATGATTTTAGCTCCAAAACCACAAAAAAACTGTCTTTTTATTATTATTTTTTTTCTCTTCGTCTCTCATTTGCCTCTCTCCTCTTTTCTCTCTTCTCTCTTCTCTCTCTTCTCTTCACTTCTCCTTTACTCTCCTCTCACATGGTGGCTCTGGCTTTAGCCCATGTGAGATTAGATTGTAGGCATCGGCGTGGAGATCGAATTTGTGGGCGCATCGGAGGTGAGATTGGATTCGTGGGGTTTTGTGATTTGTGGCTTGCCGAGCGCTAATAGCCTTCCTCAAGGAAAATCAGGACGTGTTCACCTAGAGTCATGAGGATATGCCAGGAATCGACCCTTCAGTCATGGTACATAGGCTGAATGTATCACCTTTCTTCCCGCCCGTCCGACAGAAGAAGCGAGTGTTCGCCTCAGAACGTGACCGAGCAATAGCAAAAGAGGTCCGCAAGTTATTAGAGGCTGACTTCATTAGGGAAGTATACTATCTCGACTGACTGGCCAATGTGGTGATGGTTAGGAAAGCCAACGGGAAATGGAGGATGTGCGTAGACTTTACGGACCTTAATAAAGCATGCCCTAAGGATAGCTACCCCCTCCCTCAAGTCGATACATTGGTGGACTCTACGGCTCGGCACCAATTATTAAGCTTTATGGACGTCTTCTCAGGGTATAATCAGATCCAGATGGATGAAGCGGATCAAGAAAAGACCTCATTCGTTACCAGCCAATGTCTTTTTTGCTACAAAGTGATGCCATTCGGATTGAAAAATGTGGGTGCAACATATCAGAGGCTTATGAACAAGATGTTTGCAAACCAGATAGGGAGGAACGTTCAAGTCTATGTCGACGACATGTTGGTAAAAAGCCCAAGGGAAGAGGACCACCTGAAAGATCTTGAGAAAACATTCGACACCCTCCGCTCCTATAACATGAAGCTCAATCCGAGTAAATGCGCATTCGGGGTGACGGCGGAAAAATTCCTAGGCTTTATAGTGTCTCAGAGAGGTATCGAAGCCAATCCGGACAAGATTCGAGCCATAATAGAAATGGCCCCCCCCCCCCCCCCCGAAAAACGTGAAAGAAGTGCAGAGCTTAAACGGAAAAGTAGCCACCTTGAACAAGTTTGTGTCAAGGGCAACGGACAAATGCTTACCCTTCTTTCACACGCTGAAGAAGTCTTTTGAATGAACAACTGAGTGTCAGCAGGCGTTTGAAGAGCTGAAGGCCTACCTCTCTTCCCCCCCACTGCTAAGTCTTTCGCAGCCAAGAGAAGAACTTTTTCTCTATTTAGCTGTTTCGCCGGCAGCCGTTAGTGCGGCCTTAGTCAAAGAAGAGAACAAAGTCCAAAAACTCGTGTACTATGCTAGTAGAGCATTCTGTGGCGCAGAAGAAAGGTACCCACCCATAGAAAAGCTCACCTTCGCCTTAATCACGGCTGTCTGCAAGCTCAAGCCATGCTTCCAAGCCCATATGGTGGTCATCTTAATTGACAAACCTTTGCGGCGAGCAATGAGCAACCCCGAAGCTGCCGGACGGTTAGCGTTGTGGGTGATAGAATTGAGTGAGTTTGACATTCGGTACCGGCCACGCACCGCCATCAAGGGACAGGTCGTCGCGGACTTCATAGCCAAATTCACCAGCGGAGAAGACCAGGGGGCAGATGAACTCCCTCCGTGGAGTATACATACGGACGGGTCGTCCAACAGACGGGCCAGGAGCATAGACGTTGTGCTCCTTTCCCCTGAAGGAGATCAGATAGAATGTATGGTCCGCCTCGACTTCCTTACCACCAACAATGAAGCAGAATATGAAGCCTTGGTGATAGGGCTTGACTCGCCAAAGCAGCAGGGGCCGCAAACGTGACTATTTACTGCAACTTCCAGGTCGTCACCAATCAAGTAAACGGGGACTTTGAGTGTAAAGGTGAAAGAATGAGGAAATACCTAGACCAAGTAAAGAGAAGGGCCAATGAGCTGAAGGCCAAAATCATCCAGATCCCTAGAGAGGAGAATGAGCAAGCTGACCGTCTTGCCAAAGCTGCCTCATCCGAACATATGATTACCCTTGACAACGTGCTCTCTTTTGTTTAGGTTTCTCCGCTAATAGATTCTATCGACATGCAGGAGATTGGTTCCAAAAACAATTGGACCGCACCATCAGTTTCTTACTTGAAGAACGGCACCCTACCGAGCGAAAAGGAGGCCGCGAGAAAGCTGAAGGTCCAAGGAACACGATTCGTTTTGATGAAGGACGTCCTGTACAAAAGAGGCTTCTCCCGCCCATACCTAAAGTGCTTGGGTCCCGAGGAGGCGGACTATGTGATGAGGGAGGTCCATGAAGGAATCTGCGGAAACCACTCAGGGTCGCGATCGTTGGTACACAAGCTGATTCGAGCGGGATACTACTGGCCCACAATGCAAAAAGAAGCTCAGGCGTACGTCAAAGCCTGCGACATATGCAGGCTACTATCACAGAAAAAAACGTGTGAAGCTTTATCTGGAGGTCCATCATATGTAGGTTTGGAATTCTTAGAGTCATAATCTCGGACAATAGAAAGCAGTTCGACAACGGCCCTTTCCGAGAGTTTTGCTTGCAATTAGGAATAAAGAATCATTATTCCTCCCCCGCCCACCCCCAAGCCAATGGCCAAGTCGAAGTGACGAACTGATCTTTGCTCAAAATCATCAAGACTCGGCTCGAGAGAGTAAAGGGCATATGGCCAGAAGAACTACCGAGCATACATGGGCATACAAGACAACAGATAGGATACCTACAGGAGAAACTCCATTTAGGCTAACGTATGGGAGCGAGGCAGTCATCCCAACCGAGATAGGACTCACAAGTTACAGGGTGGACACCCACGATGAAAGCAAAAATGGCGAAGCCATGCGCCTACAGCTTGATCTCATCGATGAAGTCAGGGCAACAGCAGAACAAAGGCTCGCGCGGTATCAAGACCGCATGGCTAAACACTACAACTACCGAGTCTGACACAGAGACTTCCAGGTTAGAGATCTCGTTCTGAGAAAGGTCATGGGCGCTACTTGAGACCCTGCCCATGGAAAACTCGGCCCCAACTAGGAAGGGCCCTACCGAGTCACGTTATGGCAGAGAAAAGGAACCTACTACCTGGAAACGCTGGAAGGACAGAAGCTACACCACCCATGGAACGTCGAGCACCTGCGAAAGTACTACCAATAACAAGCAACGACACCTTACTCTTAGTTTACCTTTGTTAATTCTAGATACGCTCTTTAGTTTTTGCTACAATAGATCTTTCAGAGCCTAGGGGGCAGGACCCCTTCCTTTTTGGAACTATTCTACAAGATTTAAAATGTTTATTAAGGTCTCCTTCCTACTTTGCCAAGTGTTCTATAAAAAGCTGACGGTTTAAACATAAAACCAATGATCCTATCCCAAGAGGATAAGTATGCGAAACAAAAAGCCGACGGTTTGAGCACAAAACCTATAACTCTATCCCAGGAAGGTATGTAAAGCATAAAGCCGACGGCTCAACCAAAAGCCAACGGCTGTATCCAAAAGATAAGTCTAAAGCTGACGACCTCATCAGAAGCTAATGGCTATCTTAAGAACAAGAGGGTAAGTATGCGAAACAAAAAGCCGGCAGTTTAAGCATAAAACCAATGATCCTATCCCAAGAGGATAAGTATGCGAAACAAAAAGCCGACGGTTTGAGCACAAAACCTATAACTGTCCCAAGCGGTATGTATAGCATAAAGCTGACGGCTCAAGCAAAAGCCGACGGCTGTATCCAAAAGATAAGTCTAAAGCTGGCGACTTTATCAGAAGCTAATGGCTATCTTAAAAATGTTTTAAGCCAAAAGCTAACGACTTTATCTCAAAAAGATAAGTCCAAAGCTGACGGCTTCGTTGAAATTAACTTAAAAAGGTTAAAGGGAAATCAAAGGATGACAGCTTTATCCTAAGCTGACGACCTTATTCTAAAAACATCAAAGGGCAAGGTCAGCGACCAGCCTGCGAAAAGTAGGTCAACTCAGACAAACCCGCGAATGCAAACAAGGACATAAAGCAGACGGGTTAATTGGTCCATAGAATGATCAGGTCTAAACTATAATTATGAAAATCACTAGGCACTAGGTCTGCAACCAAGCAGACGGGGTGCAAGTTTGTATTATCTAGTCCAAAAGCAGATGGACTCCACAAGAAGCTAAGAAGCAAAATCATTAAAATCTACAAAGAAGATCATCCATGCATGAGCAATAAACATAAAGTGCCATAAAATAGAACAAAGTCTTTACAATTAAAGCCCAGAAAACATTAGGGCATTTAAATATTGTTTGAAAGATACATCAAATAGGTAAGTTGCAAAAGAAAGCAAAAAGGAGCCAAGGTCAAACAGTATGGGCGTCGGCAAGGGCCTCGTCATCTCTGCCTCGAGCAGGGGGATCTTCAGCTTCCAGAACCTCAAAGGAAGGATGAGAGGTGTCGATGGGAGGAGTTACGGTAGGTTGAGCCAAGATGACGCTGTCAGTCTTGGTAGGGAAATCGGACTCCGTAGAGTCGTCACTCTCCCTAGCAACGGCACCACCAGCAGGTGTCGCCGGCACGACATCGTCCATTGTAATCCCGGACAGATCCAAGTTCGGATGAGCAAACGCGACCTGTTTGAGACAGTCTTCTAAACCGAAGCCGTAATATTCAGCACACGAGTCGACGAACGACTGGGACTCCTTAAACTCCTTGATAGTGTCAGCTCCTGCCTTCGTCACTTATTGGTTTAAGGCCGTCAGCTCACCTTACAGCGTTTGCTCCCGATGGCTTACCTCCTCCAATCTCTCCTTTACCTCCTTCAGCTCGCTGTTCAAAGTATGAACAGCCTCCTTGTATTGCTCATGTTGATCTATTGAGTTCTTGTTATGCTTCCTGACCCGAGTGACGACCCCCTCCTTGGCAACATAACGGTCCTGGAGTGCCTTAACGCGCACCAAGGCTTGAGAAGGATAGCCGTCAGTCAAAAGATAGGAACCAAACAACACAAAGCAAGCTGAAGTATACGTAAGCTTACCCAGGTGAGGTCAAAAAGAGCTGACGCCCCCAGGTCCTCCGTCCCCAATTTTTCGTAGGGCTCTAGGTCCGTCGGCTTCAGGATGGACTCGATTTCCTCGACGGTGTAGTCCTTATGTGTAAGAAGACGATGGGGTCCCTCGACCACAAGACCGGAAGAAGTCATCACTCCTTTGCCTGCACCTTGGCCAGACCTGGGAGGAGACCTCTGGGGATGTTTGTCCCCAATGGGGACGACCACCTTTTTAGAGGGACGGTCGTCCCTCCCGTCGGGTTTCCTCTTCGACGGGACCTTGGTGACGATCTTAAGGAGCGACGAGGAAACCCCTTCCCCTTTGGACTTCCTCTCCTCCTCCTTCTTTCTTGCAGTAGCCGCCCTCACCCTTTGCCTGGCTGCTTCCATTTCTGCACAAATCATCTGACGGACGTCAGAAAAAGCTAACGGCAACGGAAAGGTTGACGGGTAAGGTTCAGCACTCACGACGGTGAGAGTACTCGTCCAATCTGCGAGCTTCAGTTGACGGCTCCGGGCCCCCGCAATACAAGTAGAGATCGTCGAGGGTAATCAAATCCCTGCACTTCCTCTCCTCGATGGGAATTCCTAAAACCCGACGGATGAAATCCCACTGCTCGTCAATTATGTGTGGACGAGTGTAGGTTGCAAAAAAATTACGGATAACGGCGTCAGAACAATACTAAAATAAAAAATGAAGTTGACGAGAAGTAAGCAAATAAAAATTGATGGAGAGAAACCTGAGGTTCTAATGACTCCCTAGGTGTTATCAAAACCTTGGGGTATAGTAACCCATTCTTCGGGACGGCATACCCAATCTGTCCCCTCAATGAAGAAGAACCTACTTTTCCAATTTCTATTGGAGTCCGGCATGTTGGATGAAAGTTTTAAGTCCTTCTCCCAGGGGGCGAAATGATAAGTCCCTTTGGCAGAAACGATATGCTGGGGACGGTAGCAGTAGAAGAACTTGTCCAGTGAAAGCTGACGGTTCCCACCACTTAGACGGCCCAACAGGACCTTGGCACTTATAAAGATCCTCCAGGCGTTTGGAGCGATCTGGCTGACGGACAATCCCATAAAGTCAACTAGCTGATGGTGTAAAGCCGTCAGTGGTAGCCTTAACCCCGCCGCGAACATGGCATCATACATGCCAACGTTAGCGGTCCTCCCTGTGTAGCACCTTTCGCCCTTCTTGGGGAGACGAATGGGAATATGGTTTGGGATCTGGTAACAGATGCGTAACTCCCCAAAGACTTTGTCGCTTATTTTTGGCAAGAATTTATTGACGGCCCAATCTTTGGGGAGGATGAAGGGACGGTTGCCTCCAGAACTTCCTAAAGTCCCTTCATAGGATTCCTCGTCACTCTCCTCTTCCTCGTCACTCTCTTTCCCTCCGTCCTCACTAACTACCCCTCTATCCATTTCGTCACTCTCGACAACATTGTCAGGGGATTGGGCTGACGCCTCTCTCTCTGATGACCAAGAGAAGTCCTCAGGCTCATGACGTGAGCTAAAAACCTCGTCGTAGCCCGCTCCGTCGCGGACTGACGACTGTTCACTCGTCGCTCTGCTAGACATCTGACTACCTACAAGCGATGGATTGTTGCTAAGAACCTAAGTGAACGACTTCTCTAAGAAATCCTTTCATAAAGGAAAATGAGAAAGAGGTGACATATATATATATAAATATATATATATATATATAGAGAGAGAGAGAGAGAGAGAGAGAGAGAGAGAGAGAGAGAGAGAGAGAGAAGAATGCGCACAGAAGACGAAGCGACGCCTCCGTCTAGAAGCGGAGCCAGTCAAGTTGTGCCACGTAGCTGTGCATTAAATAGAGGCTGCTCGAGGCGGTCATTAATGACTCCTCCTCCCTAAGACACACAAGAGATATCAACATCTTACTCCATAGGTTGTCAGCTCGAGCTGACGACACCATGAAGCAGGGGGCAACTGATTAGTATAAAATAGAAGTATGGTTATCCGCCTATAAAAAATGCAATTCGGGCCGACCCTTCAGCTTTGTGCCGTCACTAGGAGCTAGTGAAGGTCTGCAGCTCAAAGCTGATGGGAAGCTGACGACTTGAAGTTGACAGGAAAAAGGCTGAAGATACAAAGCTGACGGGATCAACAAGACTTGCACTACCTGCTTGTGCCTAAGAAGATTCCTTGTACTCCACGCAATAAAGAATGGTTCCGGACAGGGAAGAGGCTCCGTAAGGGACATGCAACGGAGAGTGGTTCCGGTCAGAGAAGAGGCTTCGTAAGGGACATGCAACGGAGAGTGGTTCCGGTCAGAGGAGAGGCCCCGTAAAGAACACGAAACGAAGAGTGGTTCTAGTAGGGGACTACCTTCTTAGACACGCCACGTACGTCGATTCTACATTGCTATAAATACTTCTAGTTCCTCACGAACGAAGGCACGCGCGCCATTACTTTCCCCAACTCTGGCACTCTAAGGTTGTAAGCATCCATTAACTTAACCTTTGGAGGATCTTTGACCGGTACCACACCGGTACTCCTCTTAAGGTCTTTAGCTTTTATGGTGTGTAGGTTGATCATCGGAGCATATGGGCACCGTGTGACTAACTGACGATTTTTGGCATCATCAGGTGGGTTTGCTCTCTTTCTCTCTGTCATTCTCTCTCTAGATCGAATCCAAGCTTGATTGGTCTGATGATTTTTTATTTTGTCTAGGTTTTCATTGAGCTGGTGGATTTTGGTTGTGGCAACACAAGGGCGGTGCAACGGTGGCAGGTTAGCCTTGGTGGGTTTTGTGGTTGTGTTGGTTTTGTGGTTGGAATGATTTCATTTTATAGTTGGGTTGATCTCATATTTGAATATGGAATGGGTCAAGGTGGTTGAATTTATTTATTTATTTATTTTTTCTAGTGGTAGCAGTAGGTTGTGGGGTTTTTTTTTTTTTTTTTTTTTTTTTTTTTTTTTAAACGATGGTGGTTGTGGTGGTTAGTGGCAGTGGGTGTGGCAGAAAAGAAAAGAAAGAGAGAGAAGAAGATAGATAAAAAGGTGAGAGTAAAAATTAAACAAGAATAAATAAATAATATTTAAATGAAATGGTAAAAAAATAAAAGATGTGACATAAGATGTATTGTAAAGTGATGTGTTAAAATAGTTAAAGTAGGTTTTTGAGTTGGTAAAAAATAAATTTTTTGACAACTTTGCTATGAATGCTCTTACAAAATGTTGTTCCTAAGAACAATAATTGATAAATAAATAATCTTCAAATAAACATTTAAATAATAACATATCACATAAATTAGAATTCACCATAAGATTAGAGAATAGTCGAGAGATTTTACCTTGATGATACTTTAAATTAATCTCATAACAAGAAGTAATCTACCGTCAATTCATATATGTTTTTAGATGGTGGGGCTGAGGCGTGGACCATGTCACTGTTTGGAGACGATACACACGTCTATGGAATTTTCAGTATAGTAGACTAATGACATTGTGCGTGCCCCCATTGGATACAACAACCCAACTACTTTGGTTGACTATCTGTATAAGCTTACATTGCTTGTAAGATAGGAAACTCTCAATAGTACTTTTCTTTTTACCCAGAAATATATTGTGTAGAAAGTATGGTTGTATTAATCTATATATATAATAATAGGTAAAGCAGAGAGAAAATCTAATTAAATTTCAAATTGAAATTCAATTAGTCTCTAATTTTATGCCATGTGTCTTATCTAATCTAAATTTTAGAATTTTGTGCCAAATGAGTTAATTTAGGTAAAAATTGAATTTCAATTAGAGTTTAATTTTGCGCCACGTTTCCCATTTAATCCAAATTTTTAAATTTTTGTGCCAAATTAGTTAATTTAATGTGGAAAATAAGGAGTTCAATATTATAAACCATAAAAAAACATAATCATATAACTAAAATAATTCAAATTTATAAGTCATATATATATTAATAGCTAAAACGGAGTGAAAGTTTAATTAAATTCTAAATTGGAGTCTAATTTTGTATCACGTGTAATTTAATTTTTAAATTTTTGTGTCAAGCGAATTATTAGGTGCAAAAATCAAAAGGTCTAAATTCAATTAGATTTTAGATTGAATTTTAATTGGAGTTCAATTTTGCGTTATGTATATCATCTAATTTGTTAATTTTTGTGGCAAGTGAATTATTGAGGGCAAAAACCAAAGAGTCTAGATCTAATTAAATTTCAAATTATATATATATATATATATATTATATGTAATTGTGATTGTTTTTAAAAGGATTCGTGCATATGCACGAGATTACACACTAGTATTATGCATAAAATATAAGCTTATAGATCATATTGTAAATAATATTTAATTGATACAAAATTTGAAATGTGTATTAAGAACGTAAAAAGCATGCAATTCAATAGTTAAATTTTCAAAATATACAGTAATACTTATTTTATTAAGGTTGTAATTTAAAACTATAACAAATTTTGTAGCTAAATTTAGTCCAAATTTTATTTAGTCAATATCATTAAGAAATAAAAAATGACGCATTTGAAATTATTATTATAATTTAATTTCAATAATAACAAAGAAATTGATATAGCCATTAAAGGATGAAAATTAATTTTTTCAATACACTTGAAAAAATAAATTTTAATATTTTTATCAAAATAATCCAACACAACATACCTAAAAAGCAGCCCATGTCATGTTATATAAATTGTACTTCACGTCTTAATTTCCATAACGAGGACATTTTTAAGAAATCAAATAACGTGACCCCACCATCAATTAGCAAAAGATGCACATGATTGAAAGAATGACAGTTAACCCGACAGTCAAGCAACTTTTCTCCTGCATCAAATTCAACAGCCAACAGTAAACACAACCATGTTCGTCAACTTTACAGCATCTTAATTAGTTTATCTCTATCTCTCTGTCTCTGATAAAATAGCCACATATGGAAGACGACGAACTAGCAAAGTCTCTGCTAGTTACACAACAGCCTGGTATTATCAGAATTAGCAATGGCTTTGGTTCCAATGATACTGGTGCAAGCGCAAGCGCAAGCGCAAGTGCAAGTGCAAGTGCAAGTGGTGTCACCGCTGTTCTTCTTCTTAGTGTCTTTGTCACTGCTTGTAGCGCCTTTGCTGGTGGATTTGTGGTAAGTACAATTGATATACTACATGTTGTATGCCTCATTTTACACTTTGCTCCCGAAATATCGGAATGCATTATTGACTTCTCAAAGTTATAATACTATAACATTTAACCCTCTATTGTCTACTTTGGGGTTAAGTCTAACGTAATTTAGTATTAAAAAATCAATTTACCATTCCTTCCAAAATAGATACCTTTCGTTTGCCTTAATTGAAAAAGTAATGTAGTAAGGTCAAGTGTTACACAAGTTTTAGTTTAGGAGGCCGATCATGCATATTGTAGTTTAATGTTGTAAAGTATAAAATGATACATAATTTAGAATAGAAAAATGTAATTTCTCCTTATATTTTCTGATCACCAAGTAACTCATGGTAAAGAATAATGAGTTCAAACCTTCTTGTAGTTTCGGCATATATGTATTAATGAAATTCTGCTTTGTGATTGCATTGCAGGTGGGGTACTCAGCACCTGCTGAATCAGGAATTATAGTTGATTTGGGCCTTTCTACGGCTGAGGTTTGTAATTAGTTTATTCAGTTCATTGCTATAAATTGAAAAAGTAATGTAGTAAGGTCAAGTGTTACACAAGTTTTAGTTTAGGAGGCCGATCATGCATATTGTAGTTTAATGTTGTAAAGTATAAAATGATACATAATTTAGAATAGAAAAATGTAATTTCTCCTTATATTTTCTGATCACCAAGTAACTCATGGTAAAGAATAATGAGTTCAAACCTTCTTGTAGTTTCGGCATATATGTATTAATGAAATTCTGCTTTGTGATTGCATTGCAGGTGGGGTACTTAGCACCTGCTGAATCAGGAATTATAGTTGATTTGGGCCTTTCTACGGCTGAGGTTTGTAATTAGTTTATTCAGTTCATTGCTATAAATTGTAAACACACACTCAACACATGCAACTGCAGTAATACAAGAGAAGAACTGAGGAATTTTTTTTTGTTTGATAGAGTTTCAATTCATGATGCCTACTCTTTATGATAGCTATTTATCATTAGATCAAGACACTGATTAGTTTTTGGTGTAGGCGGAGATTGAATCCGATCAGTTTCTGGTGTAAGCAAGGATTGAACTCTAGATTTCTTATTTAACCATCAGAGACTGTACTAGTTGAGCTAATTGAAACTCACTTAAGAAAAGTTAGTTGAAAAGAATTACATTATCCCTGAAATAAATCTTGATAAAAACTTTACCTAAATAAACCTTGGCCATATAAATCTTTTGCTTCATATTATGTGGTTGTTACATGTCCATTGAGGAATTGAAATTAGAGATAGATCATAGAAACAAACATGCCATATTTGGTTTGATAAAAAGGTTAATACTTAAAACACAAAACATAGTTGTCAAGAACCTTATATCTCAATTGACATCTCTTGTTGTTTTCAATATAAACATCTAGAATTGAAATCTCCTCATCCCAACTATCGAATTATTACCCCCCCCCCCCCCCCTTTATCTACACAGGAAGACACAAGTATAAATGAAGATTACAAAATTTGTAATATGTGATGAAAAAAATTTGGGACCTGGTGGGTGTGATTGTTGATGAAAAAATGGTGCCTTATCTGATCATGTAGAGTGTATTAGTTCTCCAGTCAGTTCTATTAATTTCGTTATATATTCACCCTTCAATTTTGCAGTATTCAGTTTTCGGTTCCATAATGACGATTGGTGGAATGATAGGTGCAGTAATAAGTGGGAAGTTGGCAGATATCATTGGTCGTAGATATGTGAGTTTTTAAATGATCAAATAATTCTGCAGGACTAGTGTTGAATATGTTTTAACCAAGTGTATATACCAGCTCTTAATTCCCTTGAATTTTGATTTTTCTTTGAAGCAGACTATGTGGATTCTGGATATATTTTACATAATGGGGTGGCTCGCAATATATTTTGCTAAGGTTGTTTATCTTCTGCTTTAATAATTTTTCGTCCTTGGCTTCTTAAAAATTGGACATTGGAAGCTAACGTAGGTCCATAAAATGTATTTTGTTTTTCAAAGTTCTTAGCAATTCTAATTAAACAGCACGTGCCAAGAGCATTATAGATCAACAGGTATCTCTCATTTGGAATTATTATATATTTATTGTAATTTTTTCAAAATGATTAAAACCCAGTTTTCCAAGTGCACCCATTCATGCCATGTTTGGAATTTCAACAACAAGCACTTCAAAATGTACTTGAACAATATGACATTGTTCACAACTTGTTATGTCCAGGCTCATAGCATAACTGGAGAGCCAAACGTAAGCTTTGTCACATCCTTGACACTATTCATTTCTGGTCCTCTGTTGTCCCTACACCTTTCTATGGAGAAGTTGCACTCACAGATATTTACTCCATAACAAACTTCTCACTCGTGTGCTTGACAATTGACCCTTTTGAGAGGTGATTTGGCTCCACCCAAACTATCATCACCTTAAACTCTTTAATTCTGGATACTTCATAAAACTCCAACCTCATGAGCATATCAAACTTGACTCTCTCCCTCTCTAGGTTTTGTTGCTTTCTTTTGTATGGAGTGGCACAAAAGGGATTTAGGTTCTATCATCTTATGTCATACCGACTTATGGTCTCTCACTATGTAGTCTTCAAGGAATATTAGCTATTGAAAATAAGTCCAAATTTTACCTGCCCACTTTTCCTCTTTTCTCCCCCCACTTCCATCTGCAGATCTGGTGCCCTGGCAGAAATGCAGGAACTTTTGGGTCTTTTATGGTTCTGAGCAGAGTTTCTTGTTTCAATGGGAAAAAACCAGCAATTGCCACTTCTACAAAAGGAAACCATAATCAGTACATGTTTTCTATTTGAACATATTATAATAAATTTCCAAAAATTAGATAGGACTTCCAAAATGGCAAAAACAGTCTTGGAAAACAATATTATATTTGTTAGTTAAAATCATATATCATATTGTTTGCTTTCAACCCATTTACTAAATGTTCAGTACTTGTTGAAAGGGTGCCTGGTTGCTCGACCTTGGAAGACTATCTTTGGGATTTGGATTTGGACTGACTTGTTACGTGGTAAATGTTGTAAGATTTTAGATTTTAAATTGCACTAACTTATGGTACATATGATAGATAATGAAATTTGAATTCTATTTCTGAACAGGCACCTACTTACCTATCAGAAATTACACCCAAGAATCTTAGGGGAGGATTTACATCAGTCTCCATGGTAAATTATCCTTACAATAATATTAGCTTCAAAATGTACTTTTTCCTTATGTGGCTCCGTCTTGTCCATTCTACAGGCAATGATACCTTTTAGTGTAACAGTTGCATATCTGATTGGTTCTGTCGTCAACTGGCGTGCATTGGCTCTAATAGGTAGCTTCTACTACCTTCTATTACACTATATTCCAATAATATAGTTCCATAATAGTTATGATCTTCTTCTTCTTTTTCCCCAGGAGCTATTCCATGTTTATTACTACTTTTTGGTCTATTTTTCATTCCAGAGTCTCCTAGATGGCTGGTGAGTGCAATTTAAAAGTTTGTTGGTGTTTATATTATTATATGTTGCTCAGTGAATTCTAATTTTTAGTTTGTTTTTATATAATGTATATTCAGTTATAATATGTTCACACCAAATTCAATGAAACTTTTGAAGTTAAAAACATGTTCCCACCAAATGTGCTCCAAATATTTAGCTAAATTGCTGCAGGCAAAGATTGGTCAAGAAAAAGAGTTTGAAGCTGCGCTACAACGCCTTAGGGGAAAGAATGTTAATACTTCTGAAGAGGCTGCGGATATCTAAGTAACACAGTAACTTAATTTTAAGTAAGAAAGGAATCATTAACTATATATGTAGAGTTGAAGCAAGAAATTGAAGAAAGGTTTTATTGTATGACAGGATTATACTGAAACCATCCAACAGATCTCAGAAGATAAATTCCTTCATTTGTTTCAGCAGAAATATGCTTACCAACTCATTGTAAGCTTTAAAGAGTAATCTCAAAGTTGCTTCATTTCTGCTACATGGATTTGTGATCAATTTGTATGACTCACACATGATATAGGTTGGAATTGGACTAATGGTACTGCAACAATTTGGAGGGCTCAACGGATTTGCATTTTATATGGACGAAATTTTTGAATTGGCTGGTAAAAAATTCCTGCTACAATGATGCTTTCTATGATAGACAAATGTGAACGGCATTGAATTGATATTTGATTATACAATTTTGGGTTTATGACAGGTGTGCCAAGTATTATTGGGTTTATAGTGGTATCCATTCCTGAGGTGGTTCTAAATCTTTTTGGTGTAACTAAAATGTTGTGATCACCTTTAGTGCATAACCAAGATATTGCAGATTTTCTGTTCAGATTCCAGCAATTGCTTTGGGATCAATCTTGATAGAAAAATTTGGAAGACGGACACTATTGATGGTTAGAATACAAAACAATGTCGAAAGTTTAAAACATAGTTGATTCTAAACTTTGCAATAATGTTTGCAGATTTCTGCTACAGGGGAATGCTTAGGTTGCGTCCTTACAGGACTATCATTCTTATTGCAGGTTCTTTAACATAGAATTTAAATGCATCTGTATCATTTTATTAAGGGGGCATGTTGGTTCTTAAGTGTGGTGTCTATTGTTGATGAATTACTAATTATAAACTTAAAGCTTCCGTGAGCAGAGCCTTAACTGGTGGACAGAAGCCACTCCTACTTTGGTGCTTTCTGGCATATTGGTAATGCATCTGCAATTATCATATTTGTATACTTTCTTGTCACTATAGAACATGGATGATGAGGACAAGGCAAACAACAATTAATCCTTTTTCCATTAGTGTAATGAGTTTGGAATGATTTCATTCAAGTTCATTAAACTACTTGGTTTATTAATTTAACCCCCCGCCCCCCCCCCCCCCCCCCCCCCCCCTTCCTTTTTTTTTTGCCTTCACTTTTCTTGCTATTAGATATCTGTTTAATTGAACTACTTGGTTTCTGAATTCAGGTTTTTAAGGCATCTTATTCTTTGGGTGTTGGAGCAATACCATGGATTATAATATCAGAGGTGAGAACTTTTTTGATTAATAACTCTGTAGCTTGCATGGAAAATTTATCCCTATAATGATTAGGGTCTAGCTCCTGTTAAATGATTTTTCTCTCTCTCTTTCAGATATTTCCCATAAATGTGAAGGGTTCTGCTGGAAGCATTTGCAATTTGGTCAATTGGTTTTGTTCCTGGCTTGTTTCATACACATTTAACTTTCTAGTAGAATGGAGCTCAGCAGGTGATGCCTCCATGTCTCCATTTCTGTTTGTTTCTTTGCAGCTGTTTCTTTCTCATGTATACTGTCACTCTCCTAAGCATTCTTGTACGTAGTACGTGATGATTGATATTTTATGCATGATATTTCAGGAACATTTTTCTTATATGCAAGCATGTCGGGTTTGGGTGTTTTGTTCACTGCAAAACTGGTACCTGAGACTAGATGGCGAACTTTGGAAGAATTACAAGCATCACTCACACATAATCTGCAATAAGAATCAGCAAGCAGCAAGCAGGGAAGGGGATGTTAGTTACCCTAGTTACATGTATGAAGCAAACTACTCAGCATCAATGAATCTAATAACAAATTCAAGATTTAGGAGAAATATTCTAATAATATTTAATGAAAGATTAGGATCATGTGAGCCCTTTCTAATGATGTCTGTGGCATTTGGTTATGAACTTGGTGTCGTCCCATTCTCCATGCACCTAGCCTTATGGACGGCTGCTTTGATATGCTAAAAATTATAAAATGAAAGTTACTACCAATTTGGTTTTTCTCCCACGATTTCTGCATACCACAGTTACCACTTGCTTTGTTGCGAAGTAATTCAATGAATGATGATAGCAGTTGATAATGCCTATCAATATAACTCTAGCTCCTAGAATAGCTAATGTTAGTACTTATATTGACAATTTACCATGACAGGGTATCTGGAATGGATCTGCATTCCTTAATCATTCTGTGAAACAAAAAAACTCTGAAATTTAGAAACTGAAGATTATCACTCGAATGAGAACAAGCCCCCTGATCAAGCGAGCCAATCAGCCATGAACAATATCCAGACGCTCAGAGATATCACTTGTAGTCTTCCTTTGGCCCACTCGAGCAAGCTGTTCTAAGTTTGTTTTTGTTGGGAAAAGCCACCCACTTCTTGGTGAGACCAAAGTCTCCCTCAATATTGTCAACCAAGTGTGAAATTATCAACACAAAGGTAATGGAAGTTAATCACAACAAATACCAAGATTAAGCTAGCAAGATATGTAACGTGGAATCTAAGAGACAAATTATCAAACATATAGAATTCATAAACTGATACACAGTGCACACACAAGATTTACATGGTTGGCACTAGACCTACAGCCACACTACAAATATCAAGTTACAGTAATCTTCTATTTAAGTTTTATTACACAGCTTGCGATTACACAACAAACTTGAAGAAATACAAGCTTACCTCTTTAGGAGCTTTACATAGCCAACTTCACCACAATGAAATCTTCCATGCCATTTGCTGAGCTAGTTTTCACAAAAGGGTATTGGGGTTCTGGTTTCTTGAGCTGAAGCCGAAAGTGAAGAGGCAGAGAGAGACTGCTCCTGAGCTAAACACTAAAAAACACACAGAGGGCTTTGGAATTTCATAGGTGCTGAAGCCACTTTAGTCTAGCTCTTCAGCTGTATTTAAAGAGATTAGAGTGAGCCTATGCTTTAGCTTCCAACCTTGTTCTTGATCTTAAACTTTGTTTACTATCCCCATGTCTTAGCTAAGATCACAAAAAAACCCATGCCAAGTGCTTGATAAAATGCACATTCTATTACCTAGAAGTTTTAGGGTTTATGAGGTAGGAAGGTAAATTTCAGGATGTTTGCTTAAATTACATAGAGAGAGTCTAGGTTTGCAAAGGTTTTGTAAGTTATCGACTAATGTAACTCCTTATTAGTTATTAGTAGATTTTCTATGGAATTGTTTTTGCCCCTAATGGTTTTTCACTTGGAGGTGTTCTCCTTAGGTTTTGGCTTCATGATCATTTTGTGTGTTACTATTCTTATTACATAGAGTCAAGGTTTGCAAAGGTTTTGTAAATCGACTATTGTAAATCCTTATTAGTGGATTTTTATGAGATTGTCTTTGTCCCTGCAATGGTTTTTCCTTTGGAGATGTTCTCAGGTTTTGGCTTCGTGATCATTCTTTGTGTTACTATTTTTATTACTTTTGAGTGTTGATTTTATTTATTTTATATACATATAATCTGCTGGTATACTTTTATTTTATGTGATTAATCAATAAATTTGTTATTTCCATATTGTTAATCACATAGGGGTCTATAACAATAATTTTTCAGCTTAGATACTTAGTAAACCATCATTCTTACTTCTTCCTTAATAATAAAGGACTTTGTCCACTGGTCTGCTGAACTCATCAATTCCTCTCTGTTTTCATCAATATGCCTCTTTCTTTAATTGCTTAAAATGGAAATTGATTGTACATACCATTGAATCTTTTCCACTATAAAGACACAAATCACACAAAGTAACAACAGTCATTGTGCATTTTATACAGATCACTAATGAGCTTTGTACATAATTTGTAGCTTGTAATTGCTCTTAAATAGTTGGTACTTCAAACATGCTGATAGCGAGTGTGTTTGCTTGCAGTGACTTAATTGAGGCCAAGGAATTTCAATTTTGATATATAACAGTTGTAAGTGTGAGGGCAACTTAGTAATGGTATGTAGATGTAATTAGGTATCAGGTATGCATGTGGAGAAATCAATGCTTTTAACGGAGCCTGATATGCATGCTTACCCAATTATTGCACCTATTAAATACATGGTCACCAAACAAAACTGTCACTTGAACATATGAGTAAGCCATGAATAGGATGTGTCAATATGACACTTCCACAACTTTATTTTTTAAAATTTACACTCCAAACTTGCAATTATGCAGTTTCCATATCAAGGAATGCCTTTTTGACTGAAAGGACAAGATAAAAATTAACAGTATTTTCAATTAATCATCTTGTACCATTGACAAATTTGGAACACCCACCGAAATGGTACTGATAGCACTAGTATAAAGATATCACTTTAATGCAAATTTGCAATTGTCTGGGAGTAATACTTCTCCTCTCACATGAGAAGCAGAATAATTATCTTGTTTCCTATTTTTGTAGTTACAGGTATTAATTATTACCATTCAATAAGAGCACATGACAAATATCTCTCTCAATAATCATTCTTTTAAAGTCAGAATCTCTCTGGTGCCACAGACACATAAAAAGAGAATTTCTTTTCCACTATTCTTTGCTCAGACTGTTTTCCAAGAAAGCAAATATGGAGAATAGACTAGTGACAAAGCCCCTAACTGTAAGCATCCACACTAGATGTGGCAAATGTGGCAAATGCCAAATATTTGGCACATTTGCCACACCAAACACCAAAAAGAGTTGTTTATCAGATGTGTTAAATGTTCTAAACTTTTGCAACATGCTACAGTGTCACTGCATTTTTGAGCATTTTTGCCACGGTACGGACGAGATTGCAAATGTTGGAAATTAATTTTTTATTCATCTTTCTCTCTCCTCCCATCACATTTCTCTCTTCCTTCTGCAACACATCTCTCTCTCTCTCTCTCTCTTTCTCTCTCTCTCTCTCTCTCATCACCGTTTCTCCCTACTTTCTGTTTTTTCTCACTCCTTTCTCTGTCTCGGTCCATCTCTCTTAGATCGGTGTGGAGGTGTGGAGCAGTGTTGGTTTGATTGCCGTGTGTCGTGGGTAGGATTTGCTCGCCGTGGATGGTGGTATTTTCTCACTGTGGGTTTTCTGTGTGGTTTGAGGTCTCTGGTGTTGATGGTCGAAGTTTGAGCTCTGAGGGTGGTGTTCCTACAGCAACGATGATCAGATGGTGGGCGTGGGATGTGTGGGTTGTGGGTTTCAGTGGGCTGTGGGATGTGTGGGTTTGGGTTTTGGTGGGTCGTGGTGGGCGAGGATACCGGTTTGTGTGGTGGTAGGTTTGGGTTTGGGTTTGGTTTTTGGTGGGTCGTAGGTGAGGATTCTGGTTTGTGTGGTGGTGGGTTGGTTTAGTGTGGTGGTGGTGGTGGTGGAAATGGGCTACGACTGCGATGAAGGGAGTGACAAATGGGTTGCCGTGAAAAGGTGCTGGCCGGAGGTGATGGCCGGTTCAGTTGATTGTTGTTGCTGTTGTTGATAAAATGGAAAGAAAATAATATATTATTTTAGTGTAGTAAAATTATTTTAATGTATAGAATTGAAGTATAAAATATCTGGTGAATGGGATGTTGTAAAATAATGTGGTAAAATAATAAAGTAGGTTTTTAGTGTAACAAAATGACATTTTTTTTGCAACATCTGCTACGGATGCTCTAAAACAAGAGCAAGGCCCGGCCCCACCCCAAAATAAATTTCTCCTTAGGAAAAAAGGCCCCACTTCCAATGATTGATGTCACAAATTTTGATAAAATTATATATATATATATATATATATATTAAAGGTTTTGCATTTTTTTATTAGTGATGTTAAGCATACTACAAATTTTACTATTGCCTAACAAATTGCCATGTTTCTAATCACAAAAAAGTGATTTAAACATTCATTAGTTAGATATTGATGAATTTCATCAATGAGAGTCAATGTCATATCATATTGTGAACATTTTATAATGCTTTAAATGCATTTTTCCTTTTCATTTCTATTAAAACTCTCAATGTACGAGACCAATAAAAACCTAACCCAATTGAA
This sequence comes from Lithocarpus polystachyus, assembly GCA_033629205.1. NCBI lineage: Eukaryota > Viridiplantae > Streptophyta > Magnoliopsida > Fagales > Fagaceae > Lithocarpus > Lithocarpus polystachyus. The sequence continues at coordinate 21,723,398 of CM066164.1, read as the reverse complement.
ACTCTAAAATGTTTCAAAAAAATATTGTAAATGTGTTAAATCATCAATTATAAATTAATCTTCTCTAATAGTTTGAGACTTTAATTTTTTTAAATTGATATCCTATAAAGCCACAAACCAAATAATATCTATCTCCCTTTCTTAAAAACAAGATATAAAATTAAAATTAGATTTTAACTCTACTTAACTATGTATCGTCGTATATCCAAAATAAATTTTAATCGTAATATATTTTTTTTATTAATATTTATGGTTAAACCATGATATTCAATTCTCTATATGAAATTAATATTAGTTTAGTTAGTATTATTCATCAAATTATGTATTTAATGTATCAAATTAACCAAGATTTGATTAGTATTAAATAATTTTTTAATTAATATTTACATATTAAAAACCCTACATAAATTTTTCGCCTTAGGCCCCAAATAATGTTGGGCTGCCCCTGAACAAGAGCCTAAAAATATAAGCAATAGCAATAACCATGGTGGCAATGACATTGGTAATATTAGCAGTGCTAGTGCTGTTGTTAGGCTAAGTGATTCCAGTGCCACAGTTATTCTCATTATCAGCACTTTTGTGGTTTCTTGCAGTTCCTTCGTCAAAAAATTCTTAATTAAGTACTCCCAGAACATGGAAAAATAGTATTATTTTTTTCACATTCATGGTGGACTCCATTATGATTTTAATAAGTGAACTCTATCATAAATGTGAAAGAAGAGAGCACTATTCTTTATGCTTTGAAAGTACCTAAGAATTACTTTCATTCACTAATGGTTGTGTTATAAGTTCAATTATTGGTATTCAAATCAATAAAACTAAAATTCTTGGGACATGGGACAACCATATTTTGTCCACTTTAGCCGACTCAACAACTTAGGAGGCCTAAGATGAAAAATTTAATTAGGCATTTTTTTATTTAAATATTTATTAAATAATATTTATTAAATTTTTTATTTTTTTATTTAAAAAATATTTTTCTTACTTTTTGAAATGAAAAATTACTAATTAAAATTTTTTATTTAAATTTTTTTTAAAATTAATTTATTATATGATTCAATAAGTTAATATCACTATAATATAAATGAGTTGATATGATATATATCAAATCATATATTGGTGTGATAACTTATAGTAATAATAATATAAAAGATATGGTCCAATGAGTGGGATATTGTGTGCCTATGGGTGTACAGTGTAAAAGTGGCTGAGTTAGTGTCTTTAGTGATAATGCGTGGGGCCTGTGGATCGGCTGGTTGGGCTTGCTACATTGCTAATATGCAGTGTGCCGTGTGCTGTCCTATCAACTGTGCAATGGGTAGTGTGCAAATTTTTTTTTTTTTAATTGAATAAAATGCCAACGCTTATCGGTTATCACAAACCATACCATTCAATCTTCATGAAAATTTCGGAAAGTGAGAGAGGTTACCTCAGATTGCTATGCCCACACACAGCAGCAGCATACACCGTCCACCACTGTGAAGGTAGTGAAGCTATTGCAAAGAATGATTGAATGAAAGAAAACTCACAAAAAAAGATCAAGGATTCAAAATGAAGAAAAGAAAGGTGAGAATATATATGGAGAGAGACAGAGAGACATATAGAAGAGATATTTTTTTTACTTTTTCTGTTTTCTGTGTTTTTTTTTTAGAAATTTATAATCTCTAGCATATTACAAGATATTTACGTTGTATTATTAATGAATTTGTTTGGTATTAATTTTGATTTTTGCATATTTCAAGATTGAGTTAATGAATTTGTCTCGTATGATTTAATTTTGTTAGCCGAATTTTTACTATTTTTGTTTTTTTTAATCATTTATATTTTAAGATACAATAAGGCATTTTTAATACATTTTATTGACAAATAAAAGTACTTAAAATTTTTTTCTTAATTAAAATATATAGATAGATATTATATATATATATATGTATTTTTAAATACAAGTGGGAGTTGGGGCCTTTTTTTATTTGAGGGCCTTAGGTGATTGCATCACTTGCATCTATGGTTTAGCTGACCCTGAAAATGACTGATGGGTTTGGTTGGTGGAATTTTACATGTATTAGTTTTTATTTATTTATTTATTTTTATTTTTTTAATCTAATGTGGCAATATAGTTGATCATTGATGTGGTATTACAAATAATTTTTTATTATTTTATTTGACACATTAACTTTTTCCATCTAAGAGATAACAGCATGAACTAAATTGGCGCGGCCCTGAAAAAGTTAGAGATCAAATTTATACAATTGAAATGTTAGGGATTAAATTAAAATACGGTGTAAAAAATATGAATCAACATTATAATTTACCTTGGTAAAAGGAAAATAATATATATGTGTGTGTGTGTGTGCACGCACTTGCGTGCGTGTGTGTTATGAATAATCGTGTGTATTTTTTTTTTTAATTTAAAGAAAGAGGTAAGGTAATATGGAATAATGTTTAAAAATAAAATAGAGATAATTCGTAAGAAATTGAAACCCGTTGGGACATTTGAATTTATTGATTGGAATAAGAATTGTGGTATGTAAAAAAAAAAAAAAAATGAGATTTGAATAAAAGAAAGATTATATACGTTATTGTGGATGGATGGGGATTTGTGATAACTATATAGAATTTGTATAGCAAATTTTTGGAATGCTTAAAAGAATTTTTTTTTTTAAATGAAAAACCCTAGGAATTTCAGGATAAGAATGAATATTTTTTTATGTGAGGTAATGAGTTTTTTTTTTTTGGAAGAAGAAATTTTGTATTTTTTTTTTATAAAGATAATTGAAGTATTTGAATTCAAATAAATAACAAATATAGATAGAAATCAGACATTTGAATACAAATGGGTAGTGAGAATAACAATTTTTTTTTTTTTTTTTACATGAGATAGTATTACTGTTTTAACCCTTTTCTTTTTCATTTTTTGTAGGGAAAAAAACTAAGCTAAATGGTATGTTATTTCAGAATTTGTATGAGGATCTTTTGCTACGCCAAAAATCAAAGACTAAACAGGAAAATCATCTCATTAATAATATAGAAGATATTGCCGAATCACTCCCACATAACGCTGACTATGTAACATTATTCATGTCATGACTTTGGAATACAGCATCAGGATCAGTTAGAGGGTGTTTGGTGAAGTAGTTTAAAAATTATTTTTTATTATTTTCTAAAATACATGTGGGTAAAAAAGTGTATAAAAATACGTAAAATACTGTTTAAAAACTAAAAATTATTATTTAAAATGCTAAACCAAACAATTGTCCTCCTTTTTGAATTCCAAAAAGGTGAATGGTGGAGAAACCATATAATGACAAAAGTCTCCACATCTACTAAAAAACAAGACGTTGATACGATAGCATAAACTTTAGCAACAACTTCAAGGTGCCGGTCACAATACTTTTTTATTTTTATTTTTTAATATTTTATTACATATAAAAATTTTACTCTAACTTAATATTATGTGAAACTCTTTTTTGAAAACTTGAACTTCGACTTTTATTCTCCCCATTCTACAAACACTTGTAGAGTAACCATCACAATAAAGATATGCAGTGATATTGGTAACAATAATTGACAATAAACTGGTCCAGCTGATACTACTATTGGTCCACACCTCTAACACAACTTGCCACGTCACGAGCTGTGGCCAAGCCCGTCACTCGCAATTGTTGCTATTCATGGAACAGTAGGAGAGCCCATATATAGTAATCTCTCTCTCTGATTCTCTCTTATACACGAACATAATTTCTTTCCATATAGGCTTTAAGCCTTACTACTTTCGTATTCCAAGAAAGAAAGATGGAGGATGAAGTGGTGTTAAAGTCTTTACTTGTAAAACAAGAGCCAAGCAACGTAGTAGATATTGGCAATGGCCATGTTGGTAATCATGGCGCTACTAATGGTGGTGCTGCTGCTATTCGGCCATGCATGTGATTCCAGTGCCACAGCTATTCTCGTTATCAGCACCATTGTGGCTGCTTGTGGTGCTTCACTGAAAACCTCAAGCGATTCTATAATTCCTTTCTACTTTTATTGATATTTTGAAGCAGACATTTTGGATTTTGGATATATTCTACATCCTGGGATGGCTATCAATAATCTTCGCCAAGGTTTCATATCTTCCTATTTTATTATACTCCAAAGATTGTATTTTTTTTCTCCCCCCTAACAAGGGTGGATTAGGATTTCATGCAATACTTAGGGTATTTTATAGGGTGCAATTAGTACTCCTCATTCCTCTCACAAAAATTTTCTTACCTCTTCATTTTTTAACTCTCAATCTTAAAATAGGCTGTTGCACCTAATTTCAATCCGCATACATTTGCTAGTTTTAATCTCACATAACTCGTTTGCATTTATATCATAATACTAAATGTTTTGTGCTTGCTAACAGGGTGCTTTGTTGCTCGACTTTGGAAGATTGCTATTGGGAGTTGGATATGGGATTACATGTTATGTGGTATAAATGAAGTAATATTGATTTTTCAAATTCATATACTCATGAATACAACTGATAATTAATTATCATCACACTACGAATAGGGACCTGTGTACCTTGCAGAAATAACACCAAAGAATCTAAGAGGAGGGTTTATGTCAATAACTCAAGTATATTCAATCCTTATAAATTTTTGTATCATGCCTTGAATCCAACTAAATAAGTTATGTATGTGACAATAGTCATACACGTATAGATTTTCCAATAGTAATTTAATAGGTAAAAAAGCATGCTAACATAATCCGAAATCCATAGCACCATAATAGAGGGTGTAGATACTGATGAGGAATGTGTTATTATTTGATTGGATGATGAGACAATAGTTTTTAATGTGATTGTGAATAGAATGTGGAATTTAGACTGTGCATGTGTTAGGTTTAAAGTTGGCAAATTCCATAACAATGTAACTGTGAAATGTGTCATTAATTATTTCATACAAGTTACATCATGTTCAAGACCATTTTTGCAATAAACAGCTCAAGAAAATTACTTTAGAAAGATACAACTACTCCATCTAAGTTTGACTATCCCTCACTCAATTGAGGCTTGATCAATCGAAAATCGGGAACTTAGAATTATATTGTGTATTACTAAATGTGGTGTTGTGGGCATGCAATTTCTACCCTAATGAGAGAGTCTATATAAAAGACCTATTAAGTACAACTTTCATAAGTTTGGAAACGCAGATAGTGTAAGCAATATAGAGAGAAAATTTTAGATTTTATCTTGTGTACTTGTGAATTCAATAGATAAATTTTTTCTGTTGTTTCTCACTTGTGAGATCAAGAGATGAAGCCATAAAGCCATCGTCCTAGCGTTGATGTAGAGTTCAAATCTTCAAGAGGTTATTGGAGTCAGTCGGATGTTCTAGTAGTGAAGTGTGGGTGTATCATCCAAGGAGGTATCTAATGCGTCATCCGCATGAAGAAAATCAGTGCTAAGGGTCTGTGGCTCATGCCGTGTCTCGTTTCTTCAACAAACTCAAAAAACAACCTACATCATCGAAATGCCAACTTTATTATACTGTGTTTAGCATAAATAAATGTCAAATAAGATCCATTCATTATGCTTCAACATCTAGCTCTTAACCACAAGCTCAATGATATCTTAAAGTTCCTAACTAATTAAGGCCCCAACTGACCTAGTTTAATTCCCATAAATCCATCAACTCCATGATCAGCCTTGGTTTCTCTTTGATTTCTTATAAAATTCATCCATCCTCAATCGAACTGTCAATAAAAACCTTATTTTTTTAATCGATTCAATACCAAAAGCTAGGTATGTACACAGTTTCATTCATGATCCATGTGTTCCAACAAATAGCCAAACCCATTTAGGGACTAGCAAAATCATGAGATTTACATTAAAACGAGTCTAGTCTGCTTCACATATGGCCGAATAACAATTTGAAGTTAGAACATTATGGAAACTTCCTAAGGTATCTTTTGTATTGAATTACTTTTTTTTTTTTGAGAAAATTTGTCTTGAAATACTAAAATTAATATAAAGGAGATATTTTTAGACTTCTTGCCTTAAGAATAAATAGATTGACCAAGCATTAAAAATTTGAGCCATCAATTTTCTTCCCTTTGAAATCCTAAATAAATCTTCTATCTGGTTATTTTTTTTGAATTCAGGTTAGTCAATTTAATAAACCTATAAGTTGCTGGAAGGTCATTAACATGAATTTTCTAAAAACCCCATTGAAAATAAGGAAATATATTTCAAACTCTAATGTAAATTTACTAATATAACCTATTTAATTTTCCTTTTTTGGATATTAACATTTTGCAATTGGAATTTTCTTTTTCTTTTGGTGGATCTTATTGTTCATTGTACAGTTGATGACAAGTTATGGCTCTTCTCTCACATTTCTCATTGGTTCAATTATCGGCTGGCGTACCTTGGCCCTAGTAGGTAGATTTGTATGCACATTATGCTTACAAACTAATGGTTCTTTCTTATGTAATCGTTTCTACATATTTTCATTCTCATGTTCTATTCCATGTGATGATGCGTTTTTGAGACAGGCCATCATCAGCCAAGTTTATGGCGGAGGGGGAGCCAGGCCCCAGGCGCTTTATCTCTCTCTGCGATGTGTTTGGGTGGAGTTCGCATGGTTCACGAATCCCACATCGGCTGGAGAGCGCCCCCACATGCGCTTTATAAGCCTCTGGGGCGAACGCATGTGTACCACTATAACACATGTGTGATAGTGGTACACATGCGTTCGCCCCAGAGGCTTATAAAGCGCATGTGGGGGCGCTCTCCAGCCGATGTGGGATTCGTAAACCATGCGAACTCCACCCAAACACATCGCAGAGAGAGATAAAGCGCCTAGGGCCTGGCTCCCCCTCCGCTATAAACTTGGCTGATGATGGCCTATCTCAAAAACACATCATCAGAAAAGCGCCTTTTTGGGGAGGGCGAACCATCACCCTCGAAGGTTTATGACTGTGCGGGTTGCTTGGCTCCGCAGCGGCTTATCCTACCAGACGCGAGGGTCTGTGCCACAGGTGGTTCCTGGGCCCCACGTCGGCAAGCGCTCCCACATGCGTCTCAGCCACAGGGGCGTGTTACATGTGTACCACTACTACACAGAATAAAAGAAGAGAAGTGAGGGAAAACGGAGCATATATATAGGAGGCTTAGGGCGCGGAAGACGAAGCGACTTTCCCGTCCAGCTGCCTGCCAGTCCTTCGAGGACACGTGTTCCGACACTAGGCCTGCTCGAGGTGACTAGCCATTAATGCCTTGTCCGCCGCCTGCTGTACTCCCCAATCTGTCAGACGAGAACGACGGGATTAAGGAGTATGGGGGGAACTGATGGGGAAGGTGACGTCTTGAAGGTGCCGTCACCATTTACCTAGGCGACGGCACGGTGAGGGATGACGGTCCCACCCTATCCGTCATCCCCGACCGACTCTCCAGCCTGATCTAACGGCGGTCTACACATCGACGGGGTGAATGGGTGACGAGACAAAGCTAAAGGGATCAACATGTCTTGTCAGACAGGCCACTACCTGGATAGATATCTTACACTCCACGCAATAGGGAATAGCTCCGGTGAGGAAAGGATTCCGTAAAGAACACGCATTAGGGCATGGCTCCGATCAGAGATTATCTCCTCGGACACACCAAAGTCCCAACTCTACACCAGTATAAATACCCTCGACCCTCATGAAAAAAGGTACGCATGCTACTACCCCAACTCTGGCACTCTGGAGTTGTGAGCAATACTAACTTAACCATCGGAGGGTCATTGGCCGGTACCACGCCGGTACTCCCCCTTTGAGTTTCTTCTCACTCGTGCAGGTTTACCCGGGACGCGCGAAGACCCTGCGGCTCACTGAGGGTGATTTTCGGCATCATCACTATGTATATTAATGTTCCTTGGTCTATTTCTCATTCCAGAGTCCCCTAGATGGTTGATGAGTTCAATTGAAATTTAGTTAAAATTTGTTAGTTGAGTACAGAATTCTCATTGTTTTTCTTTAGGGGAGAGCAAAGCTAAAACCATGTTAAAATTAAATAAATTGCATTTAAGGTACTACAAAGAACGCATCAACATTCTCAAATGATCACTGCAAATATATCTGCAGGCAAAGATTGGCAAACGAAGAGAATTTGAGGCTGCTCTCCAACGCCTCAGGGGAGTCGATGCTGATACTTCTCAAGAGGCCTCTGACATCAAAGTAAAATATCATTGAAAGTTCATTCGCCATATTATTGACATCAACACAATGGACTGAGCCAGTTGTCTATCATGCATTGTACAGGATTATACTGATAACCTTCAACAGAACTCAGATGACAAAATTCGGAACTTGTTTCAACGAAAATATGTTCATCTACTCATTGTGTGTTCTAAAAATCAATCCTATCCTGTGTTACTCCCTTTTGTGCTATATACTTTGTCTAATCCATGGATATGACTAAAATAATATACAGGTTGGAGTCGGGTTGATGTTAGCGCAAGTACTCGGAGGGCTCTACGGGTTTCTGTTTTGTATGAGTGAAATTTTTAATTCTGCTAGTAAATCGTGGAGATTAATAACAAGACTCCTTACAAAAATAAACAAAGCACAAAACTTATGTTTACAAGTATTTTTTTTTTTTTTTTGGGTGATAGGTATCTCTAGTACTATTGGCTACATACTACTGGCAGCTATCTTGGAGGGTCTTGAATTTTTTTTTTTTTTTGGTTTAAATATTGTGCGGTTTTTTTCAGTGAATCTCTTAGAAGAGTGGATTTTTCCTCTGCAGATTCCTTCAACTTTTCTGGGCGCCTCACTGATAGATAAATTTGGAAGACAAACAGTTTTGATGGTTCAGCTACAAAATAAGTTTCTTAAGTTTAGAGCTTAATTGATCAAAGATTTAATAGGATAATCTGCAATGTTTGCAGGTTTCTGCAATGGGGGATTTCTTAGGTTGCTTACTTACAGGATTAGCTTTTTTGTTGTAGGTTACTTAACATTATCTTGAACATTTGAGATTTGTGAGTTGATCAATCACCGGCCCCCTGCAATTTATAATATACTATGAACAGGACCATAGCTTTTGGAAGGAGTCAGTCCCATTTTGGCCCTTGTAGGAGTATTGGTAATGATATTTTAATTGTCAAACATTTTTACACTTTCTTCTTACTATTAACTATCATTGGTTTTTGGTTTCACAATCCCTTTTGTATATGAATATTTTGTTATGTAGCATTTTGTCCCTCTCCTTTTCATTTTATCCGTAAGCTAATAAAATAGTTAAACTCAGCATGTGGCAAGACATTGAAACAAAACTGCCTAAATCTCTTCATTTGATTAGTGGCAAGAACCCTGTTCTGAATTGATGTCCCCACAACAATAAAAACAGAAGAAATGATCGAAGCACGTACACAAGAACACCAGGTTTATGTGGTTTTCCCACACTAGGGACCACACTCATTGAGTTTTTTTAACTCCAGTTGGAGTTACAAAGATCATAAGCTCTTTCATCCTTGCACTGTTACACATAACCATCATCACTACTTTGGTGAAATGCAAACACTTATTGATAATTTCATGTTCTTGTATTTGACTCATATATTTAAAATTGAACCGTTTGATTCTGCAATCAGGTATTTGACTCATATATTTAAAATTGAACTGTTTGATATATGGGATCTTACTCATTTGGCATGCTAGGAATACCATGGATTATAGTCTCAGAGTTTGGTTAACATTATTTAGCTTGATATTCTCATCACTTCAATGGAAATTTAAATTAACAATGAGCATAGCTCATACTGAATAATGTTCCTCTTTCTGCAGATATTTCCTATAACCGTGAAGGGCTCAGCTGGAACTCTTTGCAATTGGGTCAATTGGTTTGCCTCCTGTCTTGTTTCCTACACCTTTAGCTATTTATTCGAGTGGAGCTCAGCAGGTAATGCCTCTCACTTGTTGCTTCCTCTGTGTCATCCAGAGTTTTTATTCCTAGTGGTGATTTAGTTGTGCATGAATGCCATTTTAGGAACATTTTTCATATATTCAAGCATTTGCGGTTTGGGTGTTCTTTTCATTGCAAAACTAGTACCGGAGACTAAAGGGCGAACATTGGAAGAAATACAATCACCACTGTGTGAGAGATCAAATTGTGCCTCTCGAAATTGAGGTTTGACTGATTAAAATTTTCCCTTTAAATTAAAGGTTTTATAATAGAGTTACAACTTATTTAATTATTGGAATAAATAAAAAAACTATAATTGAAAAATTCATCATTTTATTGATTTGAGAATGAATGTAAATTGATCATAGGAAATTACATGGCTTTGGTCTTAGATACAATCTAAAATAAAATACATGGTTTCGTTTCCTAGTTACAACCTAGAGATTGAAAATTACATGAATAAACATTGATCTACTAACCCTTGATTTAAGCTTAGAGGCTATATTACAAGATGGGAAGTTGTTTGGCACCCACCTTGCCCGATGAAACCAATCTTTTAGACTATAGTGGCCAGCATTCATGTCATATCATCTAACATATTATCAATTAATTGCATGTTCATTGGTTTGCTTGAATTTAATATGTGTGTATGTGATAAACCCTAATTTCATTTATTAATCATTACATTTGGGTTCAAAAATAACTTTTAGTGAATTTGTGTGAATGTGGTGATGTCCTAAATTCAAGTATACGGAAAAATTATGAAATTAACATGTTTTTCATATTTTGGACATGGATTTAAGATCAAAACTAGTATTATGCATGAACATGTGATAAACAACCAAGAGCATGTAAAGAACGATATGAACAACATTCAAGCATATCAAGAACATTCAAGCACATTCAAGTAATTTAAATAATCAACTAGCATGCTTTAATCTCAAATTAACATTATAGCAAAATGAAAAACAAGTTAAAGAAAGAGATTCTACCTGCATGCAAAATCCACACGATGGAGGATCCTTTTAATGGAGGTTCTAAGGATGGAGTAGAGAAGAAGAACTAGGAGAGGGAGAGTGAGTTTCACTCAATATCTTGAGTCTCAAGAAGACCAAGATATGACAATACCAACTCTACTTCACTAGAACTCAAGAGAAGAGAAAAGATGATATTTCTGTGTGCCTTGGAATGGAGGAGATGAGAGGTTTATATAGTAGTGGTGGAGAAAATATGAATGGAATGGCATTCAATGAGGGTTGACAAAGGATGAGAGAAAATCATGAATCTAGACCCAATTTCAGAGTTTAGGGAAGTCTGGGGCATTAAATTTGGAGGTTGATGGGATTGGTGAGCAAGCAAAATGACTAAAAATTTGGTTTTTCCAGTAGTTCCTATAATATCCTGCAAAGTCAAATTCAAAAAATCATATCTTACTCAATTTTAATTGAAATTGTCTCAGTCTTGTGCTTAAATTAAAGCTCTAGATGTCTAGTTTCTTGAAAAATTAACATCACTCACAAATTCAAAATAATATGAGATATATCAATGAAAAATTGACAGTATCTCCTATTTATTTATTTTACCTTTTCCCCTATTATTATAGCCTAATCTTACGCTAGCCTAATCCAAGTCAAGGCCCGCTCTACAATTTTGGGGGCCTTAGGCGAAAATTTTAGACACGGGACATTTTTTTATATTTAAACATTTATTGAATTTTATTTATTATTTATAACCTATTTTTCTTGTTTTTTGAGATGCAAATTTACTAATTAAGTTTTTGTATTTAAGTTCCTCTAACATTTCTTTTCCAGTTGATAATATAACTAATCCACTTAATCTTTCTTATAACATAGTAAACTGTAAATAAGATTTTATTAATTTTAGTTTTGAAAAACTTATTTCTGCAGATGCAACCATAGCATGTATTGTTAGTAATATTCAATAAACAATATATGCATTTGAAAAAGAATCTAGTCTTTTTAAATAATTAAGTACATTAATTGGAGTATTTTCATCTATTTGCATAATTAAGTGCAGTAAATTAGTAGCACTATAATACAAATAGGTTGATATGATATACACAGGGGCGGAGCCAAGGGGGGGCGAGGGGGGCACCTGCCCCCCCCCCCCCCCCCCCCCTAACTCTCCTAAAATGTCTATTATATATATGCTTATGTAAAGTGAGTTAGCTTCTGACATAAATTAGAAAAACAATGAAACAGTTTTCCTAAACAAACGGTACAGTACATCACATGAAATAAATAATAAAATAACAAATCTTCCAATTGAGAAAGTCTAGAGACACAATAAAATTTCACAATATTTTCACAATATTCTTGTTTTTTGTTGAGATGAATCTCAAAATAATTTATTTTATTTTATTCTGACCAATGATGTACTAATACTTCAATTTATTGTAGAAATATTGTGTTATTTTGTGGTGTTACGAAAATAACTCCTTTCACTTTAAACAATCTGACACAATAAATGCCACCAAACTAAACTTATTAAAGCTGCTTACACTTTTGACCAATATTAACTTTCTTTATCTTTATCTTTTTTCACTTACATTTCTTTTCTCGTTTGAAGTTCTGCCCGTGGAGCTCTAATTACACATCTCTAATTACACATAATAATAATAATAATAATAATAATAATAATAATAATAATAATAATAATAATAATGTCTTGTATGGTACTAAAGCAATAAAATGTCCATTACTTTTTTCTCCTTCATCTCTTGCATCTTCATAGTTTCAAAATTTGAGTTTCTACCATAAATCCAAAATTTTAAATAATTAAAAGAATAGAGAAAAGTTGAAATTTATTTTCTCAATTTATTTTGAGGAATCAAATTAGATCTCTAAACTTTATGTATATAGATTAATCTCTTACTTTGATGATTGATTGTCAATAACTATGAATTAGATGTTTTACCATTGTTTATTTATTTTACAATTTTTTTAAATTTTAATAGGCTTTGTATGACAATTATTGTTTGTTTATAATATTATTATTAATATCAAGTAATAATTTTAGGTTATTTTGTTATTATTGTCTTTTGATCTTGCCACCCCTAAACTAAAATCCTGGCTTCGCCACTGGATAGACATCAAATTATTAATTGTTGTGATAACTTATAATAATTGATAAAGTAAAAAGTAAAAGTCTAAAAGATAGTGTACAGTGCAATGGGTGTGTGCCTATGCTATAAGCATACATTGAGACTGGGTGTGGGCTATGGGTTAGTGTGTGTGGGCCAGCCGGCTAGGTGTGAGCTGTGGTGTGGCCATGGCCTTTATGCAATGCCTCTGTGCCAGTGTGCTGTCCTGTCATTGCTATCAACTATGTGTGCAGTGGCAGTATGCAGATTAAAAAATAAATTTTTTAGTAGTGATACAATGGGGCCTTTTTAATCTTTTGTATTTTAAGATACAATGAGGGGTTTTTAAAGCATTCTATTGACCAATAAAAGGATTAAAAAAAATTTCGTAATTAAAATATATAGATAAATATATTACATGTATGTGGGTGTGTGTCTATATATATATATATATATATATATATTACAAGTGGGGGCCTTAGGCAATTGCATCAGTTGCATTTATAGTTGAGCCGACCCTGATCTAAGTATATATGTATGAGAAATTCCCTCCTACAAACTTTAACCCTGACCCTTACCTCCCAAATCACAAGAACTTTTACTTATTAAGTGAGCATCATTCTAAAGGTGCCCAATGATACTTTTCTTTTTCTTTGTATGGAGGTTTTTGTGGACTTAGTGTAATATACATTCAATGAAATGTAAGAAAGATATTATTATTATTATTATTATTATTATTATTATTATTATTATTGTTATTATTATTATTGAAAAATTGACATTATCTACTCTTTGTTTATTCTACCTTTTCCCCTATTATTCTAAGATAAATAATAAGGAAAATACATGTGCATCGCAAAAAATTCTTAGATACTCTTGAGGTAGTATTCTTCGTGCTTCGAGAATGTTTAAGACTTATTCGTGCATTGCATGGGGGCTATTAACTAGTCTATATCTATATATATCTAAAAGATGAAACGTCACATTTAATGTTGCTATGCTTCTGTTAAGCCACATTATCAGTTACATCATACTCTTTATCTTTTTATTTTTAAATCATTTTTCTCTTTATGATTTTTTATTTATTTATTTTTATATAAAATAATTAAATACAGATCACAGACAAACATTATTATTCATTACATAAAAATATTTGACTATTTAGCTACCCTAATTTATTTCAACTTTTCATTTTCTTCATTCAAATTTCTAGTAATTGTTAAAATTTAATAATTCATTACCATTTTAGTGGATAGAATTAACATTTCAAGTGTGTCTCTTCGTTTATCTACTGTTATAGTGTTTCATCTTCCAAACTTTTAGTTTTTCACAATTTTATCTCTCTCTCACTCATACATTAATTATTTATTTAAGTTTTACAATGTTATATATACCAATGCACATTTTAGATACAATCACCCGTCATCTACAACAAAAAATTTAGCACAATACTAATTGCTTTCCATATTTATCAATCAAGTTTTAGTTTTCACCATTTTGAGAGAAGACATCAAAGCATTAAGAGTTGATAACGACGTGAATCTATGTTTTGAAGAAAAATATACTTATAAGTGTTGAATTGCATACATCTATATAATAATAAACAAAATATATATACATAGTTAGAATTTAGTCTAATAGTTCTCACACGGAAAAAAAAATTATATAAAATTCATTGCATTGTATTTTCATACCTATCTCACTATATATAATACCTAACTACAAAATATATTTAATTTGTTAGTTGTTACACCACAAAAAATTTCTAATATAAAATATAATTTCAAATAACATATATTGTTTTTTAAAAATATACTATCTAATATATTAAGTCAATAATTATCCAATAAAACATATTTCTATCAAATTTTCCCGAGCATCACATGGGTCTGCGATTAGTATTTATAATAACTTAAACTATAATATAGCCTAAATTAATTTGTTTATATGCTATCAAAAAGAGAATAAGTAAGGTAAATGCATTTATTTTGATGTATTTTTTAGCAAAATGTAAGCGAGATATTATTAAAAAAACAAAGAAAATCAAGGTACATCCGATTGGAATACAACATCTAAATTGCTAGGTAAATCTTCTACCCAAACATCAGTATCCGCAGCTAAAGCCGCTCGTCTAGCAAGGCCATGAGCCAACCTATTCCCATCCCGTTTAACATGCTGAAATTGACATCGCCGCAACAGACTTCCCAACCGTTTAGTTTCATCTAATATGGCCATAGAGAGTATAACATCGATCGGAAACTTGCAAAGCCTGAATAATACAAGACAGTCACCCTCAAGAATTAATTATTTTGATGTATTAACTTGCATTTATTTTGATGTATTAATTATTTATAGGTGGTGCATTAAATATTTTTGGTTATTTTTTCTAAGATTGACATATGAAACAAACAATTTGGAACAAAAAATTCTATAAAAGTAAATTTGATAACTCACAGGTCGCAATCAAGAATTTTAAGCCTAAAAAATGTGCTTAAGTTACTGGAAATTATTACATATTTGTCAATTCACTCAAGTAGTAGTTTTAATTATATTAGTTCTGAAAATTCGCATTTTTTTTTTCTCTTTTTAATGGCATGTCATATAACTAAGTTAATTGGTTCTCAAAAAAAATATATATATATATAACTAAGTTAATTCTCCAAAAACATTATAACATTATTATATAATATATACCATAATTAAGTCCATAACATAATTTCTTACAAAATGCCTTAAAAGCACCCCATGTCATATAAAATAGTAATTCACGTCTTTCCATATATACTTGGGTGATAATACTTATAAATCAAACAATTTAACCCGTCAATGAGCAATAGATGCAGTTGATATGATATAGTTGACAATATTGTAAGAATGACAGTTAACCCGTCAGTCAATAACCAACTTTTCTCCTGCATATCAAACTTTGAACGCAACCATTTTTATCAAATGTAAAGTATCTTAATTATTTTCTCTCTATCTTTCTGTTCCTCTCTTTCTTTGTCTCTGATAAAATAGCAACATATGGGAGACGAGGAACTAGCAAAGTCTCTGCTAGTTACACAACAGCCTGGTAATATCAGAATTAGCAATGGCTTTGGTTCCAATGATACCGGTTCACTTGCAAGTGCAAGTGGTGTCACCCCTGTTCTTCTTCTTAGTGCCTTTGTCACTGCTTGTAGCGCCTTTGCTGGTGGATTTGTGGTAAGTACAATTGATATATAGCCTCTGGAGACAGTGGCGGCTTGGTTTTAGGAATTTTATTCAGGGTGGTTACTAAAAAATTTAAATTACCATAATATTTTTCTTCATACCATTTTTTTAAGGAAAATGAAATTAGAAATTATTTTTAATAAATAGGTTAAACAAGTTACAAATTTTATCTTTTTTTTTATAATAGGTTTTTTGTTGAATAATTTTTTCACTTCTTGTTGTTTGATCTTGTATTGTTTTTGTTTGGTTTATGTATGTTGTTATTTGGGTTAATATTTATTGTTGTTATTTAAGTTTTAGTAAAAAATGATTAAGAATTATTGTTGGAGGCAGAATTAATTTTGGAGTAATGCTACGTCCATAACATTTTTACAATAAATCTTATGCAAAAAGCTGTTAATAGTGAGGGAAAAAATAATATTAGTATTTGGCCCAAATTAGAATCAATAACAACTTATTATATTAGATTTATTGTGAAATTATTGTAAAAATATTGTAAATATAGTAGCATTACTTTTATTTTTGTTGAACCCAAATTTTTGTAATTCTCAAGTCAAGGTGTTCAAAATTTTTATTAAAGTAGTCATAATAGGTTAGTTTAACATATAACATTTTTTTTTTTTTTTGACAAGTGTATATATACTTTTTTTGCAAGTTAGGGTGGTCCTATGACTAACTTGGCTTGCATGTAGAGTCGCCACAGTCTGGGGAACCTACATGACTGTCTAAAGAACCTACATGTTGTGAGAAAGATGGTATATATATGTAGACAGTATCTCTTACATCTATTGCATGTATCTAGTATTTTATACAACATGCATGCATCAAATGTATAAGATAATTCTTTGTATATTTTTTCCCATCACCAAGCTGTAGACCATTGTAAATAATGAGTCCAAACAGTAATATAGGTTCGGCAAATATTAATGAAATCGTACAAGGTCCACTGAAGCAATATTTAAACCTAGGGGAGCCATGCTTAATATTAAATCACATTTATTAACATCATAATCTCATATTTGAAAATGCCATTTGGAATCACACTGCAATGAACTAATACCAATTTTATCGGTGATTTTTTCAATTTTTATTTTTTGTGAATTTTAAGAAATATGGATATCAATACTAGAGTTGGATACACTAAAAATCATCAGTAATAGCCTCTTAATTATTTGTATTTTTTTCTTTTAAAAAAAAAAATCAAACATTGTAGCTAACTTTCCCACGATCCATAAATTGAATAAAAATCATATAAATTATAAGGATTTATCTTAAATCTACCTAAAAATTCAATTAATTTATTAATTTGTACTTTATTCAATATAAAAAATTTTTATTTAATTTTTCATTTATTTAATTTTATTTCGCTTCATTATTATCCTATCTTATATATATAAATCTATTGTACCAAAATGTAGTTTCAATAAAAAAATGCCCCCACTAACTTTTAACAAAATTGATGTTACCAAGAATCCATAACACAGCAAAATAGTCACAATTTTTAATACCCATTTCCCCCAATTAACAATTCATTGCACAACAAAATAGTCCAGCTTTATTTATTTATTTTTTTTTCCCCTGGTGTTTCATAGGCCAATTTGTCAATTTGTTTTGGAGGGAGGCCAAGTATAAATTTTTTGGATTCAAATTGCAAACTTTGGTGAACCTAGGCCCACACATATATGGTTCCATCTCTGAAATTGTGCGTTGTGATTGCATTTCATTTCAGGCGGGGTACTCGGCCCCTGCTGAATCTGGAATTATTGCTGAGTTGGGACTTTCTGTGGCTGAGGTACGTAGTGGGAAGTTCGTTGAAAAAGTTACAAATATTATATATTCATGAAATAAATCTCTGCATCATAAAACGTTGCCAAAGTAAACCTTGGCCGTATACACCTTTTACTTCACGGAGCTGTTTGCATGACCTTTTGCAGACAATGCATGGGACAAGGAATTATTATTATTAAAAACAGATAACAATAATCATTCAATTTACCCTTACACACTGACCCTTCAATTTTGCAGTATTCAGTGTCCGGTTCCATATTGACAATTGGTGGAATGGTAGGTGCAGTAATAAGTGGGAAATTAGCAGATATCATTGGTCGAAAATATGTGAGTTTTTTACGTGACCAAATAATCATTTGTAGGACTAGTGTTGAATGTTTTTAACAAGTATATATATTGACCAGCTCTTAATTAATATTCTATTGAATTTTTATTTATCTTTGAAGCAGACTATGTGGACTCTGGACATATTTTACATAATGGGGTGGCTCGCAATATATTTTGCTAAGGTATCGAAGATGTGCCAAACCGTTCTCTATCGAAAAGTAGTGTTTTCTCTTCTGCTTTTAATCATTTTTGTATGATTCCATATGCTAATTTTCATTTTCGTCCTTGCCTTCTTAGAAATTGGACATTGGAAGCTAAAGCATTTAGTAAAATATATTTAGTTTTTCGAAGTTTATAAAGCATTTCTAATTCAACAGCATGCATACATTACGTTGGCAAAACTAGGAGACAAAATGGGTATGCAAAATACTTTTAAGGATGAGAAGGTAGCACACACATTTTGCTGACTGAAACTTTTACAAATGGAGTCAAATAACAATTGATGGGTTATAACTATGGATTCAAAAACTGCAACAGTAAAAAAACTGGAAAAGAAATTGGTTCCCAATTTTTACCATTTTTATTATACCAGTTTAGGGTCCTTTTTCGATTGATCTAGATGGCCCAATCCTTTTTTCAAACCGTGCTTACAACCAAAGCTTGCTATAAGAATAATGCTAGATAAACAAACTATTTTACAAATTTTTTTACAAATAACTGATGTGGTAAGTAATTATTGGTAAATATAAAAATGATATTAATGGTGTGCTTGAATAAAAACTAATAAAAATATTGTAAAATAATTTGAGGCTGTAGCATTACTTTGTTTATAATGCAAGATAAGGAGCCCTTTTAGGATCACAACTGTTTTTTGCCACAACTTTGCCACATTTCTAATGTGATAGATTGTGAGTGCTCGGATGTTGCAGACTCTAACCTCCTCTAACAAGCTAGATTCACATAAAGCAAGATCACTAACACACTGATAGAACCTAATGATCGACTTATTCCAAATGATGAAAACTCATAAGTGATTCTATTAGGTTCTAAATATTAAGGATTAAATATTTAGATTCTCATTTTGTGTATGTTGGCAAACCAAGAACAAAAACATGTCTAAATTAGGTGTTAGACATCGCTGAATCAAGATTTAAGAACATTCAAGTTGCCAAAAGGAGAGTTCAAGTTTTGTAAAGCTCGACCGATCAAAAATCACAAATAAGCTGATTCTGCAAATTTTAAATTAGGCCCAAGCCTGCGAAAATGATTAGGGTTTCAGTCCTACACTACATGGTATAAAAGGAAAACCCTAATTACGTTTTAGAAGCTCTTGGAAGACTTGTGAGTCACTCTTGTGAGATTTGAGAGGTTTTTATACCTTCTAACTCAACAAGCATTTACTGGAACAAGATCTACAATCAAGAACTAGTGGAAACAAGTTGCTGCATAAAGATCTACTATTGATGGTGATTTGAAACCTTTGAGTGGGATCTCAAAGTCACAAACGGGGAGTTTGTGTTCAGCAAATTCAAGATAAAAGAGTTCGTGGAGTCAGAGCTGGACGTGGTTATGTTAGTAAGTTCTACTTAAGGTAACTTAAGATATAGGGTTTATCACAATGAATTTGTTTACCTTGAGGATAGTTAGGTTAAATCTTCCCCAGGTTTTTACCTTGAAATGGTCTGTTTCATTGGTTTTCTTAAGTCATCATATTAGGTCTTCTTTAATTTTTTGCACTAGGTAATATGATTGCATGAGTTTAATCTAGATCTGAATAATTAACCTAAGTAACTACTTGGTTAATTCATTAGGTTAAACTAATCTGATTTTTAAGGGGTCTAAACAAACAAACAAACAAGTGATATTAGAGTAGGTTAGCTCTTGATTAGTTAGTTTTACTTTCAGTTAATCCTTGACCCCTGCTGTCATGGAACACGGTCACTTTCTTGTGATCCCTCCCACTTTGATGGAAATAATTATGCCTACTAGAAAGTGAGGATGAAAGCTTTTTTGAAATCTCTTGATGAGAGGGTTTGGTTGTCTATGGAAAATGGTTGGGAAAGACTAGCCACTCCTGTAGATCAATGGCAAGCTTTAATAGCAAAGCTATAAATGCAATATTCAATGTCGTTTCTATGGAAGAATTCAAGAGAATCTCTTATATAAAAGTTGCTCACACTGCTTGGAATATTTTGAAAACTATGCATGAAGGCACTAAGACTATGGAAAAAAAAATTACAATAGTTAACCTCTAGGTTTGAATGCATTAGAATGGCAGATGATGAAACTTTTGATGAGTTTTATGCCAAACTGAATGACATAGTAAACTCAACTTTTAATTTGGGTGAAGTATATGATCAACCTAAGATAGTTAGGAAGATTCTTAGATCTTTAACTGAAAATTTTAGACCCAAAGTGATTGTCAAAACTGAGAGCAAGGATGTAGAAACCATTCATGTTGATGAACTTGTAAGATCCCTACAATCCTATAAGTTAAACTTACCCAAGACTAGCAAATCCAAATCTATGGCTTTAAAGTCTGTAGATAATGTAGATGATTTTGGATGATGAGATCTCTTCTACAGAGATTTCTCATCTTGCCAAGAACTTTAGAAATTTTCTAAGAAACAATAATAGAAAGGCAAGAAATCAAAATAATGCTAACCCTAAGAATGTGAAGAAGAATGAAACAACAAAAAATAATTTTTTTTGAAAAATCAAAAGAAAAAATTGTTCAATCTTCTAACAATTCTTTAGGTGAACAGTGTTTTGGTCATGTTCAATCTTCTAACAATTCTTTAGGCCAATAGTGTTTTGGTTGTCAAGGGTATGGTTCAAAGAGTAAAACTATGGCTGTTACTCTTAGTGATGATGAAGGAATTGATCACGAGTCTGAAAGTGATCAAGAAGGAAATTTCATGGCTTTCACTGCTACAACTGTAATAAGTGAAACTGAGATTGTTATGAGAACTCTTCTAATGGGGAACTCTCTGAAAATGCTAACTTGAAAGAAGCATACAACAAGCTTTGCAAGATTGCAGCAAAAGATGCCATGACTATTGAACTAGGATTGAAAAAGATAGACACTCTTGAACATGAAAAGAAGAATCTTTTGGTCAAATTGTTTGATGCCAATGAACTTATAACTGCTATTAATATTGAGAACGTGTCTTTGATTAAAAAAGTTAATAGTTTAGAATTTGAATTACTTGTTGCTAGAGAACAACGTGATAGGACTTCTACTTCTAAACTTGATAACATATTGAATGTTCAAAAATCTTCATCTGATAAGACATGGTTAGGGTTTGTTGAGAGTGGTTTATCCTCTGTTATGACTCCTCCCAAGTTTGTTCCCATTGTACCTGTACCCAAACCTAATGTTAGAATACCTAAGGAAAAGGTCTTAGCTACTAGGAGAATTAGAGCAGATCTTAGTGAAACAAAACCCAAGAAACCTACTCATCCTATAGGTAAGAAATAGCACAAGCCTCAATAGTTTTGTCACTTCTGTGGTGGAGCTGGGCATACTCGCCCAATCTATTTCAAGTTGCAAGCAACCAATCAAGCAATCAAACAAAAAGTGTTTATGCCAAAAGTACAAGATCCCATGACACTTATTCATGAATTGGTAAAGGCTCTTAGTCTCTATACCAATGCTGGAGTTGATCAAAAATCTCATGTGTCTAGAAACTCCAACTTTAGGCCTACATCTAAGAAAGTGTGGATGCAAAAGACTTAACTTCCCTGATTTTATTTGATATGGTTCTCGTGCTATATCCCTTATTCCTTTGGACCAAAATGTTTTTTTTTTTTTTTTTTTTGCTCAGGATTTAATTTTATTTTTATTTTTTGCATTTCATTCATGCATTTCATTCTAGGGTTGATTAGTTTTTTTTTTAAATAGAAAATATAAAAATATAAAAAATTGTGTATTGCACACCATTAAGTGTGTAATTAAGGTTGACCAATGAAATTTGCATTTCATCACTATGTACCTTGTTAAGCTTTAATGAGCTATTTCTACACTTTACTAGTTTGTGATATGTAGTGCTTAATTGTTTGAGTTGTTTATAGTTTTTAAACAAATGATCTTGATTCTAATGTCACATATTTTGATCGTAAGGATTAGAAAATCCTAAAAGAAATGCATAAGTAACTATCTCACCACTGTTACTCACCATTCATGAACACCTGTGTGCAAATTATAAAAACCGTGCTCTGTAAAGTGTAGCACTTGCGCATCAAGATTAAACAAGGTGTTATTCTAAAAAATATAAGGATGTGTAACAAGGGTATTTTCTTTTCTATCTCCTATATGCCCATGCATGATATCTTTGAGTATGCTTAAAAGAAAAATTCACAAGAAAACAAAGAAAAAGAAAAGGCAAAAAGAAACAAAATGCTTTTACATGATTGCAAACGTGTTTTCTAGAAAATGTGAGAGTTATATGATGTAACTCTTTAGGTGATAGTCACTTTCAAACCAATGTAATTAATGATGTAGAAAGTTTGCTTGATTACTATCTACATATCACCTATTATGTATCTTATACACTTCTAGTTGCACACACTACACGCAAATCTTTGTTAAACTTTGTACATATGATTGTGTGTTAACTAATATGGCCATCCGAAATTTTTCATTGTGTGATGTTTATTACTCTTTTTAAGGTTTGGGTTGAAATATTTGGAGAGGGAAAGTTAAATTTTTGAAGAAGATGTGTTTTTGAAAACTTCTAGAATCATTCATATGTATTTCATATTATGAAAACTAGATATGAATTGTATTTTTGTAGAAAATTTCGAGTTTTTCAAAAATTTTGAGTTTCAGCTTTATCAATCGATAAAAAAAAAAAAAAAAAAAAAAAAAAAAAAAAAAAGCAGGTATTAGGCCAAAACTCACTATCTCTTTCGATTCCTATTCAATCAGTCGAACTCTATTTTTAAAACATTTCAATCACTTCTCGATTCCTCTCAACCAATCGAATGTCATGTTTTTCAAAGTTTTTAAAAGGAATCAGATTAGTTTTTCAAAATTTTGTCTTCTTCCTCTCAACTCCTCTCGATTCCTCTACATTCAAATTTTTTTTTTTTTTTTTGTTGTTTCCAAGTCAAAAGCTTCAAGGTTTTTATCTACATACCCGGTATGACTCTTTTACCCTTTCCTTTTGATTAATTTACACGCATTTCATGCATTTCGCATAAATTTTTCAAAATTTTCGAACTTGAGGATTTTTGGGGGTTTTTGATGGTTTGGATGTTTTTGTTTCAAAATGACCAATAGGTTTTTGTGTATGTATGATATAAACATGATTCCTATGGTTTAATTTGAAAATTTTCACAGATATTGAAAATTTTCGAAATTAGGGTTCATGTGTTCTTAAGGAAATTAGGGATTTTGTTCAATTGGGTAAAAATGGCTAAAATTGACCATTGTTATTGATTAATTGACTGTTTATAACATGTTTTATAACTATTGTGATGTTCATTCACTCAATTTGTGTGTTTTAAAAAAATTGAATAATCCACTCATTTGCCAAGCAGAGTCTCATGAAATCTCCACTCTTTGCCTTCAATTACGTCATTAGGGTTTATGTTCTTCAAAATTGGGAATTTTTTATAAAACTTGATTTTATGGGTCAATTTTTTAAAATTGTGAGAAAATTGAACTTGTTAATGCATTAGTGCATGCATCACTTGTGTCTATGCATAATCTATGCATCATATAGATTTTGAAGATTGCATATATAAACTGTTTTGAAATTCTCTCTAATGCAGTCTGACTTTGGTTTTTGTGTTTTGTTTTCTTCTTGTTTCCAACTCCTTAAATCCTAGTAATGGCCCCTAAGAAGTCTAGAAACATTAAGACCAAAGCCAAAAGAGTCTTCGAGTCTACTTCTAAACTAGTTGAGGTCTTTGACCAAACTAGGTTTCATATGTTTCAAAATTTTCAAAAATTTGATACTCTGTTTAAGTATAGGTCTATTTGGGGTGAAAGACAAGTCATTCTAGACGAGTTAGATCCTTCTGTTCGTAGGAATCTAGAGTCTAAAGGTTGGTTGCCTCTTTGTAATGATCTAATACCCCCTCTTGATACTTTGGTTAGAGAATTCTACTTGAATCTCTCTATTCAGTCTGATTCATTCAGTGGTCACATTTTGGTTGCTTGGATTCGAGGTGAAGAGTTTAAGATTACTAAGCAAATAGTATTTGAAGCTCTTGGTGTGCCTCTTGTCCGTAGACCTACATATTCATACACTAAGTCTCTTCCTATTGATGATGTTATGACACTTCTTTATGGAAGATTTGTCACTTTGGGAATTGAACCAAGACTTAACTCTTGTGAGTTGACAAAGTACAACTACATGTTGTTTAGGATAGCATGTCACAATCTCTTTCCAATCTCTCATGTGTATACTATTCCTATTGATAGATGTGTATTTCTATATGCTCTTAGTACTGATGGTCCTATCTATTTTCCATCTTTTTTTATTCAAACTATAGTTGCAGTACATAGGAGTAAGTCTAGGAAGCATCGTCTCTTCTTTCCTGTTTTCATTAGTAAGGTCCTAGCTTATCTAGTGCTTGAGGATTTTCTTGCCTTTGATTCCATTCATCTCACCACACCCATAGGATATTCTTTTCTTAGATAGCAACAAGCACAAAAGAAGATGGTTGAACCAAGTGCTGGTTTATCCAAGAGACCACGAGTGGAAACTACCACTAGAGATATGCCTGCTGAGGAGATTCCTTTTGATCCTACAATTGATGTTGTTAATGATGGTGTTGATGAGGTCGATGTTGAAACTAGTGATGTTGATCCTACTGTTCCTCCTCCTCTCTCTCTCTCTCTCTCTCTCTCTTTGTGCCATGATGGAGACCTTTATGACTACTTAGGCAGCACATGGACAACTTTTGGATGAGCTCATTACTAAGGTTACTGCTTTGAGAGCAGATTTTACTGAGTATAGGAGTGTTTTTCCACTTCTTCCACCCTTTGATTCCTGATGGTTTCCTTTGGCAATGCGTAACAAAAAGGGGGAGTAGATAGTGATTAGCTCTTACTATCTACTGCTCATCCTCGTCTCTCTCTTCGTGCCGTGATGGAAACCTTCATGACTACTCAGGCAGCACGTGGACAGCTTTTGGATGAGCTCATTACTGAGGTTGTTGCTTTGAGAGCGGATTTTACTGAGTATAGGAGTGCTTTTCCACCTCCACCACCCTCTGATTCTTAATGGTTGCCTTTGGCAACGTGTAACAAAATGGGGGAGTAGATAGTGAATAGCTCTTGTACTAAGGGGGAGAGCGTTTTGATGTAGCTTTTATAGCTAGGGGGAGAGATAGGTAGGAAGTGATATATATATTTTTTGTCATAGTTGATATGTTTTTTTGGTTCCTGTTTTATGAACATGGTTTGATATGTTGATACTTTAATGAGGATATTGATGATATTTTTCATTTGATATATGTCTCTTTATTATATTTTGTGAATTCAAGTTCACTTTTTCAGCTTTTTGATTTATACTGTATTTTCCACACATACGTTTATGGTTTGTTTTGAGTGTTTTAGGAATGTACATATTAATTCATTCATCAACTGCTACCTATTTTAGCAATGGCTAGATAGTAGATTGTGATAGAATTGTATTAGGGCAATACTTTGTAATTTGGTCAGTTTTTGAGTTGAGCAATTCATGCGTATGTGTGTTTTGTCACAGATTGCCAAGGGGGAGATTGTTAGGTTCTAAATATATAGGATTAAACATTTAGATTCTCATTTTGTGTATGTTGGAAAACCAAGAACAAAAACATGTCTAGATTAGGTGTTAGACATTGCTCAAGATTGTACAAATCAAGATTTAAGAACTTTCAAGCTGCAGAAAGGAAAGTTCAAGTTTTGTGAAATTCTACCAATCGAAAATTAGACTTGACCGATCGAAAATCACAGATTAGTTGATTCTACAGATTTTAAATCAGGCCCAAGCCTACAAAAACGTTCAGGGTTTCAATCCTACACTACAAGGTATAAAAGGAAAACCCTAATTACGTTTTAGAGTCTCTTGGAAGACTTGTGAGTTATTCCTGTGAGATTTGAGATATTTTTGTACCTTTTATCTCAACAACCATCTATCGGAACGAGATCTACAATCAAGAACTTGTGGAAACAAGTTGCTATATAAAGATCTACTACTGATGATGATCTGAAACCTTTGAGTGGGATCTCAAAGTCAAAAACTAGGAGTTTGTGTTCAGTAAATCCAAGATAGAAGAGTTTGTGGATTCGAAGTTGCACGTGGTCATGTTAGTAAATTCTACTTGAGGTAGTTTTAGATTTAGGGTTTGAGTCTATTGTAACCATTCTATTATAGTGAACTTGTTTACCACAAGGATAGCTAGATTAAATCCTTTCCAAGTTTTTACCTTGAAACAATTTGTTTCATTGGTTTTCCTAGGTCATCATATTACTGTCTTCTTTAATTTTTCGCACTAGGTAATATGATTACATGAGTTTAACTTAAATCTAAATAATTAACCTAAGTAACTACTTGGCTAATTCATTAGATTAAACTAATTTGATTTTCAAGGGCTCTAAACAAACAAACAGATTCCACTATGTACTGCAAGCTCGTTCGTAGCTTGGATCACCTCTCTCCATGTCACTTGCCCCATAAGCCGTACATTAAGTGAGCTAGTTCACGGCAACTCCACGCTTTACTCACTATGCTTATATGCTTTGTATCCTTCCCTACCAATCGCTTTTCCTCCACCATGTATTGCTTCCTCCTTGGCTCCTCCCTTATACTGGTTCAACAAGAATTAGACTTTTGTTGCTCTCTAATGTTCTGAGACTGAATATTGAGCTGTTACCAATACTATCTTGGAGCTCCTTTGGTTGCATGGGCTAGTGAGTGCCATTTAGATTGCTTATAATAATATCTTTCACAAACGGACCAAGCATATTGAGATCAATTGTCACCTTCTTCTTACAGTCTACCCACTATACCATAATACCACTCTATTGGTCTCATGATCAACTTGTAGACATCTTCACAAAGTCACCCTCTCGAGGGCATTTTGATGATCTTGTATCCATAGTCTCTCACACTCCACCTTGGGATTTGAGGAGTGCTGTTAGAATATCAGGCCTAGGCCCACTTTTTGACCCATTGTATTGTCTTTGTATTATCTTTTACCACCTTGTACTATCATGTGTTACAGATGTGATATGGTATTTTTCTTGTATTATACTAATAGTTGTCGAGAACTGTCTCTGTTTCTTTGACGCAGAGCCGGTGCCGCTGCAGAAAAGCAGAGAACTTTTGGGCCTTTTATGGTTCTGTTCGGAGTTTCTTGTTTTAATGGGAAATTCCTGGCAGGTGTCATTTCTACCAATAATAATAATAATCTATATATATCTAAAAGCTGAAGCGTAGCATTTATTGTTGCTACGCTCCCATATATTCTATTTAATCAATCTCATTCTCTCTCTCAACTCATCATCTTCCCATCAAACAAACGGCTAATATTTATGCTATTAATGACTTTCCCATTGAATCCAAATTCCCTTAAATTCAGCAATCAATCATTCTCTCTCTTGGACTTATCATCTCCTTATCAAAAAAACGGTTTCTTTCTCCCATCAAAACATTCAATTGCCTCCTTTTGGATTTAAAGCCCACTGATTTAATTTCTTTATATATAGGTTTTGAATTGCTTTCTTTCCACCCCATCAGTCACCAAATTACAACTAGAATTGGAAGGTCCATTTGAGGTCCTTTTTTTTTTCTTCCCTTGAGCTTCTTTGCTTTTTTGCCACATTTTTTTTTTTAATGTTTTGTACTGGATTTTCTTTTCTAGGGTTGTAAATACCATGTTTCTCTTTTTTTCCTTTTTCCAATTTTCAATTGATAGTCTATCTCTTTTTATTTATGTTTATAATTTTTCTTTATATTATTATGTTTTACCCATTAAAATTGTTAGTGTCTAAATAATTGGAATGCATTTTATTGATTTAGTGCATGATCATTTTCCTCCCATTTGTTTATTTTATTTTCTGAATGGTTTTGTAATTTTTAAACTAAATACTACATAAATTCTTGCTACTTTTCTTTTAATCTCATCTAAATCTATGCTAATTTTTAACTTCTCAGGATAACTTGGAATAGAAAACAAAATATTATGATTTATAGGTATGGACCATATGTTTTTCCTCTTTTTCTTTGTATTTGGGATTATAACTTAGTTTAATATGGTTATTTTCATTAATTTTTTGACAAATTACGATGTAATGGTTTGTATTGGATTTTCTTTTCCAGGGTTGTAAATACCATGTTTTTTTTTTTCAATTGATATTCTATTTTTTTGTATTCATATTTACAATTTTTTTTTACATAATTGCTTTTTACCTATTAAAATTGTTTGTGTTTAAAGAATTGGAGTACGTTTTATTAATTTAGTACATGATCATTTGCCTCTCATTTGTTTATTTTATTTTCTGAAGAGCTTTGTAATTTTTAAAATTAAATACTGCATAAATCCTTGCTAATTTTCTTTTAATTTCATCTAAATCGATGCTAATTTATAACTTCTTAGGACACCTTGGAAGAGGAAACAAAATATTATGATTGATAGGTATTGACCGTAAGGTGCTCCTCTTTTTCTTTGT
Source organism: Lithocarpus polystachyus (assembly GCA_033629205.1). Lineage (NCBI taxonomy): Eukaryota > Viridiplantae > Streptophyta > Magnoliopsida > Fagales > Fagaceae > Lithocarpus > Lithocarpus polystachyus. The sequence goes on along the minus strand of CM066164.1, from coordinate 21,694,382 downwards.
ATTTGGGTACCATTTATCTTCTCAAAAAAAAAAAATCATACAATTTATAACTATTGCATCCATTTTATTATTGTGGAAATGCATGTAATATTTCTTTATGTTTCCATGGTAATGCTAATGTCCATTACTTTTAAATTAAAAAATTCTCTCAATTGAAGCATATACCTTGACGTGATCTCATTCTTAGGAAATCCTACAACTTAATTCAAATCATGCTAACCAAAAAAAAAAATATATATATATATATATATATATATATAGAATGATTTAGTATAGTCCAAAATGAATTAAATCATATTGCCTTAGTAATTAGCTTAATTAAGCTTATCTAATTCTCAAGAAAAAAAAAACCTTAAACTTATATCTTATATCTTATTGTTCAATTTGGCTATGATATGTTGCACTTCAATCTATCATACTCTTTAAATATTCAAAAATATAATATAAATAACATAAGAAATATAATAGATAAATACAACAAGAAATCAACTAGGCATTTCTTTTGTACTACAAATTTCACTATTATAATTCTTAAATAATATGTATTTAAATATTCACTATTAGCTCTTTTAGAAAAACAATCATTTTTTTTTTTTTGCCTTCGTATATATTTCTTCTATCTAATTGAAAAAAAAAAATATCCATAAAATTTTCATTTATGAAGGAAATTATTTTCTTTGATCAAAATTTTTGAGAAAAAAATAATGAATATGGAAAGTCTTAAATTTTTCATAAACCTAAATGGTAGTTCAAAAGTCCTTTATTCAGGCTTACTATTATATTACTATAAATATATATATATATATATATATATATAACATTAACCATGCAACTAAGCAGTTATAAATACATTTTTCAATTACCAAAATATACAAAGTCTCTTCCTCTTCCCCAACCTTTCCCCTTCCTTAACACTTATGTATTGTATATACATTTTTCCCTTCCCCTACACACACACACACACACACATAATTGTGAAATCTTTTAATCTCTCTATTAATTATCTCTAAAATTTAGAAATTTTGTTTGGCTTCATTTTGTTAGGTTCTTTTTCATGATCATTGGTTTATATGCTGCGAGTTGGGTTAAAGTTGCAGAACTTGGAGAGATCAAACAAGATACAGTTGCTACATGAATATTATAGAAAGCAAGAGTATTATTATACTAAAACAAATATGGACATATATAAACAATTATACTGTGAATGCGTTTGCTTTCCCCTACCCCTTTTATGCTATTTATTGATTGACTAAAATCAACTACACATTTTTATTTTTTGGAGAAACGATCAACTACACATTTAGCATCCTTAGTTTTTCACATTTTTTAAATTGTATGGAAAGGAATAATAGAAATCAATATATATTTTTGGGAGAAAAGTTTTTGTAATAGTTGATTCTCATTCATGAGTTTAGTGATTATCAAAATAGAAACTATTATAATTTTGTTTAATAGCTCTTATGTTATAAAATGGGAACAAAGTTTGGATAAATTGCTCAATGACTTCTCCAAAAATGCAAAATAATGTTAGCTTTCATATGAAACCAACAAGATTCATTTTCATGTTCTAATAAAAATTATACATTTTCTATTTTTTTAATTGTGTTGTGTTTTGATACATATCTCACACTATTATAACGTATTACAAAATATTTTGTCATATATAATAATTGAAAGTAAAATGCAACATGTTTCCTTGCCAATACACACACACACACAAAATCAAGATAAAGACTTCTTTACTTACATAGAATTTATTATATATTACAATGTAATCACATTATTGTGAGATGTGTTTGGGACTATTATTAATCAATCTCAAATATTATTCTCATTCTTTACTTAACAAAAAATAATATGACATCAAAATTATCTCGCGTATTGCGCGGGTCTGCTACTAGTAATAATAATAACCATAAGCAGTACATGTTTTCTATATGAATACTATGCATTAATTTCCAAAAATTAGATAGGACTTCCTAAAAGGCAAAAAAGAGTAGGAAAATAATTTTTGAACATTATTCGGATACATTTGTTAGTTAAAATCGTATATCATATTATTTGCTTTCAACCCATTTACTAAATGTTTACTATTTATTGAAAGGGTGCTTGGTTGCTCGACCTCGGAAGACTGTCTTTGGGATTTGGATATGGACTGACTTGTTACGTGGTAACTTTTGTAAAAATTTGGATTTCAAAATGCAACAACTTAAAAGTGCATATGATAGATAATGGGATTTGAATTCCATTGCTGAACAGGCACCTACTTACCTATCAGAAATTACACCCAAGAATCTTAGGGGAGGAATTACGTCAGTCTCTATGGTAAAATTATCCTTAAATTACAATATGTTAGCTTCAATGTGTACTTTTGCCTTATGTGGCTCCTTATTGTCTGTTACACAGGCAATGATACCTGTTAGTGTATCAGTTGCATATCTGATTGGTTCTGTCATCAACTGGCATGCCTTGGCTCTAATAGGTTGCTTCTTCCATCTTCTGTTGTATTATATATTTCAACAGTATAGTTTCATAATGGTTATGATTTTTTTTTTTTCAGGAGCTATTCCATGTTTATTACTACTTTTTGGTCTATTCTTCATTCCAGAGTCCCCTAGATGGCTGGTGAGTGCAATTCAAAAATCTGTTGGTGTGTAAATGTTGTTCACATACATGGTGCATTAAGAGGAGAAAGAAAAACTGTGAATTCTAATTCATATTTAGTTTTTTTTTTTTTTTTTTTTATCTAGGGAAAATTGAGTTATAATATGTTCACATCAAATTCAATAAACCTCTTGCAAGTTAAAAATATGTTCCTACAAATGGACTCCAAATATTTAGCTAAATGTCTGCAGGCAAAGATTGGCCGAGAAAAAGAATTTGAAGCTTCACTACAACACCTTAGGGGAAAGAATGTTAATATTTCTGAAGAGGCTGCTGATATCAAAGTAACACAGTAACTTAATATTTTTGTAAGAAAGGAATATTTTTAACTCTATAACTTTAGATTTGAAGAAAGAAAATGAGAAAAGGTTTTATTGTTTGACAGGATTATACTGAAAACATCCAGAAGATCCCAGAAGACAAAATCCTTGACTTGTTTCAGCAGAAATATGCTCATTTACTCATTGTGAGCAGTAAATAGTAGTCTCAAGTTTCACCATTTCTGCTACATGGATTTGTGATCTATTTATATGTTTCAAACTTGATATAGGTTGGAATTGGACTGATGGCACTGCAACAATTTGGAGGGAGTAATGGATATGCATATTATATGGATGAAATTTTTGAACTGGCTGGTAAAAATGTGACTATAATGATGCTTTTGATGGGATATATGAAAGGCAATGAATTGAAATTTAATTATAAAATTATGGGTTTATGATAGGTGTGCCAAGTATTACTGGGTTTATGGTGGTATCCATTCCTCAGGTAGTTCTGAATATTTTAGGTGCAATTAAAATGTTGTGATCCCCTTTAGTGCATATCCAAATAGTGCAGATTTTCTGTGCAGATTCCAGCAATCGCTTTGGGATCAATCTTGATAGAAAAATTTGGAAGGCGGGCATTATTGATGGTTAGATCACAAAAGATTGCTCAAAGTTTAGAACATAGTTGATCAAAGTAAATAACTCTAAACTTTGCAATTTCATACGCAGGTTTCTGTTACCGGGGAATGCTTAGGTTGCTTTCTTACTGGACTATCATTCGTATTGCAGGTTCTTTAAGCGTAGAATTTTAATTCATCTGTACCATTTTTTTAGGGGGAAGGTTTGTTCTTGGTGTGGTGTACTTTCGATGAGTTTGTAATTTTAGATTTTATGCTTCCATGAGCAGAACCTTAACTGGTGGATGGAAGCCACTCCTACTTTGATGCTTTCAGGCATAGTGGTAATGCACTTGTAATTACAAACTTCCTATACTTTTTCTAACTATAGAATATAGATATAGAAGAAAATTCAATCAATAATTAATTCTTTTTCCACTACTGTATTGAGCTTGAAAGGATTTCATTCAATTTCATTAAACTGCTTGGTTTATTAAACCATTTTCTTTTCCGCCTTTCTTATTGCCTTTGATTTTCTTGCTATTTCGGTTCTGATTAATTGAACTACTTGGTTTCTGAATTAAGGTTTTTGAGGTATCCTATTCATTGGGTATTGGACCAATACCATGGATTATAATATCAGAGGTAAGAACTTTTTTGAGTGGTAACTCTGTAGCTTGCATGAAACTTTATCCACAGTTGTAACTTGTTACACATATATCAATTAGAGTGTAGTACTTGCAAAATGAATTCTTTTTCCCCCTTTCAGATATTTCCTATAAATATAAAGGGTTCAGCTGGAAGCATTTGCAATGCAGTCAATTGGTTTTGCACTTGGCTTGTTTCATTCACATTTAACTTTCTAGTAGAATGGAGCCCAGCAGGTGATGCCTCCTTGTCCCTCATTTTTCTTTATTAATTTACGTCACACTCTTATGTTTAAGATTTTTTACTCTCTCTCTCTCTCCACGGTATTCTTGTGAATACTGATGATTGTTTTATGCATGCTATTTCAGGAACATTTTTCATATATGGAAGCATGTCATGTTTGGGTGTTCTGTTCATTGCAAAGCTGGTACCTGAGACTAAAGGGCGAACTCTAGAAGAAATACAAGCATCACTCACTCATATTCTGCAATAAGAATCACAAGGCGGCAAGCGGCAAGCATGGAAAGTAATACTAGTTAGTAGTTACCCTAATGACATGTATGAAGCACACTAATCTGCCTGCATCAAAGAATCTAATCACAAATTCAAGATTAAGGAGAAATATTGTAATAATATTTTTAATGAAAGATTAGGTTCATGTGAGCCCTTTCTAATGCTGTTTGTGGCATTTGGTTATGACATGGTGTTCTGTGAGTGGCATTACTACTTCATTCTATTATAACATGAAAGTTACCACCAATTCGGTCTTTCTCCCACAATTTCAGCATACCACTTGCTTTATTTATTTATTTAATTTATCCATTCTTTTCCTAAGTAACTCAATAAAGAAAGAGAGGACTTAATAAAGCCTATCAAGTCTTAAGTGTATAACTCTAGCTCCTAGAATAGCTTATGTTAGGATTTAAATTGGTAAATACCAAGACAAGGTAATCTGGAATGGGTCTGCGTTACTTGATCATTCTGTGGAACAAAAAAATAAATCAGAAATTTAGAAACTGAAGATTATTGCTTGTGCGAGAACAAGCCCAATCAAGCAAGCCAATCAGCCATGAACAGTATCCAGATGCTCAGATATTGCTTGTAGTCTGTCTTTGGCCTACTCGAAGAACAAAACGAGGCACGCTAGAGAGAGAGATTAAAGCCCAATCAAGTGAGCCATTCTAAGCTTGTTTTGTTAGGAAAAGCCACCCACTTTCTGGTGAGGCCAAAGTCTCCCCCAGCCCCAATATTATCAGCCAAATGTGAATTTACCAACAAAAAGGTAATGGAAGTTAACCATAACGAGTACCAAGGCTAAGCTAGCAACATATATAATACGGAATCTAAAGAGAAATTATCAAACATTATGGAAGTTATAAACTGAAACATAGTGTACATACAAGATTTACGTGGTTCACTCGGCCTACATGTCGAGCACTGAATAATCCACTATAAACATCAAGTTACAGTGATCTTCTATTCAAGTTTTATCACACAACTTAAGCTTACACAACAAACTTGGAGACATAAAATGTTACCTCTTTAAAAGCTTACAGACCCAACTCACCCCAATTAAATCTTCCAAAGAAACTCCAAACACTAAAACTGACTAAAGGAATAGAGCTCTTCCCTGCCATTTGGAGAGAGCAAGCTTTTCTTGAAGCTTTCACATGATGGGCTGAACCAAAATACAAGAAGCTTGGGTTTTTATGTGGATTTGTTGAGCTAATTTGCACCGCCAAGCCTTACTGGCTTATTTTGTCAAAGACCCAATGCTTTTCAAACTTCAAAACACTTTCAACACTCAATTCGGATGGTTGTGTTTGGGAGGAGAAAATACTACAAGAATTTCTCTTTTGAGAATGAGTAGCTCTCTCTAAAAGGTGGGTGTCGTGAAAACCTCTCTCTATGGTTTTTCTTCTAAATAGCCTTCTTACAATTTTGTGGACAATAAGGGTATATATAATATGTGTGAAGGGTATAAAAGTCACACTTAAAATCCTACGAGTCAGGGTATCTTGCGGGTTGGCTAAGTCGCAAGTGACTGGTGAAAGATGCTGATTGTTGAACTTCTTCATGTGCTCCTCACGTGGCCTTTTGCGGGTGCTCCAGTCCCGAGCCAGTCGCGAGATCAATTTCTTGAGCAATCTTCACCAACTTTATACTAAACCTATTACAATTAAATACCATAAAATACAATGAGATAAATTAATTAAATTTCAACACTTTTCGTCATGAAATACGGTCAACATAAATGTTATGTAAAAACCATAACTTTACAGATGTACTTGGAAGAATTTGATTTAATCTATTGTTTTGACTGTATAAAATTTACATGCTACATTAGACTTAAGTTGGCATCCCCCCCCCCCCCCCCTTTTATTTATTTATTGTTTTTATAATTCAAAAGTTTGGGTAGGGATTAGACCCTAGAAATCTTCATTAGAAATAGTAGAAGGAAAATTTGCAATTTGAGCTAAAGAACTCTTGGCATTGGCATCTTAATTTTTAATTTTATACCTATTGCTTATTTATGATTTTATTATATTGTCATAAATTTAGGTACTACTTTTTGTTTATTTTTTTACATGGTGCAACTTTACCCTTTTTTATTTAATTTGAGATAAAAATCTTACTCTAACTTAATCTAAGTATATATGTGTGTGAAACTCCCTCCATCATTTCAAAGGTGCTCGATGGTACTTTTTTTTTTTTTTCTTCTTTGTATGGAGGTTTTGTGGACTTAGTGTAATATACATTCAATGAAATGTAAAAAAGATATATTTATTATTGTGGGGACAGGGGCCCAAGATTGTATCTCTGACCGTGAAAGGGTTAAGACCCTAAGACTTTATTTTGGGCCTTGTAGGGCTAAAGGCCCAAATCCTCGCACTGAACCTCCAGCCTAGTTCGAGGACGAGATCAGGTCCGAGGAGAAGCAAATGAGTGCGTAGGATCCCGGATTGTAACCCATGGCTTTTGGAATAAATAAGGATGGTCCGAGGAGTGATCCCAATTCCGAAGGGAGTATCTGCCCAAAATATCTAAGGAAAGGCTGCCACCACCGCATTAAATGTGTCGCACCTACTCTCCTGACCGCATTTATGTGGAGAAGACCCCTGAATAGTGTAATCTTGGCCACCGTAACTCACAAAAAGCCAAAGAAGATACATGATGGGACAGGTACTCAAGTGGAGACTTAAATAATCGACAAGTGTAGGGTGAGGATGCTCTAAAAATAACTATATAATGTAAAGGAACCCCTCTTAGGAAAGGAGAGAAAAAAGAAAAGAAAAGGAAGGGAGCTTGTATCAGAATCAAGAACAGTGAATTAGCCTTCTCGGATCATTGCCGAGGACAGTTTGTTGCACGTAAAACTTTTATTTTTGTCTTTCTTATACTTTTAACTCGCCATGTTGATTGCCTAATCCAATCTAGCCCAGCTTACTTTTCCCACTCTCTACAAATATATTGTTATTGGGTCACTTTGGGCCGGTCCATCCTCCTTTGGGCCGGAGCTCGAAACTGTGTCCTTACAATTATTATTATTATTATTATTATTATTATTATTATTATTATTATTATTATTATTGAAAAAATGACATTATCTACTCTTTTATTTCTTTTACTTTTTCCCCTATTATTCTAAGATAAATAATAAGGAAAATATATGTGCATTGCGGAAAATTCTTAGATACTCTCTGAGGATGGAGTATTCTCCGTGCTCTGAAAGTACCGAAGAATTACTCGTGCATTGCATGGTTTATTGACTAGTATATATAATAACCTAAACTATAAAATTGTCACTCTCCCTCTTATTCCATACATAATTTCTATTAATTTTCCACACACAAAAGCCTCTCTCTCTCTCTCTCTCTCTCTCTCTCTCTCTTATATATATATATATATATATATATATATATATTTTCTTCAATTTTTGGTATATATATTTTTTTAATTTTAATGTAACAGGTTGACCTTCAAAACAATCAAGATTATGAATAACATGCATGATCCTCACAATCAATAATAAGGTTTACATAGTACAAATGACACAACAATGATACACATACATCTAAAACATAGTTAAGGAAAATAGTTCTCCAACAAAGTCCAATTACACCACGACACGATTAGTCTTCATCTGACACATACCGATCTAAAGTCACATTTTCCAATGCCAACGCGCAATTGGATGCTACCTCATTTTCCATATAACTATAAGAGGGAGAAAGATTCCGATGAGAGGGAATACTATGCCGGACCGCGGCGGCGGTGGGAGTTCCGTGCGAACGAGTCCAAAAAATATAGTTAAGGAAAATAGTACTCCAACAAAGTCCAATTACACCACGACACCATTACTCTTCATCTAACATCTCCACGTCTGACTGATAAATGGGATCAGCAAGAAGTGATTGCATGTATTGTGCGTGCTCGTACAACTTACACTCCACTGACTCTCGAATCTCGACTTGGGTCTGATATCGATTCAGACATATCTTCATTCGATTTTTTTCTTCTCTTATGCGGTTCAATGCTTTACGAAGTTCGTTGATCGTATCTCTTAACATCTGCGATGCGATGTCGCTGAGGCACTAGCAACTGATAACCAACCAACTCATCATAAAACATTTCTTGTTCACGGAGTAACCAAGCCCACTCCTATTTCATGGTATTGTGAACCCTTGCACTATTTCACAGATTCGGATCGATTGGATAGCTGAACTTATCTTCCAATACCCAGCAACGACCTATAGCAATGAACACATCACAAGGCCTATAGATGAAAGGGTTGCTAGAACCAAACATTGACGTTGAATACAATAACATCAAAGGATCATGTTAACAATGTGCATCAACTGTTAGTAAATAATGTAATGCTGCATAAGATGGTACACGACAAAGACATCCATAAATTTGTGTACTATTACATGCTAAAAATGAAATACTTGTTAGGAAATCATCATGTTTGTATCGCATACAAAACATACGCAGCGGAAAATAAACGGATCTATTTCATTCGCAATTGATAACATGTACTATGTAGGTTTCAGAATATAAGAACAAGAGAGTGTACCTTGATGCGGTGAAATTCAAAACCGAATGAAGAAGTACTCTGGAAGACTTTCAATCTTCACTCCAATTCCACTTGATGCCCAAGATGTGTGGTCTCTCAATCAGTTCTATGTTTTTTAGAGAGAATATGAAAGAGTGTCTCTCTTCCTTATTTTCATTACCTTTTTCATACAAACCATTTCATACAATATAAAATTCTGTATGTTTCTCTCCACATAATTGATTATCTAATTGGGCTAGCCTTTTGGGCCTTTCCAATTGGGCTTTAGTGTGTGGCTTGGAGTGGGACCAAAAGGGAACAAATAAGACACTAGCTCCAATGGGCCTTGGGCTTTTCTGTCAACTCTTGACAAGTCCAAAGTTACCATTAATTATATTTAATACCACTATATAAATATAATTGCACTCTAGGCCTCATTAATAAATTATATCCCAAGACTTTATTATACATGCAACCCCTTCATAAAATATTCGTAGTAATACAAAGTCATGAATATAGACTGTCACTTTGTAAATTACTACATCTTAATCCTTGAGTACCCGGTTTAATCCTTTTGTGTTATTCACCATATATTTATGAAATCCAATTTCATAAATATATACTTTAGTCTTACTAAAGTGGTTAGGCCTAACTCTCTGAATAACTGTACTCATTAAACTTATCTCAAGGGAATATTTTATATCTCCGTTAAGAGACTATGAATTCCATCTTGAGAATATATGTTCCATCAACACTAAATGTGGCTGCCCAACATACTGAGGTTTTGACCGTTACTTTAGATCTCACTCCTGATATATCAAAGCAACCTACATTTCATGATCAGGTCCATTATTCTCTCAGGATTAAGAGTTCATGTGAATACAAGTCGTGAGATTTATTATTCAATTGACAGTCGTTAGGAGAATAATAAATCTCACAGCGGTCCAGTTCAATATGTCTTAACTCTTAAAACATACTAACATATTAACTAGAAGTTACCACTTCCATGATCAAGACAAATCATCGTAGTTAATATGTTATAGTCTTCGCAGATGAAATGCCCAATTTCATCACCGACTACGAACCAAAATTCTGAGTTTACAAAGAACTTGTGATTTATATCTTCTGTGACTTTTCACATAAATCACATACTATGCATCTCATTGACTATTTGATAATGTCCGAATATTCATGTTACCATTACTTTAGATAAGAAAAAAACAACTTTATTAAACACAATATTAAGTCAAACATTATTTCTCACATAATGTCATACATAATATCATACATAGCATCATACAATAGGATTTAAGGGCACATATCCTAACAATACTAACACTCACATTTGACCATAAACATTAGACATTGTTGTTAATGTCTACACGTTGTGTGTAATACAAAATGTTGTTGTTTATGTCTGACCAATGATGATTATATACATTCAACTTTTGCAAATCTAAAGATTTGTTCATTAGTTTTAGCAAATCTAAAGATTTTCATTTTTTGTCAATAAAATTTACGCCACCAAAGACCCAATATAACCCAATGTACACACATAACACTCATCACCCAAATTAGATTTATTGTACATTTCTTGTAGCACCAAACAACACCAAACAACTAATATAACCCTAATGTACTCACATAACACTCATTCAAGAAAATACCAAAGCACAAGTAATACAACCTATCAAATGAAAATTCTTCTCTAAACTTTTTACCTACACAATATCTACAACTACTTTTTAATTACACAATAAAATTCTCTATGTACTTCAAAGAAAAAAATGAGTTTCTCACCTAAGATGATAAAAAGATAACACCAACTTCCAGGAGGAAATTCTAAAAATGAGGAGACGCTGATCTGAAAATGAGGAGATTGGAATTGACGAGGAGAATCTAAGGTAATGCTACATGAGAAGCTAATTTGTGTAAATAGCAGCACAACTCGATTATCCCTGAGTTGAGTATATGTTACTAAACTCGATTTTTCATTCATCGGGTTGAGCACAACAGCCACTTCACGTGCAAACAGGTAAAATGTATTTCGTCAGTATTTACATTGTCGAGTTCTAAACAATACGCAGGAATATTTTATTGCCCAAAAGCCACGCTAGATCGCCACCGTGGCAAAAACCTGCCCAAAGCTCAGCTTCAAAATAGTCAAGTTCCTTAAGTAACTCGATTATTAGGTGGTTGAGTATCGAAATAGGGACAAGCCCCTATATAGTTTGAAAACAGGGTCATATTGCCAAATATTTTGCTCAATAGGAGCAAAAGCCTAGAATCTCCTAAATAAAAATAAATAAATAAATAAATAAAAATGCCCCCCCCCCCCCCCCCCCCCCCCCCCCAAACTTCAACAAAATTGATGTTACCAACAATTCATTACACGGCAAAATAGTCACAAATTCTAATACCCATTTCCCCCATTAACAATTCATTGCACAACAAAATAGTCCAGCTTTATTATTATTTTTTTTTTCCCCGGTGTTTCCTAGGCCAATTTGTCAATTTTTTTGGGAGGGGGGCCAAGAATAAATTTTTTGGGGTTGAATTGCAAACTTTTGTGAATATAGGCCCACACATATATGGTTCCATCTCTGAAATTGCGCGTTGTGATTGCATTTCATTTCAGGCAGGGTACTCGGCCCCGGCTGAATCGGGAATTATTGCTGATTTGGGACTTTCTGTGGCTGAGGTACGTAGAGGGAAGTTTGTTGAAACAGTTACATATATTATTCATGAAATAAATCTCTTGAATATCTTGATCATAAAACTTTGCCAACGTAAACCTTGGCCACATATATATCTTTTGCTTCATTGTACGTAGCTGTCTGCATGTCCATTTGCAAACAATGCATGGGACAAAGAATTATTATTAGGAAAATGCTAATGAATGTCCTTAAGGGTATTGGTTAACAATCCATTTAAAGTGTATATATATATATATATATATGGCGAAAATCATATTTTCATTTTCACATTTTCAGGCGATTTTTACTTTGGTCTTCAGATTTTATTTTTACTACTTTTAGTCCTATCTTGAAAAACGCTTCCCATTTTAGTCGCTTCCGTTACATCAGAAACAAAAATGCACACGTGACAAACAGCAAAATTAAAAAAATATTAAAAATATTAAATTTTATTTTAAAATAAAATAAAATTTTAATTATCAATAATTTTAAAATAAAAATATTAAAAATTTTAGTTCTTCATGTTCTTCCCTAAGAACATAGTTGCCCAGATATTATGAAATTTAAAATTTTCTTCTCTTTTATTTCATTTTCTTAGCATCCAAACAAGCAAAAATATATACAAAACTAGTACCAAACTCAGATACTCCAACACAATCAACTAACAAAACCCAAAAAAAAAAAAAATAATAAATTTAGCAACTATGAACTAAAGATACTCCAACATAATCAACACAATCACTCTCCCTTCTTTCAATCATACGGTCACTCGTCTCTTTCATTTCTCATCTTCCTTTCTCTCTCCCCTCTCTCTGATTTGGTGTCTCTCTCAGATCGGCGTGGACTGGAGATCGACGTCGGCATGGACTGGAGATCGACATCGGGCAGTCCAGATTTGGTGTCTCTCTTAGATCGGCGTGGACTGGAGATCGACATCGGGAGATCGGCGTGGATTGGAGATCGACATCGGGCAATCCAGATTTGGTGTCTCTCTTAGATCGGCGTGGACTGGAGATCGACATCGGCAGTATGGACTGAAGATCGGCGGTGACAGCGTGGTGGTTTGGAGATCGACGACGACGGTGTGGTGGTTTGGAGCGGTGGCGACGGTGGATTCTCTTTCTCTCTTTCTGATTCTCTCTTTCTCTCAGTCCGATTCTCTCCTTCTCTCAGTCCGATTCTCTCTCTCAAATTGGATGTGGTTTTTAGTTTTGCTTCGAATTTTTGTTGTGGGTATTGATGCCATTTTTATGGTGGCAGCGGTTCGGGGTTGCTGTGTTGTTGGTGGGGATGGGTTCATTGTGGGTTTACGCAGGTTGCTATAGATGTGGGTGGCGATTTGGTGGCAGTGGGTCTGTGGGTGTTCTGATTCTCTCTCTCAGATTGGGTTTAAGTTTTGGTTCTGCTTTGAATTTTTGTTGTGGGGATCTGAGTTTGAGCATGATTTTGTATAAGTTTTTGCTTATTTGGATGCTAAGAAAATGAAATAAAAGAGAAGAAAATTTTGAATTTCATAACATCTGGGCAACTATGTTCTTGGGGGAAGAACACGAAGAACTAAAATTTTAAATATTTTTATTTTAAAATTATTGATAACTAAAATTTTATTTTTTTAAAAATAAAATAAAATATTTTTAATTTTTTTTTTAATTTTTGTCGTTTGCCACGTGTGCATTTCTGTTTCTGATGTAACGGCAAGGACTAAAATGGGAAGCGTTTTTCAAGATAGGGACTACAAGCGATAAAAATAAAATTTGGGGACCAAAGTGAGAATCGCTTGAAAATGTAGAGACAAAAATGTGATTTCCGCCTATATATATATATATATATATATATATGTACTTGCACGCATCGCGTGGACACGTGGCTAGTTGCTCTTAAATATATAAGAGGTTACTTCAAATATACTGATTGCTGGGTATGCTCATAGTGAAAATTGAGGCCAAGGAATTCCAATTTTGATATATAACAGTTGTGAAGTATGATCTGAGGATTGTAAGTGTGAAGGCAACTTAGAAATGGTATGTAGATGTAATAAGCTATCAGGTATGCATGTGGAGAAATCAACCGCGAGCCTGATGTGAATGCTTACCTAACTGTAGCGCCTATTAAATACATGATCACCTAACAAAACTGCCACTTGAACATATGATTAAGCCATGAAAAAGACGTGACACTTCCACAACTTCATTTTTAAAAGAAGAGATGAAATCACATGACAAATATAACCATTCAATAAAAGCACATGGCAAATATCTCTCTCAATAATCATTCTTTTAAAGTCAGAATCTCTGTGTGCCACTCACACATGCAAAGATAATTTCTTTTCCACTATTCTTGCTCAGTCTGTATTCCAAGAAAGCAAATATGGAGGATGAACTAGTGACAAAGCCCCTACTTGTAAAACAAGAGCCTGATAACATAAGCAATAGCAATGACCATGGTGATAGTAGTGGTGCTGGTGCTGCTGTAAGGCCTGATTCCAGTGCCACCGTTATGCTCGTTATCAGCACCTTTGTGGTTGCTTGCAGTATCTTCACTAGTGGCTGTGCTGTAAGTACAATTACTAGTATTCAAAATCAGTGATATTAAGATTCTTGGGACATGGGACAACCCTATTTTGTCCACTCAGTTAAAGTTTAGACTATGTTCTCAAGTCTAATTTGTTGATAAAGTTCATAGATCAACTTTAATTTGAAATTGGCGAATGTTGTTCCTATAAATAGCATTGACTTTATCTGTTCTCTCTCTGGAAGAATGACCGTGCTTTTATTACCTTTTTTTTCTTTTCTTTTGTTTTTCTTTTTCTTTTTTATTTCTCTGGACTATGTTTGATTTGGTGCTATTTTGAGTTACGGCCTACTTACTTTCACCACAATCCATTATGATTTGGGTTAAAATGCAAGGGCTTCGTCAATATGATAAAGGATTGATAAAGATAGGCCATAGGATTGAATCATTGCTCCTAAAGCAACAAAATACCAGCTTTTGGTGCTAGTGTCAAGTATTTAGAGTTAATCCGAGGTTGTGCCTTGCATGATAAGCTAACACTAATTGAAATTAAGGTTTGTCTGTTTGTGGTTACTTTGCAGGCAGTATATTCATCACTTGCTGAGTCTGGAATCATTGCTGATTTGGGCCTCACTGTAGCAGAGGTACATACAAATTAAAAGAAACACGTGCACCTACAAACATACACACACCCATGAAAGTTGAACAAAATTATTACATTGTTTTCAGAATTTATCTTGAAAAACGTTGGCTACAACTTTTGCAACTGACTTGATTTACAACTGCTAAATGCTAGGTACTCAAGCTCATGCTTCATTTTAGTACATGTAGTTTTCCCTATATTTTGCAAACATGGGGGCAAGGAAATTATGGAATTAGTGATAGGAAAAGGTAGCAATAATGATGGCATTTCTAGTAAGTAGAAAAGAATTAAGGGACTCAATAATCATGCTCAACTAAATCAGAAAAATGATCTTAAGGATTATAGTAAACATGCATAATAGGCCATGAATACTCTGCTCGCACTAATTGCAGAATGTGGGGCAAAACTAAAGTTTAGTCTTCGCTTCATAGCTCCGTTAAATAAAGGACTATCACTTCACTTTTAACAAGTGGGAAGAAAACTTTTTAGCAGTGAAAAAGTTAAAAATAATTTTAAGTTTATTCAACCATCACTTAAATTGGTTTAATAAATTATTCTATAATTCTCAGTGAAATCTCTTGTTTCCTGATACTTCTGCTGATATAGTTGACTTCTTCCCCTTCCACTCAAATGTGCAGTACTCAGTGTTTGGATCAATAATGACAATAGGAGCATTGATAGGGGCACTACTAAGTGGGACGACAACAGATCTCATTGGTCGTAGATGTGTATGTTTGTCAAGACCAAATAAGCATCTCTATATATAGTGATGAGTTTGTACTTTTAAATCTCAAGTAATTCCATGGATCTTTTTAATGTTTTGATATTCTGAAGCAGACATTCTGGATTGTGGATATATTCTACATCATGGGGTGGCTGGCAATAATTTTCGCCAAGGTTTCATGTCTTGTCTTTCTCATTACCCTCCAAGGCTTCTACAAGATTTCTGATATAAGACATTGGAAGTAAATGTTATAGCCATAAAAAATAAAACTGAAAACAAATTGTTTCTATGTGTGTGTGTGTGTGTGTGTGTGTGTGTGTATTGATTCTATAGAAGGTCTGATGTTATTAGATAAGAGTTCTAAAATAGTAAAAACAATATTGTAACATGCATATTGGATTGAGTTAGGGTCTTGGTCTGTTAGTTTTAATTGGCCATTATTTGTATGCTTTTATTTCATGGTATTAAATGTTCTGTTCTTGCTGAAAGGGTGTATGGTTGCTCGACTTCGGAAGACTATCACTGGGACTTGGAATTGGGCTTAACGGTTTTGTGGTAAATGTTGTAAGGTTTAGATTTTGAAATTCACACACTTAAGAATGCAACGGTTAATAGTATTATCATCCCACTGCCAACAGGGACCAGTGTACCTTGCAGAAATAACACCAAAGAATCTAAGAGGAGGATTTATGATAATCGCCGAGGTAAGTTGTGCCATTATAAATTCCTGCATTTGAATGAAATCTTTCTTTTGTCCCATCATATCTTCATTTTACAGTCGATGGCAAGTTATGGCGCTTCTCTCTCCTTTCTCATTGGTTCTTTCATCAGCTGGCGCATGTTGGCCATTATAGGTAGATTTGTTTCATTTCATACTTACAAAACCAATGGTACTTCCTAATGGTTTCTACACATTTTCATCATCAGGTTGTATTCCATGTCTGTTACTGCTCCTTTGTCTATTTTTCATTCCTGAGTCTCCTAGATGGTTGGTGAGTTAAATCTTGTTAAATTCATCTTCTATTTGTTTATAAAATTCTCGTTGTTTTTAATATATAGGGACATGCAGAGTTAAAACCATGTTAAAGACAAATTTATCAATATACTTCTAAATAGATGGTACTGGACCACTGCTTCACATTTAAAGTAGTGCAAGAATGCATCAACATTCTCAAGATCAGTGCAAATTTCTGCAGGCAAAAATTGGCAAGGAAAGAGAATTTGAAGCTGCTCTACAGCGGCTTAGGGGACAGAATGCTGATACTTCTCTTGAGGCATCTGAAATCAAAGTAACACATCTAGTAACTTAACGCTTTGGAGACACTACTCAATTTTCATTCTTCACTTAAGCAAAAATTTCTTATCCGTTATTACCATATTTTTGGCATCTACACAAAATTAAAGCAGGATTTATTGTTTTACAGGATTATATAGAAAATCTTCAAAAAATCTCGGATGACAAAATTCTGAATTTGTTTCAGCGAAAATATGTTCATTTAGTCATTGTAAGCCGTGTAATTTTTCTCCTATATTCTCCATCTTGTGCTACATGATTTCTATTTGTTTTAATCCATGGATATGACTCCTACTTTGTATAGGTTGGAGTTGGGCTGATGGTAGTGCAAGGACTGGGAGGGCTCTATGGGTTTACGTTTTATATGAGTGAAATTTTTGATTCAGCTGGTAAATTGTAGACAACTACTATACTTCATACAGAGAAATAATGCACAAAACTAGTGTTTACAAATAAAAAACTCTTTCTTTTGTGACAGGTATCTCTAGTACTGTTGGTTTTATAGTAGTGGCTATTCTTCAGGTAAATCTTGAATCTTTATAGTTTATATATTGTGATTCTGTTTGGTGAACTTCTCAGAAAATGAGATTTACTCTGCAGATTCCCACAACTGTTTTGGGTGCATCATTGATAGATAAATTTGGAAGACGAACACTTTTGATGGTTAGACTATAAATATGTCTCTCAAGTTTAGAAAGCAGTTGGCCAAATATTTACTATCAAAATCTGCAATGTTTGCAGGCTTCTGCATTTGGGGAATGCTTAGGTTGCTTCCTTACAGGATTATCGTTCCTTTTGCAGGTTCCTTATCATAAAATTCAAACACATCAGTATCGATGATCAATTACTATAGTAATTTTGAATTTTACATGAACAGGACCATAACTGGTGGAAAGAAGTCAGTCCCATATTGGCGCTCATAGGTGTATTGGTAATGCAATTTTGGTTTTCCACTTTCTCTATTTACATAAGTAAATAAATAAAAAGCTTTTCCATCCTTCGCACATGACTACCACCACTACTTTGGTGTAAAACTGATAGATAATTTGATACATATTGTAATTGACTTAACTTGTCTATTTTTAGAAAGCATTGGAGTCTAATGATTGTTTTTGTTTGTATAAGCTTTTCCACCTATTTCCTGCTGGTTTGGTTATAGAGTTAAACTGTTTGATCCTGCACTCAGATATATCTGTTATCTTACACAATTGGCATGGGAGGAATACCCTGGATTATAGTATCAGAGGTTGGTTAAAATTATTGGGCTGATTTCTTCTTCACTGCAATGAAAAATCCAAAATAACCGTAAAATTATAGTTCATATCAAGTTATGGTTCTCTTTCTTCAGATATTTCCCATAAATGTGAAGGGCTCAGCTGGAACCCTTTGCAACTTGGTCAGTTGGTCTTGTTCTTGGGTTGTTTCATACACTTTTAACTTCTTATTCGAGTGGAGCTCAGCAGGTGATCCCTCCTCACTTCTGACTTCCTCTATGTTTTCCAGCGTTCTTATGCCTAGTGGTGACTGACCAATGCATGCCTTTTCAGGAACATTTTTCATATATTCAAGCATTTGTGGTTTTGGTGTTCTTTTCGTTGCAAAACTAGTACCGGAGACTAAAGGGCGAACATTGGAAGAAATACACGCATCACTGACTCATATTCTGCAATGAATAACATAAAAACACTAAAAGGTCTTCCAATTATTGCAGTAACATGTGCTAGATGCAATGCATCAGCAATTCAGTATCAGTGATCTTAATCAAATATTAAGAATTTAAGAATCAAGTTTTGGTTTATTTCCAAGGATTAAATGACATTTAAGCAATACTAACTCCATGTGAACCCTCAGTTGGGCTCTCTGCTATGAATTGATCACACTTATCAGTGAGCAATATTCCAGTTGTATTCTAGAGGAAATGCAACAAAGCCAAACTGCTTTTCCAATGGGAGCCAGCCTCATGCTATTTTCCAGAGTTTACCTAATAGACATGGATAGTTATGTCTGACATGTCTCATCTATGTCTGAGGATACCTTCATAATTTCGTTTTCGATTATCTGTTGGAGGATTTTTTTTCTTTGTTATTTTAATTTCAAGCAATGTTTCAAAATCTACAAATAGAAGTTGTGAAGGAGAAAGCAACCTAATTACTAGGCCAAGGACCAACCAATGGGGTTGGTCAAAACTCAAAAGCCCTCAAGGTTAAATTAGCTTAAAAGTTGTGAAGTACAGCGTTTTTTTTTTTTTTTTTTTTTGATAGGGGGAAAAGTTGTGAAGTACTTGAAAAGTAAATTTGCAAAGTGAAAATATTCTTAGCTTTAAGTGATTTTAGTAGGAGGTATTTTTAGGCTCTTACGGGCAGAGTTTGGTGAACACTTCCCCATAAAGTGGGAAAGTTCTAACTACCCATCATCGTCTCACGTCAATTGAGGAAACATGACCCTAGAGTGCTGTCCCTGAGACTATAGGTGGATGCCCCTTTATCTTGCGTTAGAATTACGTAATTAAATTATTGAAATGATTATTTTCTAATAGTTTAAGTTTTTGAAAAAATTAATAAGTTAACACCATGCAGTATTATATATGCAAATCAAAGGTTGGTTCAGATGTGATAATAAATATGAGAGTGACCAATTGAACATCCAAGGAAATCTTTCCTCTCAAACACGCCATATATAGTAACTAGCAGCGAACTTGCGCGTTGTGCATAATAATTATTTTTATGGTGGTTTTATTAATTTTTTTTTTTTACAATTTAAACTAATCTAATAATGAGTAATGTATTTCGTAATTATATTTTTATTTATTATAGGAACAATCCAAGACACAAAAAAACATAAATTAAAAAAAAATTAATAAAACTTAACAATGATTAATTGAACCAATATTGGGATAAAATTTTGTTTTCGATAATCTATTAAGATTATTTTCTTTGTAGAAATTATAATTTCGGCCACCCAAAACATATTATCAAATAAACAATCATTTGCAAAATCTAAGAATTAAATTTCTATACATGCATTATTATAAAATAATAATAATAATTAAAATAAAATTACAAAAGTTAAAATTTGTCACCTATCCGATTATTTTCGTTTGGCTAACCTTTGCTTTTCTTTAAATGAACTGCATTATAGAGTACTTCTAATACAACTATTAAGAGTACTTTATCCGCCACAAAATATATATATATATATATATTTTTTTTTTTTTTTTTTTTTTGAGAAGCCAGATCAAGGACCTAGGCCATTTATTGAAATCAAAACTCAATAAATTCTAAAGGAGCAATGTCTGCATGATGTGCCAGCAGACATTGCTCCTTTAGTTCTTGTTGATGTTCACAAAATATTAGAATATAAACAAAAATTAGTAAAGTCTCAAAGTTTAACATCTAAATTGAGTACTATAAAAAATCATAATATGTAACTGAATAAATATCAAATTATCCAAATCATGCTATGTAATAGAATAATATTATATTTTTATATGCTATATTTCATTCTTTAGAACGCAATAGGATAACCTTTAACAATCAAAGATAATAAATAAATAAATAAAAAAAACCAATAACAACAATTTAAAAAACAAAACTAAATCGCATTAACCAAAATAGAGTTTTAAAGAATATAAAAAATTATCAACCTAAAGTAGAGATGCAAGAAAAAAAAATCCACCAAAAAATTTAGAGAGAGAGAGAGAGAGAGAGATAACCATTTTTTTGTAAGGGAAAACTATGCAAAAAATAGAAGAGATAGTGACAAATTTATAGTAAGAAGATGTGAATAATAAGAGACATAAATAAAGGAAAATGAAGAGAAATAGGAAGAATGATATTAATGTAGAGGGTAGAGGGAAGATGAAAAGGTAAGGGAGGGAGAAAGATTGAAGAAGTAGTGGGGAGATGAAATGGTAACGGAGAGAGAAGGGTTGGAGAAGTGTAAATATTAAAAAAATAAATGTTAAAAACAATTATAAGAAAATTGAGAAAAAAAAAAAAAACCTAAAGCTTGAAAGGCTTCAACGTTTTTTTTTTTTTTTTCTTCCTTTTAAGTCGAAAATGCTCACACAAAATTCTAAAGCTGAACTGAAAAGGTTTTAGTTTGGGTTTGATAGTGGAACTAAATAAATAAGAGGTGTGCTAGATTAATTATACAGATTTATTATAGGGTGATAGTGGAAGTAAATAAATAAGTAATAGGTTGCATTTATAAGGTTAAAAATTGTAAAAACAATTTAAAAATTGTAAGACAAATTATATTTTGAAAAAAAATGAATGACATAGTAGCTGATGTAGCGTAACGTGAGAGCAATAGCATTAAACGCTACGTTTCAGCTTTTAGTAATATATAGATATAGATTGGCAACAGTCCATTTGACACGCATGGAGTCATGATGTTAGGAATACCCCATTTCCTTCCTTCATTTCTCACTTTACCTCTCTTTCGTCCCTACTCTCTAGATTTGTTGACAAAGCGAAAAATCAATGGATAAATCCAAAGGACAAAAAAAAAAAAAAAAAAAAAAAAAAAAACATAGTGTGTGTTATCACTAATTCTAAAGAAAAATCTATTATTAGAATTGAAGTTTATAAAGTTAATATATATATATATATATATATATCATATCTTTTTTCTAATTACTACCTCAGTAGTATTTAGAGATGTGACCCTACGTTGCTCCAATCCACTTAGACTCATCTAATTTAGAATTTCTTGCATGAATGACATTCGTGATCACTTCAAAGACCGCCTTGAAAATTCTTCTCCCTTGTTGAACTCTTAGTTGTAGTGAATATAGAGGTTTGGGGCTTCTTTTTATGTCATACAACACAAGTTCTCCAAAAACTTAAACAACCAACTTAATGAGCCTAATGAGAATTAAGATTCTTAATTCTTGATCAATCGAGATATAGTTAAGAATCTATCACTTCCTTTAATTTGAGCTAAATCTTGGACGACTTAGTCTTGAACTTGAAATAAAACGTTATAATTCAATCAAGACTTTTATTGTCATGGATTTGCCAACACTATTATACATAACACGGTGTTAGGAGCTATACGAGTTCCTGATGATGGCATGAGGAATTAGAGTGCTTGGACAACATCAGGCCAGTCATTTGGCTTAATTTTTTCTCAAAACACCAATGGCTCCTCATGCCTATCTAGTGAAGCTCCTAACTGCTCTTTGAGGGGGACAAGCTTGGTCTCCCTACTAGATTCGGAATGAAGAGCACAAAGAGGGGCAGTATGTGGAGGCACCTTGCTCCACATGATGCCCCAAGGCCATGGCAGAGGAGGGCCATGATGGACAAAGAGTGATTTTGATGATAGGCAGCAGCAAGTGGTGCTGACCTTACGTGGTGGTGCATGGCATGGGTGGCTTGGCTGATGGTTGCTTTGTGTGTGGACTTGGTGGCTTGAGTACAAGGCAGTGTTGGGCTGTTGTGATGATGATATGCTGTGTAAGGCATTGGACTGGTTGGTGCTGGCAGAATGCATGGACTTATGTGAGTGGGCTGATGGCAGTTATTTAATGTGTGCTGATGGATATGCTGTATAGGTTGTGATGCTGATGAGAAGGGCTTGAGTAGGAGGCCAAGCTTCTAAAATGTGATGGAACAATTGAGTGTGGGCTACTGAAGCATGGGCAAAGGCCCCATGATGTGCTCTGAGATGGGCTGACATGTGCAAAGTGTACAGCAACAGTTATCAGCAGTTACCAAGCAGTTCCAAGCTTGTTGGATGTTCAGACCTGCTGTGTAAGGGCTGGAAACATGGAGAGCAGGCCAAGACAGCATTAGTTGAGGGTGTCCTGAGTTAGACCACAGTTATTTCTGTATATTTATTTTAGGCTGTTGGGGTTGTCAACAGTAGAGTGTATATTTTGTCTTAGAGAATTTTGTGTGTATTCTCAGGCTTCCTTTGTACTTGATATTGAGTAATAAAGGTTGGGGTTGGTGCCCTGTAAACACTGTGTGTCACTACAAGAAAAGAGTCTACTAGCGAGAGCCATATGCCCTCGCAAAAATTCAAATATCATCGCAAAAGGTTATTAGCGAGGGCATATGGCCCTCGAAGGCCGTCGTATTTGCTCTTGTTGCTAAAAGAGATTTTGCGACCATACCTTCGCAAATAACTAATTTACGAGGGCAATCCACCGTCGCAACTGAACAAATTCGTCCTCACAAATATATTACCAAACGACGAAAAAAGTCGACGACTTATTTTTAGCGAGGGAAAACAGCCGTCGTTAACAACTATTTGTAAGGATCTTTATACCCTCGCAATTAGTTATTTGCGAATTCCAAATTGACGACATACTTTTTAGTGACAAATAATGACATCGCTAAAATTAATTTTTGAGGGCTTTTGGCCCCTCGCAACTTATTTTTTGCGAGGGGAAGCAATCGTCGTTAATAACTATTTGTGAGAACATTTATACCCTCACAATAATGGCATCGCTAAAATTTATTTGTGAAGGCTTTTAACCCCTCACAACTTATTTTTAGCGAGGGAAAGCATTCGTCGTTAATAACTATTTGTGGGGACATTTATACCCTCGCAATAATGGCATCGCTAAAATTTATTTGTGAAGGCTTTTAACCCCTCGCAACTTATTTTTAGAGAGGGGAAGTTAGTCGTCGTTAATAATTGTTTGTGAGAACATTTATACCCTCGCAATAATTGCATCGCTAAAATTTAATTGTGAGAGCTTTTAACCCTCGCAACTTATTTTTAACGAGGAAAGCAGTCGTCGTTAATAACTATTTTATACCCTCGCAATAGGGGCATCACTAAAATTTATTTGTGAGGGCTTTTAACCTCTCGCAACTTACTTTTAGCGAAGGAAGCAATCGTCGTTAATAAATATTTGTACAAACATTAATGACGTCACTATTCAATTAATTGCGAGGGACTATCATCACTATATAGTTATTTATGACCAAATTTTTATATCAGTGGTAATATTTTATATAATTTTTTTAAATATTTTATTGTTTATTTATTTTTAATTTATTATTATCATTTTCGTTTAATTATCATGTTACAATGGTACAATAATTAGTAAAAATTGATACAATAGTCCAATAACTACTAAAAATTAATCCATCAAAAGATAAAAATTCAAATAAGTTCAAACTTTAAAATATAAAACATACAAAGAAATCTTGAAATTAAAACTTGTGTTAAACTTAAACTATGCAATGACAAGATTTATATTAGTCTTCCTCTGAATCACTCTCCAAGTTGTTTTCAACCTCTATGTTATTGTTTGAGTTGTCCTCTTCATCTCTGCTAGTACCATCCTAAAAAAATGAATAGAAAAACATTAAACATCAGTTAAAATGAAACAATTAAAGTAAATTTGTAATTGTGTCAATGCCTCAATAAACAAGTACACATATACCACATTAAATCTAATCATATAATAATATATGATAAACAATAGTAAATTCCTTACGATCTCAAATAAGCTATATGCAAGCTATATTGCAACTTACTTATGAAGGCATAATGCGACCACAAGAGCAGTTACCACTTCCAGAATTAAATATAAATTAAAATAATATAACAATTATGTAAAAGTAAACCACAAAACACAAATGCTATACAAAATTAAATGCAAAACTTATTCATAGCTGTCAAAACAGTATATAGTGTCATAGTCTTATTATCATTTATCAAAACTAAATATAAAATAACAAAAAATTATAATAGATGTAAGTTATAAACCACAACAAACCAATAGAAAGTTGTAGAAGATCCAAGAGGCAAAAGCATAAGTTTGAGAACGTACCGTGGTAGTTGCATCTATGTCAGATTGTTGTGGTATGCCCATTGATTGCAACTTTTGTGCAAACTTCTCCTCAAGCTTCTCCACAACTTTTGCAAGTTTGGAATCCATTTCCTCTCTAAGACGTGCCTCCAAATCTTCTTTTTCTTTTGTAAAATCTTCTCTACAACGCTTGCTACAACCTTTACCAGTTGAAGTTAAGCCATACACATCCTTAGCCTTAATACCTATTCCCATGCCAAGAACACGACCATGACTTGGTTCACCAACCACTTCACGAAAGATCTGATAATCATTTGTCTTAGTACCTTCAGAAACAGCTTTGGCCTTTATGGCATCCATTTTTTCCTACACAAATAAAAATCATGTGGATAATCAAAACAACAAACAAAAACTAAGGTTGATGACAAAATTAAAATTTTGGTATAAGTTGCATACATATAATGTCTTAGCATGATCAGTTGCCCATTCTTTGCCATCCTTCTTTGTGTGAAATTTCTTAAAGCAATCAATGGGGCTAGGTTTAGAGCCCGTCTCAAGATACTACAATATTTAAAAGAAAAAAAAAACATTGGTAAAGTTATTAAACTATGTAAATACATAATAAAATGTACAACTATTTGATGATAATATAATATACCATTTCATATCTGTACTTGGCCATTGGTACAGAACCTGTAGTGGAGAAAATTTAAGACTTATTTCTATTATCCTTATTTGTCAAACTTGTCTCCTGCATGCAAAATTCATACACTAAAACATTAGTTTCTATGAAAATATTAACAAATAATGGTTAGAGAAAGAGTAAGAGAATTTATGACATGCATTCCATTTATACTCACCCCCCAATCTCCCGCCATCCACTTATCCACCATCTCTTTCCAAAAAGGGGTAGGAATGAAAGAAGGACCATTCTTGTAACGATCTTCTTTATTTTCGTACTTCTGAAAAATAGGATTTCTTACGCGAAACATCCAATCAGAATAGCGGTGTTTGACTGATTCTACAAACGCTTTCTTGACTTCCTCATCTGGTTGTTTATGCTTAAAGCGTTGAGCTCTATATCGAGCATATAAAGTCTCTAGCTCAGAATTTGGGTATTCTATAAAAGTTGTCCAAGCTCCATTAAGTTTTTGGTGAAAAAGAATGGTAATCTCTCGTGTGGCTTTTGGTGTAATAATTCTGAAAATTGAAATTAAACATGTTAACAATATCATATAGCTATGGTATCATAATTAATTTCAATAAACCAACATAGCAATAAGTCACTCACTTGCCGTCATAAATCTCAACCTCTATTTCACCATCTCCAGCATTGATGCCTTTAGCCTTTCCTCGACCCCTCTTTTTTCCAGCATTAGTACCTATTGATAATACAAATAAAAATAAAAATTTGATAAAGAACATGTACTTATTAAAAAGAAAAAGAAAAAGAAAAAAAAGAAAAAGAAGCTCTCCCAATAAGGGAAAGAATCGTATAATAATATTGTGAAATAAGTTCATAACAAAACATATATCACATTTAGAATCTGTTCTTGATCTCTCACATATTCAAGCACACGAATATTATTTTAACAGCAAAAGAAATTAACCCAAAAAAAAAAAAAATTCATGCTTAAAGTTTTGAATCCAGCTAACATTTAGTTTGAGTGCACAATTGCATGCCTTGCTACCAGATGAAAGAGTCATTGGGCAACACAAGAATTTCAATGCTATTAAAGATATTTTACCTCATGTTAATAATAAAATTCCCATTTACGTTATCTAACTAATGAAAATTATACCATGGAAAAAAAAGCTAGAAGAATTATTTATCCCTCCAAAAATAATACAATGATTTCATCAATTTCAGTAGGGTATGATACAGCAATTCAGTAGATTTAAAATATGGACATCCGGTTGATAGATTTTACCCAAAATTTGAGCTGCCCCCATTTTCATAACTTCTCAAATTTTTTTATAGGTAAATGAGCCATTCAATAAGCGCAAAGCACAACCCAAGTACACAGGAAATACAATTTAAAATCTGCATGTGTTGTGAACAATATCAGCAAAAGGTGCATAACAAAAAAGACAAAAACTCAATGCTTTGACTCCAGCTAACATTTAATTTGAGTGCACGGTTGCATACCCTGCTACCAGATGGAAGAATTATTAGGCAGCACAAGAATTTCAATGCTATTAAAGATATTTTACCTCATGTTAATAATAAAATTCCCACTCACATTATCTAATTAATGAAAATTATACCATGGAAAAAAAGCAAGAAGAATTATTTATCCCTCCAAAAATAACACAATGATTTCATCATTTTCAATAGGGTATGATATAGCAATTCAGTAGATTTTAGATATGGATATCCAGTTGATAGATTTTACCCAGAATTTGAGCTGCCCCCATTTTCATAACTTCTCAAAAAAAAAAAATATTATAGGTAAATGAGCCATTCAGTAAGGGCAAAGCACAACCCAAGTACACAGGAAATACAACTTAAAATTTGCATGTGTCATGAACAATCTTAGCAAAAGGTGCATAACAAGAGAGATAAAAACTCAATAAGATGGAAACTATCTGTAGAACATCATGTACCAGAGGGAAATGAAATTAAAAAAAAAATACTAACATATAGCATTCGACACTAGTTCCATGATTGCAGAAAGGGCAACTGAAGACGGTATCAAGCTTGTTCATTTTATTACTGAACTTCTACTCCCTCCCTCCCTTTCACAGGTCTAAAACTCTCTACATACTAATGTTATTGTTCTATGCACATTAATTTTCCACGACTTATTTCATTTCATCCTCTTTGATACATCATTTACCTCGGTCATCTTAATTCTTTGAATAAATCAATAGTTTTTATCATCAATTGGATCACTATTATGAAATTCAAACTTCTAACAAAGAAACATGTAAGATCATCACAATATTCTCAACCAGCCACTTGCAATGATGCTATAGTAATATGATGGATTTAGAACTGTTACGCATGATGCAAATCCTTGGTAGAAGTGCAATAATGAAGGTGCAACCAAATCACAACTTAAATTATGAATATAAGTAATTGCGAAAAAAAAAAAAGGTATATAACGTAAATACTACCTATTATAATGGAATTAGAGGCCTGCGGTGCTCTTTCATCAGTTTGAGGCTCAGATGATGGACGTAGAATTTGTGAGAGCTCCTGCTCACAAACTTCATTATGATCAAAGGAAGGCCTAGTTGACTGAGTTTCTTGTAGTTGAGAGTCTTGAGACTCACTAATGCCTTTACCTTTCCTCTTAACTTTCCTTGCCATGCCAACCTACTATTAGAAGAACTAACATCCGTAAACAACACAATGAAAGTAGAATATAAATATGTTAATGCCATCACAAAAAATAAAGAAAACTAGCAGTTATGGGTATTAATGTGAAATTACACTTGTTAAATCTCACAATTGCACTATTATATACCTATAAAACTGGAATCCTATAAACGAGGACAGTATTATGTGCCTATAAAATAAACCAAATGTGCTAACACTATTATATACCTATAAAATTTCATCAAAAAAATTTACATACCTATAAAATAAACCAAACGTACTATTCTATCACATGAATCCTTAGGATTGATTCTGTAAAGCTAGTTATAACATTAGTTTATTCAAAGTTAAAGTAGGTCTTATTTACTGATTTCATAGTAAATTATTATTTTAGAAGTGTACCTTTGACTGATGGATCACCAAAAGCTGTAAAAAATTGAGCAAATCTGCTAATAGAAAACAGAAATATGAAATTAGGAAAAGAGAGATAAATTAGAGGTGCAAAGAATAAAACTGGAGGGGATAAATCAGTACCTGGCACCTTCTCTTTGGTTTCGTTCACTAGCCTCTCTGTGATGAACTGGAGAAAAACCAACAAATAAATAGTAGGATTTGTGCGGGAAATTTTGGGAGAAAGTGGCGGCAAATAGTGAAAAAATTATGTGAAATATTTTAGGAAACCCATTGAATAAACTGTCCGTATATGAAAATCAACTGTCCGTGTATTGATTGTAGCAACAGGTATCGTAGGACTCGGGATGAGGTCCAGTATCATCTTTTATTTAGGGGTATAAGGAGAGATTATACTACTTGGTACCTTCATGGGGAAGGTGATAGTGAAGAGGAAGGTGATAGCGAAGTGGAAGGTGATGATGATGATGGTATGCTATATGGTGATATGTTTGATATGATCAAGGATGTTTATCCACAGGTGGTGCGTGACAGGGAATCAAGTGGAAATGAACCACAAGAGCCAAATGGAGATGCAAAGAAATTTTATAGATTGTTGGAAGAGGTTAAACAGCCTTTGTATCCAGATTGTGAAAAGTATTCAAGCTTGTCCTTCATAGTCAAGTTATTGCACATAAAGTGCGTATCATCATGGAGCAACAAGTCTTTTAGTATGTTGATGGAGTTGTTAAAGGATGCATTTCCTATGTGTGAGAGACTACCTAGCTCGAACTATGAGGCAAAAAAGATTGTCAATGATCTAGGCCTCCATTATGAGAAGATAGATGCGTGCAAAGATGATTGTGCACTTTATTATAAGGAGTATTCAGAAGTGACTCAATGTCCAGTTTGTAAACTTTCAAGATGGCAGCCAAATAAGGGTGGTAAAGGGAAAAATAAAAAGGTACCATGGAAGGTTTTGCGGTATTTTCCACTTAAATCAAGGCTACAACGATTGTTTATGTCAACAAAGACTGCTGCGGATATGAAATGGCATCATGAAAAACGTGTTAATGATGGAGTGTTACGACATCCAGCAGATTGTGAAGCTTGGAAAAAATTTGACCAAATTCATGAGTCATTCGCAATGGATCCTCGTAATGTTAGGCTTGGACTAGCAACAGATGGGTTTAACCCATTTGGAAATATGAATATTAAATACAGTATTTGGCCTATTATCTTATTTCCATATAATCTTCCCCCTTGGATGTGCATGAAAGAGCCTTACTCATTGATGTCATTACTTATACCAGGCCCAAAGGGTCCTGGGAATGACATTGATGTATTCTTGAGGCTGTTGATTGATGAGTTGAAAGAATTGTGGGAAGATGGGGTGTGTACATATGATGCTTCAACAAAAGAGAACTTTCAGATGAGAGCAGCAGTGTTGTGGACTATCCATGACTTTCCTGCATATGCTGTTATTTCTGGTTGGAGTACAAAGGGAAATTTGGCGTGTCCTTGTTGTCATAGTGAGACTACTCATTGCAGGTTACGAAATGGATATAAGATATGCTATATGGGACATCGTCGTTTTTTGGCCTTAGACCACAAATGGCGGAATAAGAAGTCACAATTTAATGGTAAAAAAGAAAGGAAGACAGCACCTAAACGATTATCTGGTGATGATGTGTTAAATCAAATTCTTCCATTAAAGCCAATAATATTTGGGAAAGGCCAGAAAAAGCAATTTTTAGAAGGGCACGGGCAGTTTCATAATTGGAAGAAGCATAGCATTTTTTTTGAATTGCCATATTGGAAAACACTTTTGTTACGTCACAATTTGGATGTGATGCATGTTGAAAAAAATATATTTGACAGTGTGATTGGGACAATTATGAATATTAAAGATAAAACGAAAGATTCTTTAAGCACTCGTCTTGGTCTAAAAGAAATGGGCATACGACATACACTCCACCCCATAGAGGTTAATGGGAAGATAGAGTTACCCCCAGCTTGCTATACACTGTCAAATGATGAGAAAAGGGCCATTTGCTTATGGGTAAAAAATCTTAAATTTCCAGATGGCTACTCTGCAAATTTATCTCGATGTGTGAATATTGAAGAGAGAAAAATTTCTGGTATGAAGACTCATGATTGTCATGTTTTCCTAGAAAGATTACTCCCACTTGCAGTGCGTGACTTTTTACCTAAAAAAGTATCTGATGCTTTGACTGAGTTAAGTAACTTTTTCAAAGAATTGTGTTCCAAAGTGTTACGAGTGGATGATTTGGATCGTCTTGAAACCCAAATTGCAATAACCCTCTGTAAATTAGAACAAATATTTCCACCTTCTTTCTTTGATGTAATGGTTCACTTGGCCATTCACTTATCTTGGGAAGCTAAAGTTGCAGGTCCAGTGCAATACAGATGGATGTATCCAGTTGAGAGGTAAAGTTTACAAAATTTCATTATAATCTAAATTACAATTGCACACTAGTATTTTATTTTTGATAAAATTTCATATTATGCCTTCAAATATAGGTATTTGCACAAGCTTAAGAATTATGTCCGTAATAAGGCACACGCAGAAGGGTCTATTGCAGAAAAGTATTTAGCAGATGAATGTCTAACATTTTGTTCTCGCTATTTACATGGAATAGAAACCAAATTTAATCGGGTAGAGCGAAATTATGATGGAGGTACTTCTACATGTGCAAATACTTCTCAATTGTCCATATTCTCAACACCGGGTCGACATTTAGGGAAAGCAATAAGGTGTGAGTTGAATGATGATCTTCACAATGCAGCAACATTTTATGTCCTTCAAAATTGTGTTGATGCTGATCGATTTGTTGAGTAAGATGATCTTCACAAAAATTACTTCTTTGATATTCTCATGATATGATATTAAAACTGATTATAATATTTAACTGTGTGCAGAGAACATAAGAACATCCTTACAAGTGCAGGTGTTCTTGACATTGATAGGGTGCATAGACAAGAATTTATTGCGTGGTTTGAAAAAAGAGTAAGATAGTAATTTATTTTGAAAATGTATGTCTGTTTATATTTTAACTACTACAATTTGAGTTTAACCTTATTTAGGTTTTATTGTAGATCACCAACTTATATAATACAAGGCAAGTTGATGGGCATATGCTTTCATTAGCTCGGGGCCCAGAGAAAAGGGCTATTTTTTATCGAGGTTACAATGTTAATGGGTTTAGATTTCATACAAATCAATGTGATGAAAGTAAAAGAACACAAAATAATGGAGTTATGGTGAGAGGGGAGGATCAAAGTTGCAATGTGCCTTATTATGGACAACTAACAGACATTGTTGAACTTCAATATACTGAAGGGAACAAAGTTGTGTTGTTTAAATGTGATTGGTATGATGTATCTCGTGAAGGAATTGGTTATAAGAGAGATCGTCACGGAACCACTGTTGTTAATACATCACGAAAGTTGAAAACCGTAGAGCCATTTGTATTAGCATGTCAAGCAACTCAAGTTTACTATGTTAATGGAATAAAAGATCCCACATGGAATGTTGTGATTGAAACCAAACCACGAAACCTTTATGAAATGCCATCAGATGAAGAAGAGCCATACCAAGAAGAAGAAAATTTACACTGTAATGCAAATGTGCTGCAAGAAGAAAATGAGGATGATAATATAGATTGGAGTAGGAGTGGTGTTGAGAATATGATAATCGAGTGACATGAAAGGCTTACGGCCTCCACTCCATCACAGTATTTGGCTTCATCCTAATTAGTCATTCATGTGCATAATACTAAGAATGCTTATTGAAAAAGAAATTTAGTTACAGACAAGGTACGGGCAGTTATCTTTCTTAATTCTCTAAGGTTATTACCCTAAAAGTATAGAATGCTCTCATGGACCCCATTGAGTTTAATATGTGATTGTACTATCTATTTTGACTCTGTTTGAGCTTGAAGTTGCTTTTTTTTTTTTTTTTTTTTGGTAAGAGATACTATTGTTGGCTTTATGAATGTGTCCCCTTTATGCTTATACATCTATTTTGTTTCAAACATGCACTTTAGACTAGGGAGGTAGGGACAATGGAGTCATGAACACAATTTAAACCGCATATTTAAGCTTGATCAAAATTCTTGGATACATGGAAGTTATTAGCAAGGGCATTGACCTTTAATATATCAATTGCAATCGACTCAAAGAATAGCATTAAAAATTTACCTCCTTACTTGATTTCTTTATTATTTAAGCCAACGTCTATTTGGAAGTAGAGTCGAATTTGTTTTGAGAATATCAAAATGTCTATAAGTTCATAATAAGAATGATTTAAAGCTTTTAGTGGTGAAACAAGGATTAAATTTTAGTTTATTTTGCTAGACTCTCGTATGATCTTGTTACTTACATGTAACACAATGGTGGATTTAATGGTTTAGAAACATTTCTGCAATAAGCGTGAGTTTTCATAAGTAATTTTTTTTTTTTTTTTTTTGGTTTGTAATTAGGGTGTTAATGTTAGCGGTGGTTGATTTTCTGAATTTTAGATTGCAGGGACAGTAAGAAAGCTGGGCATTTTGGTGGTTGCGGATGAAGTTTATCACCATCTCACTTTTGGAACTAATCCATTTGTGCCAATAGGAGTATTTGGATCAATAGTGCCTGTTCTCACACTAGGTTCCATATCAAAGAGACGGCTTGTACCAGTTTTAAAGTTTTTGGATCCAAGTCTAAATTACTGCCTCCAATTCTCACTACTTAAATGCCTTGCACTGATTTTAAAACTGAGCTTTATTTTTTTGTTCATCTTATTTCCCAGTACTATGAGTGATTGGCAATTATTGATTGCTATATGTGTTATGGATATGTAAATAACATTTTTACTATAGTCTAGTTCATGCAACTTTCCAAAGAAGTGATCACGTAGTTCTTGTAGTGGTTAATTACATGATAGAAAATGATGGATAAATTAAAATTATGAAGTTCAAAGTCAAGCTGAGTCCGAAGGTTTCAAAGAATTTGAGCAAACCATTTATAAGTTGGTGGCCTAATTGAAAACCAGAGATGAAAAACAAGATATTATGAATTTTAATAGGCATAATTTTGAATACAAATTTTTTATCACTTTATGTTTTACCAATCATTATATTCTTTGAATTTTAGAATGACTTTTATCTCCAAAGAAAATTAATATTTTCATGATTATTTGCGAAGGCCAATTGTGGCCCTCGCAAATAATTAAGTATTAGTGAGGGTATATTTTTAACTCACACAAAAATTAAACTTTTTGCAAGGAATTTTTATTGTCCCTCGGAAATAATTTGGTGGGAATATTTTCCTCCAAAATTTTTTACATTTTAATGATTATTTGTGAAGGTCAATCTTAGCCCTCGCAAATAATTTAATATTAGTGATGGCATTTTTTTAACCGTCACAAATAATACACTTTTTGCGAGAGATTTTTAATTGTCCCTCGCAAATAATATGGAGGGAAAGTTTCCCTCCAAAATATTAGTATTTGTGACGGCTATAACACATAATTGCGATAGCTTTTTTTACTGGTCACAAATATTTCACATTTTACGAAGTATTTGCGAGGGCTATATTTTGCCATCACAAATAAGATTTTTTGAGAGGGTTTTTTGGGTCCGTCAAAAATTCTTGGTCGCTAATAGGCATTTTTTTTGTAGTGTGTGTGCATTCTCTTGATAATTCTGTGCTGAGTGTTCCTTTAGTGTGTGTGTGTGGTGTGTTGGCTGAGACTAAGTGAGGAACTTAGTGCCATCACAGGCAGAAAATTTAAAAGAAAAATTTGACTATGTGACACACGGGCAAGGTGCAAGTGATATAATATAGCATAGGACAAAACTTATGTACAATTAATTCAATGGATATTATACCTTAAGTATTTCAATTAGATTTAACCACGTGACTTCATTGGCTAGTGAGCCACAAAGTAAATTTAATTAACCATGAGAGATGATAACACATATGTTGTGTTATATTAGTCAATCCAACATATAAGGATTAAGGACACTATTTAAACCTAAGTTTTGTCCTACAACATATAAGGATAAAGGACACTATTTAAACCAACAAAATTTGACCCAATTTCACAAGTTTTTTTTTTTTCCTTGTCTTTCACACATGCATGACTTCTCTTAGATTTCATAACAATGGGAAATTAATTTGAGCACATGGTACGACTTCTGTTTTTTTCTTCTACTCATGCATCCCTAACCAATAGATTTCAATAACTTCTCTCAATGGTTTTGGAAGACTATCATGCATAACCCATTTCTTCTTCCAAAAGCTAACCACATTTTGTCAAGGGTCTCCAAAAGCTACCACCGCCCTCTCATTGTCTTACCAAATGAAACGTAACAAACGTTTTCATTTTTCAACAACCCATATTGACTAGTTGTACCCCAACAGAACTACAAAGGATAGATTAGTTTATTTCATTAGATTTATTTTGTTTAAAAAATAAGCTATCTAAAAGTACAGTTGTAAAAGAAAAAAAAGTGAGTCTTTCAAAAAGTATGCCTAACCAAATAAAAATAATAATAATAAGCTTAACCAAATAAACCCTCACTTTTGAAAACTTAGAAGTATATAGTATCAAATGAGATATCTAATTTTATCATATGCCAAAATGATCTAGTCTTGAAATTAAGAAAAAAAGAAAAAGAAAAAAGAAAAAAAGAGATGTGGTCTAGAAAAAATGAGGAGGGATGTTGTATTCACTTCATATTGGTGGTGAAAAAAAAAAGAAAAAAAGAAGAAGAAGAAGAAGATATTATACACAAATTAGGGATAAACTATATCAAGGTAAAACATTAATTAAAATATATCAAAACATAGGAAACCATTAAGGAGTGTGCCCATGCCATGTATGCCTTTTTTTTTTTTTTCTTTTCTTTTCTTTTCTTTTTTTTTTCTTTTTTTTTTTTTCCTTCTCTTCTTCTTCTTCTTATTTGTCATTTTTCTATATTTTTGAGCAACCGACTAGCCGTCGAGCAACGTCCACAGTCCCCTCTTTCTAATAACAAGTCAGAATAAAGTAAAAGTACTAGTGTTTTACAAAGCAATAATAGGATCCCTCTTTTTTGCTTGGACATAGAAAATAATAATAATAATAATAATAATAATAATAATAAGTTTATGATTAGGATGAAAGTCAGAGTTTGGCCAAATTTTGAAATTTTTCTATTTGCTAAAAGTCAAATTTAAAAGGTTTAATTATGTTGTCACATCGTTTTTTATTTTTTCCGTTGTGGCCACAACTAAAAAACGACGTGACACCATGGTGTCACATCGTTTGAAATCTCAAATCCTCATATTCTACCAAATAAGGAGTATACTTTATGCCAAGTAAATTTAGATGTATCATGCCCAACTTTGAATTTGTGAAAACAAAAATGTTAATTTCTGTAAAATAATCTCTATTAATTTAGAGATAATGTTATCTATACAACTAAATAACAGTTTTAAACAAATTCACATTTTGGGATTCATTTAACTCAATTAATAAAAAAAAAATTTATGCTAAAAATTGATTAGTATCTTAGTTTAATAATAAAAAGAAATTATTTTGAGCAAACCTAATAGGTTGAAATTTTATCAAACATTATATCAAATGGATACACATAAAGACACACTCTCTCTCTCTCTCTCTCATTAAGGACTTTGTCTATATATTTCGACTCATTCTCTTCTTGCACTTCCAAGAAAATATGGAGACAGAAAACCTGGAAGATGGACTTTTAACAACAAAGCCTAGAGTGAATTGCAGGGACGTATCAGAGAGTGATTCCAAAGCCACACCTATTGTTATACTCAGCTCCATGGTCGCCTACTGTGGCTCACTAACTGTGGGGTGTTCTGTAAGTACAACTAGATTATCATGGCATTTGAAACAATAATTGATTTGTCTCATTTCATTTGATCTTCTTATAATTAACATTTTCTTCCCAAAAAATAAGTGGAAAAGAAACTGCCTCCTTTTTTCGTAAGTAATTATGCAAGTTGTCTCTCATTATGTTTTAGACTTCCTACTCTATCTCTTTGTTTCATTTTTTTTAGTAATATCAAAATTTAAAAAATAATAATTATATATGTTGAATTTTTCAGTATCATTTATCCAATATAGTAAATTTAAATTTTTTTTCAAAAAAAGAAAAATAATGTGGCCTACCACTGTAAAGAAAAAAAAAAAAAAACACTCAATGTTTTCTTTTCTTGGTTACTTTTTTCATTTTATTTGTTTGTTCTCTGATGAGTTTCCTACCAATTAATCAAACATGTTTCTTAGACTATAATATAGATGCCTTTATAATATTAAAAATTAAAATAAAGTGGGATTCAAATTAATAATAAAAATAAAGTAAAAAAAGGTTTTTCTAAAAATATATCTATATTTTTAAAAGCGACTCAATGCATGGAGGAGAATGATTTCGCTAAACGTTGTCTGAAGAAGTTAACTGCTTTGCAGTCAGCATATTCATCACCAGCTGAATCTGGAATTATGGAAGACTTGGGTCTCTCTATTGCAGCTGTAAGTATCAATATAAGTTTTATTTTTTATAATATAAACAAGCTAGTGATACACACACACACACACACACACACACACACACACACACACACACACAAACGGGAAAAGTTACCCCTGGTCTGATATTTTGTTCATGTTATATTATTCAATACTTTTTTATTTGATTAACATTTTAAACTATTCTACCATTAGATCATAAATTCTTTTTTTTTTTAGGACAAGACTTAAATACAATACTTAGATGCTTTTCTTTAGGTTTCTCTTTTAAAATATTGTCAGGTGGATTTTTTTATTTTGAGATGAAAGTATATTTTTTAATTAAGTAGCCACATGGATGAATCTTTTTTTTTCTTTTAAAGTTACCCCTGGTCTGATATTTTGTTCATGTTATATTATTCAATACTTTTTTATTTGATTAACATTTTAAACTATTCTACCATTAGATCATAAATTCTTATTTTTTTTAGGACAAGACTTAAATACAATACTTAGATGCTTTTCTTTAGGTTTCTCTTTTAAAATATTGTCATGTGGATTTTTTTATTTTGAGATGAAAGTATATTTTTTAATTAAGTAGCCACATGGATGAATCTTTTTTTTTCTTTTATACAACATAGAATTCTACTTTAGCATAATCTAAGTATATATGTGTGTGAAACTCCCTCTTGGAGACTTGAACCCCGGCCCTTGCCCCCCACACTCCACAAACACTTATACTTGTGAAGTGACCATCGCACCAAGGGTATGCGATGGTCACATGACTGAATCTTAAGAGAAGAACCTAAGGATCAGCATTTAAGGTATTGTACCTAAGTTTTGTCTTTCTTCTTAATACTTACACCAAATTTCGTGTTAATTAGATCTTATTTAATATTTGACCTATAAACTCACATTTTAGCTAATAATATGTAGTAATGGAATAAATTCCTATATTAATTATTTATAATTGTGCACTAACTATTTATTCATTTGATTATAAAAAACAATTTATTTATTTATTTATTTAAATGCTAGTCTAATTAAGATTATTTTTTGGTAATGTACCTAAAGATCAGCATTTAAGGTACTGTACCTAAGTTTTATTTTTCTTCTTAATATTTACACCAAATTTCGTGTTAATTAGATATTATTTAATATTTGACCTATAAACTCACGTTTTAGCTAATAACATGTAGTAATGGAATAAATTCCTATATTAATTATTTATAACTGTGCACTAACTATTTATTCATTTGATTCTAAAAAAAAAATTATTTATTTATTTGAATGCTAGTCTAATTAAGATTATTTTTTGGCATAAGATTCAAAAAAGATTCAAATCCAACGTTTGTAGCTTCTGGAAACCCTCAGTGTAGGCCGAATGTACGTAGAAAATGCCCAAAAAAAGAGAGGGCCCATCCAAAGCAATAGTCCATATGTGGAGTCAAGGAATTTACATATGTAAATAAAGTTTCAGGCTCCAACACTATGACTTATGATAAATTGTTACTTGTCATTAAAATTTTAACAAAATAAGGGTTTGTGTAATTGAGAAGATGAAAAAGTAAAATGATAGAAACAATTTAATTTTGTGTTTAGTTGGATGAGTAGAAAAGTGGAAGAATGGAAAAAAAAAAGTTAAGAAAAAATTAGGAAGATAGAACATAAAGTTTGTAAAATTTACTCAAATACCCCTATTAGATTTTTTTTTTTTTAAACAGATTATTTTTTATTAAAAAATTGTGTATTGATGGCAATTCTTTTTTTTCTTTTTTTCTTTTTAAGTACAAGATCGTGAGAACAAACAAAAAAATGAGGGAAAATAAAAGGATAAAAATAAAAAACCCAAAATATATATTTAAAAAAAAAAAGGAAGTAGAAAAGTCTTTGCCCAGAGATGAAAATGGAAGAAGAAGGGGGAAAAAAAAGGAAAGAGAAGAGAAGAAAAAAATGAAACAGGAAAAAGCATGGGGGACGAAATAAAAGTAAACGAAGAAAAAAGGAAGAAGAAATAAAAGCAGACGAAGAAAAAAAGAAAAAGAAATCAAAACAGACAAGGCAATGTGGGGACAAATTTGTCCAAAATGGTAGGCTCTCATTTTCTCTCCATTTTGAGAAAATTATTTTTTGGTGGGTCAGAAGAGAAAACTCTTAAGCCCCATCAATTTTCTCTCCTAACCAAATACAAAAAATTATTATTTTCTCTCCACTTTTCTTTCTACTTTTTTTCATACTTCCTAAAATCCACCCAACCAAATGTGTAAAGAAAAATATTATAAGGGTGGAAAAAGATTTCCTCTAATTGAATCCTTTAATTCTCTCCTACTTTTATCTAGATGACAGACGTTATTTATTTAATTTTAAAATGTCACATTAAATAAAAATTGGATGGAATTAGAGGATTCAATATTGAGAGAGGATCTCATCCTAAAGAGCATATTGTCACATCCTATAGCAATGTTGTCATCTAGCATTCGAAATGCAATACTAAAAATGTTGTACCCCTTAGAATTTGAGATCCGAAAATTGTACCGGGTGCAATTGAATCCAATAACATAAGAAAAAAGTTAACGGTATTGCACTAAGTCTCAATCCATATCAATTATTTGAGAAATGAAGATTTAAGGCATGTGGCTAAAGAAATGTTATTGTCAAATCCAAAATAAAATAATAATTTGATATAAGTCATAAATGTTGTCTAGGGAGTTTTATGTTTTGTCAAAC
The DNA here is from genome assembly GCA_033629205.1 of Lithocarpus polystachyus. Taxonomy (NCBI): domain Eukaryota; kingdom Viridiplantae; phylum Streptophyta; class Magnoliopsida; order Fagales; family Fagaceae; genus Lithocarpus; species Lithocarpus polystachyus. The sequence continues at coordinate 21,654,514 of CM066164.1, read as the reverse complement.
TAGTTCCAACAATACACTTTTTGAAATATGTGTTTAATATGATTAGTTTTTATAACTATGTACGAGTGTGTGTGTATATGTGTCTATATATATATATATATATATATATATATATATATATTTGTGACTTGACTTTTGTAAAATTTCATTTTGTTTTCAAAGGTCAACCTTTCTAAAGAAATATTTTCAACTCCATATCCTTGTTTAGAATTATTAGCTTAAACAGGCCACACTTAAAAAAAAAAAAAAAAAGCAAAACAAAATTTAGGACCACAAATACAACTATGACGTGATAGACTATGAGTCGTGAAGAAAAAATAATAAATCTATATAAAAGTAATAGGCAGTTAACAAAAAAAAAAAAAAAAAGTTGGAAATCTAGAATAGTTGCGCTAAAAATCCCTCAGGCGAGGGTTTTGAAGTCAATGGGCTGCCTATATAGGCCCATGTTTGGGCTTACCTAAAAGTCCCAACTGCCAAAACACAAATATGGCATCTATCTTGTTTTAATTTACAACTTGTTATCTTGATTTTTCCAATATACTGTAATATTTATTTCACATTTTTCTGTGTTTTCATTCAATTACATTCTTTCCTTCACTCCAAACTCACCGTGCAGTATTCAGTTTTCGGTGCAATGGCAACTGCAGGAGGAGTAGTAGGTTCATTTGTTAATGGAAAATTAGCTGATGTTATTGGAAGGAGGGGTGTAAGTTTCTTTGGTCACCCTTTTATATATATATATATATATATATATATATATATTCTTTTCATAACAAAAAAGATTTACTGCTTTCCCAAATTTTTCCTGAATCTTACTCTTGATGTTGTAATGCAGACATTGTGGTTCTCTGAGATATTCAGCATTGCAGGATGGCTTGCTATAGCATTCGCAAAGGTGTGTCTTACTCCTTTTCTTCCCCTCAAAGATGTTGCATGTCTTGAATTTATGAAAATAACTTTGAACAAGATGAGGTCCAACTATTTTTTTTTTTTTTTGGTTAAAAATATATATTAATTGTAGATAGATATTTTGAAGGAAGAAACTAAAAAAGTGGGTTTGCTCTAATAGGCTTGTCCGGTTGTCCCACATTAGAATTTTACAGTGTTTATGGCAGGTATATAAACACAAACTTAAACAAATAAAATAACTGAGAGAATCTATGAACATATGTCTTTAGAACGCATCATGCTCTATTTATAGAAGTTTTATTTAATGGAACATATAATGTACTTTGCATTTTTAAAAATACATCATTATAATATTGTTTTATATAAATGGAGAAGATGTTATTAAAAAGAACATTTTTTAAATATACTATAATTGTTTGACTAATTTGAACACATCCAATAATATTAAAAATAAGATTTACACTCTTATTCTATGGAACACATGTAAGATGTTATATTAAGTTTTAATTATTATATAAGTTTAGAATTGTAGTATTTTTTTTTTCTTTTCAAATATTGAAATCTTTATTTTAAGATAATCTTTCGAATTTTTTATCATTTTTATTGCATTTTAGGGCTCATATCTCTAATTTAAATGACTATTTTGTTTGTATTTTTTACGTATAGCCCAAAAAGGATAAAATTTCATATTTTTTCAATCCAAAACTTAAGGAGAAAAAAGAATTTTGAGCCCAAACTGAAAAGACAACCTACAAAAAGAACTAAGTTAAGGTCCAGTTAGTTCAAAATAGATCAAATGGACGGTAGTGGATCAAATGGACCGAAGTGGCTTAAATGGACCAAAACGGACCTAAGTGGACCGAATAGACCGATATAAACCGATTGGACCAAAATACTTCACTTATGTGACTTAAAAGGAACATAACAACAATAAATAATAGACTTAGATATAAATAGATATAGATACTTAATATTACAATCTAAGTGGGGGATTGGTAAAAACATATTTTGTAGATTGTGATATGGAAGGAAGTGGTTTTGTGCATTTGGGCTTGTCCTACATTGAAAGTTTACAAAGCTTTTGGTGGGTATATATAGCAACACAAAAATCTACAAATAAAATAATTTACAGAGCCAGGCTCTAGAACATGCACGTGTGTGACTTGTGGCACACTTGGCATGTGCAAGTACGCATGTTATTTAAAATAATTAATCTTTGAAAGATAACCCTCTTATGAAAGGCTATGAATTATTCCAAAAATTCAAGTTGTTCAGAAAATTTTTCAATTCAAATAAAGATTTTGCTTCTCTTGGAAATAAATGTTTAATCTTCTCCTTCTTTCCTTCCCTTCAATAATGATGTATGTCTTCAATTTATGAAAACAATTTTACCTCTAATGTCTATTTGGTTGAGTTACATGGCCCTTATCTAATTTGTTCTCAAAATATGAAATGGGAATCATTGTAGTAACAATAACATTTATAATAACCTTACGTTGAAGTTTCTGCCAACATTTAAATCAAAATGGCTGTATACCTTGGATATTTACAAAGATCCATAAAATGGAAAGATCTTTTAAAATCATTATGGAGCCAGTCAGTTGGATCTTTTGTTTTCCCCTTTATATTTTCACACCTCAATAGTAAATCCGCCTCTAAAAAAAATTGTTAAAGCTGTCTACCAATCACCTCTCCTAGACCCTACAAAAGTGAGAGTTTTGTGCACTAAGTTCGATCTCATTAATAAACTAGTTGAATGCGTCTTATAGAATGCTTGGTGGCTGGACCTTGGAAGACTGTCTCTGGGAATAGGCAATGGGCTTATTTGCTATGCGGTAATTGTAATAAGATCTTCATTCATTAGCTATCTGTGAAACTCATAATAGTGATAGTACTAATACTCAAATTCTTGTTTTCAAGACAGATTCCCATATACATAGCAGAAATAACCCCTAAGAACTTGAGGGGAGGATTTTCTAATGCTAGTCAGGTATAGTAACTCTTAAGGTGTTTGGATTGAATAGCTAAACTCATTGTTTATGGAGATGTAATTTCATCAAGTGTACAGTTGATGGTATGTTGCGGCTTTTCTCTGGTGTTTCTCATTGGAAATGTCATTACTTGGCGCATCTTGGCCTTAATTGGTAATTGTTTTAAGCTTTTCATTGTCTAAATGAATTAAACTTCTATGTGTCAATTTCATTTGTTTTGATCTGAAATTTTTTCAGGAACTATTCCATGTATGCTAGAACTTCTAGGCTTGTTGTTGATTCCAGAATCTCCAAGATGGCTAGTGAGTCCAATTCAAAGATCCTAGTTAAGATGTTATGTTTGTGATGTGCCATTGTATAAAAGGGAAAGTTTAATTGTTCTATTTTTACTTTCATGGCTGTTAAAATGGATGCTTGAGAATATCTCAAAACTTTCGTAGTTTATTGTAAGTTTGTAACATATATAGATAGCCTTAGCATACACAGTAAAGAAATGGTGAGCATCCATTCGAATGTTGAAATGATAGTACAATTGCCTGCAGGCTAATATAGGTAAAGAGAAAGAGTTTGAAACTTCTCTACAATACCTTAGGGGAAGGAATGCTGATATTTCTCAAGAAGCAGCTGAGATCAGAGTAAATTCTAACTTCTTATTCTTCTGAAAGAACTGCTAATTCACAACCTCAAGTATAACATAAATCTTTGGTTTTTTATGTTTTAATAATTTTAGGTATGCAATTAGAAATGAGATGTGATACTTTGGTTTTGCAGGAGTATACAGAAGCCTTCAAACAGAATTCAAAAACAAGATTTATGGACTTGTTCCAAAGAAGATATGCTCATTCACTTATTGTAAGCTTAACTAGAATGAAAAAAATGTAAACAAATTTAGTTGTTGCACCTTTTTCCTTTTCGAAGCTTCTCTAGTCTCTCTACTATAATGAATTAAATTTGTTAATAAGGTTGGAGTTGGGCTGATGGTACTGGTACAATTTGGAGGGAGCAACGGCATTTTTTCTTATTCAAGCTCTATATTCAACAAAGCTGGTAATTAAATTAAGGGATTTTAGAATTGCTTCCATATATAGTTGATGATAACATAAAGACATGCAGAAAGGGTGATATGGATCACTGGCTTATAACAGGTTTTTCAACTAGTATTGGGACTATATCAGTTGCTATCATCCAGGTTCTTGACACTTATAACTGCAAAATGAATCAAGACTTTTGGTTGTTACATTTTTAAGAACTGTAAATGTTTGTTTGTAGATTCCAGCCACTGTTGCAAGTGTACTCTTAACGGATAAATTAGGAAGACGACCACTTTTATTGGTAAGGGTGGCAAAGGATATATTTTTAAGGCAATAATTTACATCATCAATTAATTTTTAATGAAGCCAAGATTTCTTATAGGCATCTGCTGCTGGAATGTGCTTCAGTTGCTTCCTTTTAGGCTTGTCATTCTTGTTTCAGGTTTCTCCCAAATCCAAATTTTCAATATCCTTAATTTTCAACTCTTTTCTATTGTTGTTAGTAAAAGAATCATCCTTGAAAAATGTATGTTTGTTATGAGCAGAACCTCCACCAGTGGAAGGAGCTCACTCCCATTTTGGCGTATTTTGGCATAGTGGTAACAATATTTCTGTGTCTCAGATTCTGTATCATTTCCTTACTTTCTTAAAATGCCACTTCAAATATGGAAATCTCTTGAGGTTTAAGTTTCCTGTGTTCTTATTTTCAATGCTTATGGCCTAAATTTTAGTACCTTACAAGACATCTGGCAGTCTTCTTAGACTCAAAACCCTTTTATTGAATTTGTCTATGGCCAAAATCACTGGCATAGCTTCAATTTCTTGTGCCTTTGGGGTATGCCTATGGCTATAATCATTGGCATGCCAAAGTATGCAATTTCCTGTGCTTCTTTCCCTTTGTATCATAACTTGATTCTTAAAAGAAGAAAGGACCGTAATACTTGCTGTTCATTAAAAATTCCCATTAATTTTGTGCCAAGATGTTAGGAAGTAGTAGTTCAAATTAAGTGACTAATATGTTTACTATTTAACACCACACCACACTCAGGGGTATTCTATAGCTTACTCAATAGGCATGGGCGGACTACCAATGCTCATTGTCTCAGAGGTTAGTAACAGTAAGAGAGCCTTTTAATGAAATTCTAATGTCAGTTTTCATAACAAGAAGGTTTTTACATTTTAAGTTAGATTGAAGGATCAGATTTGTGTAACAGGTATTTCCCATTAACGTAAAGGGTTCAGCTGGAAGCCTAGTGTCTTTAGTAAACTGGTCATGTTCTTGGATTGTAACATACAGTTTCAATTTTATGATGGAATGGAGCTCAGCAGGTAACTCTTTCTGGTATTCTTTGTGCCCCATTCTCTTCTTTTTGCTTATACTTAAAAAAATGTTTGGCCTATATACTATTTCAGGAACATTTTTCATATACATGGGCGTTTGCGGTTTAGCTGTTTTATTTGTTGCAAAGTTAGTTCCAGAAACAAAGGGGCGAGTGCTAGAAGAAATACAAGTTTCAGTTACCCATTCTCTACAATAAGATGGACTTTCCATTCTGTATATTGAGGGAACAAGTACATCTATCAAGTGTATAAGGTGTCTAGTATTTCACTATTTCTGTTTACTCGAGGATTGATGAGCTCTGCTTATATGCTGGAGTTAGAGGTGTATTCAGGGGCTTAGTTATGGAAGGGGTGTGGGGTCAAGGGGCCCCTAGCTAATGAGGAACAAAGTCCCCTTTTGGCATTCAGACAATTCAAGTCCACTTACTTTGATAGCGTGATAAATTACTAATTATTCCAAAAGTTTAAACTATTAAAAAAATGATGAATTTAATTAATTAATTAATATTTTAACATGTGTATTTCCAAACTATGTATATTCTTATGTTCTCTAATTTGTGTGTGTTTCTTTGATTTTTATTCAATTTTCCATTCTCTTTTTCAAATATGCGTAATTGCAGCAGTTAGAATCCTACTTGGGAGACTTTTTTAGGTAATGAAAGTCTTGAGTTAATCAATGAGGTTAAAGGTACAAGAAAAGAGCACTTGTAATTGTGTGCATGCATCCCTATTTTGTTATTTGTAGAAGTATGATATAGCATATTGGTACCAGAGGCTGTAAAAGAGGGCTTGTACACTAAATTCTTATTAAATTTATTTTGTTTTGATTTTAATAGACCCACTTATAGCGTTTATTCCATGAATTTTCGGTGTAGGCAAGGTTTAAAATTCAGATTTCTTGTTCAACGAAGAAAGACCTTACTAGTTGAGCTTACTAGAACTTCCAACCTCTTTGTGAAACTTCAACTCTAGCGATTACATGGCATGAGGCAAGACAATAAAGAGTGTGTTCTGCTATGGAATGGAGCTAACCACGTTCTCTCAAGAGTCCCCAAAAGCTACCACAGCCCTCTCTTGTTGTCTTACCAAATGAAATGTAGCACGTTTTCCAACAATCCCTATTCGCTGGTTGGCCCAACGGAAGGTCAACTCGACAAAGGGATAGATGAAAATCTTTATCGCCCAATGATTTTGGATTATCATTATAAATTGATTTTCCTGATGATCAAGCGTGTGTTTAGATGAATTTGATTTCATTGATTTTAAAAAAATATATATATATAATATAAAAGGCATAGGTATATTTTTATTTTATTTTAGGCTCAATATTACAAGCTGTACTTAAAAAAAGTAAGATTAAAAAATATAATCTTACCTAAGCACATATTTTTTATTTTACTTTTCATCCAGGACTTCAACTTACATGTTTACACCTGACATAAACTCGAAAGTATATAGTATCAAATGAAATATAATTTTATTATGGCAAAATGAGATTTAATTTTTGCTTTAAAAAAGACAAAAATAATTTTCTGATTTAAGATGTAATTTCAACAAATTAAAAATTTTACACTGTGCTACATGATTTTAAATCCCAATATTCCATTAAATAAAGAGTTACAGTATTATAATTCTAATTATTGATTTTAAATGTGTCTCCATTACCATAGTCGATAACAATTTGTTACCTTAAAGAGACTCCAATTAATACTTTAATATAACAAAGGAATACTACTACACAAAAACTTAAATTTATATAAGTTTTGGGCTTATTATGTTATATTATTAATTTTTCACTTTTATTTTTTTTAATGTGTGATGGGTATTAATTCGTCAAATTTCACTCGTCCACCCACAAAGGACCCTTCCACCTTACAAATGTCCAACCGTGATTGTCCAACTGAGAAATGATTGAAGGAATAAGGACGAGAACCTCTATATGGAAGGGCGAGGTTTCTTGAGTTGAGGTACGTAATTCTCACTCCACCTACTGGCAATCTCTAATCATGAACACAAACTTCGAAAGTATCATTACCCTGCATCAATTATGCCATGAATCTAGTAAATGGAGGAAAGGGAAGAAGTGGTAATTGGCGTAATGGGTGCAATGCCAATGGCATTGATGAAAGGTGAGAGATTGAAGATTTGTACCCATGACTAAAGATTTTAGGTCGGTGAAGCGAGAATAAATGCAATTGCACCCAATCCCATTAAACCAAACCACACCCACTCTGAGATATAGGAGAAAAATCCTAAAAAAATTATATTGTTTTTTTTATATTGGATTTCAATAAGTTTTGACTTGGGAAAAGTTTAGCCTAGCACCGCATCGATGCTCAGTTTTGACTTAAATATCGGAAAAGTTTAGCCTAGCACTACATCGATGCCTATTCGTTTGGATGAATAGCCAACTAAGGTGCTTCGCATATTCAATGCACTTCTATTTATACGTATATATATGTTAAAATACTTAGTATTCTCAAAAGAAAAAACAGTGAGTTAATCCCACATTGAAAAATGAGTGTAAGTTATAGAAGTTTAAAGTCTGTATTGTATATCAAAGAGTTGTGCTATTTTTGATATACACCACTATTAGTTTCTTTAAAATCTTCTCTTCTCTCTTTTTGTGCGTGTTAAAATACTTAATATTAGAAAAAAAATTAAATTTGTGAAAATTAACTTTTTCACAGTAAAATAATATCTGTCAATTTCACAAGTGAACCAAATAGAGTGGATTTTATCTGCATATCTAATAGTCTCACACTGATCCCCATGTATGTTCACACTTTAAAGTCACCAAACCCCCCAAAGCATTTGTGTGTGTTAAAATACTTAATATTGAAAATAAAATTTGTGAAAATTAACTTTTTCATAGTAAAATAATATCGGCCAATTTCACAAGTGAACCAAATAGAGTGGATTTTATCTGCATATCTAATAGTCTCACACTGATCCCCATGTATGTTCACACTTTAAAGTCACCAAACCCCCCAAAGCATGAGGCACCTACTCCTTTCTTGCCATATATAAACAATTCTACGTTCTATATCAATCCTTCCGCTCATTCTTAGCCACATACTTCCAAAGATAATATGGAAACAGAAAGCCTGGAAGACGGACTTTTACCAGCAAAGTCTAGTGTAAAACTGAGGGACGTGACACCAAGTGATTCCAAAGCAACACCTACTGTTGTACTCAGCTCCATGGTCGCCTTATGTGGTTCACTTACAATCGGGTGTTCTGTAAGTACCACTAATTTCCATGGCTTGACTACTAAAATAAAAAAAATCATTTAAATTTTATGTGCATAGCATTAGTATATGACCATTTTCTGTCTGTTATAATAAATAGAATTAAGATAGAGGGGTCAATTTGGACAATTCTTAAACCTCAATAGTCTGTAAAATAAAATTGCAATACAAATAGTTACTTTTCAATCTACCCAAACCCCAAGGGTCCTTTTTGCACATTATGGCCTTAATTAAGTATGCCTCTCATTTTGGTTCAATATTTGGTATTATAATTCACTATTGTTTAATATGGATTCATTAATTTCACACTTCAGATTAAATATTATAAATATAATAGTGTACCAATTGTCACATCACCTCCCCCATTTCTCTTCCGTTCTTGACTTCTTTGAGTTTAAGATCGGTTCAATGCTACCTCTACTTGATTGGCCAATGACATTTAAAGGTTAGGTAAAGCGGTTGAAGCTAGTTAAAGCATTTGCACGCTAATTTGCCTCGTGAAAAAACAATGTTTCATCTTCACTTGTGGGATTTAACTGAGAAGACTCTTGCAATCCATGATAAGAGTTATATAGTAAATTGCTACTATAAGTTTTAGTAACCAAATCAAAAATTACTTTCACATCAATATCAATTTCAACCGTCAATAAATTGAAAATAATTCACATTAATAAACCATCCCTTAGAGCCCAAACCTCTATATTGACACTAGAAGTTACCCCCATTAATCTGGTAAATTCCTTCATCCATAAGCCTCTGTGGTCACAGATCAGTCCTCCTCCTCTCTTAATCCAAGATTGCCCTAAGAGGAGCCATCCGTGCTGAGTTTGTGTCAGCCTTCATTTGGTTTATTACATTTTACTTTAGATACATCCTTCCTCACGGTTTTGTTTTTTATTTTATTTGTTTGTTCTTTAATGCACTCCCCACCAACTAAAAATGTTAGAGACTATAAATTCCTTTATAACAAAATAAAGTGAAAGAGGAATAAGCCAAGCTTTGCCTGAACAGGTGTATTATAATTGCTTTGCAGTCAGGATTTTCATCCCCAGCTGAATCTGGAATTATGGAAGAATTGGGTCTCTCTGTTGCAGCTGTAAGTACCTAAAAGTTCTTTGTTAATAAATAAATGAGTACTAAAACTTGTTCATCCCTTTATCACCTACGGCAAGGCCTAAGTGTTTTTTCAACAAAATGCATATTCAATTTATCTAGTAATTGTCTCACGTTGCTTAAGAGAATGTGTTGTGTGTAGTATAACTTATTTCATCCTTCCTTAAAAGTTGTGTGTGTGTGTGTGTTTGTTTTTCCAAAAAATTAAAATGATCTATAATATGCTAATATAATTACTTTAAATTAGAGTCAAAAAGATATTTATGTACTATATATATATATATATATATATAGTTTTTTTCCATCAAAATTGTTTTAGTATTGTAAGGACACAAATGTTACGGTAGTTGGGCTGGCTAACAGGATGGCTGGAGGCCCAGAATATATTTAATACCCCAACAATGCATTTGTAAAGAGAGTGGGTTGAAGATTATTGCATTGGACACGCATGGGTTGAAAGCCCAAATAGGGTAGTGAACAGATATGTATTAATAAGATAGTTAAGGGTTACAATACTCTTTTCAACACTGTCCGAGGAGAATATCAGTACAAGTATTGTTAGAACTTCTTCTCTTTCTCTCTTTTTTTTTTCTTTTCTTTCTCTCTTTTCTATTTATATGCCCTCTCCCTTGCATGGGCCCTTTTTTCTTTATTCTTATCCCATCCGCCCCTTTCTCGAGCCTTCCTGGGGCAGCTGTAAAGGAGGAGGTCACTGTTCAGGAGTCTTTTCTCATTAATGCGGCCATGATGTTAGCTGCAGGGTCATAAATGCGGGGGCAGCATCCTTTTTGCTTACATCTGATTTCCGCCATCTGTCTTTACGGTTAACACAGAGCGAGGGGTTCTCTGGAAGAGATAAGATTGAGACTGGTGCATTGATCTGGGACGCCTTTTTAATAGTCCGAGCAGAGGACCTCCTCGGACAAAGCTTTCCCCTACGGGATTCACACCTCGGAATCGGGTTAGGCCGGGCAAATGCTTCATGAGGTGCATTCTCCAAAGGTGTAGGTCTCCTCGGACAGGCCCACGGCCCAGGATCTGATGTTGGGCCCTTTGCCCCCACAAGTATATATAAGTGAATTTTGGTAGATAAAAACCAAAAATATGTAGTAGACTATAAGGTTAGTGTGGAAGTATGTGGAAAAATTGTACATAGATTTTGAAGTTAAAATAATAAACAATTTAAGAACACAATTTTTTTTGTTCACAATAGATTGAGGTAACATGTTGTGACAGGTGTTATAAAAGTACTATTAATAATATGGTCATGAAAAAAATATAAAAGTAAATAGAAACCTCCTGCTTGCAGTTGCTCTGCCTTTTCCACCGTCAAATTCTAAAACATGGACAGGTCCAATTATTATATAAATCCATTTCGAAGATTTGGGTCTTGATCCAATTAACATTTTTTGGGTCAAGATCCAATTATAAGATTTAAACCCAACTTATTTTTAGCAACTTTTTCTATTCCCCTCTTTAAGTATAGCCCAACAAGAACTGATAAAAGGTCCATCAAAGAAATGGACCCAACCCAACCAAACTACCAAAGCAACAGTCCCATGTAATAAAGTTCTGAGTTCTGACACTATGAATTACGATAAATTGTTACTTATCTAAGAACTTTAAACTTATAAAGATCATAGATTTAATCATTTATATTCTTTTCTTAAAAAAAAAAAAAATCATTTATATTCTTGTACTGTAATACGGAAGAGTAAAATAGTAAAGAACAGTGCAACGTACTATAGCAATGGTATTTCCCTTGACGATGCATTTCTTGAGAGCGCTGTAATTCTTGTCCTTTGAGAAAACAAAATTCTCAATTAGAAAAGTAATAAAGAATATGATTTTAAATAAAAGTATTAATTAACTAATTAATAAATACCGGGGCCTAAAATAAAAACACAATTGATGGCCAAACTAATACTAAATTTCCAAAAGTCTTATAATTCAGCCAGTACTCTTAGTGTCTTTAACCAATCATTTAGGGTTGAATCTCAGCACTCCCAACTATCAATGTATTGAGGGGAAAAAAAAAGTAACATTAAAATAAAATAAAATGATTATAATGTTCTTCTCATTTTGTCTCAACATAATGTTCTTCAAATTAACCGTTTATCAATTCCTGTTCCATATCCATCGTGTCGAGACCCCCAATGGATCAGTTCTTCTCCTTAGTTGCCTAGGGAGAGTGCAAGCTCGTAGAAACAGAGAGTACGACAAAACTCCTACCAAATGAGAGAAATTACTAGCAATTTTGTTATTACTACCATGTACATGCATATGTTGTTGAACTATTAGTGATAATGTTTATCAAATTTTACACGTTTGTTTAGTTGTACAATTAATTTCAATCTAGTGAAAAGTGGCATTTATATTTTTAATGTAGAACTTGTTATCTTGATTTTGCCATTAAAAGTATTCTTAAAAATATTTATAGCACTTCCATACGTACATGCATGTGTTATTGAACTTAATTTTTGTATCATGTTTCTCAAGTTTTAATGTAGAACTTTGTTATCTTGATTTTTCCAATCAGCTCTGTTATTTATTTAACATTTTTCAATGTTTTATTTATTTCCTTGCCTTTTTGTACCAACTTCACTGTACAGTATTCAGTTTTCGGTTCAATATTGACAGCAGGAGGAATAGTAGGTGCACTTGTTAATGGAAAATTAGCAGATGTTATTGGTAGAAGAGGTGTAAGATTCTTTGGTCACCCTTTTTAATATCTTTTAAGTAGGCATACTGCTTTTCATAACCAAAAAGCTTTATCGCTTTATCAAGTACTCATGAATGTTCTCTTGATATTGTAATGCAGACATTGTGGTTCTCTGAGATATTTAGTATTGCAGGGTGGCTTGCTATAGCATTTGCAAAGGTTCATCTTCTTCTTCTTTCCTTCCCTTCAATATTGCTGTATGTCTTCAATTTATGAAAACGACTTTACCTCTATTGTCTATTTGGTTGAGTTATATGGCGCCATTGTCTAATTTGTACTCAATATGACTAAATATGAAATTGGAATCATTGTAGTAACAATAACATTGATAATAACCTTACATTGAAGTTTCTGCCAACATTTAAATCAAAATGGTTGTATACCTTGGATATTTACAAAGGCCATATCATGGAAAATCTTTTAAAATCACTATGGAGCAAGTGAGTTGGATATTTTCTTTTCACACCTCAGTAGTAAATCCGCCTCTTAAAATAAAAATGAAAAAAAAAAAGGGTTAAAGCTGTCTATATCAATCACCTCTCCAAGACTCCACAAAAGCGGGGGCTTGTGCATTGAGTAAGATCTTTATAGTAAACCAGTTGAATGCTTCTTATAGAATGCTTGGTGGCTAGACCTTGGAAGACTGTCACTGGGATTTGGCAATGGGCTTATTGGCTACGTGGTAATTTTTATAAGATCTTCCTTCACAACTAATAATTTAGCTATAAGTGAAACACATAATAGTGATAGTAACGTTACTCAGATTCTTGTTTCCAAGACAGGTTCCCATATACATTGCAGAAATAACCCCTAAGAACTTTCGAGGAGGATTTACGTCTGCTAATCAGGTGGAGTAACTCTCACTTATGGTGTTTGGATTGAATGGCTAACTCATTACTTATGGAAGTATATTTCATTACAGCTGATGATATGTTGCGGCGTTTCGCTGATGTATTTCATTGGAAATGTCACTACTTGGCGCATTTTAGCCTTAATTGGTAACTTGTTTTAAGCTTTTCATTATCTTAGTTTTTTATATAAATAAATTTTCTCTATGTCAAATTTTTTTTATCTGAAATTTCCAGCTGCCATTCCATGTGTACTCGAACTTTTAGGCTTATTCTTGATTCCAGAATCACCTAGATGGCTGGTGAGTCCAATTTGAAGATTCTGTTTAAGATGTAATGTTTGTGATGCACCATTGTATGATAAGGGAAAGATTAATTGTTCTATTTTTACATATGCGGCCTTTAAAATGGATGCTTCAAACAAGAACATCTTAAAATTTTTGTATCTTATTGTAAGTTAGCAACACTTTTTGATAGTCTTAGCATACACAGTAAAGGAAAAGTGAGCATCTAATTGCCTGCAGGCTAAAATTGGTAAAGAGAGAGAGTTTGAAAGTTCCCTACAACGCCTAAGAGGCAGGAATGCTGATATATCTAAAGAAGCAGCTGACATCAGGGTAAATTCTAACTTCATATTCTTCAGAAAGAACAGTTATTTCACAACCTCAGCCAGAATATAAATCTTTAGTTTCTTATGTTTTCTAATATTTTTAGGTACAAAATAAGATATGATATATGATCCTTCCGTTTTGCAGGATTATACAGAAGCCTTCAAACAACATTCAAATTCTAGATTTCTGGACTTGTTCCAGAGCAGATACGTTCATTCACTTATCGTGAGCCTAACGAAAAAAATAAAAAAATAACTTTTCTGGTTGTAGCACCTTTTCCTTTAAAAACTCGTCTAATCTCTCTACTATGCCAATTAAAATGGTTTAGGTTGGAGTTGGGCTGATGTTACTGGTACAGTTTGGAGGGAACAATGTCATTACTGCTTATTCAAGCTCTATATTCAATGAAGCTGGTAATTAAATTAAGGGATTTTAGAATTGCTTCCATAGTTAATAATAAAATAAAAAAATATTGCAGAAAGGGTGATATGGATCACTGGCTTATGACAGGTTTTTCAACTAGTATTGGGACTATATCAATGGCTATCATCCAGGTACTTGACACTTAATAACTGCAGTGTATATGTTTGACGCATTTTTAAAGAAGTGTATATGTTTGTTTGTAGATCCCAGCAACTGTTGCAAGTGTACTCTTAACAGATAAATTAGGAAGACGACCACTTTTATTGGTAAGGATGGCAAAGGATATTTGTTAAAGTAAAATTTACTTCATCAATTAATTGTAAATGAAGTCACAATTTCTTGTAGATATCTGCTGCTGGAATGTGCTTGAGTTGCTTCCTTATAGGCTTCTCATTCTGGTTTCAGGTTTCTCCCAAATCCAATATTACATATCCTCATCTTTCTTTTTTTCTTTTTTGGTTATTGGTAAAAAGATCATCCTTCAAAATGGTAAGTTTGTTATGAGCAGGACCTCCACCAGTGGAAGGAGCTCACTCCCATTTTGGTTTATATTGGCATAATGGTAACACAATTTCCGTGTCTCAGCTTTTGTATATTTTCCTTATATGCTTAAAATGACATTTAGAATATGGCAATCTAAAGAGGTTAAGTTCCCTATGTTCTTATTTTCAACACTTATGGCCTAAAGATTTTACATCCTTCAGTCTTCTAAGAGTTGAAGCCCTTTTATTGACTTTGCCTGTGGCCAAAATCTCTGGCATAGTAAATATTTCATTTCTCATGCTTTTTGAATGTGTATAGCTGTAATCATTGGCATGTCAAAGTATGCGATATCTTCTACTTTGTTTCCATGGTACCATAACTTGATTCTCGAAAGGAGAAAGGACCTTAACATCTGCTAATCATTAAATATTTACACTAATTTTGTGCCAAGATGTTTGGAATTAGTTGATCAAATTAAGTGACTAATATGTTTACTACTTGATACCACACCACACTCAGGGATATTCTGTAGCTTACTCAATAGGCATGGCTGGAATACCCTGGGTCATTGTCTCAGAGGTATGTAACTTTTCTGGTTAGTAACAACAAGAGTCTTTTAATGAAAATTTTAAATCAGTTTGCATGACAAGAAGTTTACATTTTAACTTAGATTGAAGGATCAGATTTGTGTTGCAGGTATTTCCCATTCATGTTAAGGGTTCAGCTGGAAGCCTAGTGTCTTTAGTAAACTGGTCATGTTCTTGGATTATAACATACAGTTTCAATTTTATGATGGAATGGAGCTCAGCAGGTAACTTTCCCTGGGGCATTGTTTGTGCCCTGTTCTCTTCTTCTTGCTTATACTTAAAAGAATGTTTGGCCTATACAATTTCAGGAACATTTTTCATATACATGGGCATTTGCGGTTCAGCTGTTTTATTTGTTGCAAAGTTAGTACCAGAAACAAAGGGGCGAGTGCTAGAAGAAATACAAGCATCAATTACCCATTCTCTCCAATAAGATGACTTTCCATTCTGTATATCAAGGAAACAAGTACATTTATCATAAAATGTTAGAAGGTGTCTTTTATTTTCTGTATATATACTTGGAGTTGGAGGTGTGTTGAGCCTATATGGACTTTGTTATACTAGAGGCTTGGGGTCCAGGGTAATGTGGTACAATGAGATAGAATGCAATAGAAACAAAGAAACCCAGGGCCCCTAGTGAGGAACAGAGTTCCCTTTTCGCATTTGTACAAATTAGGATCACCTGCTTTGATAGCAATATAATTACTAATTTTTCTAAAAGTTTAAGCTATTAGAAAATGATAAATTTAATCATTTAATTAATAATCTAGCAGTCATATTTCCGAAATATGTGACATTCTTCTAATCCTCTGTGTGTGTTTGTTGTTTATTCATCTTTAATATTTTGTTTAAGTTACTAACTTAAACAAAAACAATCTTTGAGTAACATTTCTTGTTTCCTTTATACATGCAAGGATCATATATATATATATATATATATATATAAAAGAGAGAGAGAGATTGACTGTTATCGTCAAGACTAGCCCCAGGTAGATCACCAAAATGTTGAATTTCTTGGTGATGGATTGAAATGCTACGTGGATTGCCCATTGATTTATAGTGTGACCCGAATTGGATTGAATGGAAGGAAGTGGACCAAAATAGATATAATAGCCCAAACTTGACCTAATAGACCGAATTGGACCCAGTGGACCAAAATTAACCAAGTTTTGCTATGCTTCAGCTTTGGATTGAAATGATACGTTGATATAACTTAATAAGAGCATAGCAACAATAAATGCTATATTTCAGATTTTAGATACCACAAAGTGTATAGTATTGCCTACTTAATTTACATCCTAATAATTCTGCCATGACAAGGTTTTGTGTGCAAAGAGAGGAAGAAGTGAAGCAACTATCCATTTTACTAACTGAACTTCTTTGTCAATCATGGAACAGTTGGACATGCTACTTCAAAGTTTGGGTCAGATGGTCTGTGCTTAATACTTTTGTAGGAGCTTGCTTAGCATTATAGAAGATTCCATAGACATTTCAGAAATCTAATTGACTGGAGCCCCACTAACATCTAATTGCCGTAACAATAAAACTTTAAACTGATTTTAAGAGAAATAACTTGAAAATTATATATATTTATATATATATATATATATATATTTTATTTACCCAAATCCATTCCCTAAACAGCATTAACTAATTCCTGATGAATATAAATTAGTTGATTGGAAAATTTTAATTACTTTAATTTTAATTATTTTGTGGTATTAGTTCCTAAAGAAATTTATATACTTATTGTATTAGTTATGAATATCACCAGTATCTTCCAAATAAATACACTTGTTTAGTCTTCAAAAAAAAAAATTAAAAAAAAATCATAAACCACCTTTTATCAGTCCATTGCAAAATTTCTTTGAAAGGTACATCAATTCGTATGAAATCAGGCCTAGGTGAGTTAGAACTTTTTTTTGTTGTTGAGAAACTGGTAAATTAGAACTTAATTTCACTGTTATTCCATTATACGGAGAATATATATGATCTACATGAACTCCATATTTGTATTTCTCATTAATGATGATGCAATTTAAAATCATGGAGAACATATTCAATAAGAAAAATAAACGAAACAAAACAAGAAACACCGTAGAATTTCATTGACTTCAAAAGGAATTTACAAAAACATTCACATCTTCATACACACAAGAAACATGTTTTTCCACCATGTGGTATAGACAAACTCTAATGGCTTCTTCGGAATAAAAGAATGAATAATGGAGTAGACTAAACCCTTCTGTGACGCACCATCCGATCCATGTTATCGTCAGGCGTAGCCGTAAGAGGAGCACATCTTTTCATCCCAACCCGAACAACCGCCTTTGGCTTCTGATCATCACTTTGGGCAGCAATAGAGGTCTCAGTCGTCGTCTCTGGTTTCTCAACATTCTTTGGCTTTGGTGGACGTAGACCAACACAAACGTCATAGTCTTCTCTATGCTGCTCGTTACCCAGGACCGCCCACGCCTTGTCCATGAGCCTGAGAGCCTCATGCGCCATCGGAGAGGAAAACTCGTTGGGATGCACCCACTTCGCCAAATTACAATACCTTTGTTTGATGAAGTTATGAGTGATTAATGGATGATTACCGGCCGGGAAGCCCAGGAGTGCATAGAGGTCGGTGTAACCAAGCTTGTTCTTCTTGAACTTGCCGGCGTGAATGATACACATCGCAATGTAGTAACGCTCCACTCCTTCAAAATACGGATCATTTTGCTTCGCCATCTTTGCAAATTCGTATGCTTGCTCGTATTTCCCTTCCATCCATTCGCTTTCAACCCAACTTAGCAGACTGTCAGTCATGACTTCACAGAACCAGAGAGAGAAAACAGAGCGGAAACACAGAAACAGAAACAGAGAGAGAAAAAGCAGAACCAGTAGCAGTGAGAGCAGAACACTAGAATGTGAAATGAAAACAACGAGAGAAACAGAGATTGATTTATTGGAAGAGAATCCTTCTCCTAATAGGAATAAGGAATCCTGCTCCATCAAGGAATTGAATTATAATACTATTCCTACTCGGAAAAGGGTAATAAATATTTTAATTAACTAAGATAAGAAAAACATTTTGCTTTTTTTAATTTTATAAGTACGTGAAGCAACTCGTCAATAATATATCTGAATTTTTTTTTTTTTTTTTTTTTTTTTTTGGATTCAGGAGCTAAAAAATTGGACTAAAAATCACTAAATAGATATGAGAGATAGAGAGAGAGTGTGAGCTAAAAAAGACTATTTAAAAGAAGCTGAGATATTTGCCGCCATAGTATATAATTATATTGTTGATGATATATTTATATTTATAATTATTTTATTTTCTTAATTGATTTGTGTTTAATTTTGTAATTTTTTAAGTGGTTGTAGAGTACTCTATTATTATTATTCATGTTTTAGTTTTTTATTTAGTGTATAACTTTGTGAATATTAATGCTATATACATAAACTATTTTACAAATTACTTTACAATCTACTGATATGTCACCTTTTATATCAGCTTTTAATTCTTCATTTGTATTTTAAAATACCAACTCAATATCTTATAAAATTCACATTAGAATATACAGTATATTTTATTACAGAAATTTAAAAAAAAATATTAATTCCTAATTTTATTGAAAATAATAATAAAAAAGATCTCAAACCTACAATTTTTATTTTCTTTCACTTTCTCGGTTACCAAACACTTCTTAATTACCGTTGCCTTACCAAACTCGAAATCTAAGCACCATCACCACCGATCTATCCTCTCTTTCCTTTTCTTTATCATCCCTCTCCTCTTTCCACTTCTCAATATTCTTTCTCCGCCAAACCCATTTTACAATTCCACAACCATTCCAACAGTCCACGAAACACTCTCCTATCACTAAAACACGATTAACTTTAACTCAACGAATGAAAACAAATCCATTATCAAAACCAGATCACACCAGGTTTTGGATTTTGTTAATTAAAACAATATATATGTGCACATTTAGTTAAAAAGCTATATATATGTGCGTGTTTCTCGCAAGAGATTTAGGGGGGGCTTTTTTTTTTCTTTTTTTTTTAATTTGATTTGAGAATACCTGTTTGTTGCTAAATGGGTTCAGTGATTTTCTACCATTTAGATTCTTGCTATTTTCTTAAAAAAATATCTCTAGCAAAACACAATTAGCCGAAGGGATAAAAGAGAAAGAAGAGAAAGAAAAGGATTTTTTTTTTGGGTCTTACTTTCAATCCAAATATGAGTGCCCAACATGTTTTAATTTTGAGAAAACTATATTTTTGATCACTAACCTTTAGGATGAATATAAATTTGGTCTTTAACCTTTTGGTATTGTATTAAAATAGCTCCTCCGATTAAGTAGTTGATAGAAAATGTTGACGTAGCTAATGGTTAAAATAAAATATTTTTTTTAGAACCACAAAATACCACTTAGACTACCATGTCAGGCTAAAATAAATAAATAAATAATACCCAAATTTGTTTATTTATTTATTTATTTATTAATTTAGTAAATTTGGTCCCTATATTTTATTAGGGGTCGATTTAGTTTTTGTTATTTTTAAATTGCAGTCAATTTAGTTATTATTGTCTAGACCAAATTGACTAAATTAACTTCTGTCAAAACAGATGGACCAAATTGACAATAACTACAAAATGTAAGGAAAAAAAAAAAAAAAAAAAAAAAAAAAAAAAAAAAGGGCAAAGAAGGATACAAATAATGGGCCATTGCCCCAAAGTTCAAACCATACCTCTCAAATTCCCTAATGGGCTTCCCATGTAGTTTTGGGCCACATGAAGATTAAAGGTGGAGAAGATACAAATAATGGGCCTTTAGCTTATGATAGTAATGTGCCCTTCAATTTTCACTTGGGCCGCTTGGGTCGAGCTTGTCAAAAAATATGGGCCCTTTGACAACAAGTTACTTGTATAATATAAAAACTGTGAGCATGTGATCATCATGGTCCACGACCTTAATTTAAAACTGCAAAATAACCGCCTATCTAAAAGTCTCAACACTATTTCATGCGTTTGGTGTCTCACCAGACATTCTCCAACACCTCTCTCTCTCTCTCATATACACACACACAAATGAATCCTGGACTGTCAGTCTTGGTATTCATATTTTCTCTTTCTTTCTTGCAAGAAAGCTTGGAAGAGAAAGCATGGAAGAAGACCTGTTGCAAAGGTCTACAATTAATGCAGAAGACATACCACCGAGTGTTGCTGGTTCTTCAGCCACGCCTGTTCTTGTACTCAGCACCATAGTCGCCCTCTGCGGTTCTATGAGCACTGGCTGTGCTGTAAGTACCCATTACATTTTCAAAAAGCATCACTAATAATGTTATATATATTATTAGCAATGCTTTTATTTCATTTTGTTTATAAACATTACCCTGTCAGGTACAAACCTTTTTCATCATCTTTTACAATAGATTAGAGTTGTAAATTGTACTGGAACAATATTGTCCTTAAACGGACATTCCATTAACACCGCTTTTATTATGTAACAATCACAATTGTGGAAAAAAAAAAATATCCCTGTCAAAAAATTGTTTTAGGTATCTCAAAGCTCAATTATTTATATTTATTTTTTAAGTTTGTTTTAGACTTTTAGTACCTAGTTATTATAATTGTGACTTTACCTCCTCTTGTAGCTGTATAAAAGTTAAAAACCTTTTTTTTTTTTTTTTTTTTTTTTTGCTTTAGATACGATGGAGTTTGGACACCTATAGCGTTTGCTTCGTGATAATTACTTTTTATTATGTGAGTAAGACACCAAATAATTTGGTGTGGTTGGGATTCAAACCTAAATCCTTTATATAAAAATTACTATTTTTTTAAAAAAAATCATATAACAAAAATAACTACTCGATGGAGCATGAATTAATGCATGATCCATAGGACCAGCAAACTTGGTATAACCAGTAAAGTTGTGATTGGTTTGTAGTCAGGATATTCATCACCAGCTGAATCAGGAATCATGGAAGATTTGGATCTCTCTACGGCATCTGTAAGTACTAAGTTATTTCTTAATTTTTCAATTGTCTTTTATGTATAAATTTATTTTTATTGATAAGGTACAACTTTAAACAGTGACAGAGTCTGTGCAAGAGTAAATGCACATGTCCAACTGATAGATACATGAGCCAAACAATTAATAAACATATATACAAATAATCATTGTGCCTATTAGGTTATCAGTGTTTCTAGACAAACATGTGTATGTATATATGAATTTCACAAATTCACATATCAATTAACACTGGCCAAAAAAGCATAATAACTTTACACTAATATGTATAGTTTTGCACAATATGCAGACATGTAATTGTTCTTCACATATTTATATCGAATTTTCTTTTTTAAGACCTTACCCCTTTGATGAATTGTATTGCCAAGAGTCCAACAGTTTAATAATGCATCTTGTTCTCTCAAAGGAGAAAAATGGAGAAAACCTAAGTTGGAACACCCCCCCCCCCCCCCCTTCCCTTCCACCAATTTGTTTTAAGGACAAAAGAAAATTGTACATGAGACTGAACATTGGTGAAGTTCAGTAGAATGAAATGTTACATTTATCTGTTTGGGTAGAGATGGTTTTGTTGCCAATCAATTCTTTACTTATCTTAGATTGTTTCTGCCTTGTGCAGTATTCAGTTTTTGGTTCAATATTGACTATTGGAGGAGTGATAGGTGGATTAATAAGTGGAAAGATAGCAGACCTCATCGGTCGGAGAGGTGTAAGTTTCTTTTGTCACATTTACTAGAAATATGATTTTTTTAAAATTTATTTTTATTATTATATTTTTGGTTGATATTTTAATGCAGGCAATGTGGTTCTCTGAATTATTCATCTTTGCTGGTTGGCTTGCCATTGCATTTGCAAAGGTTTTTCTATTTCCATTCTTTCATTCCCCTAAACAATGCTGCACTTGATGAAATTTGTTCAATTAATGCTACCAATTCATTTTGTCTTCACATTTCCTCTTTTTGAAGCCAAATGGAGCATCCAATTGAAACCACTTCACATATAGAATGAGTTCCAAATCCCAACAAAAATTTAGGAGGAGTGTCTTCTTAGTTTAGTTAATAATTAATCTGTTAATATCAAAGAGAAGACATTGTTGAGAGATGAGAGTGGAAGCATAGCTAGAGAGAGAGAGAGAAGACACAAGGTTATGTGATTCAGCATAACAACCTACGTCTACAGTGTAAAGCCCTAGACGGTTAAATTTTTTATATGTGATGTGGTGAATAATACAAAGAACCCTAATAGGGTATATATGGAGACTAACACAACTAATGTTAGCTGTAGATGGACTTTACATTAAGTTGGGCCTCGTGGGCAATATATAATACCAATACATATTATCTTTAACAAATTCCAATTTTCTTCAGTTACATGTCCATTCCATGACAAATTTGAATAAAATGCCAAAAGTAGGGACATTGGAAATGATTGTGGTAATATTTATGGTGATTATTCTTTGCAGTTGCTTCCATTGGTTCTTTATTAAATCTTGTTAAAGGATCAGATCAGTGAAAAAAATTTATTCAAAATTAGCATGAACCTACTGAAGGAAATTACTGCTTCTACATTTTTCTCTGCTGGGCTTCAACTACTAACAGAGTTCTGTGCTTGGCATAGACTGCTTTTTGGCTGGATTTTGGAAGACTGTTGGTGGGTTTTGGCATTGGAGTTATTTGCTACGTAGTAAGTTTTGTAAGTTTGACATTTTATAATTGATTTACCTATTTAAAAGACAAAAAATAGTGATTCTTATAACGAAACAGGTACCAGTATACATTGCAGAAATAACACCCAAGAATCTTAGGGGACAATTTACATCAGCTAATCAGGTTTATCTAAATTATTATGGCTTTAAAATGAACATCCAATTCATTGTTCACTTACTTACCTTTTGTTACTTGGGCAGTTGATTTTATGTTCTGGGCTTTCACTAATATATTTCATTGGAAATGCTGTTACCTGGCGCACCCTGGCTTTATTTGGTATTGATTTTTCTCTGCATAAATTTAATCAGAAATTAAATTCTAAAAAGATAAATTCTATTCAAATAAATTTTATTTTCAGGTGCCATTCCATCTCTAGTACAACTTGTGGGATTATTCTTTATTCCGGAGTCTCCCAGATGGTTGGTGAGAAATATTATTTGTATGATGTTTGAATTGTGTGATGAAATAGAAATATAGAATACAATAAATGCTTTAATATGTTTTTTGTGGCTTGTTCAACTTGTTAAAAATAACATCAAGTCATTATGTTCACTCTATCAGCTTAAGCTTTTGGGATGCTTTCAGGAGAAACATCTAAACTACTTCTTTTCTTTGGTTTATTTTGTAAAGAAAATATGAGCAGCCATTAAAATGCAAAAAATGATAAAGTGTTAAATCACCGATTGTCCCAAAAGGATAAGATATTAAGATATGTTAAATTTAATCATTTAACTAATATTTCTAACACTCCCCCTCACATGTGGGCCAAAACTACCTTTTAATAGGTGAGACCTAACATGTATGGAAATTTAAATGGGAGGTAGGCTGAAGAAGACAGGATCTCATGCTCTAATACCATGTTAAATTATCAATTATTCCAAAAGTTTAAGATATTAGTATATGGTAAATTTAATCATTTAACCAATACTCCTAACAGAGTACAATTTCTCTGCAGGCAAAAATTGGCAAAGAGAAAGAGCTCGAAACTGTTCTACAGCGTCTTCGAGGGAAGAATGTTGATATTTCTCAAGAAGCAGCATATATCATTGTAATTTTCCAACTACATGATTTTATGACAGTGTATCAGTGTCATACCCTTAACATTTCTAATTTGTTATGTTTTAAAACTTCTTTGGCACAACCATAAAAAATGAGATGTGCTCCTGTCTTTTCGTAGGATTATACAGAAACCTTTCAACAGCACTCGAAATCTAGAATTCTAGACTTGTTCCAGCAGAGATACTCCCATTCCCTAATCGTAAGCCTCACTCATTTGTGGCATTTTTACTTTTCAGGGCTTGTACAACTTTTTTACATGTTTTATTTAAATTCATTTAGGTTGGACTTGGGTTGATGTTACTGCAACAGTTTGCTGGAGTCAATGCAATTGCATTTTATGCTAGTTCTATATTTGAAGAAGCAGGTAAATTAACAGCTTTAAAATTTGTTTCATATAGCTAATGATAATATTAAGAAATGAAGGAATGATGATTGTTACCTCTGGTTTATGGTAGGTTTCTCCAGCAGCATTGGGACTATCTCAATGGCAATTATCCAGGTACTTGGCTCACCATAACTTTGATTGGACATAGGATTCTGCTTGATACATATAACAAACCACGTAAACAATCTTTTAACAGATTCCAGCTACTGCCTTAAGTGTATTCTTGACAGATAAATCAGGAAGACAGCCACTTCTTATGGTGAGGACATGACAAAATCAACTTTAAGCCTATGGTTTGTAGTTTAGTTGATTGCATTAAGGTCTGCTAACTCTTGCAGGTCTCTGCCGCTGGAATGTGCTTAAGTACCTTCCTTACAGGCTTGGCATTTGCCTTTCAGGTTTCTATTGAAAACAAATTCAAAGCTTCTCTGTCTGTTGTTCTGTTTTCCACATATATGAATGATCATTGTTTAAACCTCTTTGTTCCAAGCAGGAGAACTCCGAGTTGAAGGAGCTCACTCCCATCTTGGTGCTCATTGGGATCCTGGTAATAAGGCATAACCTTAAAGATGACCTTTCCCTTCTCCAGAAAATGCTAGAGATTTCTAAATATAATTTCTCACATTCTGTCTCATCAACATTTTATTGATCAATTAGAATGTTGGGGCTTGTTGGGGCCTGTGGGAATGGGAATTTCTGAGCTTATTTTGGAAGAAACTCACTGCAATGTTACTACTAATTGGCACATTGATAATACAAACTACCAAAAACATGGTACCTTTTAGGAAGAAAAGAACTAAAAACATCTTAGTTGAATTTCCCAGATTTTATCTAATCTATGCTTCAACCACAATTTAGAATGTAGAAGATTTAAAGTAATTAAGTTATTCAAAGATTAAAAGGTTGCTCTACATTCTGTAACTTTCAGGACTAAAAAAAGCCTTCTTATCAGCTATAGCTGCAATTACTGCAATGCTCATACTATGAGCTTTATTATGCTTATATTTCTTTTAAATCCTTAAAAAATAATAAAGGGGTGTTTATTATTCTATTTTACTTCACTTCTGGATTGAGGTTTTATACATTGAGATGCTTGTGATTGACTGGCTAATAATCCATGCAGGGTTTTAGTGTGGCTTATTCATTAGGCATGGCAGGATTACCCTGGGTTATAATGTCAGAGGTATGTCGATAATTGAATTCCGAATTGATTTAAAAAAATTTTAACGGGAATTTTGCATAAACAAGCAGGTATATTGCTCTAATTCAAGGATGAATTTCTATTTCAGATATTCCCTATAAATGTCAAGGGTACTGGTGGAAGCCTTCTGACTTTAGTGAATTGGTCTTGTTCTTGGATTATTTCATACTCTTATAATTACATGACCGAATGGAGTACTGCAGGTAATTGTTTCTACCCTATTAATTATGCTATGGAATGGATTAGTATTGAGTATTGACACTTTCACTTTCACTTTTTGTGTTTTCTGATTACAGACACTTTTATTTTTAATATAAGTTTCTTTGCTCTCTCTTCCATAATCATACATGGATTTTTTTGACATACTACATCAGGAACATTTTTCATCTACACTGGCATTTGTGGTTTGACTGTTCTATTCGTCGCGAAAGTGGTACCAGAGACCAAGGGGCGAGCTCTAGAAGAATTACAAGCATCAATTAATCATTTTCTCTAAACAAACAAAGTCAAAGTAATAATAGTTAAAGTTCATGCCATTCATAGTGTATTATAATTGGAGTAATGTTATTACAAAAATTTGGAAGAAATCAGTTAAAAATTTTAGTGTGAGCAATTATCTTTCCATCTTTTAGTATTTGTAAAATTTATAGAGATTACACTTTTTGTTGTTGCAACTATGAAATACTTTTACTCGGGAGTACAAGTAAAACCAACTTAAGACTTAAAGGGGACATGATCCAAGAGACGAGTCATCAATATGTCCTCCAATATAAAGGATATTGTGATGTTGATATTGAGAAACTAGTGGCCCACTTCAGTCTTCACTGCAGTTGCCGCGAAATGACTAGTAATAAAAGCTTACACTTATCTGTGGTTCTCTCATTCATAGGTGGGCTTAAAGCCTTAAACTGCTTATTTGCTCAAATTTGATTAAATAATGATTAGAACATTCACTAAACCTAGAACATTTTAATACTTTAATCATGTCTGAAAATTAATTGGTTGTTAAAATAATTTTAGACACTCCATTGCTAAAAAAATTCATCACTGCTAAAAATAATCAGATGAAAATAACCAAATTTGTGCACAAACATGAGTTCGTTATAATAGTAGTTACAGTTGACTCCAAGTCTGCGGCGTTTCATTTTAATGATTATGATACATTTCATAACTCGAGTAGTAATAGTTAGCTGTATACAAGGCACATAACTAAAATCGTGTTTTTAAAAATATAATTTCAGCTGAAATGTGTATGCAGTATACAACTCAACATGTGCAACAATAGCGTTTTAGCTCCTAGCCGAACGAGATATGATTTTACTTTCTAGGTCCAAGCCTTCACACGCTAGAACTTTCACAATGGGAAAGATCGGAAATATTTCATGTCAACATGCTTGATGATATATGGTACGAAGCAGCCTCATGAATTGAGAGTAAATAGTTACAAGCCAGAGTTGAAGGTCAAAGTTGTAGTCTCTAGCTTCAGGCTTCTGATCCAACTTGAACATTGAGGGTCCCTTCGACTGAAATTGTCTAGAATATTGGTGATATTGAGAAAATATATGGGCTCCAAGCCCAAGCCCTTAGGCCAGATTGATACGGGCCATCAGCTCGCCATGTGATGTTGGCAATGATATGGCCCGTGAACCCAATTGCCAAGTACCAAGATTCGGGCTTACAGTGAAGAGAAAAGAGAGATGGCCATGAGCCTCATTCATGATTTAGTGAAAATATAGGTCATAGGCCAATTCATGAAGTCCAATAAATACGGGCCATGAGCCCGTTACATGATTTAGAAAAGATGTGAGCCAATGGGCCTATTCCTTGTGGGTCATGAGCCCAATTTGAAAGGGCAAGAGAGTTAGAAATGAATTTGGTATTTTTGGGTTAGAATTTAGAAATGAATTTGGTCCAAGATCCATATTTTTCTTGTGTAAAAAAATGCTCACGTATCTTGGACTGCTCAAAAAAATTATACCACTTGGTCTCAGCAAAAAGTGAACCCGAACAATATAATGAACTTTAATCATTGATCTGATCAACGACATAAGAGATCCTAAAAGCCACCTAATTTGAATTATTTTTATTTATAATTGTTGCCCTAAATCCTAACAATAATACTACTTATAATATTTTAATTATCTAGGTTGTAGACTTCTACAAATCAGAAATGATTTTTAGTTATAGACAAGACAAAGCTTTGCAAAAAACTAATCAATAATCGTTACTATTTAATAAGCCAAGTGAATTATGGGCAATGAGCCAACCACATGGCTTCTCAATGATTTTTTATCTTTTGCTTAATAAAAAAGAAGGGAGTCTTCAGTGTGAGCTCATCGACTCTACACCACGTGATGATAATAAGTAATATTATGACAAGACAATAATACTAACAATAATACTACTTATAATATTTTAATTATCTAGGTTGTAGACTTCTAAAAATCAGAAATGATTTTTAGTTATAGACACAAGACAAAGCTTTGCAAAAAACTAATCAATAATCATTACTATTTAATAAGCCAAGTGAATTATGGGCAATGAGCCAACCACATGGTTTTTCAATGATTTTTTTATCTTTTGCTTAATAAAAAATAAGGAGATCTTCAGTGTGAGCTCATCGACCCTACGCCACATGATAGTAATAAATAATATTATGCGTACTACACAGGTCTTATTGGAGTTATCGCTCAAACTGCTCTCTCTATGAACTGAAACAAGAAGTCCTACCATCAAGCTACACTCTTGTGTGGTGCTTCTCAATGATTATTAGGCATGACCCAATTTCAATGATTATATAAACTGTGGGTCCTTCTTAGGCTTGAAATGAATTTGGTCCAAGAGTTTAAAAAGTGACATAAGCAAACCTAATTAAACTAGTTTGAATTATTTGATAATAATTCTCGCCCTATGTCTTAACAATAGTACTAGATGATGTGCTTTAGTAAATGGAATTCTAAGGTCCAAGGAAGAATATGACAGGCCTTCACTTTGCATGATTTTTATTCCATACTAGTCGCAGACCCGAGCGATGCGCGGAAAAATATGAAACACAATGCAAAAAAAAAAAGTTATTTCTTATTTTATAGTGTGAGAAATATTAGATTAATTTGTAACCATATATACTTTATTAATTATTATACAGATACATGCGAATCAACTCTTATAGGTATATTTTTCTCCTAAACATAGATCAACATTTCTTTCTTTCTCATAATCAATAAATCATATATCATAAAGTGAAAATATGAAATAAATTAAAATTTAAAAGACAATTTTTTTTCTTCATATGAACATTTGAATAAATTCTGCAATATATAACTCTTCAAATTCATGAACCATATGATTACTTAGATTATATAGTAAATTAAGACCAACCTATCCATCATAACATAGCAGTATTGTCTAGATATAATTATATAAAAGTCATGTTTTGTTGATCTTGTCTCATTAATCCAAAAGTAACATCTATATAGCTAATAAGACCTTTAGAGAGTAACATATGACAGAGAATTCTTAGTTTGAATAACCAATTATAGATATATAAATCATCCAACACAAACGTCTATTAGAAGATAGAATATATAATTTAATACAAAAATTTGGCAAAATGATTAAATAGTAGACTACCTTTAGCTTAGTGATATTAAGATTTTTTTTTTTTTTAATAATTAAGGAGTGTACATATTCAACCAAGAGGAATTAATCAAAGAATTTTTAATCACTATCAACTATGTTAGTTTGCTCTTTGTTTTTCATGGTTTCTCTTCCAAATGAAGGTGACATTGACAAATTTAAACTACAACAATTATAGAGCAGATATACAAAACTATTCAAAAACTATTATTCAAAACTTTGTACAAATAAATTCATTTTCCTATTCCATATGTTGTACATACTTATGGAATTTAAAAATTCACTCTCCATTAAGGCTTGCATTATAAATACAAATGACTTCATCATAGAAATCAACTCTATTGAGAAGTTTATATGGTGTAATGCTTGATTTGTCAAAAGTGGGGGCACCTTAGCCATTGTTTCTATTGTCACCACAACATAAGCTTCATCTGGTTCTATGTAACAAAATTTGTGCAATTTCAAAATCAGAAAGAGACTAAAAGGGGGGGGGGGGGGGGGGGGAACAAAAGATTAATTCAAAAATGTTATATGAATTAAGCATTGCATATATGAAAGATTTAAGCAAATAATGGGACATAAAATGTTATTCAAACTAATACAAACACTAGCATTCTTTTTTTCTTTTTCTTTTTTTCATAGATAGATAGTAGTGGAGGGGGGATGGGGGGGTTTGAACCACAAATATGGGACACCATAAAGAATGTATTTACCTTTAGGCTATCATTTGCACCCCTAAAAATTAATCTAGAAGCTTAGAAAAAAGAATAATTGGAATTCCAAAAAAGAATTAATCACAAGTTCCTCAAGTATTTATACATAAAAACATTAATAGCATAATGATGCTCTAGAGTAAATTATATTTTGTCTTATTCTTTTTTTGATATTTTCCTTAAAGATGATCAACTACGCAAAATAAAAACTTACCAAAAAAACTCAGATTAACTACAATTGTGTTGCCAATTCTAAGTCAATTAAGAGTAACAAAATTTAATATCACTAAAAAATTTGGGAAGGAAAATAGCAAAATCTCTTCACATAGACTAAATGTAAGAATACCAAAAAGAAGGGGAAAAAACAGTTCATTTCTATTTGTGCGTTTTGTTCACCTCAATGGTCATCCTATTGCCGACTTAATTTTGAAAATCTTTGACAAAAACATTCGATGTCTTCTCAAAATGGTGAAAACTAAAGCTTGATTGAAAAATGTGGAGAACAAATAGTATTGAACTAATTTTTTTGTTGTAAATGATGAGGGGATCGTATCTAGAATGTACATTGGTAAATATATTGTAAAGCTTAAATAAAAAATGATTGATGTGTGAGTGAGAGAGAAATACGCTTGTGATAAATTGAAAATTTGGAAAAGGAGACATTGTAATTGTAGATAAATGAAGAGACACAAAACTCATCTCTGGGTTGTAGATTATGCTTGAAATTTTAATTGTATCCATAAAAAGATAATGAACTATTAAATTTTAATAATTACTTGAAATTAGAAAGAAGAAAATGAAAAGTTGAAATCAATTTGAATAGCTGAATAGTCAAACATTTGTATCTAGTATATAGTAACGTTTGTAATTTGAATATTTATTATTAGATATTTAGTTTAATAAGCCCACCTTCTATCCATATTTTTTCAAAGAACACAATCCTTAAACATTCGATCTAAAATTAAGAAATGAAAATCTTGAAACTTAAATATATTTTAATCCTTCATTAATTAAAGATTTTATCTCGGTGAATTTTTGCATTGTCAAATGCAATTTCTAGAAATTTAAGATTCTTTTAACAAATTTCAAATAATTAGATGAAATGCTAAGTATATTTTTGAAAAGATATTAACATAAGTTGTTTTCAAAAATAATAATTTGATTCTTATTTACTTACAATTATTCTAAATTGTAAAGAAAATTTTCAAATTTTAACAATTATTGAGAAATTAATTGTTGAAATTTGCCATATGTCAATCCAAATATGGCACATAGCACCTTATCATCCAAACATAGCTTACTTACAAAGGATAATGACTAACATAGGACAATGTTAAAATGAAAATTCAATTAATAAGACTATATATTATATAGAAATTATTACCAACCATAATCACACAAATGAATGTAACAAAAAAAAAAAAAAAACGTAGAGGTGAAAAATATATGTTAGGTTCTAAGAATTAGGAACTAATGTATTAGAACTTCAATTTGTAATGTTGGCAAACCATGATCAAAACAATGTTTAGTCTTGTGTTAGACTTGCTCAAAGTATGAGTCTTAATGTAAAGTTGGAATCGAGTTTTATGCAGAATTCACTGTGCACTTTCTGCCAGACTCGATCGATCGAAAATTAGGCTCGATCGATCGAAAATCGGGCAGATCGTTTTTCTGCAGAAAATTCCAACTCAGCCCTAGTCCATTTAATGTATAGGGTTTTATGTTTTGCCCTAAGTATAAAAGGGAAAACCCTAGCCACGTTTTTAGAGTTCTGCATGCTGTGTTTGTGAATCTCATTGTGAAATCTAGAGGTGTTTACCTTCACATACACTTAGGGTTTACAAACTTGAGATTCATGTCAAGAGTTGTGTAAATCAATACAGTTGCAGAATCAAAAGCGCATAAAGATATACAAGCAGGTGCGCTTGTGATTTGCTGAAGAATTCAAGGAAAGAAGGAGTCCATGGATCTCGAAGCTATCATGGGGTCGCGGTAGTAAGTTTCCTACACTTGGGTAGCAATAGGATGTTAGTGGTCTAAGTCTTATTGTGTAAACTTCGATTCTTTCATAGTGGATTCAGTTTACCTTGAGGATAGCTAGGTTAAATCCTCCCCAGGTTTTTTACCGGTTTGGTTTTCCTGGGTCATCAGATGATTCAGATCTTTGTGTTCTTTAATTTCCGCTGCTTTACTGTTTTTGTTTATTTGTGTTAACCTAGATTTAATTAAATTACCTAAGTTAATCACTTGGCTAATTCTCTAAGTTAATCTGTTGGGTTTAAGGGGTCTAAACGAACTGACAATATATATTATCAAAATTATAAAAATTTGTATAAATCAAAGCAATGACTATTACACATTTATAGAGTTGGAATATGTCCCAACTCCACCACATTCTAAGTCCTCAAACAACAAACAAAGTCTATGGAACATGTTTACTTCAATTTCACTACTTAAAGAAAAAATAAATAAATCCAAATATCATTTTCTATACAATAAGTTACGTATAAAATGTTTCTCAAAAAAAAAAAAAAAAAAGTTATGTATAAAACTTTTGAGTTCTAAAAAAATCTAACAATTTATAGTTTGATTATTACTAAATGAATGTTAAAAGAATCAAGTCAATTTAATGTTACAAAAATATCTCCCACAAAATATATTGATATTTTTTCATTCTAAACAACTAAAAAACACTTTAATCTTTATTGGGCATGAGAACTGGGTATCAAGTTGCTTGGAGACACATTGCAAGAAAAAATTCTAAAAGGAATTATTTTAATTCAAGTAACCCATAATTACAATCTCATTACATAAAATAATTCCAAACCTTGATTGATTACCTTATGAATAAAATATGTTTAAAATTATGAGAATCCATTAACACAAAGAGACCAAACAATAAAAATAACAATCTAGATATTTTTTATCTGGTGATTGTAATAAAATATTGAATTGTGAGAATAGAGTAAGCAAGAGAGAGAATAGAAGCTTACTAAGTAGAGCTGTCAAATTCATGAAGATATGAGTCTTTAGAGGGAGACAATTCCACCATTGAAAAAATGCTAAGTGATTCTATTTGGCTTTCATAGACAAAATATGCCACGCATATAAGTTTTATGTTGAGAAAAATTGACATATATACACAATAATTTTTGTAAAAAATAGTTCAAACTTTTAAGTCTACCTAGAAAGATTGGAACTCCAAACTACTCTAAAAGTCACTTTTATTCTCCTTCAATATCCCTTAAATATTTAAAAAAAAAAAAAAACAAACAAAAATGATGAGAACATAATTGAGTTTTTGTTTAGTATGAAATCTATTTGGTGTAAGGGCCAACCTTAAGAGCAAAAAAAAAAAAAAAAAGCATCAAAAGATTATATATATATATATATAAGTTAGATAAATAAATACAAACATGATACACATAAGAAAAATGTAATGAGGGAGAGAGATACCTCGAAAATAATATAGGTACGCATTTTTTACAGACCAAAATTCGTATATGTAAAGAGAATAAGTCAAAATACATAGCCAAGAGAAGAGTTCATGAATATTGTTAAGCACATAGATAGGGGTGCTAGTGCCAATGGTTGGTAAAAAAAACAATTTGTATTGTGACTAAATGAAAAAACACAAAATAATTATTTTTTGTTTTAAAAAAAATATAAGTTACATTGATTGACTGGCTACCTTCTAGAAATATAACATCATACACATTGTGAGCAAATTAGCATTTAGTCTTAACGTTAAACAACAAATACTAACCATTGAAAAAGTCATCAAAAGTTGCGATACAAATATAGTGATAATTCAACTTTGTGAAACACACCTAAACAAAAATCAAGAGTGATATGTAAAAGAAATTGATTACCCAAAATTTCAATAAAGAATCAATAAATTCCTCTAGGAGTGTAAGCAACAATCAATAATGGAATTGAATTCTTGATAGTTTGCACACCGTTGTCTTGCATATTTACTTTGGCTAAGCACAAAAATTTAGGAGAAAAAAAACTAAAGTGGAGATGGAGAGAGAGAGAATTTACAGGCAGAATATATAAGATTTAGATTAGCTATTGAAAGTGGAAGGGTTATTTAGATAGAAGACTCTAACTTTGCATTTACGTTACAAAGAAACCGTTTTGCTTCCAAATTCCAATTTTAAATGGAAGAATGTGAATAGTCGTAACCGAAAATAATAGCTCATGTTGCATGGATAACAATTGAGATGGTGTAGTACATGTAGTAGATTAGTAGCAGATGAATAGTTTTTTTTTTTTTTTTTGAGAAGGAGATGAATAGTCATCTTAATAGAATACATGTTGACTAAAGTGGAGATGGAAAGAGAGAATTTACAGGCGGAATATATAAGATTTGGATTAGCTTTTGAAAGTGGAAGGGTGATTTGGATAGAAGACTTTAACTTTGCATTTACGTTACAAAGAAACCGTTTTGCTTCCAAATTCCAATTTTGGATGGAAGGATGTGAATAGTCATAACCGAAGATAATAACACATGTTGTATGGATAATAATTGAGATAATTTAGTATATGTAGTAGATTAGTAGCAGATGAATAGTCTTTTTTCTTTTTTCTTTTTTTGAGAAGGAGATGAATAGTCATCTTAATAGAGTGCATCAACATGTTTGCCTATGATCTATATTTAATTTTTTTATATAAAAAATAGAGAGAAATCACAAAGGAAAAAACGATTTAAAAAAAAAGTATAAGGTGGAGGATGAGGTGGCTTAACTGGAGGGTAGCACGCTTAAGCTTTTAGTAATATATATATACTAGTATTATGCCCGTGCG
The DNA here is from genome assembly GCA_033629205.1 of Lithocarpus polystachyus. Lineage (NCBI taxonomy): Eukaryota > Viridiplantae > Streptophyta > Magnoliopsida > Fagales > Fagaceae > Lithocarpus > Lithocarpus polystachyus. The sequence goes on along the minus strand of CM066164.1, from coordinate 21,619,672 downwards.
ATGCACGGCTTAATAAAAAATATTTTGATAATATAATTAAATATAATAACAAATAAAATGAAAAAATAATTAATTCAAAATTTAAGATTAAAAAATAAATTGTACTTGTATAGTTAAAAAAATATAACAAATAATTATAAAGTACGTAGTAAAAATAATGAAACACCAAAAAACTCTATGTATATACAAAAAGAAGATGATATAAACAAAAAGAAGTAATTTAAGTGAAATTAAAATACTTTTTTTTTTGTTTTTACTTTATTATTAAGAAAAAGATGATATAAGATGCAAATTTATCAAAAAAAAAAAAAAAAAAAACCTAGGGAAAAAAATAATGCAAGTTCTATCTTTTTTTCCTTTTATGTTTTTTAAAGAAACGTAGGAAAAAAAAATGCAAATTCGATCTTTTTTTTTTAACTTTTTTTATCTCTATTTTTTTATTTAAATTCTATCCTTAGGTAATTCTATTCTATTGATTTTAGGCTTTGTTGATAACATTTTAGATAGACACAACTGTTATAGTTGTAATTGAAATACTACTTTCTTTCATTACTTGATTTATCATATTTATCCAAAAAATATGTATATATCTATTCTTAAAATCTAAAATTTATTAAAATTTTTACAATTTGGTAACCACGTGGCTTCACCAAATTATTTGAGTCATCAGAAAGATCTAAAGGCTCAATTTTGCCGTCACCATCAAGAAACACGGTGTGGGAAAAGTCTTCCACATCAAACCCTGCAATGCAGAGTCACCACACAAATTTTTTTTTTTTTTTTTTTGAGAAAACGTCACCACACAATTATTAATCATTCATTTTTATAATAATATTTTTATCATTAGCTCTACCATGATTTATTGCTCTTTATCTTTTTAATTTTTCAATATTTATCTTTCTATTTTATTTTATTTTTAACTTGGTAATTGTTAAATTTGATTTCAATTTCGATTTGATTGTATGGTACCAATTTCTATTTCTATTTACTATATATTAACTATTGGATCTAGCCCAAATCCAAATGCAAACAATTTTAAGAAATCCAACGATTTCAAATAACATTACACACCCATCAAAGAATGTAAGAAAATAAATCAAATAATCAAGTAATAATTTAAAAATAATACTTTTAAATTTGTTACTTTATTATTAGGAAATAAATGATGCAGGATAAATGTTTATCCCAAAAAAAAAAAAAAAAAAAAAAAAAAAAAAAAACTAACGTAAGTTAGTAAAATTTTTACTTTATAAAATTTAAAAAAAAAAATTAAAAGAAGAAGAAGAAGTTCATTAGAACACTTATTGTTACTTATCTAAAGAAGTTGATAAAAATCAAAAACTTTTTATCAATTGCTGGGTCTTTTAATATTTAGCAAATATTTAATTTTGTTTTGATTTGGTTTAATATTTAGCACCACGTGACCCAACTATTGCTGGGTCTTTTTAGCACCACTTGAAGTACTTAACATAACCACCTTATGAAATTGTGATCAAATTTTTTTTTATTTGTCTTAGTATTATCTATTGAAATGCTTATAAAATAAAATATATCCTAACAAATAAAAAAATAATGTTAATTAGATGGCATATATTATTTAAATTAAATTTTTGTATGTTAAATATTATCCCTTAATTTAAGAAATATATCCTAACAAATAAAAAATAATGTTAATCTAACTTTATTTAATGATAAGAATGAATTAGAATTCTAGTAGTATATTATTCCTTTTTAGTTCTTTAAAAATCTAAAAATTTAATAAAATTTCTACAATTGGTGAAGCCACGTGGTGCAACCACAGTGCCTAAAAAATTTTTGATAGAGAAAAATGAAAAGTATAGTTTTTGAAAAATTAAAAATTTTTACACCCTTCAACAATTGCAAACATAATAACATATTAATAAGATGCACAATAATTGCAAAGAGTATAATATATTTAAAAAATAATATTTTTGCAATGCAGTCTCATTGGTCTATCCAAGTTATGGTTCCATGGAGGCACTAACCTGATTCAAGCCCTTTAGAGGCAATTAAAAATTAAAAACATATTATAATATATAATTAAAAAAACGTAGTTAACCCAGTAAGCCTTGGAAACACATAATTAATCGATCTACATATGTAGTACATAAATTAATCTTTCCAAACATCAACTTCTTTATCTAAAGAAGTTGATAAAAATCAATTCTGCCGTCACCGTCAAGAAACACGATGTGGGAAAAGTCTTCCACATCAAAACCCTGCAATGCAGAGTCACCACACAATTTTTTTTTTTTTTTTTTTGAGAAAACGTCACCACACAATTATTAATCATTCATTTTTATAATAATGTTTTTATCATAAGCTCTACCATGATTTATTTATACTACTATTTAAGGGGCTACACCTGTTTGGACCGGATTTTTTTTTTGTTCCAAAATATCCCTACACTCCTAGGTTTATGTAGAGACAAAACTAAAGGATAGTTCGGTAAAAATACATTTCTAACTTGTACTAAAACATTGCCTACAAAATAGGAACACTCTTCCACTAACTCACTTCTTCAAAATAACTATATGTTTATTGTTTTTTTTTTTAAATAGAAAAATAAGTTAAACAACCCACGTTGCTGCTGTTTTTTTCCTTAAAAAAAATGCACCCAATGTTTGTCTAAAAACAAAACTAAATATCAAAAAAAAAAAAAAAAAAATATATATATATATATATAGATATAAAAAAAATGTAGTAAATTAACTAAAAAAAACGATTACCTTTTTTTTTTTTTTTTTTTTTTGTGAAAGTAAACTTCTCCTATTTGAATTCAAATAACACATTTGCGTATTCCACGTCCTCCCTAACCGCAACTTCCAAAATTTTTGAATTAAAACCAATCGTGGAAATTTAAACTCCCCCACTTCTTATTATCCAGTTATGAGTTACCTGTCCTCTCCTTTTTCTTCAGTTTTCAATTTTTGGATTTGCAACCTGAGTGTTTCCAAATTGTTTCCACGAACTAAATCTTACGAAGATCCATGAACCTGTCACCATCTCTTTTTGTAGCGGCTGAAGAATTTATGTTGTGTGAAATGATAGATCATTTTGGATTCTATGCTGTGTGAAATCAATATGTTTTTTGTTTGGCTTCTCTTTTTGTTCTGCAAAAAAAATCTAGGGGTGTGATGAGTGTTTTTCGTTTTGAATGAAATAATTTATTCATCACACCCCTAGATTTTTTTTGCAGAACACTCATCACACCCCTAAATTTTTTTTTTTTTTTTGTGATTGGAAAATGTAATAATCCCAAAATATATTAAATGCACTAAATTAACCCTTACCTAAAAAATAGAAGAGCCTCTGAGCACGCGCTCCCTCTGAGCACGCGCGTGAGCGCGTGCTCAGAGGCTAGTTGCTCTTTATCTTTTTAATTTTTCAATATTTATCTTTCTATTTTATTTTATTTTTAACTTGGTAATTGTTAAATTTGATTTCAATTTTGATTTGATTGTATGGTACCAATTTCAATTTCTATTTACTATATATTAACTATTGGATCTAGCCCAAATCCAAATGCAAACAATTTTAAGAAATCCAACGATTTCAAATAACATCACACACCCATCAAAGAATGTAAGAAAATAAATCAAATAATCAAGTAATAATTTAAAAATAATACTTTGAAATTTATTACTCTATTATTAGGAAATAGATGATGCAGGATAAATGTTTATCCCCAAAAAAAAAAAAAAAAAAAAACTAACTAACTAACTAACGTAAGCTAGTAAAACTTTTACTTTATAAAATTAAAAAAAAAAATTAAAAGAAGAAGAAGAAGTTCATTAGAACACTTATTGTTACTTTATCTAAAGAAAAACTTTTTGTTTTTATCTAAAAACTTTTTTTTTTTTTTTTTGAGGAAGAACGTAACTTAATATATTAGGAAAACCCGGCTATGTCAGCCAATAAGACGGGAAATAAAGGTGGTGGAACGTCTTCCATCCATACTACAACATCCGAAACACGAATAGCATGACGAGCTAACATGTGAGCAACCAGATTACCTCTCTCTTTACATGAGAGTAGTGTAATTCGTTAAAAAAAGAAACCTTATGTCTAATCTCATCCAACACTAGGCCCACTGCTGAAAAGAACTCTGTATCTTTGTTCAAAGCCTTCACCAGCACAAACGAGTCAATTTCAAGGATGGCCCGTTGAAAACCCAAGTCTGAAGCGATGTCTAAAGCAGTTGCGGCAGCCATCACCTCGATTTCCAGAGGGCTGTATGCCTGGAGAACCAGCTTAGATAGTGAGCCCAAAACCAAACCTTCGCTGTTACGTATGACCACCCCAACCCCTGCTCTATTCTCCTTAGCGAACCTGGCTCCATCACAGTTGATCTTCACCAATCCGTGATCAGGTGGCTTCCATTTCTGCATTGTGGGAAGGACAGACCGATTTGAGGAAGGGTGGGGGTTAACTGCTTGGAATTCCTGCAGACGTTCCTTTGCCAGTTGGGAGATTAGGTGTGGACTACAGCTGGGTTTGTTAAGTCGGACCTAGTTACGTTGAGTCCAGATGGGCCAAGCCGTGACCGAGAAGAGGTCCAGATGGAGCTGGTGTTTGATCAGCCATGACAGCAACTCTTTGAAGGTGATGAAGCTAAGTGAGTTACGGCAGCTCCACAGAGTTAAGTCTTCCCATACTACATCCAATTCATCACACGACCACAAAGCATGGAGGGCCGATTCATTAGCGCAAGAGCAGCGATCACAGAGAGGATTTTCAATGACTGTTCGACGCACCAAATTTTCTTTGGTGGGCAAAAAGTTTCGGCAGGCCCTCTATATAAAATTTTTAACCTTGTTTGGTACCTGCAGTGACCAAATGCCTCGCCATAACTCCCTATCTTCCACAGACCGGGTTGCACTATCAGTAGACTCATCCTCCGACTTCAAGAATCGGTATCCTGACTTACTTGTATATGTCCCTGTTTGAGTGAAGGGCCAAAAAAGTCTGTCCTCCACCCCTTATTGTGGCAACGGTAAGGACTTGATCAGTTCAGCCTCTTCAGGAATAAAAACACCATCAATGACTGAATGGTTCCAGCGGTGTGTCGCTTCGTCTATTAGTATCTCAACCCTTGCATCTGCCATGGAATCAATAATTGGAGAAATAACCTTGGTGGGGTGTTTCCGTGGCAACCATGAACTCTGCCAAATGTGCACAGACCTCCCATTTCCCACCCTCCACCTGCAACCTCTAAGTAGCACATCTCTCCCATGTAAAACTCCTCTATGCATAGGACCCTGTGGATGACTCTTTAGCCTCCATTATGGAACAATTTGGGAAGGAATGGGCTTTGAAAATTTTATAGAAAAGCGAGTCTGGATTTTGCAAAAGCCTCCAAGCATGTTTTGCCAACAAGGAGTCATTGAACATTGCTAGGTCCCTAAAACCCAAACCCCCCTCCATCTTTGATTTTATCATTTCCTTCCATTTCAACCAATGAATTTTCCTTTTATCTCCTCCTTGGCCCCACCAAAATTTTCTGACCATTGATTCAATCTCGTGACAAAGGCCTAACGAAATTTTAAAGCACCCCATAGCGTATGTTGGAATTGCCTGAATGACCGCTTTTATCAAGATTTCCCCACCCGCTTGAGATAGTAGTTTCCCTTCCCAACCTTGTAATTTTCTCCAAATTTTTTCCTTGATGAAATTGAAGCTCTCTTTCTTTTTCCTTCCCACTAGAGATGGCAACCCAAGGTATTTATCATAATGTACAATCTCTTGTAAGCCCCAAGCCTCCTTGATCTCAATCTTGGTGTCTTCCGAAGTGGATTTACTAAAGAAAATGGTTGTTTTGTTTTTGTTCACCTTTTGGCCTGATCCCTCCTCATAGATGTCCAGAATCTCCATTATTTTCCTGCACTCCACAGTGGTTGCCCTGCAAAAAAGAAGACTATCGTCTGCAAACAATAAGTGTGTTAGTCGAGGGCCATGCCTGCTAATGGATAGCCCTTTTAACTCCCCCATTCTCACAGATTGTTGTATAAGTCCATGTAAGCCTTCTGTGCATAACAGGAAGAGAAAGGGAGAAAGTGGATCCCCTTGTCTAATCCCTTTGGTAGGTTGGATGAGGCCTTGTGGTTCACCATTGACTAGGATAAAGTACGTCATAGTTTTTATGCACACCATAATTAAACCAATCCGTTTCTCACTGAACCCCATTTTTCTCATGACATTTTCCAAGTACACCCACTCCACACAGTCATAGGCTTTGCTCATATCTATCTTCACAGCCATATAGCCTGTTTTCCCTGTTCTCATATTATTCATAAAGTGAAGGGACTCATAAGCAACAAGGATATTATCTGTTATCAACCTATTTTTTGTGAAGGCTGATTGGTGTTCCGAAATAATCCTTGGTAAAATTTTCTTTAATCTATTGGCCAACACTTTAGAGAAAATTTTATTCAAGACGTTACATAAACTGATAGGGCAGTAGTCACTGACTCTTTTAGGGTTTTTGATTTTTGGGATAAGGGTGATGAAAGTGTAGTTTAACGGATGTGGAATTGTACCTGGATTGAGCCAAGATAACACGGAAGTTGTGACATCCGCATCTACCACTCCCCAAAAATGCTGGAAGAACAAAGGTGGCATGCCATCAGGACCCGGGGCTTTAAGAGGTGCCATCTGTTTCAAGGCTTCGTTTACTTCGACAGCTATAAAGGTATTAGTTAGAGCTAAGTTCATGTCTTTAGTGATCATTGGCGGAATGTACTCTAATTGAGGCCATTGGTGATTCGGCCTTGAGGTAGAGAAGAGGTCCCTATAAAAGTTTACCAACACCGAATTTATCTCCTCTGATTCTACTCTCCATGTGTTGTTCTCATCCATAATTCCTCGAATTTTATTTTTCCTGTGTCTCTTAGTAGCCCGACAATGGAAGAATCTAGTATTGTTATCCCCATTTTTTAGCCAAAGAGTATGTGATCTTTGGATCCACATTCTTGCCTCTCTATCTAGTAGAATATTGATCTCCTCCTTTAATTTTCTAACCCGACCATTTTGCCCACTTACAATAGCAGCAGATTCGACCTCCACCAAGAGAGCTTTTTTGTTTATTAATTCCTTCCTCACATTGCCAAAAATATTGTGGTTCCACCAAGCTAGATCCCTGCTACAAATCTCCACCCTTTTTAGTATGTCACTATCACGATGCCTAACTGAATAGGATGACCAAGATGCTTCCACCATTTCTGCACAGCGTTCGCCTGAAAGCCACATTTCCTCAAACCTGAAAATTCTTTTTTTGGGGGGAGGATCCAAGCCCAACAGGTTGATCAAAAGCGGACAATGATCAGATGAGGTACATTGTAGGTGATGAACAATCGAACCCAGGAATTTTAGAAACCAAGCGTCATTTGCCAAACCTCAGTCAAGTCGTTCCCAAATTGAATGTCCATCCTCAAAATGTTTGCTCCATGTGAACCAGTTACCCACAAATCCAAGATCCAAGAACCCGCATTCATCAATAACATCTCTAAAGAGTTGCATCTGTCTATGTTGTCTGATAGCCCCGCCTAGTTTCTCCTCCTGCCGAGTGAGTTCATTGAAGTCACCTGCACATAGCCACGGGATTTGTGGATGGTGGTTTAAAGTTCACAAACTGTCCCAAGCTTCAACTCTTCTTGATGTATCTGGTTCCCCATAAAAACCTGTGAACCTCCACTCATGTTCCGAGCCCCTATCAATCCAAGTGTCAATGTAATATTGAGATGAATCAATCACCTCCAAGTTCACTGTTGACTTCCAAAACAAAACAAGACCACCCCCGCGGCCTTCCTTTGGTACAACCCATTTGTGTTCATAGTCAATGCTTCGTTGAACTGTGTCTAGCCTTGCTTCATCTGCCAATGTTTTGGCTAAAAACACGACAGAAGGGTCTTTTGCCCGGATCAAATCTCCAAGCACCTTCCCTGTACGTAGGTTCCCAAGCTCACGACAGTTCCAAACTAGGCAATTCATTGTGATTGGCGGGGCTGAGGATCAGCCTCCACCAATATCATTTTTGTTTCAATTGCTTCCTTAGAAACCCGTTGGCTTTTGTTTGGTAACGCAGGAGAGCATTCAGCGATTATAGACGATCTTTTGCCTAAGGTCAGGTATGTATGGGCGGGGTTAGCTGGGGATGGGTGGTTTGGTTTCTCAATCCTGGTCCATTTCGGTTTAGGTGGCTGTGGTGAGACCCTAGGATTTTCAAGTTTGGCTCGTGGTGTAAAGGGGTCACTTGGTGGGGATAAATTTGAGGTAGGGTCCGAATTGTAAGGTTGTGGGATATTTCCATTTTGGCTAAGGATATTTGAGTGAGAGGCACGGTTTAGTTGGCTGTCATTTATGGGAGTGAGTAAAGGTTGTGGGGTAATTCCATTTTGGTTAAGGTTATTAGAGTGAGGGGCACGTGGTTCATGGTTTTCATTTATAGGAGTGAGTAAAGGGCTTGAAACTGATATTGGAGGTAGGGAGAAATCTCCTTTTTGGTTTGGGTGAGCTGGATTGATATTAATGGTTGGGGTGGACAGCTTGGTTGAAAAAGGAAAGGGAGTAGTATTAGGAGGCTGTTGGATGTTACTTACATGGCTATGGAAATGCTGGTGATTATTCTCAATAAAAGCATTGTCTGCATCGGTTTCATTGCATTCAAAGCTTCGTGTGGCTTGATGAGAGGTGCAGCTGGCAGGGGATTGGCAAAGATCCGTTGGTGGGTTATGAATAATGCTATGAATGCTAGAAGTTAATACCGCTGGGGACTTTGATTCCTTCCTTCCCTCTCCGTCTTTACTGCTACTCCTCTGAACTGGTGTAGTTGGACCACCCATTTCCTGCACATGCACCTCGGCCATGGACGGTGGGGCTGACTTTGGGGTTGAGTGTTGCCTAGACTTGTAAAAGCCTGGGACCGAGACAACCTGCTTTCTTGATGGGAAAAACGGTGCTGCTCTAAGGCTTGGACCGAACTGCCTTTGCTTTGGTGTAAGAGTGCCTTCACTGTTCAACCACACTTCGCAATCCTTATCATCATGATCGAAACAACCGCACCAGTAGCAAATGTTCGGTAGCCTTTCATATTTGAAACTGACCCATACTTCTTTATCTCTTCCTATAGAGACCAAACGCCCTCTGCACAAAGGAATAGTGATGTCCAAAGACACTCTGATGCGAACAAAATTGCCCCCCTCAGTTTCCTGCTGATTTGTAGAAGGTAACACCGTTCCTAGGACTTCACAAATTTTTGCTGCAGCCCTCACATTCATAAACTTTATTGGGAGGCCATGAACTTGCACCCAAAAAGTGGTCCCGTTGAATTGAAGCTCATCAACTAAATTGTTCTTATCGTACCTCTCTAGAACCATTAAGTGTTTGTCGAAACTCCACTGCTCGCTTTGAATCACTTTCTCAACCTCTTCTTTGTTATCAAACACAAACAATACCATATGGTTTCCCAAATTACGAACTTGAAAACCATTCCTTGAGCGCCAAAGTGGTGTAAAAGTTTTTGCTATGGCATCCACATTGACCGCCCTCTTAGTTAAAAACTTTGTAGCCAAGAAAAACTCTTGGGAGCTCAGTTCCTCCTCAAGACAACAGCCTAGTCCCTCCCTATCTGAGAGGGACAGATGATTCCAATTGGAAGTTAACTCATCCATCTTAGCTGGAGAAAAAGGACAATAGAGATTGAAACACAAAAAACACACAAAAACTGTTTCCCAAGAATCCCACAGAAAGAGGAACCCCACAAGCTTTGAACTAGCGTTGCTAATTCAAAGAAAGACTAAAACACCTCCATAAAGGAGATGACCCCCTATTCTACTGTCTAGGAGAGAGCTAAGGAGAGCTTTCTACAAAGACAGAGAAACTTTTTTTTTTTTTTTTAGTAAAGTTATTTTGCGTAACTACAGAGTCTAAGCTCAACTTTTATTATATTTATTATATATAATATAATATGATATATATATATATATATATTTATTTATTTATATAAAAAGCATCATTCTCTATTCGTGGTGGTTCAAAGGCATAAATTTCCTTTTCGAAAGAAACAGGTAAGTGAAGAAGCCGAAGAAACCACACCCACAAGCATGGATATTACTTTCGTGGGCTCCATTGCTTCTGTGAATTGAATACACATTATCGAAACTGTTCATATGTACGCTCGGTCCAATAAGCATACGAAAGCGCACTGAATATAATTTTTCTGTCCTAATAATTCCTATGATCTATCTCAACTAACAATCTCTAACAGTACTCTCTCTCCCTCTCTCTCTCTGGATCTCTCCGTTGTAAGAGAAATGCAGAGAGATGGCATGGAAGAAGGACTATTACAAAGTTCTACAAACTTTGAAGCCCAGCCCAATACAGATGGTGGAGATATAGCACCAACTGGAGCCTCTGCCACTGCCACACCTGTTGTTGTACTCAGCACCCTGGTCGCACTTTGTGGCTCATTCTGTACTGGCTGTGCTGTAAGTACCATAGCATAAAATTATAGTATACATCATGTTCTTGAACAACCTTTCTGTTTTTCCTCATGTATAGTCCACTTTTTGCTCGTTTCTTAAGCATCTATTTTTCTGTGTTTTTTTTTTTTTTTTTGGGAGTCACCAACGTTCAGTCTGTCAAAGTCACCAACGTCCAGTGCTAACTGCTAACTACTATGATGAGTTTCAGTGTTGGTCTTAAATAGAGTTCAGTAATGGTCCCAAGTTCTGAGAACGTTGGTTTTGAGTTCAAACCTTTGAGTTCTTATACAAATACTTTTTTTTTTTAACGACACCCCAACCCTTACTACTTTTTACAATAATTGACAGTTCAAGATTTTACTACTACACCACACAATTGACCTACCCTTGTTTTTGTATCAATACCTCTAGGGACATTACCCTTTTCACAATTGTTGATATAACAAGTTGTGATAGGTGAATAATAAAGTAGTTTCATTAGGACAAGGATGTTATTTCAATCACAACTCATGCCAAACGTTTTGAAAATTTGTCGTAAGTAGAGGTGGGATAGGGGGGGGGGGGGGGGGTGTGGAAGAGTGGATTGTATTAACATGGGTCATGGAATTGTGAGGACCATCTTGCAAGACTTCTGTTTTTGAAGTAAAAGAGATTGGCTCAGGGCAGGGTTGGTAATGAGCAAAGGGACTATCTTGCTTCTTTGGGATGCAGAGTGTCAATAGGTCTACAGGATGAGGTAGAATCTTGAGTAATAATTGTCTCACATATACGTGGAATCTAATTATATGGGTTTTTGACAATCTAACTATATGGGTTTTAAATACATGTAACATGTTTATTAAGAGGAGTGTGATAAACTCGTTGCATAAAGTACTGTTTTGTGGTAATATAGGCCTACATGCCCCACAAATAAACGATTTATATTCTCTTTTCCATGGGGCATTAGCCACAGGATTTGCTGATTTTGTCTGGACAAATACTTGATCATTGACTTATAGATAGGATATTCATCACCTGCTGAATCTGAAATCCTAGAAGATTTGGACATATCTGTGGCAGAAGTAAGTACTAGTAATTTATTACCCTTCTTTTTTTCACTTATGGTTTATTTGTACATACATTTTTTTGGATTTGTTGTTTACTTGTATATATATTTTTGTAGCTAAGGTAAAACTTAAACCTGTCATCAACATCAATATATATATAAAAGCAGAGACCTCATGCGAGAGAGCATGAGGCTCTGCCATGTGGCGCACTCTATGAAAAGAATTAAAATACCCTTAAACTATATTAGAAATAAGAACAAATTTAAAACGTAGAGATTCTTAATTTCCTTTAGTTCAATGTTTCTTTACTTTCTTTGGTTCACTGTTTCTAGACTATTTTTGTTACATTATGATTCAATGTTTTAAAACTACTAATTGTTTTATTTGGTTCAATGTTTCAAGACTTTTCATCTCTCATACACACAAAAAACTCTTTGCATTTTCATTCACCCTTTTCACTTCTACTCATTTATATACACATATTTATAGCCTTTCATATCATCCCATCTCAAATACGCTTAGACAAAAAACGATGTCAGCCTTTCAATGACACTTACATAACTCCAATGTTGTAGTATCATTTGATCGTAACCCGTATGAGTAGGCTATGACTAAGGAAGGGAGCCTGCGTTTTTATTTAGTGATGGTAGCTTACGGTTTTGATGTTGACGTCAAACATTGTAGATTTTGTGAAGATTATGACTCACTTAGAGTCTTTGGGTGTTTGAAATTTTGGTTTGAGAAAGTTATAAATGTATTTTTTTAGAACTAAAGAAAAAGAAAAAGAAACATTCTAATTGATTATTTATGAAGTTAGCTATTTTTTTTTTAATTTTGTGTTAGAATTCATAAATTGTAGGTTTCTTTGTAAGTTTATTTTACTACTATTTTGTGTGGTATGAGCCATAGTGATAAAAACAAAATCAATGGTGATTTAAAAGTGTTTTTTGCTTTTTTTTTTTTTAATAATACGAAAGCCCAACTAAAGACGATTGAATTTTGATAAATGAATGTGTTTTTAGCAAATTTCTCTTTGTTTAATCACGTTCTCTTTGTTTAATCACGTTCTCTTTATATTGCTACTTACAAATGATTTCCTTAATTTCATTGAGATAATTAATTAGGTGTTTGTGATCAAGGTCTCTATATTTGATTGTGAGAATAGAGTGGTTGAGAAAGTGTTTGATAGGTTACTAAAATTTATGTAATTTTAGGATATAAAAATTATTTGTAGATTTCAAAATCATTTAATCAATTTGAAAAATAAAATCTATTTTTAACAGTAAATCTTACAGTGTTATACAATTTTTTTTTAAAGAAAATATGAATTAAGGAAATCAAGTTTCAAAATTAACAATATTGTGGACATCCATAAATATTATACAAAAAAATAAGTATTAAGTATTACATGTAGATTTTAATATACATAAAAATTATTTCTAATAAAATTGTAAAGTAGTCTGCGCATCGCGCAGGATATCATCTAGTTTATTCTAATAATAGTACCACCCAAGCCAAAACAGAGGGGCATCATTCATTTCAACTTACTAAGTGCACCCTAATTTGTCAATATATTACAGGGAAAGTAAATATGTTGTATGAATATATACTTCAATGTATGTTATTTTTTTATTCATTAAAACCATATCTTTTGGCAAGTGTGAATATACGTGCCAAAAATAAACAAATGTGCTGAACATTAAATTGCTATACATATATATTTTGTTTCGATAATTTGATAGTTAAGAAAAGAGAGATTTGAATCCTAAATGTCTTTGTCAGAAATATCAGGAGGTGCTAATAGCGTTACAACGCTCTTGGCATTACTATACGTATATATAAACATAATAATGAGAATATCAGTGTTTCTAAACATTATTATGTGAATATTTATGTATTTTTAACAAATTTACACATATATGACCAATGGAAAACAAATTTAAATTGTAATGTATAGTTCTGCACAGATGCACGTGTTTTTGTTCTTCACAGCTTCATATTGAATTTCCTTTAGATTTTACATCTTTGATGAATTGTATGTATGACCAAACTTTTTCTTTGTGCTGAACTTTACTGTAATGAAATGATACATTTCTTTGTTTCAGTAGAATTCATTTTGTTGCCAATCAACTCTGTCATTTATCTTACATTTCTTCTGCCTTGTGCAGTATTCAGTTTTTGGTTCATCATTGACTATTGGAGGAGCGATTGGAGGATTAGTAAGTGGAAGGATTGCAGACCTTTTAGGTCGAAAAGGTGTAAGTTTCTTTTGTCACCTTTTTGTATCTTAAGGCTCACTGTAAACTTGTAAAGCTATAAACTTTGTGTGAGTGTGTGTGTGTGTGTGTGTGTGTGTGTGTGTGTGTGTTTCTTGTTACTATTGTAATGCAGGCAATGTGGTTCTCTGAAATCTTCAGCTTGGTAGGGTGGCTCGCCATTGCATTTGGAAAGGTGTTCTCTCTTGTCCTTCATTCCAGTTATGCAGCATTTGATTGTCAATATGTTCAAGAAATAAGGAAAAACGGCAGTGGTGGAAAGGATTGTAAGTTCTAACCAACTTCTATAGCTTGTAATAACCCTAGAATCTTTTAGGAGCCTCAGGATTTATAATAAAAAACCTTCAATCAAAAAATTGAGAAAAAATTGGGGAGTATTAAATAACTGAATATATTATTGATAGCTTTTCCTTGAAGGCTAGTAACTCCCTTTAGTTATGGTAACAATTCTACACTTGGTAAACACAGGACATTTAGAAGATTAATTAAATTGATTTTCAAAGATGATAGTTAATATTCTTGACTTTTAATCCCAATTCACCTTGTCTTGCATTTTCTCAATGAAGTCACACGAAGCATCTGGATGTTATGGAAGGAACTATTCTTAGAATGAGTTCCAACTCCCAACTAGTTTTGAAAAGAAAACCTTCTGGTTATACCTAATATCTTACTTTTCTTTTTCTTTTTCAAGTTACTTTCATTTGTTATTTTCATGGAAGTTGTGGAAGGGCCAAGATATTATTCAAAATCAACATGAATCAGGTCAAGGGAATCACTCATTCTACATTTTCTCTGCTGGGTTTCAATCATTAATGGAGTTCACTGTTTGATATAGAACATTTGGTGGCTCGATCTTGGGAGACTTTCATTGGGAATTGGCATTGGAATTTTTTGCTATGTGGTAATTTATCTGTGCTAACATTTGATGTATCTATTTAAAAGACACAAAATAATGCTCAAGTTCTTATACCAAACAGGTACCTGTATACATTGCAGAAGTAACACCTAAAAATCTTAGGGGACCATTTGCATCAGCTAACGAGGTATAATGAAATCATTGTTGCTTTAAACCAATCTCCAACTCATTGTTAACATACCAATGCTTTGTCAAGAGTGCAGTTGCTCCTAGCTTGTGGTGTTTCACTAATGTATTTTATCGGAAATATCATTACCTGGCGTACCCTGGCATTAATTGGTAACTTGTTTCTTGGTCCTTCACTACATTATTTGATCTGAAGGGAAATCTCTTAAAACAATATAATTGGTTTTATTTTCAGGTACTACTCCATGTCTTGTACAACTAGTGGGATTATTCTTCATTCCAGAGTCTCCTAGATGGCTGGTGGGTCCAAATATCTTGATGGAATATAATTTATGCGTTGTTTTAATTTTGTGACTAAAAAGAAGATGATTTATGCTTTAAACATGTTTTGTGGGCTTTTCAAAGAATGCTTTCAAGAGAAAACATCAAAAGACTACTATTTTCTTTTTCTCTTTTGAGGTTTATTCTATAAATAAAAGTGTGCGTTACATTAGAATGCAAAATGATGAGTATGAGTTCTGCTACAGGCAAAAATTGGCAAAGAAATAGAGCTCCAAGCTGCTCTACAGCGTCTTAGGGGGAAGAATTCTGATATATCTCAAGAAGTGGCTGATATCGAAGTAACCTTTCAATTTTGTGCCTTTATGAAAGTGATTCTATTATGTAACATCATCTTAAAGAAAAATTTTCTTATGTGCTATTGACCTTTAAGGCACGATGACAAGAAAAATTTAAAATTTTCATTTGCTCCCGTTTCACAGCATTATACAGAAACCTTTGAACGACACTCAAAAACAAGAATTTTGGACTTATTCCAGCACAGGTATTCTCAGTCACTGATTGTAAGCCTCAATCATTGTCACTTTGCTTTCTGTGGCTTGCCCAATCGTTTAAGTAACATATTTTATTTAAATTTAGTTTAGGTTGGACTTGGGTTGATGTTAATGCAACAATTTGGAGGGCCCAACGCACTTGGTTATTATGCAGGCTCTATATTTGTAGATGCTGGTAAACTTACTGCTTCAAGAACTTTTTCCTGTATGATAATATATATTTGACTCTGGAGGTGGGAGAAGTATTCTGAAGTCTGGCTTATTGTAGGTTTTTCAAAAAGTACTGGGACTACATCGCTGGCCCTTGTCAAGGTACTTGGCTGATTATAATTGTGAGTATATATATACAGGATTCTTCTTGATACATTTCCCAAATATGCAACCATTCTTTTGCAGATTCCAGCAGGTATTGTGAGTGTAATCTTGACAGATAAATCAGGAAGACGACCACTTCTTATGGTGGGCATGACAAAGATTCAGCTTTTAATTCTATTTAGTTGTCATTGATGAATTGATAACAATGAAGAATACCAATTCTTGCAGGTCTCTGCTGGTGGAATGTTCTTGAGTCGCTTGCTTTTAGGCTTGGCATTCTGCTTTCAGGTTTCTAGCAAAAATAAATAAATTTAGGGCTTATCTATCCACGGTTCTGTTTTCAGCTTATATGAATGATCATTGTTTTGAAGCTTTTATTATGAGCAGGACCTCAATCAGTTGAAGGAGCTCACTCCCATTTTGGCGCTAATTGGGATGCTGGTAATACAATTTACCAAAATCTTGATTTTCCCCCTTCTTTTCAATGAAAAAAAAAAAGGTTTCTAAATTTAATTTCACACATTCCATCTCACTTATGCTTCAATATGATCAATTAGAATGTCAGAGATTGTAGGTTGTTTGAAGGGTTATTGGTACTTGTAGTTCTGTGTTTAGTTTGGAAGGAGATCACTCCATTGTTTTTTGGTGCTAATTGGCACAGTCCTTATACAAACACAAAAGACACTGTTCCCTTTCTCACATTTTATCCTTTTTATGATGAAACTAGAATTTAGAATGTGGGACAATTGAAGGCCGCACTACACTCTGTAATCTTTAGAACTCAAAGCCTTCTTATCACCAATTGCTCCAAATATATTATCACTGCAAACTTGGCATTGTTTATGTCTCTTTTCCTTCCCAATCCTTAAAAGCAACAAAGGGGTGTAACTGTTCTATTTTACTTAAATTCTGGACTGCAGTTTACATACCGATACATCAAATTGATATGCACGATTTTGATTGGTTAGGCTAATAATCCATGCAGGGGGAAAGTGTCTTTTTCACATTAGGCATGTCAGGATTACCATGGGTTATAATGGCAGAGGTGTGTAACTTATTGAACTCTTAATCCTATTGAAATTTTCTTGACAGGAATTTTGCATAAACAAGCTGCTTTATTGCTTTAATTCAAGGATGAATTTCCATTTTAGATATTCCCTATAAATGTCAAGGGCACAGCTGGAAGCCTTGTGACTGCTACGAAATGGGGCTCTTCTTGGATTGTTACATACACATTCAATTTTATGATGGAATGGAGTAAACCAGGTAACTATTTTTACACTTCAATGTTGTGATGGTCCAGATGGAATGGGCTTTTTAAGACACTTTCTATTTTACTTAACTGTTTCCTGCTCTTTGTCCCTTGTAACCATGCGTGAATGTTTTGACCATCCCTACATTAGGAACATTTTTCGTGTACGCGGTCATTTGCGGTTTGACTGTTTTGTTCATTGCAAAACTGGCACCAGAGACTAAGGGGAGAGCTCTGGAGGAAATACAAGCATCAATTACCCATTTGCAATAAGACAAAGTCCAAGTAACAGTAGTAAATGAGTCTTATATTAACACATTGCCACATAAAGTGTATTATAATTTGTATGTTCTTCCTATTAGATGGGAGGAAAAAAAAATGTTTGAAACTTTTGGAAGATACCAGTTTAAAGTTTTGTTTTGAATGATCAATTCCCCCACCCCCCTTTCCCTGTGTGAAGGAATCAAGAACTTTACTCAGCCACAGAGAGATGCGGATCATGAACCTTCTGTGTGATGTTGACAATGACATGAGTCATGAACCTGATTTGCAAATTAGCTAGATTTGGGCCTTAAGTCCATTATGTGTAGTGAAGATTAATAACATGCCATGAGCCCAATTTATATTGAAGAGAAAATATAGGTCATTGGTACAATCTGTGAAGTCAAGGAGTAACAAGAAATTATGTGGTCCGTGGTCCTGTTATGCGATATAGAGAAGATGCGGCTCAATGGGCCCATTCCGTGTGGTTGTATTAACTGTGGTTCTCTTTTGGGCTTGATATGAATTTGATCCAAGACCCAGTATTTTTGCTTATGTAAAACAATATTGATGTGGCATGGGATTAACCTAATAAAATTGTGCCATGTGACTTGAGCAAAATGTGAGTCTAAACAATAATGAAATTTAATCTTTAATTTAATCAATGACATAAGATGAGAGAGCCTTTTTTTTTTCTTTTTTGAGGAAAACAAGATGAGAGAACCCTTTTTTTTTTTTGAATTATTTTGCATAATTCTTTTCCTAAGTTCTAAAAATAAAACTAGATATAATTCCTTCTATGGACATGACAAAGCTTATTTTGAGTAAAGTTTACAAGGTAGCAACTCACTTGATTAGCCTCTAGGCTTATTATGTTCTCACGTTTTTTTTTTTCTTTTATCTACTATTCATTACTTTGTATTTCTTTATTTATTTACAATCTCTCTCTCTCTCTCTCTCTCTCTCTCTCTCTCTCTCCATTGGCAACTATTGTTTTCTAAAATTTGATGATGATTTTATTGCATTAAATATGTATTATTAGTTTCTTTATGTTGTATTTGGTTTGATATTGTCATTAGTTTTTTATTTATTTAATTAGTGATTCTAAATTCGACTTTGTTTTGAGGACAATTTTATTTACTGAATTATTTAACATATTATATGTTTAATTTTTTAAAATAAAAAACTGAGAGAAAATATAAAAAAATTTAATGATATGGAGGATGTGTCTGAATTTAAATGTTAAATAAACTAAAATGAGACCCAAAAAAAAGTAAAAATAAAAAATATAACAATAAAAACCAAATTATCAAAATCATACTATGTAATAATATAATATATATTCTTATATACTATATTTAATTCTTTATAATGCAATATGATAACTGTAGGAGAGGATTTTGTTCCAGCCCCTGCAAGCTGTTTGTTCTCTTTAGGGAGTCAAGCCTGCAATGTTTTGTTTTCAAGCGACGTGGGAAGTGGCAATTTTTTGGACTTGCTCCAGCAATTCCACATCGGCAAGAAATACGCCCCACTCATGGTTTATAAGCCCTTAGAGCAGCCATGAGTATACCACTACTACACATGTGGTAGTGGTATACTCATGGCTGCTCTAAGGGCTTATAAACCATGAGTGGGGCGTATTTCTTGCCGATGTGGAATTCTTGGAGCAAGTCCAAAAAATTGCCACTTCCCACGTCGCTTGAAAACAAAACCTTGCGGGCTTGGTTCTCCAAAGAGGACAAACAGCTTGCAAGGGCTAAAACAAAATCCTCCCCTACAAGCGACGTGGGAAGTGGTAGTTTTTTGGACTCGCTCCAGCAATCCCACATCGGCAAGAAATGCGCCCCACTCATGGTTTATAAGCCCTTGGAGCAGCCATGAGTGTACCACTACCACACGTGTGGAGCAAGTCTAAAAAACTGCTCGCATGCTGTCAGTACGTGGGGAGGCATGCCCTTACCACAGGTAACAAAGTCGTGTGGGTCCTTCGGCCCCAAAGCAAACAATACTCTCGGATGGGCATTGCCCTCCAAAAGCGCCTTTTTGTAGGGAAGGATTTTGTTCCAGCCCCTGCAAGCTGTTTGTCCTCTTTGGAGAGCCAAGCCCGCAAGGTTTTATTCTCAAGCAACGTGGGAAGTAGCAGTTTTTTGGACTTGCTCTAGCAATCTCACATCGACAAGGAATGCGCCCCACTCATAGTTTATAAGATCTTGGAACAAAATCCTCCTCTACAATGACATATAACAATAAAAAAAAAATAAAAAAAAAATAAAAAAAAAACTTAAAACACAAAACTAAATTATATCAACTCAAAGTAAAGTTATAAAAAATACAAAAATTGATCAACCTATAGCAGAGATGCAAGAAAAATAAAAAATAAAATCCACCAAAAAAATTGAGAGAGAGAAATAACCTTTTTTGTGAGAGAAAATTATGCATAAAAATATAGAATTAAAAAAAAATTGTGAAAATTGTATAATAAGAGGATAAGGCTAAGAAGAGACAAAGTAAAAAAAGATAAAGGGAAAGACGAAGAGTGATATTAAGGTAGAGGGTAGTGGGAAGATAAAAAAAATGAAAGAAATGAGAAAAGTTGAAGAATGTGTAAATATTAAAAAAACAATGAGTACAATTTTATAAGGAAAATTTTATTTATTTGTGTGAAACTAAAACATTATGGGTTTAATTTAAAAAAAAAATGAGAGAAAATATTAATAATTTAATGAAATGGAGGATATGACTGAATTTAAAAAGTCAATTGTAGTAATGTTATTGATGTTAGCTTGAGGTTTTTTTTTTTTTTTTTTTTTGCAACATAAAAAATTATAAACCTTGCCCATGTCACTAAATTAAAGTTACTTAATGATGTTGAGTTAACACAACAAATTGGTGGTTACCTAAAAGCTGAATAATTTTATTTTTGTCTTTTTGAGAATAAACTTGAAAGCTAAATACATGATTGTCTTGTTTTTATTGCTTGTCATTTGGGTGAGATTGAAGCCTCACATAAATTAATGGAGTCTCGTTAGACCTATCAACCATTACAACTCTATAGAATACCAATAACAAAAAATTAGCATAAATCAGCTCTTACCCTTTGCAAGTCAAGATGTTTCAACTCACCACACAGCAAAGTAATCAAGCAACTGAATTTTGAAATATCCATTTGGTGTTACAATTGATAGTATGTAGCTTTCAGGAAAAAAAATATGTAGTAGTGATAAATTAAACAATAATACTATTCAACTACTTATATTTATCACGATATGTGGAGAACATGGATACATTATAGACCCCCTTGTTCCTTATGTTACAAGTGATTTTTAATTCAAATGATTTAGATGGCCAAATAAGTAGGAATATGCCCCACAAACTTTCAAAATATTAGAAACATTAGTTACATAGACATACCAAATGCTTGGTATTTTACGTTAAATTTCTTTAAGTTTCTCTCACACCACTTTTAAGGAACAATGTATAACTTAGAGGAATCGATCCCTATAGAGCAAATTATTGTTGAATTTATTTTACTGCGATTTTGTTTTTCATATTACTTCTAGAGGACACAAAAAAAGGCCAAGGAACCAAAACCCAATTGCACCCATTAAACAAAAAGTGAAGTTTTCACTTACAACTTGGCCTATCTATCTTTTGGCAGAGTTATAGTCACTAAATTTTTTGTGATACTTGGTTCCTTAAAGTTACAAATTGTTGCATCTGCATTGTTAGAGATTCTCTCTATGAAGAAACCTAGCTGTTTAGGTTGAGGCAGAACTACACACTCGTTCACCATTATAGATGATGATGCCAAGAATCAACTCAGTAAGCTGCAAGGCTTTCACGTACTTCGAACGAACCTGCACAAGTAGAAAGAACCTCAAAGGGAGGTACTGGCGTGGTAACGGCCAACGACCCTCCGATGGTTAAGTTAGTATTGCTCACAACTCTAGAGTGCCAGAGTCGGGGTAGAAGCATGCGTACCTTAATTCTGGAGGACTTGGAGGTATTTATAGCAGTAGAGGACCTTGGACAAGGTGTGCAGGGGAAGATACCGCCTTACCGGAACTGCCCCTGGGTAGCGTGGAGCACAAGATACTTCTTGGGCGATTAAGTGTGTTGGGCAAGCCATCCGTTTGGGAGTAATTGTACTGCGCAAGACACCTGTTCAAGTAGTAGCGTACCCAACAAGATTCTTCCTCTTTCGGGAGCGTACCTGGCAAGACTCGTGTTGGTGCCTTCAGCTTCCCCCCGTCACTTACCCATCTCGTCGGTATGCGTAGACCACACCGTCGAGACGCGTTGGGTGTGGGCCTTGGATGACGGGAGCGAAGGCGTCGTCGTCCTTTACAACGCCATCAGCCTCAGGAGGCTGACGACACCTTCCAGATAACATCCCCATCAATAGATATCACAAATTATAGTTAGAAGTCAATCATTTATTGACTTCATATTTATCACAACATGGGGAGAAAAAAAAATCAAATGAAAATATAACAGTTCAAGTCTAAAATGAATTTCATAGAACAAATGCCATGCTGTACAAAAATAACATATATAGAACAATTGAATAGGTGAATTCAAAGCAACCCAAACAGAGAATTCAAAGAAAAACTCATGTAATAAATATAACAATTAAGAGAGAGAGAGAGAGAGAGAGAGAGAGAGAGAGAGAGAGAGAGAGAGAGACTCAAAAAACAAAATTAATTTGCATCAACTCAAAATAAAGTTCTAAAGAATACAAAAATTTATCAACCTAAAGCATAAATGCAAGAAAAATAAAAATAAAAATCCACCAAAAATTTAAGAGAGAGAGAGAGAGAGAGAAATAACATTTTTGTGAGAGAAAAGTATGTAAAGAATGGAAAGGAGAATGACAAATTTATAATAAAAGGGTGTGTCAGTGTGAATAAGATGAGATAGAAAAATAAAGGAAAATGAAAGGAAAGATGAAGAATGATATTAAGGTAAAGGGTAGTGGGGAGATGAAAAAGTAAGGGATAGAGAAAAGTTGGAGAATGAGTAAATATTAAAAAAATGAGTAAATGCTAAAAAAGATGATAGGAAATTGGAAAGAAAAATGATAATAACGTGAACACTGATGTGGCTCAATTGGAATGCAACAATAATAAATATTACACTTCAGCTTTTAGATATACTAATCACTAACTCGTGCGATGCACGGGATAGTTTAACAAAATTAAATTGTGGCACGTCAATATAGCAAAATGGTAGAAGCATTAAGGACATTTATTGAAAGCTTCCTCTAATATACAAATGCTAATAAGTAAATATATTAGAAAAGAATACATGGTACTCGTATTTTGCATAAGGACAAAAAAAATAAAATATGAAAGAGAATAAAATTTGACTAAAGAGTGAGAGAAGTAACTCATACTAAATAATAATTATCAAATAATTCTTGTATGTAAATATCTTACATATTATAATGATGACAACAAATTAAATCAACCACATATAAGTGGAAAGTCTTGTGCCACTAAGTTCGAAGCTCATATACATGAACAACCTCCATATCATCAAGTTTTAAATGGATAGGGGCATTCAAGTCTTTGGCAATATCAATGCAACATTGTGAAGAACTCCCCGCACTTGAATTGTGCTCCATATAAGCCTATTAAAAATTACCTCTCGACGCAGCTGGTTATATTGCATCAATTTGGGGATTTCAAGTTTCAACTTTCAGGAAAATAAGAAAAAATAACATCTATCTGAATATAAAACTGATTCAAAACAAATATAATATAAGTCATGAAGTAAAAAAATGGTAAAATTTTAGAACAAAAATTTCAAGCTCAAAACTAAATGTGATTGTCCCTTTTGTCCAACTTAATTTTGTCATAAAAGAGCCGTTGTTAGGCAAGGTTTGGTCAATTAATTAACATATGCAATCAAAGTGCCCCTCAAATCTAGAACTATGTCCATGGCCAGGACATAATAACCCAACCCCAATCTCTCAAAGCTATTAGGAATATCTTGTGCCCATATCGGGTTTCAATACCTGTAAAAAACTTGTCATGTCTGTTAAAAATTTACGCTGATGCAAAAAATTTGATACATACATAGATTTCATCCCACAATCACAAAGGAAAGCGGCTACAGTATTGAAAACTCTATTCGAATTACCTTGGGTATACACCACAAAAGAGGCAGTAACAAAATGTAAAAATGGAACAAAAAACATCAAGCAAAAGAATAGAGCACAAAAAAAAAAAAAAAAAAAAACTGGGATTTAGAGATATCTCAATTGAATCATTTAGCTTCAGTCGATATTTATATACTGTGAGGAGAGGAAGAAGGAAGACAGAGAGACTGGAGAAGGGGAAGGAACTAAATTTACATGAGAAACAGAAGTTAAAGGGAAGGAACTAAATCTGACACAAAGGTAACCCATCAAATGGTATTTAACATCAAGAAAACTTTAAATTAAAAAGCTTCCCAAACTGAAATATAAGAATTGCTACATCCCATAACATAGCCAACAAAAAATAAAAAACCATAACCAAAATCCTTTTTGTTTGGACTCAATTTAATAATTCTTTGTTTTTAAAACTAAGAAATAATGAAGTTACCACTAAAAGGTGGAGTTGAATATGTGTTAGTCGGAAAATTCTTATCTCGATCAGCAAACAGAGCTTCCAATACTGATTAATGCTTTGGCAGGGTCAGACAGGCCAAACCGTAACACATGGAACATTAAAATAATAAATGTTCAGTAAAGGGAAAACAATTTTCTTAAGAGGCAATTCCTCTTATTAGCAAATAACCTTCTTCTTCTTCTTTTTTCTTGGTATTCCTAACGCCATGTGAAGCCTTCCCTTTTTTATTAAGGAGGGGAGGATCAGTCATGTAGAAAGAAATTACAAAACAAATCTTCAGAATTATATGCACGGAAGAGACCACCTATCCATCTAACTCCCCAATAGAAACTTGGGGGAGACCATAAAGGAAAGCTGCTACAATATTCAAAACTCCAATCGAATTACCTTCGGTGCCAATCTACAATGACACAGATATTTGATACAGTTTATTTAAATTTAAATACATACACAGAGGAGATCTGCTACAATTTTTGGCATTGTAATAAATACACAAAAAATTGTTTCAGCTACAACAATATTGCCTTATTTTTCACAGATTATACAAACTAATTTGAGTCGCATCATAACACTTAAGAGGCAGTAAACAGTAACAAAATGTAAGAAGGGAATAAAAAATATCAAGCAATCAAGCAAAAAGAATAAAGCAGAAAATAGACTTAGATTTAGAGATACCTAAACTGAAGCATCTAGCTTTTGTCTGTATTTATATACTGTGAGGAAAGGTGTAAGGAAGACAGAGAGGCTGTTATTAGAAGGTGGGGAAGGGGAAGGAACATGTTTTGCGTAAGAAGTTTGTGGTTAGAATGTGGGGAAGGGGAAGTCACACAGTTTGCATGAGGAATCTGCCGTTAGAAGGTGGGAAGGGGAAGGAACACATGAGAAACAAAAATGAAGGAAATCCAGAGTTTGTAACCGTGGTTTTCTAAGGGTTTTCAGTTTATAAGGCTTGGGTTTGGGCTTTAAGTTAGAATTAAATTTAGAAGAACTGGACTGGTGGAATTAAATTTAAAAGAAGTGGATTTTATGGTGGAGATAGGCTGGAAATAATTTTTGTTTTATTAGTATTTTA